>CP092868.1:4525071-4569365 GCA_030710605.1 Cordylochernes scorpioides | reverse complement strand
ACAAAACGTCAAAAGTGTGCTATCTCATCATCTGTTTGATTACCAAAATGCTAGATAAGAAAAATATATTTTTGCGCTGGTTTTCATGCACAAACCAGTAATCCCGGGATTTTTCGAGCAGAATCCCGGGATTTCGGGATCATTATTTGGCTCCGGGATCCCGGGATTGGAGGCCCTAAGCATAACCAGCTGAATGCACCATCGATGATTGTCAACACAAGGATTGACCCAGCCTGGACATACACCGTGACAGAACGTTGTCCTGTGGACGGGGAAGTGGGAAGAGATGACATCAAACATCTCCAGCCAGGTGTGACATCACAGGCCAACTTCCTGGCATCTACACAACTATCCTGTGTCTACACATCAAGTAGGGATAACCCTCTTTCTAATGTGGGGGACTTGGTCAGGAGGAGAGCGCCATTTCTACTGTCAAAATAGAAACCAAAACTCTGCGTTATTTGTTGACCATCTAACGGAGTCGGTTCAATGACATTCTCAATACACCAGTTTTCATAGAAACTTTCATTTATTTTATATAAAAAGGCGTATACCTGGATCTGTGAAAGAAAACATAATAAGGGCATGCACTTACATCGTGTGCAAATGGTATCCAAAAACTTATATGTAAATATACAAATAAACCATAGTTTACTATTAACGAGCTAAGACGCCCTCTGTTGTTCTCTCAACCAAAAGAAAATAAAAAGGCGGTAAATAAATTTGGCGGGAAAGTAACATCAATATACCGCCAGACGATGGGTGCGGGTCAACGTCTGCTCTATTGTGATTGGTCGGTGAAGCGTTGCTTGTAATTGGATGACGAGATTCCGTGTGATCAGATATATTATATAGGACATCACTATTGGCCCTGACCTTTGTTTGTTGGTGTACGCGAGGTGAAGACATCTGGGACAACGTCGGACCTCACGTTCAACCGCCGTCTGACTTGGAATTCCGTCTGTTTTGTTTTTTAATAACGATCCAAATAGATTTGATGTATTTTACAACGTTGTTTACACAGGAGTCCCATAGGCTTATTGGACTCTTGTATTGATATTTAAAATGTTCTCTAAATATTACACTCATGAACAAAAGGAAATGGAAAGTATTTGATATCGTCGGTCGTCTTTTTTTGTGGTTGTTGAAAATTAACCGTTTAAACCACTCCTCCACCAATCACCAGAGGTAAAGAATCCTAGATTATATTTACATAATCTCTCCACTCAACTTTATCAAGACACCAGTTACACTCATCGACAAAACTTAAGGAAGTGGAAAGTCTTTGATTTTGCCAGTTGTTTACCTTTTTGAAAGACACAGAGTTCAATTCCCAACCTACAACCCCAAAACACATTATTGACTGTATTGACTCATCCATTGATGAGCTCTACTCTTCCCCAACAGACACCATCAACAAGCTTTACAAGCTTGATACCTTAATATGATTGAGTGGAGATAAGAAAGAAGAAGAAGAGACAGAGTTTGTTCACACTTGGTTATCTGGTGTGTCTTCAATAAAGGTCACTGTAATATCTTTCAGAGTTATTGTTTGAAACTCGATATACATGGTAAACTTCCTTTAAGTTTTGTCTCCATGAATGCAGTTGCGGAAGGGTATTTCTGAACGTATATAATTGAATACGAGGCACCTCTTCTCCCTTCAAAGTATTTTGTTTAATTATCCCACAATACAGAATGTAATGGTGCTGATCAAAGAATAAGCCACAACACCAGTTAAGAAAAATCCAGACAAAAAGTCAACAACCTGTATACAATGGTTTCGGAATTTGGCCCTCATCAGTACGGGGACGGCTTCATACCATCTACGGAGAGGAAATCGATCGAGTTGGGCAAACAGGTGTTTAAGTTGGCTCAGGACCAATTTTAAGGCTAGAATCCCTATATATATAAAAGCCAGTGTATGTATGTGGGTATCTATGTCGGCTATACACGTCCACAATACGTAACTAAACTGACTGAAATTTTAACAGTATATAGAGTAGAATCTGGAAAAACTTATAATGAAAATTTCAGGTCTCTATCCCGAATATTCTTCGAGTTATTTGCAAATTGCGTTGCAAATTTGCCTTTTCGCTCGCAAGCAGCGCCTCTAGCGGTGAAGATGGGAGGTAATATCAGCTGACCTAATGTACATGTAAAACGTGTTTTGACAGGACATAGAGAAAAATCTGGAAAAGATATTTATCGGATTTTTAAACCAATAAAAAATAAAATTGACAGGTTCTGGGCAAAAATAGTTGTTTTTTTATTCAGAAAATGATGATGACAATATTGCTGTATCATGTTTGATTATCAGATACAAAATTATATCGGGAAAAATTCCAAAAAGCTGAGACCACGGGTGAAGCCAGTTCATTTTTAGTGTGCAGGAACAAAATTCTAACAGAAAAACATTCATTCGAGCAGAAGACACAAAGCCAGATCATCTCTTTATAAAAATATCGCTTCTCTGACACAAAGTTTGGAGAGGGACGTTTCACAAGAATGACATCCACGGCGTCAATTTATAATTGTAACGAATAGTATTTGAATAAAAACATTTAATCGGGTAAAACCCGGGCGTTGCCCGGGTCATTCAGCTAGTACAACATAAAGTAGCGGGATGTTGATATCCAAGTACCAAAAGTGGCACCTCTCCCTTTAAAAATGCATTATAACAATACATTTGGTTTATCACCCGTAACATAAGCGTAATTTATAGAGAGAGGTGTATATTTCTGGTACATGAATCTTCCCGCAACATTATAATTGATGAGCTGAGCCCTCCCACTATCTCTCAACGCAGTGGGAAGAGTATGTGTGGGATGGTTGCGTGATGTATTGGTGTGGCTTGTGCCGCTGATAAAATTATATTTTAAATTAATTTATTTAAAACGCCAGAAATATATAAAGAGAAAAGAAGTAACGGCCGTTGGGATCAAGCCTTGTTGTTTACGACGCGAGTGGCCAGAAAAAGTCCCGGATGACGCCCCACTCGCTGAAGTAAAGTGTGGTCGCGGTTTTGTTTGTCAAACGAAATACATTTGTGTTTTTTTATAGTTATATTTTCTACATATAGGTGGCGTGCGTTATTGCCTTATAATTAACTTTATAATGGCATGTATAGGAGGAATAGACAGGTACCATTGCTAAGTATGAGATATAACATAACGTGGCGACGTAAGTTTCTGTATTAAATAGATATAAGCTTTTATTAGAACATTTATAATATGATGAACTAGCGCGCCATCTGTTATCAAAATTCGAAACTATTTTAAAGGCTTAAGATTCTTTTTGAAATTAAACAATTTCTACTGCCCTTACTGCAATGGAAAAATTAATGAGAGGGCCCCTGGCTCATCAGTGGTGAACCCTCCCAGCGGTTTCGCCAGTTTAATCTACCATACCGCTGTTATATTGCATTTTTGGAATTTCCTTTTATAGTGATACTGTTGGTAGACTCTTGGAATGGGTATTTTAGATGGACTATGGACATAAGCTTTGAGGACAGTAGAATTACATACAATTATAAATATATAATTTTTTTCCATTGCAGTAAGGGCAATAGAAATTGTTTAATTTTAAAAAGAATATTACGCGTTTAAAATAGTTTCGAATTTAGATATAAGCTTGGCGAGCTTTCAGACAATATCATCCTTGAACAGACTGTAATACAAATACAATAACTCTTGTATTTCAGCCTGTTGAAGAATGGTATTGTTCGAAAGCTCGCCAAGCTTATATCTTTTTAATACAACAACAACAAAGCCTTTATTTAGGGCCTCTCGTCCTATACAGGATTCACCAGTTCACAAGGGATGGGGAGAACACTGTGTTCCGGGATATAATCCTGTGGAATATCACCACCACTATATACCTATTCTTTGATATTTCATTAATTAGTGCCGGGAATGAAGGACAATGTTGCCCCGTTTTATCAATTAGTCTTTCCTCAGACAGAGCAGCACAATCAAATAAGTAGTTCAACATCTCCATTGTTATTCCTAATTCACAGAAAGTACATTTATATCTTTTTAAATAAAGAATCTTGCGTCGTCGTTATTTTTTTGTCTCTTCTTAGCAATAAACCTTAAGCCAGATATTATTTATTTGGTATTGTTTGAAAAAAAAATCCCCCGAGTTCTTCGATATTCTCCCCAAGAATGTAACCGTAACATATACTGTACAAGGAAGGTATTGAGCCTGTTGAAGGACGTCCGAAAGCTTGCAAGTTTTTCAATAAAGAAACTTTTTATCTCTTCTTAGGATATGTTTGTCTTAGTATTTCTTATGTTTACACTTTCCATAAAAACCTTCATCAATAATTCCTCTAAATGGGAGGATATAAAGTTATATTAAAATATTATTTTATTTAAATATATATTTCATAGATACAAATACTGTTAAATCGACCGCCAGAGGTCAGGCTTCCCCTATAAAACTTGTTGTTGTTGTTTCCCGTTGGCCGGCTCAAAACTTTTGTACATTATGTAAATAATCTTTTGTTTTCCTTATTCTACTCGCCTTAAACCAGACATTACTTTTATCAAATTGTTTTTTATATATTGCCACGTGGAAAATTAGGGAAGGCAAAAACTTCAGGAGGAGACAACAATTTATTTCAGGGAAGGACAAACTATGAAATGTAAACAAAAGATAAGCCACGAGGGAAATTTACAGAGTCGCCAGATATAAACATAAAAATGACCACTCTGTTAATAAAAAAAATAATAAATACGATGTTACATAAATAAAATTAATAAATACTATTAAAATACAATATAACGCGGCTGATGATTGTAAAACGAAAATTGCAATTATACCGCGAATGTTACTTTTAAACAAAAATCGAAATCTATTTTAAAGAGAAATAACGATTATTTCTAACTTTAAGGATGAAGTATGATAGGATGAATTGTGAAGAGTAATGACAAACGGAAAAATAAAAGTGTCCAGGGGCGGGAATCGAACCCACAACCTTCTGTAACTCCGTAAAGTTAGAAATAATCGTTATTTCTCTTTAAAATAGATTTCGATTTTTGTTTAAAAGAAACATTCGCGGTAATAAATACTATGTTTCACAATATATTCCATGGGTTCAATTAAAGCAATATCTGATCAAAACTATTATTGCCACGACTGCCGAACAATTACGTAATATAAAATTAAAGGATTTAAAAGCGCGAATGTTTCTTTTATGCATAGTTTACTTGAAAACCATTTCTAAGATTCCATCCTTCAGTGTAGCATATAAAAGCAGAATGATCCAATACAGTATTAGAGCTCGGAGAAGCGGTCTGGTGGATTAAATTGGCGAAACCGCTGGGAGGGTTCACCACTGATGAGCCAAGCCCTCCCAATATATTTTTTCATCGCAGTAAGGACAGTAGAAGTTCGTTTTATGTATAAAAGAAACATTCGCGCTTTTAAATCCTTTAATTTTATATGTATAGATGGCGCGTTATTGCTTTGTGTTAATTACGTAATATACTCATGGATACCAAAATCAAGTAACAGCTAATAATTCTATTAAAAAAATAAGTAAAATCAACAGAAATATCATTTTTAAAATATAATAACATACATAGTGTTACGAGATAACGTCCAAAGGAGACTAAAAGCGTCCATCACCTGTGGACTGAGGGAAGGACCAATCAGGAAGAAGAAGCCTAGCTGACGGCCAGCAATGAAGTCATCCTCTCTGTTGTTTGTGGCCGATACTCCCTGTATGTTACTGACTTGTTCTCCATAATACACGAAGGTAATAAAGACCAGTCAAACAGAGATCCTTACCCCGATCCTACGTGTTTATTTACCCATCCTTGATACAGCAGCGGCGTAACAATATATCAACACAAGGTAATAAGACCAAATCCAAATAAATAAATAGTGTGTGACGTTTCGGTAACAGCGTTGTTACCATCTTCAGACAAAAGTACTGAAACTATTCAGTACCATTCAGTACTTTTGTCTGAAGATGGTAACAAGGCTGTTACCGAAACGTCACACACAATTTATTTATTTGGATTTGGTCTTATTACCTTGTGTTTATAATCTATAATCCAAATTGTACCTTATCATTATATCAACATGATACTTTAGCATGCCATCTGGTATAAAAAAATTTAAATTATTTTCAACGTGTGTGATTCTTTTTTAAAATAAAATAATTTTCTATTGCTTCCTTACTGCAATGATAAATTAATTGGAGGGCCTGGCTCATCAGTGTTGAACCCTTTCAGCGGTTTCGCCAGTTAGTTAAAAGATACTGAACTGTGGCAGTGTCCGTGAGACTTCAGATCAGACCGTTCCTAACATGGAGAACAGACATCTTGGCTGCGTTGACTCATAACCCATACAGCTGTAATGTTGTACATTGGGCTGTTTGGATTTAATACCGATACTGAAGCTGACCTTATGGACAAGGTATTTTAAATGGACAATGTACATAAGCTTTGAGACAGTAGAAATACATAAAATTATGAGAATTCGAAACTATTCTAAAAGCGTATATGATTCTTTTTAAAAATTAAACAAATTTCTTGTTTACTGTCCTTACTGCAATGAAAAAATAATAGGGAGGGCCTGGATCATCAGTGGTGAACCCTCCCAGCGGTTTCGCCAGTTTATAAAAATATATGCTTCGAGAGCATTTACTTTTCCGCAATTAGAAAATAAATATTCACAGTTCATTTAAAATACCTTTTCCAAAGGTCGGCTCCAGTTTCAGTATAAAAAGAAAACAGTCATATGCAATATTACAGAGGTATGGTAGATTAAACTGGCGAAACCGCTGGGTGGGTTCACCACTGATGAGACAGGCCCTCCCATTAATATATCAATGTAGTGGATTCGTCACCTCGACATTCCACTCTAGAGAAACTTGCCAACATTGTTGTATTGTGCTGTAAAAAACAATATCATACGCAATATATGTCATAATTTGTATATAATTAAATGCAACCCCGACCCACTATGTATGTACCATGTATGATTTTCGAAGACTTAATAAAGAACAAGGTAACTGGAGGGAAGCAAGTAGCATTAAGATATAGGAAATAGACCTAAGGCTGGCACGACTATTCTGGGCACCCCTGTGTCAATATTGCAGGGGCAGAGACCGGACGTCTCTAGTGACCGCAGAAGTTATTTTAGCCAAGATGCACTCAATACTTCCGGCAAAAACAGGACGTATCTAATATCCGTCGAAGCTATAAGCGTCAAGCCACCCAACACTTCCTGGCGAAATCGGATATATCAAGCAGGCCACATCTTTCATCAAGGAGAGCCGCGGGCCAATCAAAAGACCGCACCTTAAGTAGGTCAACCAATAGGACAAGATCATGTGACATCTCTCGACCAATCAGAGAGACACTGAGGCTTGGTGTTAAATCGAAAAGCAAGAATGGTCAGTTAGGTTTTCGCTCTCATAGGAACAACACCGGCAGTAGCGACTTGGCTCTCACCGAGTTCGGATCAGTTGCTCCTTCGCTTCCAACGAGGTGACATCGGCCCTGGACCTCTCCCCACTCAACTCATAGCTAAGTACAATCACCACCATGTGATCAGATAAGGAACAATCAAACCCGCTCCTTCTCAAGCTTTCTTCCCTCCAATCCAGTTGCCTTTTATTTCAAACCTCATCATGTGTCCTGATTATTCCTAACTGTGTGCTTCACTTACCACTCAACGACTGCGCTTCAACCAAATCTCACCATTCGCATCCAACAATAAGAAACCCCGCAACGATATTGCCACAGAACGGTTAAGTCGACAGGATTCTACAACAGTGTAATACATCAAATATTATAGTGTAATAACAATTGCATCATATTACATATATATATATATATATCAATGTAGTGAGGACAGTAGTAAATGTTTTATTTTGTTAAAAGAATCATACGCGTTAAAAATCGTTATAAATTTATTTTAACAAGGTATAAAGGTAGCTCATCATCCTTAGAACCCTCTTGAAGTTCCGATATATATTGTCACGTTTTTGAATTTTATAATTAATTATTTCTTTTTTTTTCAATGAATTTTGTATATTAATTAATATTTAAATTAAAAAGTCATTTTTGTTATCATCATCACATGCAATCTAATTTTTTATATATAAACAAACGATAATAAACAACATAACTACTCGTTCTGACACCAGGGAACTGTGCGAAAAGTTATTAGAAATTATCAAAACCTTCTTACAAATGAAAGGCAAATTACCTTTGAAAATCGTTAATTTCGCAAAATAAAATCGCAATTTCAAAAATCATCAAATCCAACTATACAAGAATTTGTTCAAAATCAAGGTGACCTCAGCCACCGAATCCGACGACCTGGACCCAATGGCTAGCTGACAGCCAAACACCCAACAACTGCCCTCCTGTAAGGTTCCGGGGGGCCACTCCAGCATTACAACTCGCCATGTGTAAATAATCTGGACAAGGTGACTCGCGAGCTGTGCTCGAATGTAACACCTGCAAATTGAGATGAAATAAATAAATAAACAACAACAAAGTAATTTGCATCTTCATTATTATAAAACAACAACAAATTAAAATTAAAATATATTTTAACATTACAACATTTTAACATTTAACACAAAAACGTTACAATATCAATCATACACACACACACACAAAAACCTTTATCTTACAGAGGATTCTCCTTGGGGTTACAAGACGGAGAAACCTATGAAAGTAGGAAATATACAAAGGGGTAAAAATGGAGAAAGATTATATACATATGGTAAATATATACAGATTATTATTTGAATAATCCTATGGAAGATAAGAATTTGGAAATATGAATGGAAGAAGTGGAGAACGAAAAGAGGAAAGAAAACAGGTATTTACATATGGAACATACATATAATGGAACAAGTCAATTTAAGCTCTTCTGCTCACACAGCACAGGTGGACCATGGCTTTTTTCAAGAAATATTTAAGAGATTTTCCAGGAAAATCCGAGTGTTCAGAATTGTAAATATTAATCATACCTTGGCAACAATTTTACATCACGTAGCTTATCTATCACTTCACTACACAGGAACTAGATAGCTGAAATAACCTATTTAACACTTGAACGGTAGCGTGAACTACCGTGGTCAAAAAACAATTAAAATAATTATATAAAAAAGGGGGGCGGTGGCTCCTGTTGAATGACCGGAAATGACGTCATCATACACTAATTAAAACCGCTTTAATTTTAAGCCTTCCGGCCAACTCGGCACAATGGGTCGGTGACCCTTTTCTAAATTAAACGTTTATTTGGAACAGAGCGACCTCTATCGATGGAAAGTGGAACTATTCGCTAGTGTATTAATTAACTCTCTTTTATTTATATTTATAAATAAAGAAGGTATCTCCTGACCACAAGCATATGGGCTTTTTAGATGGCAGAGCGCCATCTAGTGGAGCAAAAATACACTAAACGTTTATTTAACTTGCTCCGTTTATTTGGCCAACCCAATTTCTTGATAAATCAAGAAAAGCCATCCACGAACGCGTTTCGCGCTGTTGGTGCTCGTCAGCGTGGAGCAGGCTGTACCACTTAGACCAAATACCCATTTCTTGGTTTTTCAAGAAGCCTCTGGGACCAAAAATCTTTTTAAAATAATGAATTTTTAAAAAATAATGAAGAGTAAAAAGAGAAACATAATAAGTAAGATAAGTTTATATTATTGTTTTTGAGGAGAATATTCTAAGTGTATCAACAAATATTTAACAACAAGATTTAACAACGGAACCAAGATTATAAATTGGCTTTGACACGTCATACACTTGTCCAAAAAACAACTGAGATAACGAACCAGATATTCTTCAATCAGAAAAGAATAGAAAAATCTAAAATGTGAACTCTTCTTCCAATTTTTTATTTTTATTAAATTTTGTAAATTAATATTAATAAATTTATAAATTCTTTATAAACAAAGAATACATATTTTTATGTGAATGTTGGGATTTTATTTGTTCTTCATGCGTCTACCCAACATATATCCATATATATAAAATGCAAGGATTTAAAAGTACGAATACATAATATAATATACATAATACAAACTTCTACTGTCCTTACTGCGATGAAAAAATTATATTGGGAGGGCTTGGCTCATCAGTGGTGAACCTTCATCGCAGTAAGGACAGTAGAAGTTTGTATTGTATATAAAAAAAAACATTCGCGCTTTTAAGTCCTTTCATTTTATATGTATAGATGGCGCGTTATTGCTTTGTGTTAATATATCCATATGACATTTGACACCATATAAGGATATATCAGGAAGTAATCACTGTCGTAGTGCCAAGTTTGTAATATGCAAATAAGTTCGATAATTGACTACTTTGCATATTCCCTTTTAAAACGTAAACAGAAAGGCGTAGCCGTTTCTGTCCCGTAATTGGCGGCAAGAGATCATTATATACGTCAGAGTAAAAAGAAGTTAGCAGTATTTTTTAATAGAGAATATCCAATATTTACCTATTTTTTTAAAGAAAAATGTTATTTTTATAGCCAAATATATAATGTAATATGAGGGTGGGGTAAGTGTTACTATAAGCTACTATTTTTTAGTTTATCTATGTTGTTTATTTTATAACCACACAATCCTTTAGTACTCTTTAACAAGAAATTTTAGTATCAATTATGCATGTTGTTGCTGTTGTCGTGTCCAATAAATAGCTCAGATGTCTCCATACATCTATATCACAGTAGCAGAAATGTCCACTATCTTGCTCTTCATTGGAAAATGGGTGCTTTTGCCACGTTAGTCACCTTGGAAACGAACCAGAATTTGGTCAATTATTCCAAGGGTCCAGGGGGGACCCCAGGGAGGTGTGGTCGGACTTCTCCCCCCCCCCCCCCCTTAATTATGCATGTCTTATCACCATAGGAAAATATAGTACAGAAGTGAAAGTGTACTGGGATCAGATGGATACATTTAAAAAAAAGGCATCTTCTGATTGTGCAACAAAAAGTTGCTGATGGCTTGCGCCATCTATCGGAATTAGCCAAATACCCATTTATGATGAGGGCCAACAGCCCGAAACGCGTATATGGATAGGTTTTCTTGATTAATCACAAGAAAGGGTATTTTTGACCAATTCTGGAATAGTTAAAAACCAACTATTAGTTATATTTATTCCGACAGATGGCGTAAGAAACTTTTAATTGCACGATCAGGAGATGTCTTTTTCTTAATAAATATTTATGTTATACTTATTTACACATCATACCTTAATTACATATAAATTGCGCGTTACAATGATTAAATAAAACAATATCTCAGAAGAAGGCCAAGTGATACTCACTCCTCACTTTCTTACTGCTACTCTTTTTGTGTTGATTTCCTGCTTCCCTCTTTCTTCTTTTTTTTTTCCTTTTCTAGTTTTTTTTCTCTTTTTACTCTGTCTATATCGTTATTTCCTTTGTCTCACTGCTTTGTTCTTATGCATACCTCTGGTGAATCCTGTATAGGGTCAGTGACCCTAAATAAAGGCTTGTTGTTGTTTGTTGTTGATTAAATAAAACAATTTAAATATTAGGAAGGCCTTTGGCTCATCAGTGGTAAACCCCCTCTCAGCTATATCCTTAGGTTAACTGGGACTAGAGAGTAGGGTGACCGTGGGCGGTGATGAGGTCCGGAGGCTCCAGCCGCCTAGAACCAACTCCATATCGCGGTGAAAGCCAACCTTCTCGAGTGTGACCTCACAACAAAGGAATGTCACAGTTTCTGGTGACAATAGACCACGTCCTGGTCACTTCAAGATTTATTGACAAAACTTAAGAAAGTGGAAAGACTTTGATGTCGCCGGTCAAATTTATATATACAAAATAACCTCCTTGTAAAGGAAAACACCTAAATGCAGAGGCAAAGTGTCCTTTAGAGAGGATGTCCCCTTACCGGAAAGTTGCTAAATATAAAAATGGTAATTTTGTAAATGAAAACTGTCCTTTGTAGAGAGGTGTCCTTTAGCGGGAGTGTCCTCTCATGGAGGTTCTTTCTCTACTGTATATATATATATATTTTTTTTTTTTTATTGAAGAAGACAGAGATTGTTCACACTTGGATATCTCATATATCTTCAATAAAGATCACTGTAATATATTTCAGAGTTATTGTCTGAATCCCGATATACATGCTAAAAGGTACAACTTCCTTAAGTTTTGTCCATGAATGGATATCTTTAAATCTATACACAGTGTCGCGTAGAAAAATTAGTAAAGTCAAACCTCAAGATGACAAAGCAATTTGATCAAAAATGAATTTCAAACCTGGTTATAGTTAATTGAAAACAATGAACTAAGTAATTTTAAATAATAACAAATGAAATACAAAGGGACAGGTATCACATCCATGTAAACAAGACTAAACAAAACAAATTGGAAGGTTTTGTTAAAAATGTCCTCGGAGGAAAACCCGGGCGTTATCAAGGTCATTCATCTAGCAGCGGATAAACTCGCTACATTGTAAAAAACACATATACACTCATGGACAAAACTTAAGGAAAGTGTACCTTTTACCATGTATATGGGGACAATAACTCTGAAATATATTACAGTGACCTTTATTGAAGACACAGGAGATAATCAAGTGTGAACCAAATTGCCTCTGTCTCCTTCAAAAAAAAAAAAAGACGACCGACGATATCAAAGACTTTACACAAGGTATTAAGACCAAATACAAATAAATAAACATCACACACTATTTATTTGAATTTGGTCTTATTACCTCATGTTTATATAATCTATAATTCAAATTGTACCTTATCAAAGACTTTCCACAAGTTTTGTCCATGAGTGTAATGAAAAATACAAAATCTCCGCGTATATAAAGATTCCCTCCAACTTTCCACCCCAAACAATAGGTGATCCACGTGGATGACCTAAATCATAGTGATCTAGTTGCAGGAGTGCCAGCTAGTTTCATTTTTATTCACAGAACATAACCTGTAATAGCCCTTTGTTTAATCTGCAGGTATACACGGTCCGTCTCTCAATCCCTGAGTATACACTATCTATATTGCTTCAAGATCAATAACTAAATCCAATATTCCAATCTTATCCTATTTGTATGACGAATACCTAGAATTAATTATAGGTCTACAAAAAAAAACTTTTTTTTTTGCACAAGAGAACCTGATGGTGTTTCTAGTGTAAATTTTCATGCTGAACTCAAAAATCTAATCAGAAATTTCCCATCACCCATGGTTTTTGCCTGATGGTCCTTTTTTAGTATTGGGATAAATACAGTAATAAATGCAACCAATGTTACGTAAGCATTTTTTAAGCTATAATAACGACATAAAATAACGACAAGCCCTGTAATGCTATTTGCTCATTAACAGTTTTAATATATATATTTAAATTGAATCTAACACGATTTGTTTAATAGATTTGCAGCAGAAGTGACAGGTAAATTTGAAGTGATTAGTTTATTCTTCTCTATCGATTTGCTTTTATAAATCGTGTGCACTAGACTGTGTCAATATGCCGAGGCGTTGCATTAATATTCCTGATATTTTCTGTTATATTTGTGGGGAATTAACTTTCAAAGTTCAAAGGCGAAACTTTACACCGCTTATCAAAAAGTGCTATGAACTTTATTTTGGCTTTAAAGTCGGTGACCAAGATAAGACTTGGGCTCCTCACCATTGTTGTGTAATTTGTGTTCGACATCTTACAGGGTGGATTAAAGGTGAACGTCATATGCCTTTTGCGGTTCCAATGATATGGAGAGAACCTAAAGACCATTCTTCAGACTGTTATTTTTGTTTGACAAAGACTACAGGTATTACATCCAAATCAAGACATACAGTTGAATATCCAGATTTGCCTTCTGCTATGAGACCGGTTCCTCATAGTGATATTTTACCTGTTCCACAGCCTCCTGAAAATGTAATATTTAGTGACGATGATTCAGATAGACGAGAGCAACAGTGGGATGACACAAATTTTGAAGCAGGTGCTTTATCTGAACCTCATTTATTAACCCAAGGAGATTTGAACGACCTCGTACGTGATTTTGATTTATCCAAAAAAATGAGTGAACTTTTAAGCTCTAGGTTAAAAGGCTGGAATCTGCTGCATAAAGGCACAAAAGTATGCTTTTTTCGCAAGCGTCAAGATGAATCAAGATATATCAAGCATGGAGAAGCGGTACCAAGGTAAATGGAGTCCCGCTATGCTTGCCGACTACTGCTGGACACTCAAGAGGGATCTACCACAAGCAAAGTATAGAAGAAAATCCACTGTCACTGCTTTTCAATAAATAAATATGTTTCGTTCATATATGCCTATATATTAACAATATTTCCAAATTTCAAGTAGGTGTATTTCAGAAATATTGCGTAATAGAAAAAACTAATGGTATATTTGGATTCAGGACATGTAGATAAGATGCTATTTCTTTGTGGACAAAGAAAAATATTTTTTGATAAACCAGTGTAATGTAATAAGGGTTATGCAAAACTGCTTACGTAACATTGTTTGCATTTTTTACTGTATTTATCCCAATACTAAAACCAAAAACCATAGGTGATGGGAAATTTCTGATTAGATTTTTGAGTTCAGCATGGAAAGTTACACTAGAAACATAATCAGGTTCTCTTGTGCAAAAATCTTGTTGACCAGTGTTATAAGACAACATAGCGCGCAATAAGTACAGTTAAACCTGTCTATAGCCCTCCCTCTTGGGACTCACCAAAATAGGGTGCTATAGAGAGGGGGTGCTATAGACAGGTCACTTTTAATGTAAATCGCATCGTACTACGTATTTAAAATCGGACGCTATAGAGAGGGAGGCGCTATAGACAGTTTTAACTGCATTTATAAGAAAAGAAAACATTCAAACACGAAAGTTTGTTTTTACACATAAATAAAATTTCTACTGTACTCACTGCAATGAAAAAATATTGAGAGGGCTTAGCTTATCAATGGTGAAACCTCCCAGCAGTTTCACCAATTTAATCTACCAGACCGCTTTTTGGAGTTATAGTACATGCATTCTTATTTTGGTTATCTCGTCTGTCTTCAATGAAAGTCACTGTAATATCTTTCAGAGTTATTGTTTGAATCCCGATATACATGCTGAAAGGGAAGGACTTTGAGATGAAGAGTAAAATTAGTTCAATTTCTATGCATATAATATAAGATGATTATTACCTTACCCAATTGGGAGAATCTGTATGGGGCAAATCTCTAATAAAGGCTTTTGTGTGTTTGTGTGATATACACCCATACCTCGCTTTGCGTCGGGGTTACGTTCCAAAGAAACACGACGCAAATTGAAACGACGCAAAGTGAAAATAAAATTTTGATGGCATGGCGCAATCAAAAACAAAGGTGTTGCCATATTTTAGGGAAAAAAATTAAAGACTCGAATCCAAAACAACGCAGCTTCGAAAATCTAACGATGCACAGTGAAAATCAGTAAAAATTGAGCAGCGACGCAACTTCGAAAAAAACGCAAAACGAAACGACGCAAAGCGAGGTATTGGTGTACATGCTAAAAGGTAAAACTTCCATAATTTGTGTTCATGAGTATAACTGGGCGTACCAACAGCTATCCGTTGCTGAAGGGAAATCTAGATTGACCAATGTATAGCAATAAAGGAACAAAGATATTAAAGGAGAAGAGGAGATTTCATTAGTTTTTTTTAAATATGTATTCTAAGTACACACAGTAAAAGTCATGATAATCATGGTGGGTATTTAGCGATTGCTTTTACTGAAAGTACATTACATAGAAATAAATTCGTCTTTTGTATTTACAAGGTGCCTGAGTATAGCTTGGTAACTTGCACACACACTCTCTCTATATCTTTTTCTCTCTGGATCTGCAGGTCTGGCTGTTCAACGTCGGCCTCCATCCCAAGGCAATGACAAGTGTGACAACCATCTACAAGTACCATCTTGGTCTTGAGTTTGACAACACCAGCCATCACATCGACCTGCCCACTCTGTGGGAAAGAGCGTCAGCAATCCATCGGTGGCGGAGTCTTTCCCGTGGTGGGCGCCACACCTTATACAAGAACTGAAGAAAGTCTTTTTTTTTTTCTTTACACTGATGGACAAAACTTAAAGAAGTTGTACCTTTAAGCATGTATTATATACAATAATTCTGAAAGATATTTGATGCACGGTAGCCTTTATTGAAGATACACGAGATACCCAAGTTTGAACAACCTTTGTCTCGTTCAAAAAATAAACGACCGACGACATCAAAGATCTCCACTTCCTTAAGTTTTGTCCATGAGAGTATATAATTATAATGAAAATCATTATTGAAGTAAAACTTTACAATAAAGGTTGGAGTTTTACTTTCAGTAAAAGAAATCGCTAAATACCCACCATGATTATCATGGCTTTTACTGTGTGTACTTGGAAAACATATTTTGAAGAAAAAAAACTAAAAGAGTGTCTAATGTGGGATTCTTCTTGATGGTTGAAACATTGACGGGGGCGAATTGCACTATTCCTCCATTAAAACCCCTAGACTCCATTAGTAATAAAAAAGAGTACAATTTTAAAAATGAAGGATTTGTCCTCTATTTTGTGAGTGTCGGTAGCTACACAAAAGGAAATAAAACAATTTGACGGATGGGGTAAGCTGGCCATTGTGGTTAGCGTGCTGGGTGACAAAGAACGACCCTATTGTCAACCTTGCATAAGCTCGCTGCTGCAGATGTCCAGACCGGGGGTGAAGCAACGGGGTGACCCCCCGAGGTTGGAAGCGGCGGGGTGACATCCGGGGCTTTACTCCGAGTCTAAACATTCTTAAAGGCAACTACCCCAACCTTTATTGTAAAGTTTTACTTTAATAATGATTTTCATTATAATCATATACTTTCATGGACAAAACTTAAGGGAGTGGAAAGTCTTTGATGTCGCCGGTCATCTATTTATTTATTTTTTATTTTTTGAAGGAGACAGAGGTAATTTTGTCATAATTGGTTATCTCGGGTGTCTTCAATAAAGATCACTGTAATATATTTCAGAGTTATTGTCTGAATCCTGATATACATGTTAAAAGGTACAACTTCCTTAAGTTCTGTTCATGAGTGTATGTTATCTCGTGTGTCTTCAATAAAAGTCACTGTAATATATTTCAGAGTTATAATCCCGATATACATGGTAAATGGTACAACTTCCTTAAGTTCTGTTCATGAGTGTATGTTATCTCGTGTGTCTTCAATAAAAGTCACTGTAATATCTTTCAGAGTTATTGTCTGAATCCCGATATACATGTTAAAAATTACAACTTCCTTAAGTTCTGTTCATGAGTGTATGTTATCTCGTGTGTCTTCAATAAAAGTCACTGTAATATATTTCAGAGTTATTGTCTGAATACCAATATACATGGTAAAAGGTACAACTTCCTTAAGTTCTGTTCATGAGTGTATGTTATCTCGTGTGTCTTCAATAAAAGTCACTGTAATATCTTTCAGAGTTATTGTCTGAATCCCGATATACATGGTAAAAGGTACAACTTCCTTAAGTTCTGTTCATGAGTGTATTTTATCTCGTGTGTCTTCAATAAAGGTCACTGTAATATATTTCAGAGTTATTGTCTGAATCCCGATATACATGGTAAATGGTACAACTTAAGTTTTGTCCATGAGTGTATGTTATCTCGTGTGTCTTCAATAAAGGTCACTGTAATATCTTTCAGAGTTATTGTCTGAATCCCGATATACATGGTAAAAGGTACAATTTCCTTAAGTTTTGTCCATGAGTGTATATATGTGTATCTTCAATAAAGATCACTGTAATATCTTTCAGTTATTGTCTGAATCCCGATATACATGGTAAAAGGTACAATTTCCTTAAGTTTTGTCCATGAGTGTATATATGTGTATCTTCAATAAAGATCACTGTAATATCTTTCAGTTATTGTCTGAATCCCGATATACATGGTAAAAGGTACAATTTCCTTAAGTTTTGTCCATGAGTGTATATATGTGTATCTTCAATAAAGATCACTGTAATATCTTTCAGTTATTGTCTGAATCCCGATATACATGGTAAAAGGTACAACTTCCTTAAGTTCTGTTCATGAGTGTATGTTATCTCGTGTGTCTTCAATAAAAGTCACTGTAATATATTTCAGAGTTATAATCCCGATATACAAGGTAAAAATTACAACTTACTTAAGTTCTGTTCATGAGTGTATGTTATCTCGTGTGTCTTCAATAAAAGTCACTGTAATATATTTCAGAGTTATAATCCCGATATACAAGGTAAAAATTACAACTTACTTAAGTTCTGTTCATGAGTGTATGTTATCTCGTGTGTCTTCAATAAAAGTCACTGTAATATATTTCAGAGTTATAATCCCGATATACAAGGTAAAAATTACAACTTACTTAAGTTCTGTTCATGAGTGTATGTTATCTCGTGTGTCTTCAATAAAAGTCACTGTAATATATTTCAGAGTTATTGTCTGAATCCCAATATACATGGTAAAAGGTACAACTTCCTTAAGTTCTGTTCATGAGTGTATGTTATCTCGTGTGTCTTCAATAAAGGTCACTGTAATATCTTTCAGAGTTATAATCCCGATATACATGTTAAATGGTACAACTTACTTAAGTTCTGTTCATGAGTGTATAAGAAATATAAATACCAAAAAGCACGAAAGTTTCTAATTCAAATAAAACAAAATTTCTACTGTACTTTGGGAGGGCTCATCAGTTGTGAACCCTCTTAGCAATTTCGCCAATTTAATCTACCAGACTGCTTTTAGAGATCTAATACACACACACACAGAAGCCTTTATTAAGACACACAGGTCTTACAGATGATTCTCCTTGGGGTCACAAGACGGAGAAACCTATGAAAGTGGGAAATATACAAAGGGGTAAAAATGGAGAAAGATTATATACATATGGTAAATATATACAGATTATTATTTGAATAATCCTATGGAAAATAAGAAAAAAAATGGAAATAGAGATCTAATACTGTATAATACACTGCGGCTTGTGATTGTAAAACAACACTTGAAGTTACACCGCATGAGTTACTTTTCAATGAAAAAATCAAAATTTATTTCAAGGTGAAATATTGACTATTTCTAACCTTTTTGGATAAGGTATGAAAGGGTGAATTATGAAGAGTAATGATGAACGGAAAAATTCATCATTTCATCATTACTCTTCATAATTCACCCTTTCATACCTCATCCAAAAAGGTTAGAAATAGTCAATATTTCACCTTGAAATAAATTTTGATTTTTCATTGAAAAGAAACTCATGTAACTTCAAGTGTTGTTTTATATAATACTGTATTGGACGATTGTTTTAACACTCATAGACTTAAGGAAGTTGTACCTTTTAACATGTATACCGGGATTGAGACAATAACTCTGAAAGATATTACAGTGTCCTCTCTTTGGAGCTCCTGTTGAATGAGGTGGTGAGAAACAGAGCTGGAGCTTTTGCGTTGTTCAAATTCTGGAAGACGGCTGAAGAAAAGAGGAAGCTATATACATAATCTAATTGATGTAAATAATTATATGCAAATAATCTATGTCAGGATTAAAATGACGAATCCTGTATGGGACTTTGATTCCAGTAAAAGGCTTGTTGCTGCTGTTGTATATAGTCACAGTGTAGAAAATACTATACTATACCTACTACTTATAGGTTTCTCTCTGTATTCAAAATTATCTCTGTGTTCTTAGTTCTCTTCTCTTCAATTACTCTGTAAACTGGCGAATCCTATATAGGACGAGAGGTCCTCAATAAAGGCTTTTTGTTGTTTGTTGTTGTTGATATTACAGTGTCAACACAAGCCAATAAAACAGTCCCTTGTACCAATATTAAGTTTAAAACATCCAGGGATAGTTTTCTTTTTTTATCCGCTAGAAGCTTGGTGTTTCAACTTCATAAGACTACAAGTACCTAGTGACCTAGTACACATGCCATTCTAGTCAAAAATTTCAGGACCAGTTTTTTGGTCGTTGAGGTACAGCTTACACCACGCTGACGAGGGCCAATCTCCCGAAACGCGTACATGTATTAGATTTTCTTGATTAAGAATAGGTATTTGGCCATAATTCTGGAATAGTTAAAAAATTAACGAAAAATTGATATTTATTCCGACAGATGGCGCAAGCTATCAGTAACGTTCGGTTGCACGATAAGGAGATGCCTTTTTCTTAAAATATATATATATATATTGTTGCATATTTTTTTTATCTCTAGATTGGCATCTAAATTTATACAGTGGACCCTCGGTTTGCGAGCATAATCCGTTCCAGAGCCATGCTCGTACTCCAAAACGCTCGTAGTGTGAAACTAATTTCTTATTTTTAATAATTGAAACTCGGGCAATTCTTCTTGCTACGAACAATTGCACAGTTTCCCACATTTTACATATTTCCCGAATCTGATCTGAACGGAGGGATCCCAGTGAATTTTCATCCATCACGATTACGGGCAACCATCACGAGTTGCTCGTAATGCGAAATTTCACTCGTAATCCGAGGTAAAATTTTTCAAAAAATTTTGCTCGTACTGCGAAAAGCTCGTACTCCAAGGTGCTCGTAAACCGAGGGTCCACTGTACATGTAATTTGATAATATAGCTTTGATATGAAACCATATTTATGGAAGAGCTTTGCTCGATGTAATTCCTTGTAATTATATGTATACACTTCTACAGACCTATAAGCTTATGTCCATAGGTTCATACTAAACATCCCTAAGCTGCCTTCCATTGAAAATGCAGGGTATATTCCAAACCAATCCAATATTCAAAATAAAACGTCGGTGGATGAGAGGGTAACACCCTCGATTCCCGACAGCCATGAACCGGGATTGAATCCCGCGTTAACATTTTTTTAAAATATGTAAATAACCTTCATATATTATTCATTGTTGTAATTATCATAAACTAGGTTGTTCTTTTTGAGCGGTACATAATAAAGTGATTTTTGAACTTGGAATCCAATACAATAGTAGAGCGGTCTCTAGATTTAGCGAAATCGCTGAGAGGGTTCACTACTGATGAGGAGCCAAGCCCTCTCAATCAATAACTTTGCATATTATTGCAGTAGGGTATGTAGAGATAAAAGAAACACATTGCCAAAAATTAATTGTTGCAGATTATAACCAAAATCTTGTCTTTCTCTATGATTTGATTTTAAATATAACTTCCCCTTGATTCCCCATCACATAGAAATATACTCCACGTTTTATTGTTTAAAATTTTATCGCTACTAAACACCAAACGATTTATAAACTTCGCAGAAGATAAGTTTTATCACTTGTCAAATCATCATCACACAGGCGCTATTTTTATATCTTCTGGAAATTTTTTCTTCCTCCAAGTGTTGGTGTGAGGAAAAAATGGCGCGAAAAATGGATTCCAGTGTTACCGAGCTGGAACATTTGATCGTCTGACAAGTATAAATATTTGTACCAAACGATAGATGTTCTTATTTATCGTTTTTTATAACGATTCTCATTCCTGTGTAAGTTATTTTCAAATTTTCTTTTATATAAATCAATTTATAATAAACATTCTTCATGTGACTTATAATTTAATAAAATTAATAAAGTATCCAGGCCATCTTCTGCTGAATAAAAAAAGTCGAGTGGACGAGTGGGTAACACCCTCGATTCCAGACAGCCATGAACCGGGATTGAATCCCACGTTAACATTTTGTTTAATATGTGAATAACCTTCACATTTTATTCATTAAAAATAAAAATGGCATATCCTGACCAGGAGCACTTGTGTTTTACAGAAGGCAGAGCGCCATCTGGTGGAACAGAAATCAACTAAACATTGATTTAACCTGTTCCCTGATATTTGGCCAACCCAATTTCTTGATTTTCTTTCATTTTTTCATATCTTATTCATTGTTGTAAATATCATAAACTAGGTTGCTCTGCGGTACCTAATAAAGTGATTTTCGGAACAAGAAGAAGAAAAGGCTGATAAATGAGAAAGCTAGAGAAATAAAATTGTGTAAGAAATTTTAGCACCTTCATTGATTTTATTAAAAAAAAAAAAAAGCAAATTATATAAACTTTATAAACAAATCAATATATCAAAAATAAAGAGAGCATATCCTGACCACGAGCACATGTGCTTTTTAGATGGCAGAGCGACATCTAGTGGAGCAAAAATAAACTAAACGTTTATTTAACTTGCTCCGTGATATTTGGCCAACCCAATTTCTTGGTAAATCAAGAAAAGCCATCCACGAACGCGTTTCGCGCTGTTGGCGCTCGTCAGCGTGGAATAGGCTGTATATTGTTATGGAAGTAGTTAGATATCCTTGTTTTAAATATAAATACGAGTATATCGAATATATATTAAAATAATACAACAGGTTAAACGACGTTTAGTATTGTCTCCATGAGTGTAGTTTGGATTTACCACAAGATCTGCCAAGGAAATGGAATTTTTTAAAAAGTAAATGCTATTTACATTCAAGGATAATAATAAAGAGATATGGAATATATATACACAGGAAAACCTAATTAAGATAATTATACCCGGGTTTGTATAAGTCCAAGGAAATTAAATTAAGTGAGCAGAAGACTATAACAACACGGATACGTATTTACATATGTTAATTACATAAGCCTTTATTTTGAAAATAGAGCAATCCATAAATAAATATTTAATTAAAAAGGCATATATTGGATCAAAATATCATTTATTTTGATCCAATATATGCCTTTTTAAATAAATAACCCTTTATGCACATCAGGCTTCCAGGGATAATGTGGAAAAATAGTTTAAAAAGTGAAATTGTACAGGGATCAGGTTAATAGATTAAGAAAAAGGCATCTCAAGATTGTGTAAATAAAAGTCGGTGATGAGGAGATGCGATGTATGGAGAGCTGGTCTTCACCACCGAGATGTCTACAGACCGCTGTAGGGATGAAGGAAAAGTGGGTGGCGGAGTCTACGACCCGTAACGACAGGAAAAGGTTTCGGATGACAGGAAATCAAGGTCCTATGTAAACAAACTTTCCCTACACTCTGATTGGATGATTTATTAGCCCCGCCCCTTTTATTTTGGTAAATAAACCACCTGACTCTACACAAGTGTATACTCCACAACGGAGGAAATACAGAAATTTTACCTCATGTCTTGCTTGGTCCCTCCTTATGTTGGAAAACAATAGCTGGATGAATGCAATGGCGTTTGATCAATGTCTTTGGTTTATATAAATTCTACAAGGCCGCAGTCACCGTTCGGAGGAGATTAATAGAACCGCCGAATGCCGTGGTCCATTTGAACAAGGAAAGCGAAGACTAGAACACGGCTGATTCCACACTAGCCTGTTCAGTGATTCGCTAACCATGACGTATGTACGAAGGAACGTGTGGCCATTGGACATGCGTCGGACCAGGAGGCTGTTGTTGGGTGCTGCGCTGCCTGGAGTATAGGAGCTCCATCTATTATTTCTTCTTGTGGTGAATCTGTATAAGACCGGTGGTCTTAATAAAGCTTTGTGTGTGTATATTAAACAATAGCTTCAGATAATTTAATGGGTAAACTTCCTAATTTAGTAGTTTTAACAGAGAGAGGAATGACAAGTAATGATTGGCCATTTCAGTTTGAGGTAATATCTATATATATAAAAATGAATGTTTGTATGTTTGTCTGTTGGTCTGTTTGTATGCCCGGTATACAAATTCGCAGTAGTTCACTAATTCAAACCAAAATTTTCATACATAGGTAAAAAATAACGGGGATGACGATAGGCTATTTTAAAATATATATAAATCAATTATTAAAACTATATATTCAAATTATTCTAATTAGCTCACGAGCAGCGCCCTCCAGAACGCGGGGAATCTGACGGCAGGCGCGCCCTTTGGCTGCCGGCGAGCACGTGACTTCCCTGTGCGCGCGCATGCGCCGGGAAGTCACTTGCTCGGCGGCAGCCAACGGGAGCAGTCACTTGCTCGCCGGGAGCCAACGGGCGCAATCATTTGCTCGCCGGAAGCCAACGGGCACATGTTTAATGTGTTTGAATAATACATTTAATCGTGTAAACCCGGGCGTTGCCCGGGTCATTCGTTTAGTAAAGATATATATACGCTATCTCTCATGGACAAGACTTAAAGGAGTGCAAAGTCTTTGATGAGGCCGGTCGTCTATTTATTTATGATTTATTGAAGGAGATTATTTATTTATTACCAGTTGCAAACAACACACGCTATATCCGATCTGAATAATTGCGCGTGAAACTATTTACAATAATTCATATTGTAGTAGAGTAGGTAACAGAATTGTCAAAAAGAAAATAAACAATTTAAAAAAAAAAGAGCATTGAATAAACATATACATTAAACAAATAAGCAACAACATAAACAGATAGAAGAAATCGCAAGATAGTTATTTACAGTATTGAAGGAGATAGAGGCAATTTTGTTCACACTTGGTTATCTCGTGTGTCATCAATAAAGGTCACTGTAATATCTTTCAGAGTTATAATCCCGATAAACATGATAAAAGGTTCATTAAGTTTTCTCAGGAACGTATCTACCGTATAAATCGGGGGATAGGTGTATTATACACTGCGTGACATTGAAAATGGAACACCAAGAAATAGTGGCCAGAAAGTGATGAAACTCGGCAGACAGAGAGAGAGACAGGGACGAACAATAAGTGATCTTTATTTCAAAATGATAGTCATAATACAGAGCGAGAACAGCGTCGGCTTAGTAGCAAGTAGGACCACCGCGGACGGCGATGCACGCAGCAACACGTCTAGGTAGAGAGTCAATCAGAGTACGGATGGCGTCCTGAGGGATGGCTCTCCATTCCCTCTCAACCATTTGCCACAGTTCGTCTTCTGAACGAGGCTGTGGCAAGGCATGCAAACGGCGTCCAATGATGTCCCAGACGTGCTCGATTGCTGAGAGATCAGGAGAGTACGGTGGCCAGGGAAGCATCTGTACATCTTGCAGAGCTTGTTGGCTAATGCGAGCAGTGTGCGGTCGGGCGTTATCCTGCTGATAAAGGGCATTGGGTACCCCCTGAAGGTAGGGGAGTGTCACCGGTCGCAGCACATCATCAACGTATCGTTGGGCCGTCATAGTGCCCTGAATACGAAGTAAAGGTGACCTGGAATCATACGCGATTGCGCCCCAAACCATGATTCCACGTTGTCGCACGGTGGGGCGTTCCACAATTGCTGCCGGATTGGACCTTTCTCCACGTCGATGCCACACGCGTATACGGCGACTATCACTGGACAAGCAGAAACGCGACTCATCTGAGAACACGACCCTGTGCCATTCCGTCATCCACGTCGATCTAGCCCGGCACCATTCCAAACGTTGGCGCCTATTCGGTGGGGTCAATGGCAGTCTTCTTAGCGGACGGCATGAGTGCAAGCCATTAGCAACCAATCGACGGGAAATGGTTCTGGTCGAGATGGAATGATCTAGGGTGTCTTGCACATGTTGCAGGATGGCGGTACAAGTGGCTTGTGGGGCCGCCACTGCTTGTCGAAGGATACGCCGATCCACACGTGCTGACGTCACTCTGGTTGCACCGGCATTCCTATAAATTGCCACATTTCCTTGTTCCAACCATCTTCTCCACAGTCGGTGCACCGTGGGACGCACCAAGGTGTGTATCAGCTGCGATTTGACGTATGGACCAACCTGCCCTTTTCAGTCCGATCACCATGCCCCTCGTAAAAGCGTCTGTCTGCTTGAACTGCCTCCGTTTACGATGACCTGGCATTCTCTGTTATTACACGTGTCTTTTGACACAAGAACAAAATTTCTACAATGATTTTCCTTGAAGAAATAACGACACGAATACTGTCCTTTCTGCAAGTTCCTTCCCTTATATCTTACTCCATGTGCGCACGAGAGCTGCGCATTTTACATCATTTGCATAACTCGGTTAGGCGCGTCTACCCTGAAATTTGCATAATTTTCTGGCCACTATTTCTTGGTGTTCCATTTTCAATGTCACGCAGTGTATAATTAAAAAATAATAACTCAATAATAATAAATAAATTTAAAAAAAAAAAACAGTTACGCGTTTCGGGGATATTGGCCCTCGTGGTGTATATGCAAATTATCGTATACTGTGCACGCCTGAACACTCGTATATATGTGGGGAAGTAACACTTCTCACGCTTTCTAATTTAAAAAAAAGCTAAAAATTCTATTCCCTAGGTCTAATCAAGTTACAAAACTCCAATGGTATCGTTTGTATTAAATGACGTCATATGTGTGTGCAGAAGACACTGTCCCCAACGAGGAGGTCCCAGACATCCAAGATGGCGTCGAGGAGACCATACAGGAAACCTCCGTGCCTGAAGAAATATGGCCAGAAGAGGAAGTCATTCAGATCACCACAAACTTCCCTGAAATGACAACAGAAGAACCCCAAGTTGAAGATGAACAAACCACACTGGAACAACAGCCAGAAACCACAACGGAACAACAGCCAGAAACCACAACGGAACAACAGATAGAAACAATAACAGAACAACAACAGGTAGAAACCACAACAGAACAACAACATGAAGAAACCACAGAACCATCTACGCAAAACACAGAACCACAACAAATTACCACAACAGAGCGTATAACAACGCCAAAACCTTCAACCACACCTAAACCACGCACCAACAAAACCCCAATCATCATTTTCTTCCTTCTCCCCAAACGTCAGATGACACAGAGCAACATCCAGCATTATCTGAGGAGGCTAAAACACCGGCAGTTCGGACATCCTATGGCGTCCGGCAGTCAAATCTATGAAACCATCGTGCCAGCTCCTCCATCCATGGGACCCGACCTCGCCAACTCAGAGTCCGGATACTTCCCAGCGTACTACCCCTATCCCTACCGCGCAGATGACTACTACAGCCAGATGGGTAGCGCACGATCTCGTCTGGACCACGATTACTTCCCTCAGCATCCCAACATCCTGGGTAGCGGCAACTTCGAGGTAGTTCGCGGGGGAGTCTACGGCGAGCAGACAACCGCCGATCAGAGCCGTCGGGACTTCGCCCATCACCAATACGACGAAGACGACGATGATGATGATTATGATGATCACGATGATGACGACGATGATGATAAGTTCGCCGATTTCGACAGCTTCCCTTCCCGCATTGTCACCCAGGTCGATGATCCACAGGCAAGGAGACCTAGCGGGGGTTCAGCCAGTCAACTTATCCCCATCACCACCATCTTGGAAGCCGTTGCCTGATTTAACAGACTTCCCATTGGCTGATTTAGCAAGCACATTAACCGCATTGCACATAATAACACAATCGTCATCACAAACTTCTAAGACATCGTCAATGTAAGAAGTTGGTCGAACTTTCTTCCTTCATAGTGTGGGGATAAGATACAATACCATCGCCATGTAAAACCAAAGTCAATTTACACAGTTAAGCGTTGGAATACATAAATCTATATAAGCCTATGTAAATCTGGTTTACATACCCAAATAGATTATAGAAAAACTATCTGATTCATATATACAACTAAAACAACAAAAAGCATTATTAAGACCTTTTGGTCTTAAAACAGATATTCAGAGTAGAAGAGGCTTCATATTGACAACTTTACTCTTTGATTCACTTGACATGTTTCACCAATCCATTTCAAGAGTTCGTCCTCTCAACACTTATTTGCATATTCTAATATATTTTTAAAAAGGTTCAATCCATAACAAGAAAGAAATGAGGTCAACTTAGACGACAAATAACATTTTTAAAAATTGTTTTACATACTCTCTTCCTCCTACTTCTATATGCAAATAAGCCTTTAAAGAAAAAGGAAACAAAAAGTTGGAAAATATATAATTATATATATTTACATATAATTTAGATAAAACTATGTAAATTAACACTAGGGTATGTTGCGATTATAATTTGCATATACTGTGTTTATACCTCTATATTTTAGAACATATTTCTCTATTATTATATAAATGAATACATGTCTGCTGATTCTTTGATAATGTATTCCACAATCATTTTCTCATACTGAATCTCTTTCTTTTGATCTTGTTCTCAATGGAGATTTTGAAACAATATCTTGTTAATGATAAGGCACAATTTGGATTATAGAATATAAACACAAGGTAATAAGACCAAATCCAAATATATAAATAGTGTGTGACGTTTCTGTAACAGTGTTGTTACCATCTTCAGACAAAAGTGTTGAATGTTTCATTCTTTCTATTCAGCACTTTTGTTTGAAGATGGTAACAACGCTGTTACTGAAATGTCACACACTATTTATTTATTTGGAGATTTGGTCTTATTACCTTGTGTTTATAAACTATAATCCAAATTGTGCTTTATCGTGTTTCTTCTTTCTTATTCCAGAACTTTAAAAAAATCAAGCAACTTCATGAAGATGGACGAGGAGGTAAATGCAACGTTGGTTCCTTGTTAAAAGCAGTACAAAAGAGAATTTCTACTTGGATCAGATGGATAAATTAAGTAAAAAGACATCTCCTTATCGTGCAACTAAAAGTTGCTGATGGCTTGCGCCATCTATTGAAATTATTTGGCCAATTCTGGAATAATTAAAATTCAATAATTAGTTGATATTTATTCCGATAGATGGCGCAAGCCATCAGAAATTTTTAGTTGTACGATCAGGAGATGTAAACACAAGGTAATAAGACCAAATCCAAATAAATAAATAGTGTGTGATATATTGGTAACAGTGTTGTTACCATCATCCACAATCATGAGTCATTTATTCTTTTGTCTAATGATGGTAACAATGCTGTTACTGAAACGTCACACAATATTAAATTATTTAGGTCTTATTACTTGGTAACTGTAATAAAGAATTATTTAGACTTAACCACAGCTAGTACCAAACTAATAGGGAAGTTAATTAACAATTTACTAACTATACAGGGCCCATGCACACACAATTACTTAACAAATGTGTTGAAATGTAACAAACCAATTTCTTTTCTTTTTTTTTTAGCACACACTATTAAAAAAATGTGTTTTTATTTTCTACTTATAACCTTATTTTTCTTTATAACCCCAACTAATGATAAAAGAAAATATTTAAAAAATACAAATATGTGTATCATATTAAAGTGAAAAAAAAAAGGTTTTAACATGATGTAATATATCAGAATAAAAAACAAAATGTCAAATAACCCCCACACTTGTTGTGTTATTCTCTTATTGATACAAAACATTGAAGGGATTGAAGGAAGTTGTACCTTTTACCATGTATATCGGGACAATAACTCTGAAAGATATTACAGTGACCTTTATTGGAGACACATGAGATAACCAAGTGTGTATACACTCATGGACAAAACTTAAGGAAGTTGTACCTTTTACCATGTATATCGGGATTCAGACAATAACTCTGAAAGATATTACAGTGACCTTTATTGAAGACACACGAGATAACCAAGTGTGTATACACTCATGGACAAAACTTAAGGAAGTTGTACCTTTTAACATGTATATCGGGACAATAACTCTGAAAGATATTACAGTGACCTTTATTGAAGACATAGAAGATAACCAAGTGTGAACAACCTCTGTCTCTTCTTCTTTCTTATCTCCACTCAATCATATTAAGGTATCAAGCTTGTAGAGCTTGTTGATGGTGTCTGTTGGGGAAGAGTAGATCTCATCAATGGATGAGTTAATACAGTCAATAATGTGTTTTGGGGTTGTAGGTTGGGAATTGAACTCTGTCTCTTTCAAAAAGGTAGAAGACTGGTGACATCAAAGACTTTCCACTTCCTTAAGTTGTGTCAATGAGTGTAACTGGTGTCTTGATAAAGTTGAATAGACAGATTATGTAAATATAATCTGGGATTCTTTACCTCTGGTGATTGGTGGATGAGTGGTTTAAACACAAGGTAATAAGACCAAATCCAAATAAATAAATAGTGTGTGACGTTTCGGTAACAGTGTTGTTACCATCTTCAGACAAAAGTATTCAGTACAAATTCAGACAAACCATTCAGTACTTTTGTCTGAAGATGGTAACAATGCTGTTAATGAAACGTCACACACTATTTATTTATTGGATTTGGTCTTATTACCTTGTGTTTATAATCTATAATCCAAATTGTGCCTTATCGAGTGGTTTAAACTGTCAATTTTCAACAGACCTGGCATCGAATCCTGCAATGGACACTTTTTTTAATGAAGAAAAATATTGCTTTTCAATGACCTCTGATTCTTGCGAAACACAATCCACCAAAGAGTGCAATTAATCAAACGAGGATTTGTCACAATCTTGAGTGCAAGAATTGAACAGCTTTCAAAATCTTTATCCCAAGTTTACATGTTAAAAACCATGATAATCATGGTGGGTAGTGACAGCTTTTACTGTAAGTACACCACATATATACAAGTATATACATATGATACACTTGCAATAAAATCATTCACTAGCTATCTACCATGATTATCATGGTCTTTACCATGTGGACTTGGGATAAAAATAATTTTTAAAAACTCTGTATCGGTGGATTCAGCAAATTAAGTAATGATCAATAATAGCTTCTAGTTTTGTTGTCTATTTTGACAATTGAGGCAACCTTTATTGAATACAGTCACACAAAAATGGGATTGGGAAGAGACCAATAAAAAGTTCTAACAAAATGTATTTAATATTCCAACATGTGAAACACTTACAGTATCTCCTACCCACCATGATTAATTATAACTTGTACCAAATCTACCTGAATATATATCACAACACACACAAAACATGGGAAAAAAAGAGAGATTTTGAGATTTAAAAATATTTTATTGATATCATACACAAGTCAATGGTGGTATTATGAAATAATCATAAAAAAAGTGGGATATGAAAAAGATAAAATAAAAGAGCAAACTATATACAGTAAAGTCCAGGAGATAAAGAATACAGACAGTAAGTCACATTCTCATCTCAAGACTCAGAAAGAACCTGTGAATTGAGATAGAGAGACACCAATAAAAATTTCTAACGAAATATATTTAATATTCCGTGTGTAGACATGTGGTGTAACAGTACTTCTACCTACCATGATTATCATGGCTTGTACCAAATCTACCTGAAGATATATCACAAACACACACAAAACATGGAAATTAATAATGAGAGAAAGACATCAATAAAAAGTTCTAACGAAATGTATTTAATATTCCGTGTGTAGACATGTGGTCAGTACTTCTACCTACCATGATTATCATGGCTTGTACCAAATCTACCTGAAGATATATCACAAACACACATAAAACATGGGAAAAAGAATGAGAGACATCAATAAAAATTTCTAACAAAATATATTTAATATTCCAATGTGTAGACATGTGATGTAACAGTACTTTTACCTGCCATGATTATCATCTAAACAGGACCTTTGGGAGAGGCCGCTGCTCATCATAAAACAGCTCGAGGAGCATGAATTCATGGAATTTGTGTAATCTTTACACAAGGGGATAAGAAACAACAACAACAACATGATTATCATGACTCTTATACCAAATCTACTTGAAGATATATATCACAAACACCAACAAAACATGGGAAAAGAATGAGAGACATCAATAAAAAGTTCTAACAAAATGTATTTAATATTCCAACAGTAGTGGGGTATGTAGGTGTTTACTTCACCAGCTGTAGGACTGCCTTGATCATGTTGCCGATGCCGTCGTAGATGAGGTGGAACTTGGGAGTGTCCAACATGAAGGCCGGAGTGGTCACCACGAGGTTATCCTTGTCCACACAGACCTCGTAGCACAAGTCAAGGGATCTTCATTTGAATGGAGCAGCCAGTTTGCTTCTGATGTTCTGTGCTGAGAGGTACAATACGTCCAACCTACTTATCTACATATCTACACATATATACATATATGGGGGTCGGTGGAAAGATAAGTCTAAATCATTGGTTATCAACTGCTACAACCCGGGATCGAATCCCGCATTGGGCACTTTTTTTCTAATTAAAAAATGCTCCAATGGCCTCCCCTGATTCTTGCAAAAGTCCAACCCCACCAGCGAGTGCAAGTAACCAAACGGGGCTCTGGCACATTTGTAAGTGCAAAGTTGAACTGCTTTTCACATGTGTAGACATGTGGTGCACTTACAGTAAAAGCAGTCACCTACTTTTACCCACCATGATTATCATGGCCTGTACTACGTGTACTAGGGATAAGCAAAAAAAAACTTATTTAATGCGGAATGTGATCCATAAAACCGAGCTCAGTCTAGTTGGTCTGACCATGGTAGCTATCTGCCATGGTACTAAGCCACCGTCAGGCTGATGTTACTAAAGGATATAGGGGTAGTCGGTGGAAGGATGGTCTAAACTGTTGGTTATCAACTGCTACAACCCGGGATCGAATCCCACATTGGGCACTTTTTTTCTAATTAAAAAATGCTCCAATGGCCTCCCCCGATTCTTGCAAAAGTCCAACCCCACCAGCGAGTGCAAGTAACCAAACGGGGCTCTGGCAGATTTGTAAGTGTAAAGTCGAACTGCTTTTCACATGTGTAGACATGTGATGCACTTACAGTAAAAGCAGTCGCCTACTTCTACCCACCATGATTATCATGGCCTGTATCACATGTACTTGGGATAAGCAAAAAAAAAAATGATTATCACATGGCCTGTACCACATGTATTAGGGGATAATATTTAAAAAAAAAAAAGGATATGGTGACTTGCTTGTTGACATGTTTAGAACCCCAGCTCTGCACGGCTTCCACTGTACCTGCGTAGGGCCACTTGCCTGTACCATCATCTGGACAGTATTGGTCAGGTCATTGGTGATGATATCATAGTCTGAATATTGTGGAAATACAACAAAATCTCCATGATTTGACTGCCTGATAAAACATCCCTGGTCTTTCCTGGAGGTTGTTTCTTATTAGAGATTGACAGGTCATGTCAGTTTTAGGGTCAGTTTTGATTTGACAAAGTTGAGTCACTCATCATATGGATCATATTGTGTAAGAAGGACCGCTGAAGAAACTTCCACAAAGTGTAAGAAGTTAGTTCATGTATCCGACACCATCACCAAAGTGTATTTTACAGTATATCAAAGAGTCTTCAAGTCAAACCTCTACAATTCCACATCCTGAGTTGAATTGTTTAAAGTTGGTTGGGATTTGAAAAAACAGTTAGATTATTATGGTAAATGTTGAGTTAGAAGGCGGTTAAATTCACTGAAGTGTTTATAAATCCGCCTTTTTGCCGGTCCCAAGCCCGGATGAAAAAGGAAGAGGGGGAGCAGTAACAAGCTCGCTAAAAAAACCTGGGCTCAGCTGGCCCGGCTGATAGTACCCTGTAAGGGCTCCTAATCCAAGGATACAGGATGAGCAGCGTTTGTACTCCATGTTAGGAGCAGCTGCACATGGTGTCTGTTCCTCATGTCAGAGGCGGCTATTTCTTTTGGAGCTAAGTCGGCCTGCCACTGAGTAATGCTCCCAGTCTTAATGACAGAGGCATTCTACTTCACCCAGTCATGATGGTTGTCCTTGATACCCTAATATAATTGAGTGGAGATAAGAAAGAAAAAGAAGACAAGTGTTTATAGTTAAGACAGTTTATAAATTTCAAGTATACTATGTAAAATTCCAGTGTAGCACTGAGACAGAACTTTAGAGAAGTCTTGATATAATTTGGATTATAGATTAGAAACACAAAGTAATAACACCAAATCCAAATAAATAAATAGTGTTTGAACGTTTCAGTAACAGTGATAAGGCACAATTTGGATTATAGATTATAAACACATGGTAATAAGACAAAATCCAAATAAATAAATATTGTATGATGTTTCTGTAACAGCGTTGTTACCATTATCAAACAAAAGTACCGAATAAATAGTACATTCAGTACTTTTGTCTGAAGAAGTTAACAATGCTGTTACCGAAACGTCACACACTATTTATTTATTTGGATTTGGTCTTATTACCTTGTGTTTCAGTAACAGCGTTGTTATCATTGTCTGAAGATGATAACAACACAGTTACCAGAATGTTATAGACTAATTATTTATTTGGTGATTTTACATTATGTTTATAAAAGTCTGAATTACAGCAAGTATTGATTTTATTCTGTGTGTGTAGTTTTAGCGATGGAACTACATTTTCTACTTTCACAGTAAGATCATTTAGAGAGTAGACTATATTTATTTAGACAAGAAAGGATATAGGACAACAAGAAGGGCAAAAGAAAGGTTACCCCTGTGTACAACATACCCCATGTGTTGAATCTATATTAATAAAATGGAAATTTCATAAGTGGACATCACTAAAAACTTTCGTTACAATGCATCAATTTCAACCAAATTTTCAACATTTATGTAAAACGAGATGGAGCAGGTTTTGCTTAACATCAAAATATATTTCCTAACATTAACATGCGTAACTTCGCTGTTATCGATTAAATACAAAAAAAAATCAACAGAGTTAATTTTATTTATATATAAATACAAAATTAAATTTCAACAGAGTTAATTTTTTTACATACTAGCTAATAATCTCAATCTAAAAAATATTCAAAACAAGCAATTTTAAGATAACACCATATGTAAAACAGTCGGCCAAGAAAACAACAACGATATTACATCTTTCTCACATATTCACACACAATCTTGATTAATAATTAAAACTAATCTTTAACATTGTTTATTATACTTCAACTTTTATTTCTACATTTGTTTTTAAATACCCAATTGTTTTATCATGTTTCTAATTTCGCCTAACAAATATACAAATTTATAGTGACCAACATATGCAAATTTTATCTTTGTTTTTATTTAACTTGATATCGTAAACATAACATCCATTGTAAGCATTTTTCTGTTCACCTTCCGTGGTTTCTCTTTTCTCTGATAGTTTTTAGGTGTAGTATATTTTCTTATTACTAGACTACAAACATTCCCTCGAGAAAAACCTGGGCGAAGCCGGGTACATCCGCTAGTTAATAATAAGAAAGCCACAATGTGTTGTTGTTTCTTATCCCCTTGTGCAGAGATTACACAAATTCCATGATATCATGGAAACATAAGAAACATATCGCCAAAAATAATAGTTTATCGTTGCATTATGTTGGAATATATATTGTTCCATTGTGCCATGCCAAACATAGTTGCTGTCCAAAGACCTAGCTTGATTAGCAAAGAGAAAACAACGGAGGAAGATGTTGTTGTTTCTTATCCCCTTGTGTAAAGATTACATGAATTCCAATGGAATAGGGTGTAGAGGTGCAGCTTTCATTGATCAGGGCACCATGGCACACTTTGGTGAAAGTCTGACTTTGCAGGTAATTTTAGGCCGTTCCTAACATGGAAGCCTTTGCTGCCGACTCTAACATGAGTACAGACACAGCTCCTCTGTATCCCTGGAGAGAGGAACCTTACTAGGTCATTTGAACTCAGGATTTTAATGAGGTCTTTCTCCTCTTCTAACAATGTTGCTGTTGGTCTGAGACTTCGTCAGTTGTTTTGCTTGTTTCACAGCTGGCCTTCATATGATAAGGTTGTTCCCCTATCTGTCACCTGGGGAAATGCCCTGTAGCAGTCAACTCAACCTAGGATGTGTGTGTTGTTGTTGTCGTTGTGTCCAATGAAGAGTCTCAGATGTCTCCATGCATCTCCATAACAGCAGTTGCAATGTCCTCTATCTTGTATGTGCAAAGCTGCTGCTTTGAGTCCACATCAATTTTCTGCAAGGCTGCGGCAATTGCTGGGCATGAGAATATGTGAGTAGGTGTTAGTTCCACACCAGAACAGTTGTTGCATGTCCTGTAGGTTCTCTTGTGTCAACTGGATGTATTGTCATTCCTTTGTAGTGTTTTGTTCTGAGTTTTGTTATCGTAATTCTTCTTTCAGAGGGTGTGTGTAATATATTTCAACTTCTATAATGCAGAATATACAGTAACATATATGCAATAACAGAATATGCAATGACAGAATATGCAATAACAGAATATACAATAACAGGATATGCAATAACAGAATATGCAACAACAAAATATGCAACGACATATAGTCAATCCTCCTTATAACACCCTCTTTTATAACACCACACAACTAAGTTTCAAACTACAATTGTTTTAACTGTTATTCTGACAACATCAAATCTTGATTCCGAGTAATATTGCTATAGCAAGGTCTGTGCATCAATAAAATATGCAACAATGCCATAGTCTAACCTCATTTTAAAAACATCACTTGGTAACTTTATAGTGCTATAAAAACAATTGGAAACTTAGAATTACATTATAACCAAGCTGTTGTTATGAAAGAGGCTGTTATAACCAGTTACACAGTATATGCAAATAAATACCTTTATCTTGTCCCAAAGTGACCTCAATGGAACCCAGCACCTTGGACGCCAGCACGGGAGAGATACAGCACAGCCTGGCAACACAGACATATCTGGTTTTATTTGCATAGAGAGACAAGGAAGTGTAACGTATATTGCCAATATGCAAATATATCTACTTACAAAGTCTGTATAAGTGGATGAACAGGGAAACACAATAAAACTACTGGATGTGGTGAATTACACAAAATCCAAAAGTTTTTCAGTTTGCCAAAGCTGGTGTTGTGGCTTTGTCACTGACCCGAGGCCGCTAGTTGCGGCAACGGTCAATAGATGGCGTCTGGTTTTAGACATCTATTTTGACGGGAGAGGCGACCCTTGTCTCTTTAGATATTTATGCTTAATGTTAACTTCAAATTATATATAGACATCTAAATAGATGATATTTATGTAGTTCTTCGGTGGAGCACAAACCTCATTCTCATTGCCTTTGTATAAATATCCACACATTGTATAAGACATAAAACTATAAGATACTAAATCCAAATAAATAAATATTGTGTGATGATTCGATTATAGCGTTGTTACCATCTTCAGACAAAAGTACTGAATGACGCTGTTACTGAAACTATGACACTAAATGATAGATTTGTAGAGGAAGAGAAAGAACCTTTATTTTATTTTATTATTTTTTTTTTTTCTGCTTATCCCTAGTACACGTAGTACAGGCCATGATAATCATGGTGGGTAGAAGAAGGCGACGGCTTTTACTGTAAGTGCACCACATGTCTACACACGTGAAAAGCAGTTCGATTTTGCACTTACAAATAAATATGCCAGAGCCCCGTTTGGATACTTGCACTCGTTGGTGGAGTTGGACTTTTGAAGAACCTTTATTGCCCAAAGGTATAAAACTATAAAAGAAGGACAAAAGATCAAACTATATGTACATCAGCAGCTCAGGCCAGCCTGCCCTATTCACTTAACCACTACCTACCAAACAATCCAACAAGGTCGCGCTATATAGTCAGAGATGTCAATTTGCATAGACACTACTAAAACTATGCAAATATCTGCATATCAAATATCGTAGAAATATCTGCAATTATCAATTTCAACAGAAACATCACACACTATTTATTTATTTGGATTTGGTGTTATTTATCTTGTGTTTTTAATCTGTAATCCAAATTGTGACTAATCTACATAAAACATGTTTGATGATGGAATCATTCCCTTACCCAATGGGTTTCTTCGAGGAGTGGAATTCCTTGATGACTCTGGTCACCTCAGGAGTCACCTTACAGCTGGCTCCCTCTGTGGCGAAGGAAGACCTGTGGTAACACCCTCCATGTTGGTACATATTCTTATATAAATACCAGTAAAAAATATTTTTCATGTGTTAAGCGTATTTACGCAAATTTGGCCTTAAATACCCATTTCTTGGTTTCTCAAGAAGCCTCTGGGACCAAAAATCTTTTTGGTCGCAGTGGTAGAGCCTACTCCACGCTGACGAGTGCCAACAGTGCTAAACACGTTCGTGGATGGCTTTTCTTTATTTATCATGAAATTGGGTTGACCAAATATCACTGCGCAAGTTAAATAAACATTCGTTTATTTTTGCTCCACTAGATGGTGCTCTGCCATCTAAAAAGCACATGTGCTTGTGGTCAGGATATGCTTCCTTTTTTTCAAATATATATATACTAGCGGATGTACCCAGCTTTGCCCGGGTTTTACCCGAGTAAAGGTTTGTCTAACGAACATTTTTTAAAACAAATCTCTATAAACTTATAAAAAAAATAATAGATATATTTTGATAATTTGAAACTCGTAAATTTGAATCTCTTGATAAAGTGATCATTTTTTCCCGGTCCCTGTGTGCCGTGTCATTCTGAATTTTGGCTTTCCTAAGTCCTAATTCGTAAAGGTTTGTCTAACGAACATTTGTTAAAACAATTCTCTATAAACTTATTAAAAAAATAATAGATATATTTTGATAATTTGAAACTCGTAAATTTGAATCTCTCGATAAAGTGATCATTTTTCCCCGGTCCCTGTGTGCCGTGTCATTCTGAATTTTGGCTTTCCAAATTTTCTACATTAAAAAATCGTTTAATCTAGCGAACATTTTTTTCCCGGTCCCTTGAAAAATACTCGAAAAGAATAGATATATTTTGATAATTTGAAACTCGTATATTTGAATCTCTTGATAAAGTGATCATTTTTTCCCGGTCCCTGTGTGCCGTGTCATTCTGAATTTTGGCTTTCCTAATTTTCTACATTACAGAATCATCGTTTTATCTAATGAACATTTTTTCCCGGTCCCTTGAAAATACTCGATAAGTTGAATAAAATCATGCCCCCGCGAGGCTTTTTTTCTTGTCTACTTGGCACAGCTGTGTCACCAACTCTGCCCCCCGCGCGCCAGGACATCTTGACCCCTCTGATTGGTCGGTGGGTACTTGAACTGTCCATCCGGCCGGCGGCCGGACGATTACATCACGGGGTGGGGCAGACCTAAGCCTATCTCCGTCGCAAGGTGGCGCTGCTTGCGAGTTAAAGCTACAAATCTGCAAATAACTCTAAGGATATTCAAGAAATTATTTTTCTAAAACCTTTCCGGGGATATACCTAATAATATCCCAAAATTTCACGGCGATTGGATGTATGGTTTTTGAATCTATAGAGGACACACACACACAGACATTCATTTTTATATATATATAGATTACTATCAGAAACACAAGATAATAAGACTATATCCAAATAAATAGTGTGTGACAACGCTGTTACCAAAATGTCACACATTGTTTATTTGGATTTGACCTTATACATACCTTGTGTTTTTAACAGAAAAGGTTCACCACTGATGAGCCACAGGCCTTTTCAATAGGTTTCTTATTGCAGTAAGGACTGTGGGGAATTCTTGGGATCCTCCCAGCCATATCTTTTGTTTGGTACTTTAAAAACTCCGCCTTTGCCGGTCCCAAGCCTGGATGAAAAAGGAGGAGGGGGAGCAGTAACAAGCTCACTAAAAAACCTGGGCTCAGTTGGCCCGGCTGATAGTACCCTGTAAGAGCTCTTAATCCAGGGATACAGGATGAGCAGCGTTTGTACTCCATGTTAGGAGCGGCTGCACATGGCGTCTGTTCCTCATGTCAGAGGCAGCCATTTCTTTTGGAGCTAAGTCGGCCTGCTACTGAGTAGTGCTCCCAGTCTTAATGACAAAGGCAGACGCTTTTTACTTCACCCAATCATGATGGTTGTCAACTTTACAAGCTTGATATCCTAATATGATTGAGTGGAGATAAGAAAGAAGAAGAAGAAGTACTTTAAAGAAAGAGTTTTAAAGAGAATGAGAGACAACTCACAGATTCTTGGCGGCACCAAATCCCCCGGGGAAGACAACAGCGGAGTGGTTGGCAGCCTTCAGTTGGGAAAGAGGCTGGATCTTGCCGCGGGCAATCCTTGCTGCCTCCACCATCACATTTCTGCTCAACAAATGTTTGTTTCTAGAGAGCTGACATCCTCACAGAATTGGTTATTTAATTGGAATCCCTTGTAAACACAAGGTAATAACACCAAATCCTAGTCTTCTTCTTATTTCTTATCTCCATTCAATCATATTAGGGTATCAAGCTTGTTTGACAACCATCATGACTGGGTGAAGTAGAATGCCTTTGTCATTAAGACTGGGAGCACTACTCAGTGGCAGGCCGACTTCGTTCCAAAAGAAATGGCCGACTCTGACATGAGGAACAGACGTCATGTGCAGCTGTTCCTAACATGGAGTACAAACGCTGCTCATCCTGTATCCCTGGATTAGGAGCCTTTACAGGGTACTATCAGCCGGGCCAGCTGAACCCAGGTTTTTTAGTGAGCTTGTTACTGCTTCCCCTCCTCCTTTTTCATCCGGGCTTGGGACCGGCAAATAAAGTGTGTGATTTTTCAATAACAGTGTTGTTACCATCACACACTATTTATTAATTTGGATTTGGTGTTATTACCTTGTGTTTCTAATCTATAATCTAAATTGTAATGCATCAGCGTGCCATCTGTTATGAATATTCGAAGCTATTATAAACAATGCGTACGATTCTTTTGAAAATTAAACAATTTCTACTGACCTACCTTTAATTTTTCCATTGCAGAAAGGGCAGTAGAATTTGTTTAATTTTCTAAAGAATTATACAGGTCCTCTATAATAGTTTTGTATATTCATAATCCAAATTGTACCTTATCATGGGTTATAACTGTTTATGTAATTAAAGTAAGTAAGAAGGACGTAACCAACTTTACATATTATTTATTATTAATAGAAATTATACAAAACAAATCTTGTATATGTTTTATGTGAAAACAACAAAGAAAACAATAATAATTATATACGAGTTCCTTTTCAAACACGAGCTCATCTATAGCCATTGTTACTCTGTGTAATATTCCAACATAAGATCTAGGTGGCAAGTTATAGCAAGATTATGTATGTAACTATTCTGTTCAACTTGCCGGGTCCCAAGCCCGGATGAAAAAGGAGGAGGGGGAGCAGTAACAAGCTCACTAAAAAACCTGGGCTCAGCTGACCCGGCTGATAGTACCCTGCAAGGGCTCCTAATCCAGGGATACAGGATGAGCAGCGTTTGTACTCCATGTTAGGAGTGACTGCATATGGTGTCTGTTCTTCATGTCAGAGGCGGCCATTTCTTTTGGAGCTAAGTCGGCCTGCCACTGAGTAGTGCTCCCAGTTTTAATGACAAAGACAGATGCATTCTACTTCACCCAGTCATGATGGTTATCAAACAGACACCATCAAGGGTCACAACTTGATACCTTAATATGATTGAGTGGAGATAAGAAAGAAGAAGACTATTCTGTTCACATTTTGAAGGTAATCCAGAGAGAGGTTATAGAAATCTATCACACACCTTGTTTCAGACATGGGTTCTCCTTTCACATGGTTGACAACATCATGCTGGGCTACATCAGGTGCATAGATTACAGGTTCTGCACCTTCCCGGGAGAGATGCACCAGGATCCTGTGACACTACAATGTCAACAGTCCTTGTTTAACCCGTAGTGTGGGACCTACGCAGAGGCTTCGTGGATCTCACTGCCGTCGTAGACTCCGCTGCCTGACAACACCTGGACACACAGGCATGTCTGGATTACTTATTCTGTGGGAGTAGATCTGGCTTTGTCCATTACACACTCATGGACAAAACTTGAGGAAGTTATACCTTTTAGTATTCATGATAAAATTGTGAAAAAAATTACAAAATATTTTCTCACAATGAGTATCTTTTTATAAAAAAAAAACGCTGTCTTTCAAGCGATAATCACTCTTCAACAGGCTTAATAAAATATCGACTTAATAAAATTTTCAGTTATAAATATTACGCTGCGCGCATTTGTTTTTGTAAATATTTCTGGTAGGATGAAGTCAATATTTTATTAAGTCCGTTGAAGAGCGATTATCACTTGAAAGCTAGCGTTTTGTAATAAAAAGAAACTCATTGTGAGAAAATATTTTGTAATTTTAAAACCTTTTAGTATGTATATCGGGATTTTGATCCAATATATGCCTTTTTAATTAAAGATTTATTATGAATGTTGCGAGATCCCAGAAGATGTAAAATGCTCGTTCTCTGATCAATTAGAATGATGTAGAGTATTTCTTAACTCCGTCTTATGTGAAAGGTTTTTGTGAACATTAAGATTAGGTTTGTCATTATTCAGTTAATTAATTAATTTTTGTTGTATAATAATTTTTACACTAAACCATAAGTACTATTTGAGAAAAGGTACAAATTACCGGCTTGTATTATGCGGCGATTTTGTTTATTAATAGTAACACACCTTATGAGTATTTTGAAGAGATTAATAGCTAGATATCTAAAAGGTTTCATTACTTGAATACGGGATGCAAAATAATACATCATACATATTAATAATTTAATAAATTATTGATCAATATATAGCTTTAAAACAATCAAAATAAAAACGTACAACTGCAACTTTTGGTGAAGACGACATTTGCCTTAGAAAAATAGAAGAAAGTGAATTAATCTTAAATAGTGTGTTTGCTCTATACATTTTGAATTTATAGTTTTGAAATATATTTAGCTAAATGTATATAAAATGTATCGTACACGATGCGGTATCAATACCAAACAATAATAAACAAGGGCCGCAAAATTAAAGCAGAAATGATTGCGGTGAAAAAATAATTCAATGATTTTTTTTAAAGTGTATCATTAATAAAAAATATTTTAGTAATAATTTATATTATTTTCGTCATATATAAGGGGTGCGTTTTTAAAATTTTAATATTTATGAAATTTTAAGAAAGTAGCGCGTAACCATCAATTGTTCACTTGGCATAAAATAAGCCGATTGTTGAAGTCGTTGGCAGTATTTTTTAGTACATTAACCAGTGCCATGCCAATTTCAGCCGTACCAGTAAGTCATGTTCTACTATAAGTGTTTAACTTTTTACTACTTGAATGGACATTTAATGTTCCTACATTGGAAGCAGTCGCAAGCCTCTGCAAACGCTGATTATCAAAACCTGGTTTTACGCACATATTGGGAAACTATTTCGTATGTAGATTTGTAGCATTTGTCATTAGAATCATTTATTCAATAAAAACAAATATGCATACACTTCACGTTGCATCTAAAATACTAAAAGCTAATATCTTCGTAGGGTGTATTTTAGGCGAATAACTACTGTAACCTCTCTAAATGGTGTTTTTATATTTTGAAATTATTCTTAAGATTGGATTAGAGCCACTCATATTCACTAGAAAGAGCTAGCTTTTAATCATGGTTCACCAATCTCTTGTTTACCCTTTTAAAATATCAGTCTGAAGCCAAAATGATTATGATTAATAATAAGTCATTATTATAATTTCATTCCCTGTTATTCATAAAATTACCATTCCTCTATTTATATTTAAATGTATTTTTCTGTCTCTTTGGGTGTTAATATGGGTGGCTTTCCATAATAATGATCTTCTTATTTCTTATCTCTCCTCAATCATATTAGGGTATCAGGTTGTAAAGTTGACAACCATCATGACTGGGTGAAGTAGAATGCGTCTGCCTTTATCATTAAGACTGGGAGAACTACTCGGTGCAGGTCGACTTAACTCCGAAATAAATGGCCGCCTTTTACATGAGGAACAGACGCCATGTGCAGCCGCTCCTAACATGGAGTACAAACACTGCTCATCCTGTATCCCTGGATTAGGAGCCCTTACAGAGTACTATCAGCCGGGCCAGCTGAGCCAAGGTTTTTTAGTGAGCTTGTTACTGCTTCCCCTCCTCTTTTTCATCCTGTCTTGGGACCGGCAAAGGTGGAATTCATAATAATGATTATAACAATAAGTCAACTAACAACACAAAATTCAAATATACACAGTAATTCACTTATATATATATAAAAACTCCGAGATAAAAAAATTAAGGATTAATAAATCTATACACATTGTGATATTATTATTTGTTAAGAATATAGCAACAACAAAAAGCTTTATTATTACCTTTTAGTCTTATACAAATGTTGGGGTCATGAAGAAAAAACAGTAATGATACCAGTAATAAAAAATAATAATAATTATTATAATTTTAAAAGCTAATCACTTATATAATGGTAATATTACCTTTATATACAGAAAAACTTAATTAAAACAATCAAGTTAATAAATAGATTAGTCTGGGTAAATTGGAGGAAAAGAATATTTGTTAAGAATATTTCTGATCAGCCAGGGTACTGAGCCAGGTTTGAATGAATGAACTACTACCACTTTTTAAGTCATTCCTCATTATTCAATCCTTAAGAGGCTAACTCTTTATATTAATTAGGAAGAAGAAAGAATCATTCTTTGGATCAGGAGCTTCCCCTAGTCACAGATTTCTTGCTCATTAAAAAGTCCTAGCTCTTTGAACCTGCTTATGCTTAGATTGCCCATCTCTACTACTTACATATACAGTAGAACTTCTTTC
>CP092868.1:4508574-4524971 GCA_030710605.1 Cordylochernes scorpioides | reverse complement strand
TTATCTCCACTTAATCATATCAGGGTGTCAAGCTTGAGATTTTTATTTATCTGCTGGGGATGAGTATAGCTCATCAATGGATGAGTCAATACAATCAATAATGGCAAATTCTGAATATTACATTTCATATCTTGTAGATCTCAATAAATGTGTTTTGGGGTTGTTGTAGGTTGACACTTAGTACATAGTGGGAAAACCTTGTAACCATTCTGGAAAGTCATTGTCCGTAGATGACCAGACTTAAGTCTGGAAATCAAAGATTGTTGTTACAGTAGAACTTGGATAATTCAAATGTCTTTATTTTGATATTTATCTTGGTCCCTAGAATTTCTGTTTTTAATTCAATTTTTTTTTGTCCCTTGGGCTTTGAATTATCCTAGTTTGACTACAATGTCTTAAAATAATTTTCAGGAATAAATGGTGCTAGGTTAATGATGGTATTTAATATCTAAAAAGGTCAAAAACATTTTTTATTACATTTAAATACTGTCATATGCAATTCCAAATATATTTTGTGAATGTTGCATTGTATATACTAATACAATAGAACCTCCCTGTAAAGGACATCTAGTTTTCAGAGCCAAAGTGTCCTTTAGGAAAAGGTTTCTTCTTACCAGAGAGTTGCTAAATGGTAACAATGTGGTAATTTTGGCATGAAAACTGTCCTTTGTAGAAAAGTGTCCTCTAGCGCGAGTATCCTCTCATGGAGGTTGATCTACTGTATAAGCCATTATATATATGTATAAAACATGTGAGAGGAGGGGGTTGGTGGAAGGATGGTCTAAATCGTTGGCTTTCGACCACTACGACCCGAGTTCGATTCCCGCATTGGGCACTTTTTTCTTTTCAATTAAAAAATAAATGCTCCAATGGCCCCCGATTCTTGCAAAGTCCAACCCCACCAGAGAGTACAAGTAACCAAACGGTGCTCTAGCACATTTGTAAGTGCAAAGTCGAACTGCTTTTCACATGTGTAGACATGTGGGGCACTTACAGTAAAAGCAGTCGCCTACTACCCACCATGATTATCATGGCCTGTACCACGTGTACTAGGGATAAGCAAAAAAAAATAAAATTATTATTAAAAAAGAAGGCATCTTTTATCAAAGTTGACATAGCTTTCAGTGGACTCATCACAAAGTGTTGATTATTTTTTTCCTTTTCCAGAATATTGAGCCTAAATAAGTTCCACTATATCATAGGATGCAAATATCTAGGTGAAGAAAAAAAACTCTTAAAAACACCTTCTGGAGATTTAGCAACCCACTGAAGACGTTGAGAACTATTTCAGAAAAGAAATATATATATAGCAATAGAACTCTATAATTTCTACAGATCAATTGTAAATAGATTCATACACAAAAGAGATAGTGAGGAAAGTTTTAGAACAGATGTCTAAATAAATCCCTTTTCAAACAAAGGCTCACGAGCACAAGGGGAAAGGGAGAAAAAAATTACTGTATTATTTTGTTGTTGTATGGCGAATCCATACAAGGCAATGGGCTCTAATAAAAGCCTTTTTGTTGTTGTTGACTAAATAAGTTTCCAGATAAATCAAGAAAAAACCGATCACAAACATGGCCTTGGTCAGTGTGGGTGTACCTTAATTCTACACTCCCATCTACTCAGAGACAATATTGCATAAGTCTTTTTTTGTGATATGCAACAGTTTTTTTTTTTTTTTTTTGCTTATCCCTAGTACACGTGGTACAGGCCATGATAATCATGGTGGGTAGTTAGCGACTGCTTTTTACTGTAAGCGCACCACATGTCTACACATGTGAAAGCAGTTCGACTTTGCACTTACAAATGTGCCAGAGCCCCGTTTGGTTACTTGCACTCGCTGGTGGGGTTGGACTTTTGCAAGAATCGGGGGGCCATTGGAGCATTTTTTTTTTTTTTTTAAACAGAAAAAAGTATCCAATGCGGGGATCGAACCCGGGTCGTAGTGGTCGTAAACCAAACGGTTTAACCAGCCTTCCACCGACCCCCCGATATGCAACAGTGACATGCAATATTAGAAACTATTTTTTCCACTTCATCTCCTTTTCTAATGAGAGTACTACTCATGGAGACTAAACTTAATGAAGTGTAAAGTCTTTGATGTCACTGGTCGTTTATTTTTATCAGCGCCACATAACATCAACAGAATTAAGTTTTAAAACACTGAATTTGTTGTTGACACACATAAAATATGTTATAATACCTTGATAAAGGTTGGCGTTCAGCCAACTGAAATATTGGTAAAATAAATGATTTTTTGATCCAAAATATGCCTTTTTAATTAAAGATTTATTTATGAATTGCTCTATTTTCAAAACACTTGGTTATCTCGTGTGTCTTCAATAAAGTTCACTGTAATATCTTTCAGAGTTATTGTCTTATTCCCAATATAGATGCTAAAAGGTACAACTTTCTTAAGTTTTGTTCATGAGTGTACATGCTAAAACTGTCCATGAGTCCATACAGTCAGCTACACACCATGATGGCTTCTGTATCATGTCTTTTTGGAATATGTAACAATACATGAGAGATATTAAACACCTAGAATTAAGAGACACACACAATGTACAAAAACAAAACTTTATGAACAATGTATACAAAGTAAACTATAAACAAATGTTTGATCAATATTTCTTGCGTGGATTAAGCTTTCTGCGTATAAATTCTCTCTCCATTTCTTTCTTCAAATCTTCCATCTCCGAGCGGCTGATCTTGCCTTGTGCGATGAGATGGTCTGTCAATTTTTCTTTTCTCTGCCGGGTTCGATAGGCAGTGGGGGTGTTCTCGTTGTCTGCGCGCAACCAGAAACCTTGAGACACACTTAGTAGAGAGAAGAAAATGGAACTTGTTCAAAACTAAAATAACAAGTAGACACTTCATCCAGTTAAAGTATTTAATTTTTTCAACGTTTCAACAAAAATCTTTTTTTTTTGTCTTTGTCTGGAGAAAAAAATATAATGCAGATAAGGCACAATTTGGATTATAATTATAAACACAAGATAATAAGACCAAATCTAAATAAATAAATAGTGTGTGATGTTTCGGTAACAGCATTGTTACCATCTTCAGACAAAGGTACTGAATGAGAAATTTGGCAAAGCGATTTTTTATGAAAACGATGAGAACATAAAACTGGCCGAAGTGTCAATTTTAAAAAATAAATATGAATCCTGGCCAGGCAACCTTTATCAAGATAAAATAACAGAATTTGTCTTCTTGATTTTATGTTCACAGTATTTAACTTCTTTATAATTCAAAATCCCAAGAATTTCAGAATTTTTGGTAAAAGTTGGTGTGCTAAAAATTATATAGTCGGGTAAATTATATTAAATCGGGGGTCAGTGGAAGGCTGGTTAAACCGTTGGTTTTTGACCGCTACGAACCAGTTCGATTCCCGAATTTGGGCACTTTTTAATGTTTAAAAAAAAAAAGCCTAAATGGCCCCTGATTCTTGCAAAAGTCCAACCCCACCAGCGAGTGCAAGTAACCAAATGGGGCTCTGGCACATTTGTAAGTGTAAAGTCGAACTGCTTTTCACATGTATAGACATGTGGTGCACTTACAGTAAAAGCAGTCGCCTACTTCTACCCACCATGATTATCATGGCCTGTACCACGTGTACTAGGGATAAGCAAAAAAAAAAAAAACAATAGCATTAACAGAAGAATAGACATTCCGGAAATTTATAACATAATATTCCCTGAACCCACCCCATAACTTTTCCCTAGAGGCTTAATGTATTTCTTATTTTAACATCAAACTCTTTCAACAATTCCATTCCATTGAGACCCATTATTTGATAAGTTTCATCCTCAGATAACAAACAAAAGAGTTGCCACAAGTAAATTCAGAGAGGAACAACAGTTTTTTTTTTAAATAAAAATGAAATTATAAGGAAAAAAAAGACTCAACTACACTCATAGACGTTGTCTACACTCGTAGATCGTTTGGTTTTCGACCACTACGACCCGGGTTCGATCCCCGCATTGGACATTTTTTCTGTTTAAAAAAAAAAAAATGCTCCAATGGCCCCCCGATTCTTGCAAAAGTCCAACCCCACCAGCGAGTGCAAGTAACCAAACGGGGCTCTGGCACATTTGTAAGTGCAAAGTCGAACTGCTTTCACATGTGTAGACATGTGGTGCGCTTACAGTAAAAAGCAGTCGCTAACTACCCACCATGATTATCATGGCCTGTACCACGTGTACTAGGGATAAGCAAAAAAAAAAAAAAAAAACAATAGCATTAACAGAAGAATAAACATTCCGGAAATTTATAACATAATATTCCCTGAACCCACCCCATAACTTTTCCCTAGAGGCTTAATGTATTTCTTATTTTAACATCAAACTCTTTCAACAATAGGTATGCCGTCATTCCATTGAGACCTGTTATTTGATAAGTTTCTGTTCATCCTCAGATAACAAACAAGAGAGTTGCCACAAGTAAATTCAGAGAGGAATATGTAACAGTCTTTTTTTTTTAATGAAATTATAAGGAAAAAAAAGACTCAACTACAATCATAGACAAAACTTAAGGAAGTGGAAAGTCCTTGATGTCACTGATTGTCTATTTTTTTTAAGGAGGCAGAGGTACTTTTGTTCACACTTGGTTATGGGGGTCAGTGGAAAGCTGGTTAAACCGTTTGGTTTTCGACCACTACGACCCGGGTTCGATTCCCGCATTGGAAACTTTTTTATGTTAAAAAAAAAAAAAAAAATGCTTCAATGGCCCCCCGATTCTTGCAAAAGTCCAACCCCACCAGCGAGTGCAAGTAACCAAACGGGGCTCTGGCACATTTGTAAGTGCAAAGTCGAACTGCTTTTCACATGTGTAGACATGTGGTGCACTTACAGTAAAAGCAGTCGCTAACTACCCACCATGATTATCATGGCTTTGAGATAAGAAAGAAGAAGAAGACACTTGGTTATAAGGTGTGTGTCTCAATAAAGGTCACTGTAATATCTTTCAAGAGTTATTGTCTGAATCCTGATATACACGTTCTAAAAGGTACAACTCCCTTAATTATATATTTATAAATGTATGTAATTCTGCTGTCCTCAAAGCTTATGTCCATAGTTCATCTAAAATACCCATTCCAAGAGTCTAGCATCAGTATCACTATAAAAGGAAGTTCCAAAAATGCAATATAACAGCGGTATGGTAGATTAAACTGGCGAAATCGCTGGGAGGGTTCACCACTGATGAGCCAGGACCTCTCTTTAATTTTTTCCATTGCAGTAAGGGCAGTAGAAATTGTTTCAAAAGAATCATATGCGTCTATAATTGTTTAGAATTTTGACAACTTCCTTAAACATAAGGTAATAAAACCAAATCCAAATAAATAAATAAATAGTGCGTGATGTTTCGGTAACAGCCTTGTTACCATGCTTCATTTCTCATTCAGCACTTTTGTCTGAAGATGGTAACAATGTTGTTACCGAAACGTCACACACAATTTATTTATTTGGAGATTTGGCCTTATTACTTTATGTTTATAATCTATAATCCAAATTGTGACTTATCACAACTTCTTTAAGTTTTGTCCATGAATGTATATTCTTCATGAGTACCTTCAAAACTGACCTGTGGTGTGGTTGGAAGATAAGGAGGGACGAGACATGCCAGCCTTGATGAGCCGAGTCAGGTTGGCAATCCCGCGCTGGATCAAGGTGTCCAGGTCACCCTGGATATGTCGGATCAGGTCCAGGTCAGGGAACATGTCTGGGAAACGGTAGCTGCACACATACATTGTTTAGCTACATGGTTCATTCAGGTCTCAAGTCCAACCCCACCAGCGAGTGCAAGTAACCAAACAGGGTTCTGGCACATTTGTAAGTGCAAAGTCTAACTGCTTTTCACATGTGTAGACATGTGGTGCGCTTACAGTAAAAGCAGTCGCTAACTACCCATCATGATTATCATGGCCTGTACCACGTGTACTAGGGATAAGCAAAAAAAGCTGGTTCATTCAGGTCTCACAGGTAATGAGAGAAATAGACATGAGTGAGACTGTATTGACTCATCCATTAATGTGCTCTACTCATCCCCCGGCAGACACCATCAACAAGCTTTACAATCTTGACACCCTAATATGAAGGGCATCCACAACTGTCCTGGTGTAGAAATAACACCTACCTACATATTCTCATGCCCAGCAATGGCCGCAGCCTTGCAGAAAATTGACATGGACCCAGAACTTTACACACCCAAGATAGAGGATATTGCTGCTGATGTGATAGAGTTGTATGGAGACATCTGAGACTCTTCTTTGGACACAACAACAACAACAACCTTAATTTGATTGAGTGGAGATAAGAAAGAAGAAGAAGAAGTATTGAGAAAACAGTGAGGATACGGCATTCATAGTTCTTTAAACTAAAGATACTTCGGCCAGTATAAATCTTTTTATTGTCTCAAGAAAATAAAAAGATTTTTTAAACTCTGCCCAAAATATCTTTCATTTTAAAAAGAGGTTCTGTTGTAAAGTAATGGAGAAACTTAACATTGGAGAGAGAAGTACAGTTAAACCTGTCTCTTGGGACTCACCAAAATAGGGTGTTATAGAGAGGGGGTGCTATAGATAGGCCACTTTTAATGTAAAATGTTTACATTTTGATGCTTGAAATCGGGCGCTATAGAGAGGGAGTCGCTATTTAGAGGGGGGCGCTATAGCTTTATTGTCCTTGTGAACCCCATCAATGAGGCTCCTCTCTTCTTCTAATTATGCCTTACAGAACACAATGCATTATATACAGGACCTTTGGGAGAGACCTCTGCTTATTATAAAACAGCTTGAAGAGCATGAACTCAGGGAATTTGTGTAATCTTTACACAAGGGGAAACAACAACAATGCATTACATTTACCGTCTCAGTCTAAAACTTTACAAGGGTTAATAAAGGTAAAACACCAGTTTTGGCAAATACAGATAAAAAGTCAATTTTCTTGGTAAATTTGACTGAATATGTTACTTCTTTTGTAGGATGATATGAAGTCATCTCTGTACTCTCTTTCTCTCTATTTATATCTATTTATTTACATATCTACTATTATTAATCTTATTTATTCATTTTATGTATTTAACCTTATATCGCTCTCCACTTCTCCCATCCATATTTCCAAATTTTTTTTAAATTATTTTCCATAGGATTATTCAAATAATAATCTGTATATATTTACCATATGTATATAATCTTTCTCCATTTTTACCCCTTTGTATATTTCCCACTTTCATAGGTTTCTCCGTCTTGTAACTCCAAGGAGAATCCTCTGTAAGACCTGTGTGTCTTAATAAAGGTTTGTGTGTGTGTGTGTATTTAACCTTATATAATCTTATATGGACGTTATAATAAATAAGTTTCAATCTCAATCTCTCTCTCTGATTAGGGTAATAGCCACAAACCATAGTATACAGGCTGACCTTTTTGTCTGAATTTACCAAAACTGATGTTTTTGGTTATCCCTTTTCATCACTATTAGAGTTTTTTTATTAAGGTGATGAGAGTAATGTATTGTTCTAATTTATAATTAAAGGGGCCTATTTATGTACATCAATATCACCCTCCATCAACTTTATGTTGAGGGGGGGGGGTTCGGTGGAAGGCTGGTTAAACCATTTGGTTTTCGACCACTACGACCCGGGTTCGATTCCCGCATTGGACACTTTTTTCTGAATAAAAAAAAAAAAGCTCCAATGGCCTCAGATTCTTGCTAAAGTCCAACCCCACCAGCAAGTGCAAGTAACCAAACGGGGCTCTAGCACATTTGTAAGTGCAAAGTCGCACTGCTTTTCACATATGTAGACATGTGGTGCACTTACAGTAAAAGCAGTCGCCAACTTCTACCTACCATGATTATCATGGCCTGTACTACGTGTACTAGGGATAATTAAAAAAAAAAAACTTTATGTTGTATCAATTAGATTTAATTTGGATTACAACTACAAGGTAATAATCTCCAAACAAATAAATTGCATGTAACATTTTGGTAACAACGCTGTTACTGAAACGTCTATTTATTTGGGTCTTATTACCTTGAAGATAAATTAATGAGACCAAACACTGCATGGGAAAAACAGACTTAATGCTTGTTCCCTCCTCAGTCAAGTGTTGTAACCTATTTTGTTTTCCCCCTGTTTTAAAATTACACAAATTCCATACATTATAAAGGACTGCGGCGTATGATTATAAAACAACACTTAAAGTTTCACTGCATATGTACATTTATGCGGTGAAACTTTAAGTGTTGTTTTATAATCATACGCCGCAGTCCTTTATAATGTATTATAAGTTACTTTAAGTATTAGTTACGAACGGAAAAATACGTCCAGGGTAGCCTAGTGGACATGGCATCTGCCCGGTAAGCGGAAGGTTGTGGGTTCGATTCCCGCCCCTGGACACTTTTATTTTTCCGTTCGCCATTACTCTTCATATTTTCACCCTTTCATACGTCATCAAATTATATATAGACCATTACTCTTCATATTTTCACCCTTTCATACGTCATCCAAAAAAGTTAGAAATAGTAGATATTTCTCTTTGAAATAAATATTGATTTTTCACAGAAAAGAAACTTATGCGGTGAAACTTTAAGTGTTGTTTTACAAATTCCATATGTTTATGCTCCTCGAGCTGTTTGATGATAAGTAGCAGCTTCTCCCAAAGATCCTGTTTATTATATCTAATACAAGTCAAAAAGCTGCAGGTACCAAGCTACATTTTGGGCAAGTGGGGTAGATTTTGTTGTTATCTTCAATGGCTTGAGATGTTCTAAACACTTGTTATTGTTATTCATCCTGTTGTTTCTTATCTCCTTGTATAAAGATTACACAAATTCCATAAGTTCATGCTCCTCAAAGGAATGGGGTGCAGCTTTTGTTGATCATGGCACCATGATCCAAGCACACTTTAGTGAAAGTCTGACTTTGCCTGTAGTTTGAGGCCGTTCCTAACATGGAAGCAGACGCTTTTGCTGCCTACTCATGTACAGACGCAGCTCCTCAGTATCTCTGGAGTGGGACCCTTGCTGAGGTCTATCAACCGGTTCAGGTTGAAGTCAGGATCTTTAAAGAGGTCTACTCCTCTTCTAACAATGCTGTTGTTGGTCCGCTACTGCTTATTGGTCAGAGTTATTCTGCTTGTTTATTCATCCTTATGGATCAAGGATATTCATCCTTTATAATATGATGCACTAGCGCGCCATCTGTTATCAAAATTCGAAACTATTTTAAAGGTGTAAGATTATTTTTGAAATTAAACAATTTCTTTTGCCCTTACTGCAAGGGAATCCACTAATGAGCCAGGCCCTCCCATTAATTTTTCCATTGCAGTATTTGTTATTATTTGTTTAATTTCAAAAAGAATCTTACGCCTTTAAAATAGTTTTGAATTTTGATATTCATCCTTGTTGGGATGATGTCACTAGAAAGAGAGATTTTACCTGAGCCAGAGGTAGAGATCCAGGATGTCGAAGACAGACTCGAGCTGGGAAAGATCAGCGATGGTGTGGGGCATCTTGAAGGGATACTTGACATAAGGCTTGAGCCAGTTCCAGGTGATGGGGTCACATTGGGCGAACCGAGCCGCAAACTGAGACGACACAAGCTGTGTTTTAGAACGGTTTATTTTCTTATTGAAGATCATTTGTAGGTTGGTCCAACCCTACCACCAGCGTGTGCCAGTAACCAAACGGGAACATTTATAAGTACTGCAAAAGTCAAACAGCTTTTCACATGTTGTAGACATGTGGTGCAATTACAGCAAAAAGTAGTCGCTAATTACCCACCATGACCCTGTACCACATGTACTAGAAGGATAATTAAATAATAATAAATTGTTGTTAATAAAAGACAATTCACTGAGGGAAAAGTTTCTTTTATGTATATCTGCAATACAAGCTTTCTGGCTCAACAGCCCTTCGACAGGTATAACTACCGGGCTGTTGAGCCAGAAAGCTTGTATTGACGATATACATAAAAGAAACTTTTCCCTCAGTGAATTGTCTTTTATTAATAATTATACCGAAGGGATTATATTAATAACAAATAAATTGTTGGTTGGAAGTTTGTCTGGAGGTTACATCAATCAATTAAAAGAACCTCAGACAGCACCAAAAAACAAGATTTAGAACAGGCCATCAGATTGGTGACAAAGCCACAACAACACCAGCTTTGGGAGATCCTGAACACCCACCTGGGTTTTCACAGCTAATGGCATTCATCAGTCCGATGTCATGAGAATCACAAGGGATCAAATGCCAGAATTTGCCAAAGAAAGAGCCACATAAACCCCAATGTTTCAGTGACTGGCTGTCACATTCTGAGGAGAGTGAAAAGTGAAACATTGGGAGTTAAATAAACTATAGGTTGATGTGGCAGCTGTGTTTTTTATTAATCTATTTACAACCAACAAATGAACTTCAGAAGGAAAGAAGTGCCAATGTGACTAGAACAAATCAATCTAAAATCTACTTCCAACCAACAAATGAACTTCAGAAGGAAAGAAGTGCCAATGTGACTAGAACAAATCAATCTAAAATCTACTTCCAACCAACAAATGAACTTCAGAAGGAAAGAAGTGCCAATGTGACTAGAACAAATCAATTTAAAATCTACTTCCAACCAACAAATGAACTTCAGAAGGAAAGAAGTGCCAATGTGACTAGAACAAATCAATTTAAAATCTACTTCCAACCAACAAATGAACTTCAGAAGGAAAGAAGTGCCAATGTGACTAGAACAAATCAATCTAAAATCTACTTCCAACCAACAAATGAACTTCAGAAGGAAAGAAGTGCCAATGTGACTAGAACAAATCAATTTAAAATCTACTTCCAACCAACAAATGAACTTCAGAAGGAAAGAAGTGCCAATGTGACTAGAACAAATCAATTTAAAATCTACTTCCAACCAACAAATGAACTTCAGAAGGAAAGAAGTGCCAATGTGACTAGAACAAATCAATCTAAAATCTACTTCCAACCAACAAATGAACTTCAGAAGGAAAGAAGTGCCAATGTGACTAGAACAAATCAATCTAAAATCTACTTCCAACCAACAAATGAACTTCAGAAGGAAAGAAGTGCCAATGTGACTAGAACAAATCAATCTAAAATCTACTTCCAACCAACAAATGAACTTCAGAAGGAAAGAAGTGCCAATATGTGACTAGAACAAATCAATTTAAATCTACTTCCAACCAACAAATGAACTTCAGAAGGAAAGAAGTGCCAATGTGACTAGAACAAATCAATTTAAAATCTACTTCCAACCAACAAATGAACTTCAGAAGGAAAGAAGTGCCAATGTGACTAGAACAAATCAATTTAAAATCTACTTCCAACCAACAAATGAACTTCAGAAGGAAAGAAGTGCCAATGTGACTAGAACAAATCAATCTAAAATCTACTTCCAACCAACAAATGACTTCAGAAGGAAAGAAGTGCCAATGTGACTATAACAAATCAATTTAAAATCTACTTCCAATCAACAAATGAACTTCAGAAGGAAAGAAGTGCCAATGTGACTAGAACAAATCAATTTAAAATCTACTTCCAACCAACAAATGAACTTCAGAAGGAAAGAAGTGCCAATGTGACTAGAACAAATCAATCTAAAATCTACTTCCAACCAACAAATGAACTTCAGAAGGAAAGAAGTGCCAATGTGACTAGAACAAATCAATTTAAAATCTACTTCCAACCAACAAATGAACTTCAGAAGGAAAGAAGTGCCAATGTGACTAGAACAAATCAATCTAAAATCTACTTCCAACCAACAAATGAACTTCAGAAGGAAAGAAGTGCCAATGTGACTAGAACAAATCAATCTAAAATCTACTTCAACCAACAAATGAACTTCAGAAGGACAAGAAGTGCCCAATGTGACTAGAACAAATCAATCTAAAATCTCTTCCAACCAACAAATGAACTTCAGAAGGAAGAGAAGTGCCAATGTGACTAGAACAAATCAATTTAAAATCTAATTCCAACCAACAAATGAACTTCAGAGGAAAGAAGTTCCAATGTGACTAGAACAAATCAATCTAAAATCTACTTCCAAACCAACAAATGAACTTCAGAAGGAAAGAAGTGCCAATGTGACTAGAACAAATCAATCTAAAATCTACTTCCAAACCAACAAATGAACTTCAGAAGGAAAGAAGTGCCAATTGTGACTAGAACAAATCAATCTAAATCTACTTCCAACCAAGACAAATGAACTCAGAAGGAAAGAAGTGCCAATGTGACTAGAACAAATCAATCTAAAATCTACTTCCAACCAACAAATGAACTTCAGAAAGGAAAGAAAGTGCCAATGTGACTAGAACAAATCAATCTAAAATCTACTTCCAACCAACAAATGAACTTCAGAAGGAAAGATAGTGCCAATGTGACTAGAACAAATCAATCTAAAATCTACTTCCAACCAACAAATGAACTTCAGAAGGAAAGAAGTGCCAATGTGACTAGAACAAATCAATCTAAAATCTACTTCCAACCAACAAATGAACTTCAGAAGGAAAGAAGTGCCAATGTGACTAGAACAAATCAATTTAAAATCTACTTCCAACCAACAAATGAACTTCAGAAGGAAAGAAGTGCCAATGTGACTAGAACAAATCAATTTAAAATCTACTTCCAACCAACAAATGAACTTCAGAAGGAAAGAAGTGCCAATGTGACTAGAACAAATCAATTTAAAATCTACTTCCAACCAACAAATGACTTCAGAAGGAAAGAAGTGCCAATGTGACTAGAACAAATCAATCTAAAATCTACTTCCAACCAACAAATGAACTTCAGAAGGAAAGAAGTGCCAATGTGACTAGAACAAATCAATCTAAAATCTACTTCCAACCAACAAATGAACTTCAGAAGGAAAGAAGTGCCAATGTGACTAGAACAAATCAATCTAAAATCTACTTCCAACCAACAAATGAACTTCAGAAGGAAAGAAGTGCCAATGTGACTAGAACAAATCAATCTAAAATCTACTTCCAACCAACAAATGAACTTCAGAAGGAAAGAAGTGCCAATGTGACTAGAACAAATCAATTTAAAATCTACTTCCAACCAACAAAATGAACTTCAGAAGGAAAGAAGTGCCAATGTGACTAGAACAAATCAATTTAAAATCTACTTCCAACCAACAAATGGACTTCAGAAGGAAAGAAGTGCCAATGTGACTAGAACAAATCAATTTAAAATCTACTTCCAACCAACAAATGAACTTCAGAAGGAAAGAAGTACCAATGTGACTAGAACAAATCAATCTAAAATCTACTTCCAACCAACAAATGAACTTCAGAAGGAAAGAAGTGCCAATGTGACTAGAACAAATCAATCTAAAATCTACTTCCAACCAACAAATGAACTTCAGAAGGAAAGAAGTGCCAATGTGACTAGAACAAATCAATCTAAAAATCTACTTCCAACCAACAAATGAACTTCAGAAGGAAAGAAGTGCCAATGTGACTAGAACAAATCAATCTAAAATCTACTTCCAACCAACAAATGAACTTCAGAAGGAAAGAAGTGCCAATGTGACTAGAACAAATCAATTTAAAATCTACTTCCAACCAACAAATGAACTTCAGAAGGAAAGAAGTGCCAATGTGACTAGAACAAATCAATCTAAAATCTACTTCCAACCAACAAATGAACTTCAGAAGGAAAGAAGTGCCAATGTGACTAGAACAAATCAATTTAAATCTACTTCCAACCAACAAATGACTTCAGAAGGAAAGAAGTGCCAATGTGACTAGAACAAATCAATTAAAATCTACTTCCAACCAACAAATGAACTTCAGAAGGAAAGAAGTACCAATGTGACTAGAACAAATCAATCTAAAATCTACTCCAACCAACAAATGAACTTCAGAAGGAAAGAAGTGCCAATGTGACTAGAACAAATCAATCTAAAATCTACTTCCAACCAACAAATGAACTTCAGAAGGGAAAGGAAGTGCCAATGTGACTAGAACAAATCAATTTAAAATCTACTTCCAACCAACAAATGAACTTCAGAAGGAAAGAAGTGCCAATGTGACTAGAACAAATCAATCTAAAATCTACTTCCAACCAACAAATGAACTTCAGAAGGAAAGAAGTGCCAATGTGACTAGAACAAATCAATCTAAAAATCTACTTCCAACCAACAAATGAACTTCAGAAGGAAAGAAGTGCCAATGTGACTAGAACAAATCAATTTAAAATCTACTTCCAACCAACAAATGAACTTCAGAAGGAAAGAAGTGCCAATGTGACTAGAACAAATCAATCTAAAATCTACTTCCAACCAACAAATGAACTTCAGAAGGAAAGAAGTGCCAATGTGACTAGAACAAATCAATCTAAAAATCTACTTCCAACCAACAAATGAACTTCAGAAGGAAAGAAGTGCCAATGTGACTAGAACAAATCAATTTAAAATCTACTTCCAACCAACAAATGAACTTCAGAAGGAAAGAAGTGCCAATGTGACTAGAACAAATCAATCTAAAATCTACTTCCAACCAACAAATGAACTTCAGAAGGAAAGAAGTGCCAATGTGACTAGAACAAATCAATTTAAAATCTACTTCCAACCAACAAATGAACTTCAGAAGGAAAGAAGTGCCAATGTGACTAGAACAAATCAATTTAAAATCTACTTCCAACCAACAAATGAACTTCAGAAGGAAAGAAGTGCCAATGTGACTAGAACAAATCAATTTAAAATCTACTTCCAACCAACAAATGAACTTCAGAAGGAAAGAAGTGCCAATGTGACTAGAACAAATCAATCTAAAATCTACTTCCAACCAACAAATGAACTTCAGAAGGAAAGAAGTGCCAATGTGACTAGAACAAATCAATCTAAAATCTACTTCCAACCAACAAATGAACTTCAGAAGGAAAGAAGTGCCAATGTGACTAGAACAAATCAATCTAAAATCTACTTCCAACCAACAAATGAACTTCAGAAGGAAAGAAGTGCCAATGTGACTAGAACAAATCAATCTAAAATCTACTTCCAACCAACAAATGAACTTCAGAAGGAAAGAAGTGCCAATGTGACTAGAACAAATCAATTTAAAATCTACTTCCAACCAACAAATGAACTTCAGAAGGAAAGAAGTGCCAATGTGACTAGAACAAATCAATCTTAAATCTACTTCCAACCAACAAATGAACTTCAGAAGGAAAGAAGTGCCAATGTGACTAGAACAAATCAATTTAAAATCTATTTCCAACCAACAAATGAACTTCAGAAGGAAAGAAGTGCCAATATGTGACTAGAACAAATCAATCTAAAATCTACTTCCAACCAACATATGAACTTCAGAAGGAAAGAAGTGCCAATGTGACTAGAACAAATCAATCTAAAATCTACTTCCAACCAACAAATGAACTTCAGAAGGAAAGAAGTGCCAATGTGACTAGAACAAATCAATCTAAAATCTACTTCCAACCAACAAATGAACTTCAGAAGGAAAGAAGTGCCAATGTGACTAGAACAAATCAATCTAAAATCTACTTCCAACCAACAAATGAACTTCAGAAGGAAAGAAGTGCCAATGTGACTAGAACAAATCAATCTAAAATCTACTTCCAACCAACAAATGAACTTCAGAAGGAAAGAAGTGCCAATGTGACTAGAACAAATCAATTTAAAATCTACTTCCAACCAACAAATGAACTTCAGAAGGAAAGAAGTGCCAATGTGACTAGAAAAATCAATCTAAAATCTACTTCCAACCAACAAATGAACTTCAGAAGGAAAGAAGTGCCAATGTGACTAGAACAAATCAATTTAAAATCTACTTCCAACCAACAAATGGACTTCAGAAGGAAAAGAAGTGCCAATGTGACTAGAACAAATCAATTTAAAATCTACTTCCAACCAACAAATGAACTTCAGAAGGAAAGAAGTACCAATGTGACTAGAACAAATCAATCTAAAATCTACTTCCAACCAACAAATGAACTTCAGAAGGAAAGAAGTGCCAATGTGACTAGAAAAATCAATCTAAAATCTACTTCCAACCAACAAATGAACTTCAGAAGGAAAGAAGTGCCAATGTGACTAGAACAAATCAATCTAAAATCTACTTCCAACCAACAAATGAACTTCAGAAGGAAAGAAGTGCCAATGTGACTAGAACAAATCAATCTAAAGCCTGTCTTAGCGTCCATAAAATCGAATTTTGTTGACTATATGGTGACAAAAATTCTTCAATTTGATCTGTTAGTGCCCATCATCCCTAACAACTCATCTAGTGACCTTCCATCTAGTGACCTTCTATCTAGTGACCTTCCATCTAGTGACCTTCTATCTAGTGACCTTCCATCTAGTGACCTTCCATCGTGACTTCCATCTAGTGACCTTCCATCTAGTGACCTTCCATCTAT
>CP092868.1:4493361-4508474 GCA_030710605.1 Cordylochernes scorpioides | reverse complement strand
ATATTGCATTGCAATTGATGATTTTTTTTTTTTAGATTTAAAAAAAGAAATACTTTTTGCTCTACTGAATTAACACAATATATTTATAACTTCATTTTTCATTATTATATTTTATTTTATTATTTTTAAAAAAATATTTTTTGCCTAAATAAATTAAATCGTGCTTATATTGGTATTAGCATTTTTACTATAAATGTGTGCGTAATATAAAATTTTAATTTTATTCACACACACACAAGCTATAAAGTTAAAAAACTTCATGAACTTACATTTTCCATGGGCTTTTATAAAATCCAAAAATATAAATTTAAATGTACATCAACACCTTTAAATAATTTACAAAATACACGACACAAAGGGTCAAAAATGATTTAATTAAAAATTATTTTTTTAATTAGTTATTTTTCATAATAAATATTTGATATGCCTATATAAGAGGCCAAATAGAAATCACATTTAGAAAAATAAATAATTTATTTTATATATATATATTTAATGTTATTAATTATATATGTTTTCACACACAAATCAATATACCTAGTTTTGCACTTATAAGACAACATTTTACACTCTAGTAAAAATTTCCGCAATTTAATAACAAGATATTCATTATTATCGATATTTTTTAATTTTGAAAGCTATACTTAAAAGGTTTCACTTTTATTAGAAATACTTATTTATTTATTAAATACTTATATATTAAATACTAATTTAATTTAAATATTTTAAACATTTTTATATCCGTTTTATAATCAAGTAATAGAAATAATGCAATTTAGTTATCTATCAAGTTATGTTAGATGATGTTTAATATAGCGTTAATTTTTTCCCGCAAAAGCTACTTCTCAGATTAAGCGTTAACTGTTTTCAGAATTGTGTTGTTTTAATTAGATTTTTTTAAGCCCAATGAAAACTTTACACAAGAGGGGGAGGTGAAGCAGCACGAAATTACAAGGGGTTCACAATAGTTTATAGCCAATATATCATTTGTTAAGTTTATAATATTATAAGAACACACACACAAAGCACATTTCAGATTCATATAATAGAATTGCGATAAAACCATGAATAAAAAAGTGTATTAAAATGTATAAAATTATTACGACAATTAAAAAAATAATAATAATCGAAAAAGTTTTCGAGAATAATAAAAACTGGCAGCGGTGGGATTCGAACCCACGCCTCTTTGAGACTGGTGCCTAAAACCAGCGCCTTAGACCACTCGGCCACGCTACCGACATTTGGCGACTTCTAATCTTGCTAGCTGTGGCGATAGAAGCCGCCTAGCGGGCGCCGGCAGCAAAACTTTTCGTTTGGTTAACAGGTAACAACAAATATTTAATCTTTAGGGAATTAAACAGCACAAGATGGCTTAGAATAAATCAAATACGCCTGTTATATATTTATAGTAAATATATTTCTTTTGTTTATATATGGGTATGAATCGTTTTAATGTGTAAAGTAAATAAAATTGATTTATATTTAAAGTTTTTTTTTATAAGAATCTCTTCATTATATAAAGTATTAAGCTGCCTATAAATAACATTTAATTAATTTATAAAATAGAATGGTAAAAATCGTCTGCTGTTGCTTAATAAGTTATGTATCCATTATAAAAAGGCATGAGAGCAATTTCTTTTCTTCTTTACATTCTGATTATATGTTTTGGTAACTGCAAGACCAAAGAGGCCTCATAAGACCACCTCTTGGAATGTATGGGAGCCTGAAGACAGGATCTGTATTCCAACCCTACCAAGATTGTGAATTTGATCAATGAATTTAGTCTCCATGACCTTGTATAATTATACAATGGGAAAAAATAATTAAAAAATGTGAAGCAAGAATTTGAATATTCCTTGAGTGTGAAAGCTTGCAAAAAATAGGAACTTACCCTCTATTATTAATTTGTTTATTCTTCCTTTGTCGTCTATTTTCACAAGTTGAATCTGGTTAGAAAATGTATAAAAATTAGATGAATCTTTTGTTGCCTTAAATACGAGATAATTAACTCGTTTCTATATATATCTAAAAATGTTTAATGTTTAATAAAATAATTTTATAAATCTGAGAGTTGTCTTCAAAAACGATCCAACAAAATGTTTTGGTAATCTCCCGAACGTTATTGTACTTATTTAACACGAACCAAAGAGCGTAAATATCTAGAGATATTTTAGGAACTTAGTAAGAGCCAAGTCGATCGACTTTCTATATGAAACATGCGAGGGTACATACAGTACAGATAACCATCAGAACCCTTTACATACTACTATTATTATAGACGCGTATGATTCTTTTAAAAATTAAACAATTTCTACAGCACTTACTGCAATGATCGAATAATAGGAGGGCCTGGCTCATCAGTGGTGAACCCTCCCAGCAGTTTCGCCAGTTTAATCTACCATTTGACTAAATTAAACTCTTCGAATAAGAATATTGAAGAAGATTGAAGAGGTGTGTTCTATACGAACTTTATTCGCAAGCTTTCGGACGCATGCGTAGTAAAGTTCGTATAGAACACTCCTCTTCAATCTTCGTTATATTTTTCTATTCTTATTCGAAGAGTTTAATTTAGTCAAATGGTAGATTAAACTGGCGAAACCACTGGGAGGGTTCACCACTATTGTGCCAGGCCCTCCTATTAATTTTTCCATTACAGTAAGTGCAGTAGAAATTGTTTAATTTATAAAAGAATCATACGCGTCTATAATAGTTTCGAATTTTGATAACAGATGGCGCGCTAATGCATCATACTTCTATTATGACGCAATATTAAGAATAAAGATTGAAATTTCAGCCATAGATTTGACCTAGCCACTATACCAGCTAAACACCTCTTTGGTAGATTGTGAAGACTTCATTTGATCCCTTGTGGATCTCTCGTGAAATAAAGTTCTCTTTAGACTGACGATGGCTATTAGGCCGAAATCATGATCGCTAGGTGGACGCTTCTCAATTTGCCAAAACTGGTGTTGTGGCTTTGTCACCGACCCGAGGCCGCTAGGTTGCGGAGACACGGTCAATAGCGGGCGCTTAGTATTAACGTCTATTTTACCGGGAGAGGCGTCCTTTGTTTATATTGTAACAAAGTATTTATTATTTTATTAGCAGAGTATTATGTTTATATTTTTCTATACTCTGTACACTTTCCTCTTTTGCTTATCTTTTGTTTATCACTCATAGTTTGTTCTTGTCTGAAATAAATTGTTGTCTCATTCCGAAGTTGGTCTTCCCTAATTTTCCACGTGGCAATATGAATATTGAGAATTAATTGTTGGTGGTTGAGGAGAAATAAATATTTATAATTCCTAGTCTCAAAAGGATTTTCTCTTTCCTAACAATCTGAGAATTAATTATGAGGCAATAAAGTGCCATCTATGTATAATAAATGAAGCATTAAAGAATGAATGTTTATTTTTAAACATTAAACAAACTTCTACTGTCCTTACTGTTGGAAAAAAAGAAGAATAGTAAATCAACAACAACAACAACAACAACAACAAAAAGCCTTTATTTAGGGTCACTGACCCTATACAGGATTCACCAGAGGTATGCATAAGAACAAAGCAGTGAGACAAAGGAAATAACGATATATACAGAAGAAAAGGAAAAAAACAAGAAAGAGAAAGAGGGAAGCAAGAAAAACAACACAAAAAGAGTAGCAGTAAGAAAGTGAGGAGTGAGTGTCACTTGGCCTTCTTCTGAGATATGGACTTGTGGAAACCATAAAACGCCGTAGCAATATACTTATTCTGGGTCATATTGTCAATTATTGATGGAAGTGAAGCACAGAGTTGCCCAGTTTTGAGCATAAGGGTTCTTCTTTCAGAGCATAGCAATCAAAAATATAGTGAGTGATTTCATTTTTTAGTTTTGAATTACAGAAGGTACAAATCGGGTCCTCACCGCAGAGCATCTTGGTGTGTAGTAAATCAATGATCTTGAAATAATTTTAGACTGACAACACTGTAATATAAAAACGAGAACAAAGGAGAGTGTTTTGTTTTACAAAATTAGCAATGTAATGTAAATTGTTAAATGTTCTTTTCTCTCTCTCTCTCTTTGAAAATAATAAATTTAAAATACTTTCTTAAAAGGTAAAATTGCCTAATTCTTTAAAACCACTTCAGCTGTAAGTAAACTTGTTATTTGTTGTTTCATTGTCTGAACCATAAGAGATTCCCAACACTTACAGCGATATAAAAATATTGGGAGAGCTTGACTCATCCATGGTTAGCCCTCCTAGAGGTTTCGCCAATTTAATCTACCAGACCGCTTCGTAGAGCTCTAATACTGTATTGGATCATTCTGCTTATATATGCTACATTGAATGGTGGAATCTTAGAAATGGTATTTAAGTAAACTATGGCAATCAGAGAATTATCTCATAGTCTATAAATGAATTTTGTGATATAATAATAATTTCAAGTTACTGCAAAAAAAAATTAAAGATATCCCTCTATATTTGAAAAAGTAAAAATCAATATCAGGTAAAAGTTTCTTTTTAATTTAAATTTGAAAGCTTTCGAGCAAATATACCGCTCTTCAACGGGCTGATATTCTATGTACAATCTCTAAATAATATTTATACAGAATATACATAGAATACCAGCCCGTTGAAAAACAGTATATTTGCTCGAAAGCTTGCAAATTCAAATTAAAAAGAAACTTTTACCTGATATTAATTTTTACTTTTTAAAATAATTTCTGGGTAACTATTGCTCACATAAACATATATATTAACCCAAATACAACAACAACAACAAAAAGCCTTTATTCAGGGTCACTGACCCTATACAGGATTCACCAGAGGTATGCATAAGAACAAAGCAGTGAGACAACGGAAACAACGATATAGACAGAAGAAAAAGAAAAAAAAAAGAAAAAAAACAAGAAAGAGAAAGAGGGAAGCAAGAAAAACAACACAAAAAGAGTAGCAGTAAGAAAGTGAGGAGTGAGTGTCACTTGGCCTTCTTCTGAGATATGGACTTGTGGAAACCATAAAACGCCGTAGCAATATACTTATTCTGGGTCATATTGTCAATTATTGATGGGAGTGAAGCACAGAGTTGCCCAATCCAAATAAATAAATAGTATGAGACATTTTGATAACAACATTATTACCGAAATGTCACAAACTAATTATTTGGATTTGGTACCTTGTGTTACTTACTCCACGTTAACTTATAAAGGTGTGAAGTCTATGGATTTTGAGATTTTTGATAGTTTGTCTGTACAATAGATGGGAATATATCTCCTGGTTATAAATTAAAACAATAAAACTGGTTTCTGGAGATGTGAGTTTTATTGATGAATTCTCAACTAGTTAGTATCTAATGGTGTTCTTTATTATTTGTTTTGTAGTCCTGTAGACAAATGCATAGATACTATCACAACAACAACAACAACAAAAAGGCTTTTATTAGGGCCCAATGCCCTGTATGGATTCGCCACACAACAACAAAATAACACAGTAATTTTTCCTCCCTTTCCCCATGTGCACTTGAGTCTTTGTTTGAAAAGGGATTTATTTACACATCTGTTCTAAAACTTTCCTCACTACCTCTTTTGTGTATGAATCTATTTACAATTGATCTGTAGAAATTATAGAGTTCTATTGCTATATTTTTCTTTACCGAAATAGTTCTCAGCATCTTCAGTTGGTTGCTAAGTCTCCAGAAGGTGTTTTTAAGAATTGTTTTCTCTTTCTTCTCCTAAATATTGGCATTCTGTGATATAGTGGGAGATTTACTGTCACAACTATCGATTTCGGAAGATAACCGACTTCTGTACAATGGAATTGATTCTTCTGTCACTTCGCGGTGGAATGGAGTACACCATACTGACCGGAAAGATGTCTGGGCGACACATACCTGGACACCCACACACGCTTCGTGGACCAATTAAAGGAACTCACTGACTTAACGGTCGCCAAGATTGTACATCGAGCTCAAGACAGAGATGGTTGTGGCAATTATAATCCCTATATATATAAAAGTCAGTGTATGTATGTATGTATGTATGTATGTGGGTATCTATGTCGGCTATACACGTCCACAATACGTAACTAATCTGACTGAAATTTTAACAGTATATAGAGTAGAATCTGGAAAAACTTATAGTGAAAATTTCAGGTCTCTATCCCGAATATTCTTCGAATTATTTGCAAATAATTATAAAATTCTAGATGCATATCTTCATAGTTTGTTCAAAATACCAATTTACTGTATTCAATAACAAGTGCAGGATCAATAAGAATTACAGTCCAATACAATATTGAAGCTGTCTGGATATTAAAATGGCGAAACCGCTGGGAGCGTTCACCATTGATGAGCCATGCCCTCCCTTTGCCAAAGGAATACTTAGTTAGCAATTTGGCCGTTTCATTTCAAACAATCTTTATTAGAACGATGAATCTATAATTTCATATTTTTATATAGAAGCAAATAAACTATGTCGACAAAATCAACTCTTCAATATAATTACTTAAATAAAATAAAACGAACGAACGAAGAGGAGTTTCTTATTTTAATATTTGCAAGCTTTCGGACCGTGACGTCGCGGTCGTTCGTTTTATTTTATTTAAATAAACTATGTCTTTGGAATAATTTGTTTGAAAGCACATCGTAAAATAGACGCAAAAATCAATGCGCCATCTATTAACCAGATCTACAATCGAGAAGACTTGGGTCAATACAACGCCAGCTTTGGTAAATTTGAAACGTCAACCCGGAAACCATGGATTCGGCCAAGATGAGCTTTGATTTTATGAAATCCATGGGAAATTGATTTTTATAAAAATAGACAAAAGAATAAAGTAATATGGATGACGTAGAGTAATAAATATTTTACCATGTTTTATACTTTTAAATGTAACATGGAAATAGAAGTGGATAATTTGAATATTTAAAATGCTTTATTGATACATATTCAATGGTATTGAAGAAGTAAAATAAAGATGAGGAATGATTCTATATGCAATTTGGCTATGAAACATTTGCAGTTGTTCTCAGCAAGGAAGGCTCCTCTATCTTGAGAGATTCTTCCTACAGACAAGAAAAGGGGGGAGGGGTATACCTGAACCCATCTCAATTTAACAGTGAGATAGAACCTATATATGCTCTCCTTGGCAGACGCCAGGATAGCCAGGACGTCGTCATCCAGGCCTCGCCCAAAGTCCTAGCCCTGCAGGTCAGAGGACCACTGGAGGATGGTGAAGGCAGAATGGATGAGAGTTATGAGGCGGTGGCAGGAACAGTACCACAGGCTACGCAGGACTGTCGTGCAGAGACCAGGTGGGCTGGATAGGGATGTTGATGGGGATGTTAAGATGTTTCTCCTACCTCCTAGGCAACTAGATGACGGGCAGGGCAGCCAGGCGCGAGCGCTCTAGCATGCGGCTGGCAGTGCGAGTGATGACTCGCGATAACGGCGTTGCGTCCCGCGCAGCACTACAGCCTTGCCTATGGTGTGCACTCGGAAGGTCCCGCGCAGGTTTTCATCGATCAGACTATAGAAGAAGCTGGTCAGCGACGTGGCGTCCGTAAGTGCGCAGCGCATTGGGCGAGTATGTGGAGCGGCTGGGCCGACTAAGTCCCTACTGGGCGAGAGCCAAAAGGTCGGGTGGCCGGAGGAGACGACAACCGCCGATGATGGAGATGTTCAAAAGCTGAGGCGGTGACAGCGCGCGATGATCTAGCGTGAGGATGTCAGTTACCGTCTCCCAGATCTTAAGCAGCCGGCGGCGGGACCCATACGCTTCCCTCTCGACCAGTCAGGAGTAGGCGCTGCGGCTGCCATGCAGCGCGGCCTGCACGTTTTTGAAGCATGACACAAGGAGTTGGACTCCGATGTCAATGAGACCCAATCCATCTAGAAAACTGGGCTCGCCAATATTCTGCCGAGCAACAGGCTGTTTGCTCCGGCCCCCAACCGCGCCAGACGAGTCTAGATCTGATAGATGGAGTAGTGGAGAACCACCGATGAGAGCACCAAGGAGTTGGCGGCTCTGCCTCGACCTATTAGGGAGAGACCGCAGTTGTAGGGGGCTCACCTCGCTATGGTAGCCTAGAGAAGGGAAAGGATATATTGTCCTTGGGCGGGTCCCTTGTGCTTATTGCTATGAAAAATGTGATTTTGAAAACAAAAATTATATTTAAAAAACAATAAAATTTTAAAATAATATTTTAAGAAAAAAAAAGTTTTTTTTTCTTTCAGAGATCCAGGTACGCGTTTTTTATATAACACATTAAATGGATCGCCTTTTGACTGAAAAAAAAAAAAAAGAGAAGTCTTTCAATTAAAAATTTTAAAAGAATATTACTGTTAAAGTTTCAAATAAATTCGAAATATATCGCTTAAAAATAAAATGTTGTTTTAAAGTGTAAAATATTGTATTTAAAAGCAAAATGCTATAATTTAAAGTGTAAAATGCTGATATTAAAAATACAATTGATCCTTGAGGAATAGGTGTTTTTTTTTTTCTTCAAACATGGCATAAAACAAAAAATTATAAATTTGTTATTTTCAACGGAATAATATTTTATTGCATAATTAAAATTACTCATATATATAATTTAACTTGCATATTATTTGTTATTTGAATATTTAGTGATAATTATAATTTTTTTTAGACAAATAATCTGTTCTATAAGTCAATTAATTTCTTTTGAAAAATAAATATTTCTCTTGATTTGTTTATTTAATGAGTTTTGGTCTTTGAGTAATTATTGGCCTTGTGTATTGTGTGTAATAAAGTATTTATAATATAACATTAAATCCATACACATTCCGATATTTTGAACTGATGAAAGTGCAAGCCTATAACAAAACTAAAATTTAATATTGATTAATGTGACAATAAAATAAAAGGCTTTAAGCATTCTGAAACAAGTTTTTCTCGCAATATTTAAAGAAAATTTGAGTCTATATAATTAAATATTAATATATTATCTCATAGAAATAAGAAATACTTATAAATAATGGCTATAAATAATAAAACACAAAAACGATTATCAACATAACATATATATTTAAAATAAACATTGTAAAATAAATATTTGTTGAACAAAAATTTGTAAAAATAAAGAGTTCTAAATGGTAAGTTTTCTGAGTAAATTGTATTATACATAATTATTTATTTAAAATAATTACAAAAATCTAAATTAATCTTGTTAACTATAAAATATATTGGCAGATTGAAGCACTTGTCATTTAGAATGATGCCATTTACTTGACACTGGGCATTCAGAGACTAGCAACTAATAAAATCTGAAAGTCCAGTTCTGAAATGCTAAGGAATATTTGAAGTTTTGGAGATTTCTCCTAATCCAAATTAAACACAACCAAACCTCTTCATGGCTTGTGAACACTTTAAAGTTAGTGTTGTTGTTGTTTCTTATTCCTCAAGTCCTTTAAACAATCTCCATTAGGTTCCATTGTCTCATATTTTCTGTTATAGTCATGGTGTTTTTCCAGAGGTCTTTTTTTGGAGGATTCTTTAAAGTTAGTAAACATGGGAACCAGTGTGGCCAAGACTATATATAATCTCAAATTCACACTGTTACAAAGAGGTTACATGAAATATTTAGATGTGGTCTTGTTACTTTGTGATCATTATACACACTCATGGAGGCAAAACTTAAGGAAGTTGTGTCTCTTTTTTTATCACCACTAAACCGTTGGTTTTCGACCACTACGACCCGGGTTTGATTCCCACATTGGGCACTTTTTCTGATATTAAAAAAAATCCTCCAACGGCCCCCGATTCTTGCAAAAGACCAACCTCACAAGCGAGTGCAAGTAACCAAACGGGACTCTGGCACATTTGTAATTGCAAAGTCGAACTGCTTTTCACATATGTAGACATGTGATGTACTTACAGTAAAAGCAGTCGCCTACTTCCACCCACCAGTGAAAAACACAAACATCCTCGATAAAGAGAGGCGAGTTGCCCCTCGAAATATTGGAATAATAAAATAATTAGAAATCCAATATATGCATCTTTTTTAAATATATATACATTCTTGACTCTTATTCTGTGAGGATAATTTTCCCAAGACAGCTCTATGATAGTTCTATAGCTATGTTTTTCTTTTCTGATGTGATACTTCCACCCACCAGGATTATCATGGCTTGTACCATGTGTACTTGGGATAAGCAAAAAAAAAAAAACTGTAAAGTTTTCTTACCAGAATGATGAACAGTGCATGGTTCTGATGTATAATTAAAAGAGATATTCCTCTTTTGGTACATATATATCTTCCTCCCGCAACTTTGCTATTCAAAAATAAGGCTCATTTTGGATTTCAATATGATTGATAATCATATATTTATAATCTATAATCCAAATTGTGCCTTATCAATTTTATATTAATCTATTTTTTTATTATTATATATATTTATTATTTATATTATAATTAAATATACATATTATGGATTGCTATATATTCAATTTAAAAAAAAAATAGATTTTAAAAAATTATAATTTTCAGCGCTGAGTTGTTGATGATAGAATATAACTAAACCTGTTATAGCTACAAGAAAATAAAACCTAATCCAAAATTCCTATTAATTCATTTGGTCTTGTAGCTATAATCCAAATTGTGTTTTATCATTAAACCTGTTATAATTAACTAGTTCACAAGGTAATAAGACCAAATAAATAAATAGTGCGTTTCTGTAACAGCGTTATTATAATCTTCAGATAAAAGTACTGAATATTGTTACTGAAACTTCACATACTATTTATTTATTTGGATTTGGTCTTATTACCTTGTGTTTATAATCTACTAGCCGAATGACCCGGGCAACGCCCGTGTTTTACCCTATTGAATGTTTTGATTCAAATACTATTTGTTACAATTATAAATTGGCGCCTTAAATAATTGCATATGTTAGTTAATAACTATAGCCTATGTGCTTTATCTGTCTATGTACTGTTGGCTTCCGTAGGCGTCTCTTACTGGGAAAAAGAAAGAGAGGATTCCATTTGGTTATTATCTAATATATGCATTTATTTAGGGAGCGACCCGCTCCAACACAATAGTTACAAAGACGAAATAGCGAGTGTGGGGGGGGGGGGGGGGGGCAAAGGTGGCGTGACCGTAGCCAACCAATAGGAGGGCGCCATTCCAAAAAAAAAGCAAACACTGACAGAGATGAAAACTGATGACTGATTGATTAGGAGATGAGGAATGACGCTCGTAACTGTATATAGAATAATCCAAATTGTGCCTTATCAATTAACTAGTTGTTTACAAATGTCTTGCCATATGTTGTAGGCCTCCATCTTCACCAGAACAGATCTCGAAAACCTGGAAAAGTTCATGCAGCCCTTACAGAATCTCGAAGCTAAACTAAATGATGAAGAAAAGAAATCTGAAGGTAAAGATTCTCAATTTTATACATTTTTAAAATATATATATAGTGTATAGTGATTCCATAATGCTGATTTGTAATCTTTATATTTTTTTTAAAGAAGAAAAATTTTGTGAATATGAAAATATGTTATATTAAAATATTATTCTATTTAAAATTATATTTCATAGATCCAAATACTCTGTTAAATCGACCGCCAGAGGTCATGCTTCCCCTATAAAAACTCATTGTTGTTGTTCCCCGTTGGCCGGCTCAAAACTTTTGTACATTATGTAAATAAGCTTTTCATTTTTTATTCTTACGCCTTAAGCCAGGCAGTATATACTTTTACCAAATTATATTCTTTTATATATTCCTTTAGTTCAATTAAATTACTGATCTAAATTCAAGCAGAAAATCTCTTTATCTTTTTCAATTATATAACATATATATATTGCATTAAAAAAAATAAAGGTTATGTAAATATAGGTGTTATGTATATGAAGTTAGGTGGTATTGTCTAAATAAAAATTTATATTTTGTGGTTTGTGATTTTGAGGAAACCAATAAGTAACACAGTGAAACCTCATTAAAATGAACTGGGGATATAGCGAACCGAATTTCAACCTGAAAAAATTCCCAATGTTGTCTTCTTCTTTCTTATCTCCCCACTTAAATATATTAAGGTATCAAGCTTGTAAAGCTTGATAACCATCATGATTGGGTGAAGTAGAATGCGTCTGCCTTTGTCATTAAGACAAGAACACTACTCAGTGACAGGCCGACTTAGCTCCAAAAGAAATGGCCGCCTCTGACATGAGGAACAGACGCCATGTGCAGCCGCTCCTAACATGGAGTACAGACTCATCCTGTTTCCTGGATCAGGAGCCCTTACAGGGTACTATCAGCCAGGCCAGCTGAGCCCAGGTTTTTTAGCGAGCTTGTTACTGCTCCCCCTCCTCCTTTTTCATCCAAGCTTGGGACCGGCAAAGGCAGAGTTAAGGTTAGTAATACCATATAGTGAACCAATATGAGGTTTTCTATAGCAAGGTTTATATATTAACCTTCTTCTAGAAAGAGATATTATTGAATAGTCATGATAAAGCACAATTTGGATTATAGATTATAATAAAAGAAAACAAGACCTAATCCAAATAATTTATTAGTGTGTGACGTTTCGGCAACAACATTGTCACCATCATCAGACAAAAGAATAAATGAGAAAACATGTTACAGCAAGTTCTTATATAGTCCTGTTATCAAGTGTTTAAACAAGATAACAGATAAGGAAAATAGTTTTTAAGTCAACTTGAAATATTCTTCTTAGAATTAAAAGTGGATTTTTTTTTTTAAATATAATTAAAGGCATATCTGTAAATATAATTTATGTTTCCCCTTTCTTCCATTCTATTAATTGAAGCACATGTCTTTTGGATGAAAAAGGCTTCTTTGAACTGTCTTTTGTAATAATTTTTTTCATAGTCCAGTGTTTTTGGGTTTTCTAAATTGAATTTATTGTGTCCTGTGTCCCTTCTGTGTTCTACAAGAGCAGAATTTTGAATTCTATCCCACTTCAGAGCATATTTATGGTTTTGCATCCTTTCTTTTAATGTTCTGGATGTCTGTCCCACATAGCTTTGATCACACTTCTCACACTTAACTTCATAGATCAAACCTGCTCTTTCTGTTAATTGGGTGTTCTTGTGCTGGTTTAGGTATTGTGAGATAGGGTTACATGGTTTCCATGCAATGTTTATTTTTCCATACTTTTTGAATATATTAGTAAAATTTCTTGCAAACTTTTGGTTTATAAATGGCAATGAGATAAATTTGGCTTCTTTGTTTTGCACTTTAGGTTTTGCATTAAAGTATTATTCTCATATTTTTGGTTCATGTCTTCTATTATTCTATTTGTCAATTTGATGGGAAAATCTTCATTGATTAGTTCTTTTTTGATGTTGTTAATTTCTATATTTCTTTTAGTTGTATCATTAATGAGTGTAAAAGCTCTCTATATAAGAGCTTTTACTAATCCTACTTTTTGGCTGAAATGGTGCTGTGAGCTAAAGTTCCAATAAGTTCCTGTATGTGTTGGTTTTTTGTATATAGAGGTTGTAATATTGTTATTACTGTATGATAAGTTCATTACCAGGAAATTAATTGATTTGTTGTTATCTACTTCCATAGAGTAATTGATATCAGGTAATAAATTGTTGAAAGTATCCAAAATTTTTTGTTCACTTCCCTGATTAATAAATAAAATGGAGTCATCCACATATCTTTTAAAATAATAAACATCATTTTTAAGTGAATTTAGAGCTTTTATTTCTAATTGGCCTATAGTAATACAAGCTGCGTTTGGTGATATTGGACTACCCATTGTTGCACCTTTCATTTGGAGATATATTTGGTCATCATAAATAAAGTATGTTGTTCTCAAAAAAATTATATTCCAATTAAAAATTCAGATTTTGGCAAATTATTTATTTTTGATTCTTTAATCACATGGTTTAATGCATCCATAATTGTGGGTATAGGGATTGATGTAAACATGGATTCAACATCTAAAGACATGTGCTTCAATTAATAGAATGGAAGAAAGGGGAAATATAAATGATATTTACAGATATGCCTTTAATTATATTTAAAAAAAAAAAAAAAATCCACTTTTAATTCTAAGAAGAATATTTCAAGTTGACTTAAAAACTATTTTCCTTATCTGTTATCTTGTTTAAACACATGATAACAGGACTATATAAGAACTTGCTGTAACATGTTTTCTCATTTATTCTTTTGTCTGATGATGGTGACAATGTTGTTGCCGAAACGTCACACACTAATAAATTATTTGGATTAGGTCTTGTTTTCTTTTATTGAATAGTCATTTTATATCAATGCCACATTGTAGTTGTTTTGGTTTAAATATGATTATAATTTTATTGGTACTAACTACAGCCAAATCGTGTTAATTGGGATTTTTCTGGAAAGGAAGAAATTAGTCCCAATTATACCAGTAGCTTTTTAATGACAATTTTGTAAGATTAATTAGAGTAGAAGCTCCATGAGAGGACACTCTCACTAGAAGACATTTCTCTACAAAGGACAGTTTGCATCACCAAAATAAACATTTTGACTATTTAGCAACTCTCTGGTAACACAACATTTCTCCCAAGGTAATAAGACTAAATCCAAATAAATAGATAGTGTGTGACGTTTCGGTAACAGCGTTGTTATCATCTTCAGACAAAAGTACTGAAGATGGTAACAACGCTGTTACCAAAATGTCACACACTATTTATTTATTTGGATTTGGTCTTATTACCTTGTGTTTATAATCTATAATCCAAATTGTGCCTTATCAACAACATTTCTCCCTAAAGGACACTTTGACTCTGTAACTTGATGTTGTCTTTTAGAGAAATGTAGACCTACTGTAAATTCTTTAATTGTATATTGACACTACTGTGTGATAATGGTGGTAATTTTTCATATATCCCAGAGAAATACAAGGTAATAAGATTAAATCTAGATAAAAAAAATGTTGTGTGATATTTCAGTAACAGTGTTGTTACCATTGTTTGATGATAGTAACAACGATGTTACCAAAACATTATTTATTTGAATATGGTCTTATTACCTTTTGTTTCTATTCTATAATCCAAATTGTACCTCATCATTATATTTAAGAGAGTTTCAATTAAGGACGGCAAATTATAATGATCAGAATATGCCTTTTTTTTAACATAATTTTACCATTG
>CP092868.1:4467356-4493261 GCA_030710605.1 Cordylochernes scorpioides | reverse complement strand
GGTAGGAGTTATCTTCTGTCTGACCGATGTCTTCTGCGACGAGGCATATCACGGGTTCCATCTTGATTCTTTTATCGGGATCTTTAGGAAGTTTGGATTCTTTGGTTAGCTGTGTAGTTGGGATATCCTGATGCTGTGTGCTCTTGTGCCTGATCAACTGGGACAACTGGGAGGTTTTGTAGTCGCAGTGGGGACAGGAATGGGATTTCTCTATGCCGGAGTGTCTACGTCTGTGACTAGCAAACTTGATGAAGTCTCCAGTACTGAAGGAGCATCTGTCACAGCGGTATGACCTAGTACTCTCAGTGTGGGTTTTCCTGTGAAGGCTGTACAGGGCGGTGTTCCCCGTTCTGAAATTACAGGAGGGACAGGCGAAGGGTTCTTCCCCCGTGTGGGTGTTGATGTGGGGGGTGAGTAAGGAGGAATACATGGTCCGGTAGCTACAGAAGGGGCAAGCTAGGAACTTGTCTGTCAGCTGGGGGTGAGGGTTTGCTGATGGTGGACAGAGAGGGACTGCTCCTGAAGGAAACACACACATACAGTACAAGGGTTAAAGAGAAGAGAGAATAAAAGAAATGGGGGGGAGGATGGGGAATAAAAAGATAGAAGATGAAGATCCAATGGTAAAATGATGTTAAAAAAAGGCATATTCTGATCATTATAATTTGCCATCCTTAATTGAAACTCTTTTGAATATAACAATAAAGTACAATTTGGATTATAGAATAGAAACAAAAGGTAATAAGACCATATTCAAATAAATAATGTTTTGGTAACAGCATTGTTACTATCATCAAACGATGGTAACAACACTGTTACTGAAATATCACACACTATTTATTTATTTGGATTTAATCTTATTACCTTGTATTTCTCTGGGATATATGAAAAATTACCGTCATTATCACACAGTAGTGTCAATATACAATAAAAGAATTTACAGTAGGACTACCTTACTCTAAAAGACAACATCAAGTTACAGAGTCAAACTGTCCTTTAGGGAGAAATGTCGTCTTAACAGAGAGTTACTAATCAGTCAAAATATTTAATTTGGTGATGCAAAATGTCCTTTATAGAGAAGTGTCTTCTAGTGAAAGTGTCCTCTCATGAAGGTTTTACTGTAATTAATCTTACGAAATTGCATTAAAAAGCTACTGGTATAATTGGGACTAATTTTATCCTCTTTCCATAAAATCCCAATTAACATGAGTTGGCTGTAGTTAGTACCAAAATTAAAATAATTATTAAACCAAAACAACAACAATGGGTCATTGATATAAAATGATTATTCAATAATTATCTCTCTCTAGAAGGAGGTTAATATATATACAGTAAAACCTTGCTATAGCAAACCTTAATGGAGGCAAACTCTTGGTTCACTATATGGTATTGCTAACATTAGGGATTTTTTTCAGGTTGAAATTCGGTTTTCTATATCCCCACTTTGTTTTAGCGAGGTTTTACTCTGTAGTGTTTCTTATTGGTTGCCTCAAAATCTCTGACACAAACCACAAAATATAAGCCTTCATTCAGACAAAACAACTTCATCACACACACACCTTATAATATATGCATATATTTTATATTTACATAACACCTTTTTTTATGCAATATATACATATTTACATATTCACTGCAGAATATATCCCCCCATGGGCCACTTTTTTTTATTTATTATTATTTTTTTTTTAAACAACAACATATCACAGAAATTTTTCTTTATAAGGCACAATTTGGATTATAGATTATAAACACAAGGTAATAAGACCAAATCTAAATAAATAAATAGTGTGTGACGTTTCGGTAACAATATTCAGTACTTTTATCTGAAGATTGTAACAACGCTGTTACCGAAATCTCACACACTATTTATTTATTTGGATTTGGTCTTATTACCTTGTGTTTAGAAATTTTTCTTCTTTAAAAAATCTTAAAAAAAAAAAAAAAGAGAACAAATCTGCATATGGAATCACACTACACATTGTATATATTTAAAAAAAAAGTATGAGTAAAAATGAGTAAATTTACCTTCAGATTTCTTTTCTTCATCATTTAGTTTAGCTTCGAGATTCTGTAAGGGCTGCATGAACTTTTCCAGGTTGTCGAGATCAGTTCTGGTGAAGATGGAAGCCTACAACATATGGCCGGACATTTATAAACAACTAGGTAAATGAAAAGGCACAATTTGTATTATAGATTAGAAAGACAAGGTAATAAGACCAAATCCAAATAAATAAATAGTATGTGAAGTTTCGGTAACAATATTCAGTACTTTTATCTGAAGATTATAATAACGCTGTTACAGAAATGTCACGCACTATTTATTTATTTGGTCTTATTACCTTGTGAACTAGTTAATTATAACAGGTTTAATGATTAAACACAATTTGGATTATAGCTACAAGACCAAATATATTAATAGGAATTTTGGATTAGGTTTTATTTTCTTGTAGCTATAACAGGTTTTGTTATATTTTATCATCACCAACTCAGCGCTGAAAATTATAATTTTTTAAAATCTTCTTTTTTTTCAATTGAATATAGAGCAATCCATAATATACATATTTAATTATAATTTATTTTTCAAAAAGGTTACAAGTTTTTCTCTAAAAAGTGTAGTGAATGGTCAGTCTATTTACATATTTTTATTTACAACTTCAATAAATGACAACAGTAAAAGTAAACAAAGATATTTACATTTGCTATCTTGACTCCTGGTCAGTGCTGTGGTCTTTGCCGTTATGGTCCCCTGATATTATAATATAAATAATAAATATATATATAATAATAAAAAAATTGGATTAATAAAAAATCATATTGAAATCCAAAATAAGCCTTATTTTTGAATAGCAAAGTTGCGGGAGGAAGATATATATGTACCAAAAGAGGAATCTCTCTTTTAATTATGCATCTGAACAATGCACTGTTCATCATTCTAGTAAAAAAACTTTACTAGTTCTTTTTTTGCTTATCCCAAGTACACATGGTACAGGCCATGATAATCGTGGGTGGAAGTAGGCGACTGCTTTAACTGTAAGTGCACCACATGTCTACACATGTGAAAAGCAGTTTGACTTTGCAATTACAAATGTACCAGAGTCCCGTTTGGTTACTTGCACTCGCTTGTGGGGTTGGTCTTTTGCAAGAATCGGGGGCCATTGGAGCATTTTTTTAATATCAGAAAAAGTGCCCAATGTGGGAATCAAACCCGGGTCGTAGTGGTTGAAAACCAACGGTTTAGTGGTGATAAAGAATTAGTCACAACTTCCTTAAGTTTTGATAAGGCACAATTTGGATTATAAACACAAGGTAATAACACCAAATCCAAATAAATAATTAGTGTGTTCCTTAAGTTTTGTCTCCATGAGTGTGTATAATGATCACAGTTACAAGACCACATCTAAATAAGTAATTTTCATGTAACCTCTTTGTAACAGTGTGAATTTGAGATTATATATAGTCTTGGACACACTGGTTCTCATGTTTACTAACTTTAAAGAATCCTCCAAAAAAGACCTCTGAGAAAACCTCAGGACTATCATAGAAAATCTGAGACAATGGAACCTAATGGAGATTGTTTAAAGGACTTGAGGAATAAGCAACAACAACAACACTAACTTTAAAGTGTTCACAAGCCATGAAGAGGTTTGGTTGTGTTTAATTTGGATTAGGAGAAATCTCCAAAACTTCAAATATTCCTTAGCATTTCAGAACTGGACTTTCAGATTTTATTAGTTGCTAGTCTCTGAATGCCCAGTGTCAAGTGAATGGCATCATTCTAAATGACAAGTGCTTCAATCTGCCAATATATTTCATAGTTAACAAGATTAATTTAGGTTTTTGTAATTATTTCTAATAAAGTAGTATGTATGATACAATTTACTAAGCAAACTTACCATTTAGAACTCTTTATTTTTACAAATTTTTGTTCAACACAAATATTTATTTTACACTGTTTATGTTAAATATATATGTTATGTTGATAATCGTTTTTGTTTTATTATTTATAGCCATTATTTATAAGTATTTCTATAAGATAATATAGGTTAGTTTCAGTTAATTAAAAAAATAATGTTCGTTTTTAGAAAAATCAGTTTATATTTTATTTTAAAAAATGTTTTTAAACTGTTAAATCTTTTAAAAAATTATATTGGTAAATTAAAATTAAATTGGTAAAATTCAAAGTATTTCACCGAAATTGTATTTTTAACTCGTGTAAAACGCCTCGAAGGTACGGCGGTGGCAACGTACACCGCCACCTGCCAAATATACCCAATTCTGGGAATTCACCTCTTTAATTATATAGACTATCAAATTTTCTTTAAATATTGCGAGAAAAACTTGTTTCAGAATGCTTAAAGACTTTTATTTTCTTGTCACATTAATCAATATTAAATTTTAGTTTTGTTATAGGCGTGCACTTTCATCAGTTCAAAATATCGGAATGTGTATGGATTTAATGTTATATTATAAATACTTTATTACACACAATACACAAGGCCAATAATTACTCAAAGACCAAAACTCATTAAATAAACAAGTCAAGAGAAATATTTATTTTTCAAAAGAAATTAATTGACTTATAGAACAGATTATTTGTCTAAAATTATAATTATCACTAAATATTCAAATAACAAATAATATACAAGTTAAATTATATAGTTGAGCAATTTTAATTATGCAATAAAATATAAAAATGAATGTATGTGTGTGTGTGTGTGTCCTTTATGCCTGACCAAACCACTCATTGGAACGCCATGAAACTTTGGGAAGTTATTTAGTATAGTACTGGGAAGGTTTCTAGCAAATAAAATTTTTGAAATAACTTTTCGCCTAAAAATAATCAAGATAAATATTCTAATTTATCTGTTATAATTCAACAATCTGCTCTAAATATTATCATGATGATACGATGATTTTGTAATGTAGAAAATTAGGAAAGACAAAATTCAGGATGACACGGCAATTTATTTGAGACAAGAATAATGATACAATTCATAGGCAAGATACTATTCCTTTAACTTCCAATTACCGAGGGAACCAATTAATATTGGTTTTATTCAACTTATCGAGTACTTTTAAAGGGACGGGGGGGGGGGGGGGGGGGAGGGAAATGTTCACTTTATCGAGAGATTTGTTAGACAAACCTTTACTCGGGTATAACCCGGGCGAAGCCGGGTACATCCATACAAGAATAATGATACAATTCCAAGGCAAGATACTATTCCTTTAACTTCCAATTACCGAGGGAACCAATTAATATTGATTTTATTCAACTTATCGAGTATTTTTCAAGGGACCGGGAAAAAATGTTCACTTTATCGAGAGATTCGTTAGACAAACCTTTACTCGGGTAAAACCCGGGCGAAGCCGGGTACGTCCGCTAGTTATGCAATAAAATATTATTCCACTCAAAATAGCAAATTTTCAATTTTTGGTTTTATGCCATGTCTTGAGAAAAAAAAACCTATTCTTCAAGGATCAATATTATTCTATTTAATAACAATATTTTATTCTTTAATTACAACTTTTTACAATTTAAAACATTTTATTTTTGAGCGATATTTTTCGAATTTATTTGAAACTTTAACAGTAATATTCTTTTAAAATTTTTAATTGAAACACTTTTATTTTTGAGTTAAAAGGCGATCCATTTAATATGTTATATAAAAAATCGTACCTGGATCTCTGAAAGATAAAATTTTTTTTTTTTTTCTTAAAATATGAATGTGCAATAAATTGATAAAGAGGGAGCAATCTCTCGAAATATTTTGAGAAAAAGTTGTTGTTTTTTTTCTTACACAGATTTAGGTTCGCCTTTTTGATGTAAACTTAAAAAAAAATAGTTAATTTTATTATTTTTTAAATATAATTTTAGTTTTCAAAATCACATTTTTCATAGCAAAAAGCACAAGGGACCCGCCCAAGGACAATATATCCTTTCCCTTCTTTAGGCTACCATAGCGAGGTGAGCCCCCTACAACTGCGGTCTCTCCCTAATAGGTCGCCAACTCCTTGGTGCTCTCATCGGTGGTTCTCTACTACTCCTTCTATCAGATCTAGACTCGTCTGGCGCGGTTGGGAGCCGGAGCAAACAGCCTGTTGCTTGGCAGAATCTTGGCGAGTCCAGCTTTCTAGATGGATTGGGTCTCATTTACATCGGCACCCAACTTCGAGTGTCTTGCTTCAAAAGCGTGCAGGCCGCGCTGCGTGGCAGCCGCAGCGCCTACTCCTGGCTAATCGAGAGCGAAGCGTGGCTCTATTCTCCTCCATCCACGGCGTCTCCAGCTGCTTAAAATCTGGGAGACGGTTACTAACATCCTCACGCTAGATCATCGCGCGCTGTCACCGCCTCAGCTTTTGAACATCTCTATCTTCGGCGTTTGTCGTCTCCTCCGGCCATCCGACCTTTTTGGCTTTCGCCCAGTAGGGATTTAGTCGGCCCAGCCGCTCCACTCACTCGCCCAATGCGCTGCGCACTTACTGACGCCACGTCGCTGACCAGCTTCTTCTAATGTCTGATCTATGAAAACCTGCGTGAGACCTTCCGAGTGCACACCATAGGCAAGACTGTAGTGCTGCGCGGGACGCATCGCCGTTATCGCGAGTCATCACTCGCACTGCCAGCCGCATGCTAGAGCGCTCGTGCCTGGCTGCCCTGCCCGTCATCTAGTTCCCTAGAAGGTAGGAGAAACATCTGAACATCCTCATCCAGTCTACCTCGTCTCTGCACGATAGTCCTGCTCAACCTGTGGTACTGGTCCTGCCACCGCCTCATACCTCTCATCCAGTCTGCCTTCACCACCCTCAGCGGTCCCCTGACCTGCAGGGCTAGGACTTCGGGCGAGGCCTGAATGACAACGCCCTGGCCATCCTGGCGTCTGCCAAGGAGTGCATATATAGGTTATATCTCACTGTTAAATTGAGAGGGGTTCAGGTATACCCCTCCCCCCTTTTCGTGTCTGTAGGAAGAATCTCTCAAGATAGAGGAGCCTTCCTTGCTGAGAACAACTGCAAATGTTTCATAGCCTAATTGCATATAGTATCATTCCTCATCTTTATTTTACTTCTTCAATACCATTGAATATGTATCAATAAAGCATTTTAAATATTCAAATTATCCACTTCTATTTCCATATTACATTTAAAAGTATAAAACATGGTAAATTATTTATTACACCACGTCATCCATATTACTTTATTCTTTTGTCTATTTTTATAAAAATCAATTTCCCTTGGATTTCATAAAATCAAATCTATCTTGGCCGAAACAATGGTTCCAGATAGACGTTTCAAATTTGCCAAAGCTGGCGTTGTATTGACTCAAGTCTTCTCGATTTCAGATCTGATTAATAGATGACGCATCGATTTTTGCGTCTATTTCACGATGTGCTTTCAAACTAAAGCAAAATAATTTTAAAGACATAGTTTATTTGCTTCTATATGAGAATATGAAACTTTAGATTCATCGTTCCAATAAAGATGACTTGAAATGAAACGGCCAAATGGCTAACTAAATATTCCTTTGGTAGAAAGAGAGCATGGCTCATAATTGATGAATGCTCCCAGAGGTTTCGCCATTTTAATCTTCAGACAGCTTCAATATTGTATTGGGCTGTAATTCTTATAGATCCTGCACTAGTTATTGAATACAGTAAATTGGTGTTTTGAACAAACTATGGAGATATGCATCTAGGATTTTAGAAATGTATATTTAAATTAAAGATATAATGCATCGAACAATGATCTTCTGTAGCGTGAAGTAAAATCTATATATATAAAATTGAATGTCTGTGTGTGTGTGTCTGTCTGTGTGTCCTCTATGGATTCAAAAACCATACATCCAATCGCCGTGAAAATTTGGGATCTTATTAGGCGTATCCCCGGAAAGGTTTACGAAAAATAATTTCTTGAATATCTTGAATATCCTTAGAGTTATTTGCAGATTTGTAGCTTTAACTCGCAAGCAGCGCCATCTTGCAACGGAGATCTGCCCCTCCCCCCCCCCCCTGCCCTCCCCTGCCCCGTCCGGCCGCCGGCCAGTTGGTTGGACAGTCCAAGTTCACACCGACCAATCAGAGGGATCAAGAGCCCGTCCCCCCCCCCCCGTCCGGCCGCCGGCCAATCAGAGTGATCAAGAGGTCCTGGCGCGCGGGGGGCGGGTGACCTCCGGGAACTACGTCCATCTTCCATAAACGACCATGATTTTATTAAACTTATCGAGTATTTTTCAAGGGACCGGGAAAATATGTTCACTAGATAAAACGCTGATTTTGTAATGTAGAAAATTAGGAAAGACAAAATTCAGGATGACACGGCACACAGGGACCGGGAAAAAATGTTCACTTTATCGAGAGATTCAAATATACGAGTTTCAAATTATCAAAATATATCTTTTTTTTTATAAGTTTATAGAGAATTGTTTTAACAAATGTTCGTTAGAAAAACCTTTACTCGGGTAAAACCTCGGGCGAAGCCGGGAACGTCCGCTAGTATGTTTATAATTTTCATCGGTAGATGATGGCGCTAAGCTAATATGGCTATTTTAAATAATAACAAGTTTTATTGTATTCTAAAAACGATAAAATAAATCTCTTTGGTCAAAATATTTTAGCTGTCAAATCCACCTGTAAATATGATCAATTCATGTACCTAATGTGACTCATTTATCACCACAAATAGTTTTACCAGGGTGATAAACATTATCATCGTTCTAACACACAATTAAAGGGAGAGGTGCCTCTTAGGTATATGAATAATATTCTTCCACAACTTTATTTTAAATATATTGAAGCGATGCAGCAGAGAAGTAGAAGGGAAGAAGGTATGCAGAGGCCCCGTCCAGGAAGTGTTGATTGACAAATTCCAGAGGAGGGGGTGGCAGACAGCGGCAGTCCAGCTGGTGCCGCGGTGGAAGGAAGCCGGCCGGCCTGCCGGGGATTGGTGTGTGCCGAGAAAACATGGCAGTCTGGGGGAAGAAGTCTGTCTGGTGACAACGGGACCTGCAGCAGGGAGAAGGGCGGTGACGACAGACGCGGCAAGTTGGCTGGAGGAAGTGGGCTCCGGGACTGTGTGGATTAACAAGTGGAGGACGAGGAGAAACCTACCTGGGGCGGCATTGAAGGCAAGTCCATCTACTGTATAGTTACTTATCTACTCTTTAAAGCTCTTATAATAAATATACCGCACTAAGCTGTATCCTAAAGAATCCACATTGTTTTCTTAGAAACCTTGAACGCAAACATCGACGGCTGAGAAGCGTCGTAACAATATTGTCACGGTAGTGATAACGAATATTACAAAAGTTTAAGTAAAAATAATTTATTGATAAATATGCAAACTATATCTAAATTTACAACAACAACAAAAACCTTTATTAAGACACTATTGTCACTATTTCTAAATTTTATTTACAAGTAATAATTAACCAGCATATATATGGTAAGGAGTGATGACTATGCAAATATGTATGATGATAAACAACAGAGTATTCAAAATAATTATTCAGTGACAATATGATCTATAAAATCTGAAAAAAATAATTTTTGACAATGTGTGTGTTTTTTTTTTTTTTATATCTACAGACAACAAAACAACAACAAAAACCTTTATTAAGACACTATTGTCTTACAAGGGGATTCCCCATAACGGTTATATATGTACATGAGTGAGGAGGAAAAGCAATTTAGAGGGGAGGGGGAGCATTCAGCCGTTGTCTGTGGAGTTGAGCACCTCTTCTCTCATTTTATCAATCGCCTTGAAATATTTAAAATATTTATAAGCAAATGTTTTATCCAGCAGGAGAGTAGTGAAGATTTTATATACATGTTGTACATTGTAATGAGTTGGCCCCGAAATTTCGCGAATTTCCAGTCTCTTTTCATGTAGGAATGGGCAATGGAATAGATAGTGGACTAAATTGTCTTGGATGCCAACCTTAATGCAATGATAAAAGTTTGAGAGGGCTTGGCTGATCAGTGGTTAACCCTCTCAATTAATCTCTAGACCGCTTTACTGGTGGGGGGGAGAAGTCCGACCACACCTCCCTGCGGTCCTCCCTGGACTCTTGGAATATTCAACCAAATTCTGGTTCGTTTCCAAGGTGACTAACGTGGCAAGGGCACCCATTTTCCAATGAAGAGCAAAACTAGACCAAGAGCAGCAGCTTTACACACCCAAGATAGTGGACATTGCTGCTGCTGTGATAGAGATGCATGGAGACATCTGAGGCTCTTCTTTGGACACGACAACAACAACAACAACCGCTTTACTATAAGTTTATGTCCATAGGTTTCCTAAACACCACTAAGCTACCTTCCTTAGTAACTGTATATGTGCACAGTATATAAGAAAACTAATACAATTCAATAGTTAGAGCGGTCTAGAGATTAATTTGGCGAAATCCACATGAGAGGGTTCACCACTGATGAACCAAGCCCTCTCAAACTTTTATCATTGCATCAAGGTCTGTAGAGATAAAAAGAAACAAATTGCTAAAAATTAATTGTTGCAGATTTTATTGATAGATGACAATTAAATGTATAAATATATTATCTATATTTATAATAGCTTTTTACTTATCCCAAGTTAGCGACGGTTTTTACTGTAAATGTACCATATAACTAGCCATGTATAGAATGAAGATCTACTTTTCACTTATAAGTTTGTTAGATACGTACTTGCACTCATTGATGGAGTTGGAATTGTGTAAGAATCGGAGGCCATTGGAGGAATTTACTTCCGAAAAAAAATGGGGGTCGGTGGAAGGATGGTCTAAACCGTTGGTTTTCGACCGCTACGACCCGGGTTCGATCCCCGAATTGGGCACTTTTTTCTGATTAAAAAAAAAAATGTTCCAATGGCACCCGATTATTGCAAAAGTCCAACCCCACCAGCGAGTGCAAGTAACCAAACGGTGCTCTGGTACATTTGTAAGTGCAAAGTTGAACTGCTTTTCACATGTGTAGATATGTGGTGCACTTACAGTAAAAGCAGTCGCTAACTACCCACCATGGTTATCATTGCCTGTACCATGAGTACTAGGAATAAGCAAAAAAAAAAACTTAAAAAAAAAAAAGAGCTCCCAATGCTGTATTCGATCCAAGACCATGGCTGTCGACAGTGTGTTGTGACATCATAAACCACCATATAATTACAATAGTTGTAAAACGATTTGGTAGATTTCACCATTGATAAGTTAGATCTTTTCAATAAATATTAACTTTTATTTTTTACCAGGAATTTATATCTTTACAATAAAATTAAAATAAATAAACACCAGATAATTAAGAAAATAAAAAAAGGCATCTCCTTATCGTGAAAATGAAAGTTACTGATGGCTTACGCCATCTATCGAAATAAATATCAACCATTTGTTGATATTTTGAATTATTCTAGAATAATATAAAATAATAAGAACAAATCCAAATAAATAAATAGTGTGTGACGTTTCAGTAATAGCGTTGTTACTGAAATCTCACACAATATTTATTTATTTGGATTCGGTCTTATATTACCTTGTGTTTATAATCTATAATCCAAATTGTACTTTATCATAAAAATAAATAAAAATAGCACCGATGATGAAAATGTTCAAAAAATGTCCTCTTCTGTTCCAAAATAACTTTATATTAGGTACAGATCAAAAAGAGAAATCTAGCTTACGTTAGTTACAATGAATAATATGAACAGGTTCTTCCCACACAAAAAAAAGTGTACAATGTGGGATTACATCCTGGTTCATGGCTGTAGGAAACCGACCCACGTAGGGGGGTCGGTGGAAGGCTGGTTAAACCGTTTGGTTTTCGACTACTATAACTCGGGTTCGATTCCCGCATTGGACACTTTTTTCTGTTAAAAAAAATGCTCCAATGGCCCCCGATTCTTGCAAAAGGCCAACCAGCGAGTGCAAGTAACCAAACGGGGCTCTGGCACATTTGTAAGTGCAAAGTCGAACTGCTTTTCACATGTGTAGACATGTGGTGCGCTTACAGTAAAAAAGCAGTCACCTACTTACCCACCAAGATTATCATTGCCTGTACCATGTGTACTAGGGATAAGCAAAAAAAAAAGAAAACCGACTGTGTATACCACCGGCCACCGACTCTCAAAATATTTCCTCCTTATTAAAAAGAAAAATATCCGCAAAAAAAAAAAAGGTAATAAACAAGACGTTAAAGAATTTAATAAAAATAAATATTTTCAATGATAAATAATAATTAAGGAAATTTAAAGCGCGGCATCATCATAAACGTCCATTTTAGATATCGTTTGATATCAATTGTAGCAGCAGATGTTTCTCGGTTTTATAAATCAACTAGCCGAATGACCCGGGCAACGCCCGTGTTTTACCCGATTGAATGTTTTTATTCAAATACTATTTGTTACAATTATAAATTGGCGCCTTAAATAAATGCATATATTAGTTAATAACTATAGCCTATGTGCTTTATCTGTCTGTACTGTTGGCTTCCGTAGGCGTCTCTTACTGGGAAAAAGAAAGAGAGGATTCCATTTAGTTATTAACTAATATATGCATTTATTTAAGGAGCGACCCTCTTCAACACAATAGTTACAAAAACGAAAAAGCGAGTGGGGGTGGGGGTGGGGGGCAAAGGTGGCGTGATCGTAGCTAACCAATAGGAGAGCGCCATTCTAAAAAAAAAAAGCAAACTGTGACAGAGATGAAAACTCAAAAATTAAGAGATGAAGAACGCATGACGCTCGTAACTGTATATTGGATTATAATTGCCAGCCATCTCTGTCTTGAGCTCGATGTACCATCTTGGGCGACCGTTAAGCCAGTGAGTTCCTTTAATTGGTCCACGAAGCGTGTGTGGGCGTCCAGGTATGTGTCGCTCAGACATCTTTCCAGGCAGTATGGTGTACTCCATTCCCCTGCGATGTGACCGAATAATCAATTCCGTTGTACAGAAGTCGGTCATCTTCTGAAATCGATAGTTGTGAAAGTAAATCTCCCACTATATCACAGAGTGCCAATATTTAGGGGAAGAAAGAGAAAAAACTCTTAAAAACACCTTCTGGAGACTTAGCAACTCACTGCAGATGCTGAGAACTATTTCAGAAAAGAAAAATATAGCAATAGAACTCTATAATTTCTACAGATCAATTGTAAATCTATATATATATAAAAATGTCTGTCTGTGTGTACTCTATAGATTCAAAAACCATACATCCAATCGCCGTGAAATTTTGGGATATTATTAGGTATATCCCCGGGAAGGTTTTTGAAAAATAATTTCTTTAATATCTTGAATATCCTTAGAGTTATTTGCAGATTTGTAGATTTAACTCGCAAGCAGCGCCACCATTGCGACGATGATAACAAGTTTTTTTATCTATAAGTTTTATTATCACTAAGTTTATTATCTTAAAGATTATTTATCAAAAGTAAGATTATCTCAGGATGACACGGCAATTTATTTGAGACAAGAATAATGATACAATTCAAGGCGAAGATACTATTCCTTTAACTTCCAATTACCGAGGGAACCAATTAATATTGATTTTATTCAACTTATCGAGTATTTTTCAAGGGACCGGGAAAAAATGTTCACTAGATAAAACGATGATTTTGTAATGTAGAAAATTAGGAAAGACAAAATTCAGGATGACACGGCACACAGGGACCGGGAAAAAATGTTCACTTTATCGAGAGATTCAAATTTACGAGTTTCAAATTATCAAAATATATCTTTTTTTTTTTAAATAAGTTCATAGAGAATTGTTTTAACAAATGTTCGTTAGACAAACCTTTACTCGGGTAAAACCTCGGGCGAAGCCGGGTACATCCGCTAGTCTATATATATAAAAATGAATGTATGTGTGTGTGTGTCCTTTATGCCTGACCAAACCACTCATTGGAACGCCATGAAACTTTGGGAAGTTATTTAGTATAGTACTGGGAAGGTTTCTAGAAAATAAAATTTTTGAAATAACTTTTAGCCTAAAAATAATCAAGATAAATATTCTAATTTATCTGTTATAATTCAACAATCTGCTCTAAATATTATCATGATGATACGATGATTTTGTAATGTAGAAAATTAGGAAAGACAAAATTCAGGATGACACGGCAATTTATTTGAGACAAGAATAATGATACAATTCAAAGGCAAGATACTATTCCTTTAACTTCCAATTACCGAGGGAACCAATTAATATTGATTTTATTCAACTTGTCGAGTATTTTTCAAGGGACCGGAAAAAATGTTCACTTTATCGAGAGATTCAAATTTACGAGTTTCAAATTATCAAAATATATCTATTATTTATTTTTATAAGTTTATAGAGAATTGTTTTAACAAATGTTCGTTAGACAAACCTTTACTCGGGTAAAACCCGGGCGAAGCCGGGTACATCCGCTAGTAGATTCATACACAAAAGAGGTAGTGAGGAAAGTTTTAGAACAGATGTGTAAATAAATTCCTTTTCAAACAAAGACTCAAGTGCACATGGGGAAAGGGAGGAAAAATTACAGTGTTATTTTGTTGTTGTGTGGCGAATCCATACAGGGCAATGGGCCCTAATAAAAGCCTTTTTGTTATTGTTGTTGTAGTTGTGACAGTATCTATGCATTTGTCTACAGGACTACAAAACAAATAATAAAGAACACCTTTAGATACTAACTAGTTGAGAATGCATCAATAAAACTCACATCTCCAAAAACCTGTTGTTTTAATTTATACCCAGAAGATATATTCCCATCTATTGTACAGACACATTATCAAAAATCTCAAAATCCATAGACTTCACACCTTTATAAGTTAACGTAGAGTAAGTAACACAAGGTACTAAATCCAAATAATTAGTTTGTGACATTTCGGTAATAATGTGCTGTTATCAAAACGTCACGCACTATTTATTTATTTATTTGGATTTGGTACCTTGTGTTTCTTATCTATAATTATATATAAATAATTATTTATTTATTAGGAAAACATAGCTACATATACCAATGCTTTATTTAACTGTAGAACGACATTGAAAATTAATCATCATTACTCTTCACAATTCATCCTATCATACTTTATCCCTAAGGTTAAAAATAATCGTTATTTCTCCTTTGGGATAAATTTCGAATTTTCGTTCAAAAAGAAACACATGCGGGATAATTTTCGTTCTACATCCCTGGACACTTTTATTTTCCGTTTATCATTACTCTTCACAATTCATCCTTTCATACTTCATCCCTAAGGTTAGAAATAATCGTTATTTCTCCTTGGGATAAATTCCGAATTTTCATTTGCGGGTTAATTTTCAAATGTCGTTCTACAATTATAAGCCGCATTATATTATATTATAAATTTAATTAACTCCAGATATTTCAAAGACCTGTTATCACTCTCCTCACTGAAACGTCGGGATCATTGGTTGATGTGTTTATATTTTTTCTGAATCTATTTCCAACCAACAAATGAAGTGATTTATTTGGGTTAATATAGAGGGATGTCTTTTTTTTTTTTGCATTTTTGCAGTAACTTTAAATTATGATTATATCACAAAATTCATTTATAGACTATGAGATAATTCTCAGATTGCCATAGTTTACTTAAACACCATTTCTAAGATTCCATCCTTCAGTGTAACATATAAAAGCAGAATGATCCAATACAGTATTAGAGCTCTAAAGAAACGGTCTGGTAGATTAAATTGGCGAAACCTCTAGGAAGGCTAACCATTGATAAGCCAAGCCCTCCCAATATTTTTATATCGCTGTAAGGACAGTAGAAGTTTGTTTTATGTTTAAAAAAAAACATTCGTTCTTTAATGCTTCATTTATTATATACTAGCAGAATGACCCGGACAACGCCCAGGTTTTACCCAATTAAATGTTTTTATTCAAATTCTATTCGTTACAATTATAAATTGGCGCCGTGGATGTCACTCTTGTAAAACGTCCCGCTCCAAACTTTGTGTCAGAGAAGCGATATTTTTATAAAGAGATGATCTGGCTTTGTGTCTTGTGCTCGAATGAATGTTTTTCTGTTAGAATTTTGTTCCTGCACACTAAAAATGAACTGGCTTCACCCGTGGTCTCAGCTTTTTGGATTTTTTCCCGATATAATTTTGTATCTGATAATCAAACATGATACAGCAATATTGTCATCATCATTTTCTGACTAAAAAAACAACTATTTTTGCCCAGAACCTGTCAATTTTATTTTTTATTGGCTAAAAATCCGATAAATATCTTTTCCAGATTTTTCTCTATGTCCTGTTAAAACACGTTTTACATGTACATTAGGTCAGCTGATATTACTTCCCATCTTCACCGCTAGAGGAGCTGCTTGCGGCGAAAAGGCAAATTTGCAACTCAATTTGCAAATAACTCGAAGAATATTCGGGATAGAGACCTGGAATTTTCACTATTAGTTTTTCCAGATTCTACTCTATACACTGTTAAAATTTCAGTCAGATTTGTTACGTATTGTGGACGTGTATAGCCGACAAAGATACAAACATAATACATACACTGACTTTTATATATATAGGGATATAGATGGCACGTTATCGCCTTATAATTAATTCTCAGATTGTAAGGAAAGAAAATCCTTTTGAGACTAGGAATTATAAATTATTATTTCATCTACACCACCAACAAATAATTCTCAATATTTATATTGCCACGTGTAAAATTAGGGAAGACCAACTTCGAGATGAGACAACAATTTATTTCAGGCAAGAACAAACTATGAATGATAAACAAAAGATAAGCAAAAGAGGGAAGTGTACAGAGTATAGCAAAATATAAACATAATACTCTGCTAATAAAATAATAAATACTTTGTTACAATATAAACAAAGGACGCCTCTCCCGGTAAAATAGACGTTAATACTAAGCGCCCGCTATTGACCGTGTCTCCGCAACCTAGCGGCCTCGGGTCGGTGACAAAGCCACAACACCAGCTTTGGCAAATTGAGAAGCGTCCACCTAGCGATCATGATTTCGGACTAATGACCATCGTTAGTCTAAAGAGGACTTTATTTCACGAGATCCACAAGGGATCAAATGAAATCTTCACAATCTACCAAAGTGGTGTTTAGCTGGTATAGTGGCTAGGTCAAATCTATGGCTGAAATTTCTCCATCTTTATTCTTAATATTGCGTCATAATAGGAGTATGATGCATTAGCGCGCCATCTGTTATCGAAATTCGAAACTATTATAGACACGTATGGTTTTTTTTATAAATTAAACAATTTCTGCTGTTCTTACTGTAATGGAAAAATCAATAGGATGGCTCATCAGGGGTGAACCCTCCCAGTGGTTTCGCCAGTTTAATCTACCATTTGACTAAATTAAACTCTTCGAATAAGAATAGAAAAATATAACGACGATTGAAGAGGAGTGTTCTATACGAACTTTACTACGCATGCGTCCGAAAGCTTGCGAATAAAATTCGTATAGTACACTCCTCTTTAATCGTCGTTATATTTTTCTATTCTTATTCGAAGAGTTTAATTTAGTCAAATGGTAGATTAAACTGGCGAAACTGCTGGGAGGGTTCACCACTGATGAGACAGGCCCTCCTATTATTCGATAATTGCAGTAAGGCCAGTGTAAAATTGTTTAATTTTTTAAATAATTATACGCGTCTATAATAATAGTAGTAGGTAAAGGGTTCTGATGGTTATCTGTACTGTATGTACCCTCGCATGTTTCATATAGAAAGTAGTTTGACTTGGCTCTTACTAAGTTCCTAAAATATCTCTAGATATTTGCGCTCTTTGGTTCGTGTTAAATAAGTACAATAACGTTCGGGAGATTACCAAAACATTTTGTTGGATCGTTTTTGAAGACAACTCTCAGATTTATAAAATTATTTTATTAAACATTAAACATTTTTAGATATATATAGAAACGAGTTAATTATCTCGTATTTAAGGCAACAAAAGATTCATCTAATTTTTATACATTTTCTAACCAGATTCAACTTGTGAAAATAGACGACAAAAGAAGAATAAACAAATTAATAATAGAGGGTAAGTTCCTATTTTTTGCAAGCTTTCACACTCAAGGAATATTCAAATTCTTGCTTCACATTTTTTTATTATTATTTTCCCATTATATAATTATACAAGGTCATGGAGACTAAATTCATTGATCAAATTCACAATCTTGATAGGGTTGGAATACAGGTCCTGTCTTCAGGCTCCCATACATTCCAATAGGTGGTCTTGTGAGGCCTCTTTGGTCTTGTAGTTACCAAAACATATAATCAGAAAGTAAAGAAGAAAAGAAATTGCTCTCATGCCTTTTTTTAATGGATACATAACTTATTAAGCAACAGCAGACGGTTTTTACCATTCTATTTTATAAATGAATTAAATTTTATATATAGGCAGCTTATTATTATATAATCTAGAGATTCTTATAGTAAAAACTTTAAATATAATTCAATTTTATTTACTTTACACATTAAAACTATTCATACCCATATATAAACAAAATAAATATATTTACTATAAATATATAACAGGCGTATTTGATTTATTCTAAGCCATCTTGTGCTGTTTAATTCCCTAAAGATTAAATATTTGTTGTTACCTGTTAACCAAACGAAAAGTTTTGCTGCCGGCGCCCGCTAGGCGGCTTCTATCGCCACAGCTAGCAAGATTAGAAGTCGCCAAATGTCGGTAGCGTGGCCGAGTGGTCTAAGGCGCTGGTTTTAGGCACCAGTCTCAAAGAGGCGTGGGTTCGAATCCCACCGCTGCCAGTTTTTATTATTCTCGAAAACTTTTTCGATTATTATTTTTTTTATTATTGTCGTAATAATTTTACACATTTAAATGCACTTTTTTATTCGTGGTTTTATCGCAATTTTATTATATGAATATGAAATGTGCTTTGTGTGTGTTCTTATAACATTCTAAACTTAACAAATGATATATTGGCTATAAACTATTGTGAACCCCTTGTATTTTCGTGCTGCTTCATCTCCCCCTCTTGTGTAAAGTTTTCATTGGGCTTTAAAAAAAATCTAATTAAAACAACACAATTCTGAAAACAGTTAACGCTTAATCTGAGAAGTAGCTTTTGCGGGAAAAAATTAACGCTATATTAAACATCATCTAACATAACTTGATAGATAACTAAATTGCATTATTTCTATTACTTGATTATAAAACGGATATAAAAATGTTTAAAATATTTAAATTAAATTAGTATTTAATATATAAGTATTTAATAAATAAATAAGTATTTCTAATAAAAGTGAAACCTTTTAAGTATAGCTTTCAAAATTAAAAAATATCGATAAAAATGAATATCTTGTTATTAAATTGCGGAAATTTTTACTAGAGTGTAAAATGTTGTCTTATAAGTGCAAAACTAGGTATATTGATTTGTGTGTGAAAACATATATAATTAATAACATTAAAAATATATATTTTTTGAAATATATATATAAAATAAATTATTTATTTTTCTAAATGTGATTTCTATTTGGCCTCTTAGGCTTATCAAATATTTATTATGAAAAATAACTTTTAAAAAAATAATTTTTAATTAAATCATTTTTGACCCTTTGTGTCGTGTATTTTGTAAATTATTTAAAGGTGTAGATGTACATTTAAATTTATATTTTTGGATTTTATAAAAGCCCATGGAAAATGTAAGTTCATGAAGTTTTTTAACTTTATAGCTTGTGTGTGTGTGAATAAAATTAAAATTTTATATTACGCACATATTTATAGTAAAAATGCTAATATCAATATAAGCAAGATTTAATTTATTTAGGCAAAAAATACTTTTTTTTTAAATAATAAAATAAAATATAATAATGAAAAATGAAGTTATAAATATATTGTGTTAATTCAGTAGAGCAAAAAGTATTTCTTTTTTTTTAAATCTGAAAAAAATCATCAAATGCAATGCAATATTTTCATGCTATATATTTGATCAAATCAAACATTCAAGTTTATTTAGTACGTTTAAGTGGATGACTTATTAGATTTCACTCATACGATACATTAAACCTTTAAATTATTTTATATTATAAATATATAGATTTTTAAAATATAATAATATTGTCGCGGAGATAAATAAAGCAAGGACAAATTTGGGGATAATTAATTTATTATAAAGGTGGGTATTTACCTTTTAGTTCTCCAATAAAATTATTTACAAGAGGTATTTATAGAGAGAGAGAGAGTCAGATGATAAAAGCAATTTATCCCCAGGTAAAGATAATAATAATGAGCGGCGTCAGCCACCGTCCCGTTTTCCTTATTTGCAGATCAGCTTCCGAGAACCCCTCACACCTGTGGTCCCCCCCCGGGGTCCAGGGATGATTGACAGGTGTCCCATGGAGTTTCTTGACAATATATAAAGCCATTTTATCGTCAAAATAGACCAAAAACTATATATAAAGCTTTGAATATCTCGGTAATTAAGCATTCTGAGAATTCTAATCAGAAGAACGATACAACTTGTTCATCACCACTGTAAACAATTTTACTGATGATGATAAAGACAACACCAGTTTTGGCAAATTCAGATAAAAAGTTAACAACCTGTATATCATGGTTTCGGGCTTTGCCCCTCATCAGTACAGGGATATATTGCCCCCTTCTGGTTTCTTGGTTAGCTATTGGAAGGTTATATGAAGAGTGGAGTACAATGTACGCCGCAGCAGAGAGCAACGACGAAGCCGTGGGTGGTGCGGACGTCTCACCAGACCGTAGAACTGGCGTGGAGGAAGCGGGACCTCCCCACGTTGTGGGCGCTGCAGGTCGAGCGGTCCGTGGAGTCCTGGGACACGGCTTACTGGGGCTATGGCAGTTCCACCGTGCTGGGAGACCTGGAACCCTCGTCCCACTACCGCGTCCGTCTAGCGGAGGTACGGAATGACGGCAGCGTGCGGCCCTGCACTCCCATCTACGTCGCCACTTCAGGTACACCCTACTTACTTGGTTAACGGATATACTGGAAGTCTTTTGAAGCAAGAAAATGATTATTCTTTGAGTTTGAAAGCTTGTAAACAATAGGAACTTACCCTCTATTATTAATTTGTTTATTTTTTCTTTGTCGTCTGTTTTGCACAAGTAGAATCTGGTTAGAGAACGATGTATGTAAATTAGATGAATCTTTTGTTGCCTTAAATACGAGGTAATTAACTCGTTTCTCTCTCTATATATCTAAAAATATTTAAAGTTTAATTTTATAAATCTGAGAGTTGTCTTCAAAAACGATCCTACATCTTTTTTTGTTAATTAATTAATTAAGTTACGATAGATTGATATTCATATACCAAAAAAGACATCTTTCAATTATGGATTAAGAACGATGTTACTTGTGTTCATCATCCCAGTAAAAAAACGTTCCAAGAATAAGCCACAGCACCAGTTTTGGCAAATTCAGATAAAAAGCCAACAACCTGTATAACATGCTTTCGGAATATGGCCCTCATCAGTACAGGGACGGCTTCGATTTCATACTATACTACGAGAGGGTTATGGAATCGGTGGAATTTGACAAAAAGGTGTTTAAACTGGAGAAGTGGCAGGGGCCAATTTTCAGACTAGAATTCTATATACAGTTACGAGCGTCATCAATTCTTTTTCATCTCTGTCACCGTTTGCTTTTTTTTTTTTTGGAATGGCGCTTTCCTATTGGTTGGCTACGATCACGCCACCTTTGCCCCCCCCCCCCACTCGCTTTGTTGTTTTTGTAACTATTGTGTTGGAGCGGGTCGCTCCTTAAATAAATGCATATATTAGTTAATAACTAAATGGAATCCTCTCTTTCTTTTTCCCAGTAAGAGACGCCTACGGAAGCCAACAGTACATAGACAGATAAAGCACATAGGCTATAGTTATTAACTAATATATGCATTTATTTAAAAGGCGCCAATTTATAATTGTAACAAATAGTATTTGAATCAAAACATTCAATCGGGTAAAACACGGGCGTTGCCCGGGTCATTCGGCTAGTACAACATAATTATCATATACCAGAAGAGGCATCTTTTAATTATGGATAAAGAACGATGCACCCCAGTAAATAAACCTTTAAAAGAATGATCCATAACATCAGTTTTGGCAAATTCAGATAAAAAGCTAACAAAATGTCTACAGTGGTTTAGGACTTTGGCCCTGATCATACAGGTGTTTTCCTTTATAAGGAGTTAGTTGGCTACTGTATGTGTGAAACAGCAGGTGGTGGGTAAAACTTAAGAAAATGAAGAGCCAGATCTCTCCTGATCGAGTCATTCAATGTTGATGATGGCCTGCGTCATCTATAGGAATAACTTTGTCATCTTTATAAATGATATTGTCGAAATTGAGAAGATTTTATTTGGTGAAATTGACAATCATAGACAAAACTTATGGAAGTTCTACCTTTTACCATGTATATCGGGATTGAGACAATAACTCTGAAAGATATTACAGTGATCTTTATTGAAGACACACGAGATAACCAAGTGTGAACAATTATGCCTCTTTCTCTCCAAAAATAAATAGAGGACCGGCGATATCAAAGAAAGTGAATGGTCTTATTACCTTGTGTTTATAATCTATAATCCAAATTGTGCCTTATCAAGATTTTTATGTTGTTATAACCACAGAGTTATAATACAATTATAATTCAAACTGAATGTTATCAATGATCCAACATGTGAATGCCGCTTAGATGTTGAATCACCAGAGCATCTTCTTTTAACTTGCCCTCTGACTAATCAAATTGTATGTAGATACTTTGAAACATTACCAAATTCTCTTTGTGTATATACTCTATCTTATGAGAACTTTGTTAAGTTTAGAACTATTTGTACAATAATTTACAAAACACTACTAATCCATCGTGTAAATATTCAATCATATATATGTAAATAATACTAGCACAGCACAATAGTCCTTTGGACTTCGTGCTTTTTGTAACAATAAATAAATAATAAAAAAATAAATAAATAAAAGACTTTCCACTTTCAAGTTTTCTCCATGAGTGTATTTATATATATTTCCCCATATATAATGTGTTCTTAAATATTTACATTCACTAATTATTTTCTTGCGAATTGTAGTCTTTAATATAAGCAGAATAGTGTGTTAAAATTTTACACAAATAAATTTACTGGCAATGCGTTTCTTTTTAAATCTCTACAGACCTTACTGCAATGATATGATTTAATGAATGAGAGGGCTTGGCTCATCAGTAGTGAACCCTCTCAGCGGTTTCGCCAAATTAGAGTAGAGATGTAAAGAGATTTAAAAAGAAACGCATTGCCAGTAAATTTATTTGTGTAAAATTTTAACGATAGAGGGCAATAAAATTTAATTTAAGAATAGTGTGTGTAATACAATATTATAAACTGGCGAAACCGCTGGGAGGGTTCACCACTGATGAGCCAGGCCCTCCAAATATTTTTCTATCCCAGTAAAGAGAGTTTTTAATAATGTGTATTCTCTACCGTGAACACTCTTTTTTTTTTTTTTTTTCATTTCAATGTCTCCTTAGACAGAGGTTGTTCACACTTGGTTATCTCATGTATCTTCAATAAAGGTCACTGTAATATCTTTTCAGAGTGTCTATGAAGAATACACATGTCGGCCAGTTAGAGTTTTTTTTTTTCTCAACGTTTCGACAAAAATCTTTTGTCTTCGTCAGGAGAAGTAATAAAAATAAATCATTTGGCGTTAAAAATTGTTCTGAGGTTGCAAGGCCGAAGCGTCTTATTGACGTGACAACGTCTTAAATTAGGTTGCGGCTGGGAGTCACTTATGAAAAAGTGTAACTCCCGGTAACGTTACGATGAGTCACCGAACGAGAGTGCTGCGCGCGCAGCGCTAGAGAATTAGGCGCATTGAATCGGCGCATGCTTGTCTCTGTCTTTGTCTTTCTCGAACGTTCTTGGCGTTGGAAAAACAAGAAAGCGTCATAATACAAGTTCACACGTGTGGTTAAAGTATCGTCAGCTGTGTCTGTAGTGAAAATGTGGAGTGCTTAGATTCGTCATTTACAACAACTACAACAATAAAGGTAAATAATTGTACACTGATATTTCATTATCGTAAACTATGATTGATTGATTAATTGTTAGATTGACACAAAAGTTGAGAAACTGAGTTTATAGGTTATGTCATACTATTGATAAATGTTGATAGTGTTAAGTAAATTATTAGTTTAAAATTAATTAATTAATTAATTATTATTTTACAAATTTTAAATAGTTTCAAATTTATTTAGCAAAAATTTGAACCTTCGATCTGAATAAGTGTTTTGATTTTCAAATTGATTCTTTAAAATTAAAAATTCATCCATTCAATTTCAAATGTTCAACAGGAATCACCACTCTCAAAACAATGGAAACGGTGCCTTCAACTTCCAGTACTTCAATGGAGACGTAGGATATCGTGCCGTCAACGTCTGCAGTACCTTTCGTTGTTCCACACACCACCTCTACCGCCAGAACGAATGCTCAGCGACAACGTAAGTACAGACTACGAAAAGCATTGACCAGAACTCCTGAACAAGTAAGAGCCTTTGCAAAAGCGGCTGCGGAGAGGCAACGCAGGTTCAAGCTACGTAAATCTGCTAACATAGCCCTCACCAGCGGTACGTCAGAGTCACCTGCTTCAACGTCTTGTTCTGTGGTGGAGAGAACAAGCGTTCCTGTCGTGGCGGAGAGAACGAGCGTTCCCCTAACTAACGCTCAACGGCAACGTGCATTCCGACAACGTAGAGCAGCATCTTCTCGGACTGATGTACAACCGACTACTTCTTCAAGCCAAACAGCAATACAACTGGAACAATCCACCTGGTATACCAAATGGTCATCGTCAATACGGAGATTTCAATCTACTTTCCTGGACAACGATTTTGGCCATGCTTGCTCGGTTTGTGACAGATTGTGGTTCAAGAATGACCTTAAAACCATCACTGCACTACAACTGAAGGTAATCTCGGATTGGTACGTTAAGGAAAATCGGCAGCTACGCAAGGAGGATTATACAAAGTCTTGCAACACCTGTAGACAATCACTGAATAAGCGTAAGCTTCCTACTCTCGCAAAGGTCAACGGCTTCTCATATCCTGACATACCTCCAGGTCTACCGCCTCTGGATCCTATCAGTGAACGTTTGGTCTCACCGCGCCTTCCATTTATGCAAGTCCTATCATCGTCCTATCCTCAACAAAATCACTCAAATAGGAATTAGTTAAGTTTAAGTTTACATGTACAATGTTTTAGTAAACAAAATATATTTCTATAGTTAAAATTTGTGCAATTCTTATTTTCATTCAATTCCTTGTTCCTATTGTGCAATTTAATTATATTCATATCAATAAATATTCTACCGTTGTCACGTAAAATCTTCGCCCGTAAAACCGACTTTACAGGCAACCATTGTTTTTCATAAAAATGCCGGCCAGACAACCTCTATCTTCAGGATCTTATTGTCCAGAGATACATGCTGAAACTTCCTTAAGTTTTCACGCTGTGTTGTCGGCCAGCTCTTGGCCGTAGAGCCAGGTCAGGTGGTCGCTGTAGGGAGAACGAGAGAGAGTTAAACATCATTTCTTTCCTATTAAGAGAGTTCAGGGTAAAAACGGTGAATTTTGATAAAGATATTCTCATTAAAAATGTAGTGAGGGAGAAATTTGGGGGCTATAGTCCAGCTCTGCTTAGAAACAAACGCCATTTTTAGTCCTCCCTTTTCTTTCTGGACCCCCTTACCCCCCCTCAGTCCCCACCATGGACTTCCCTTCAGGCGAGCGGCTCACCCCTGGCCATCTTTATTCCTTCACCCGCAGTAATGTAACCCGGCCATTATTCTATGGGATAGCTGGAAATATTAGCTTATACGCCCTAGGAATTGTAGCATGTTCTGGTATAAATCCTCTATTTGTCGACAACCGAAGTCCTTCCTCGAATATCTCTTT
>CP092868.1:4431602-4467256 GCA_030710605.1 Cordylochernes scorpioides | reverse complement strand
ATGCGCACCATTGTATGATAATGCAACAGCGCAAAAGCCAAGGACCACCATATGTCACGTGCAGATTTTGTTTTTGTGCAGACAATTTGGTCATCTTTGGTTCGATAACCTAAGCAGTCACTGATATAATGTCTTGGAAAATAACATTCTTTGAAAAACTTACAGAAGGAAAGACATGCATGCCTTTGAAATTTGATCTGCTAGAATACATAATGATTTCTAGCCCAAAAACACAACCATAAAAAGTTCTTTAAAAGTTCATGATTTTTTTAGCTTTTTTCTTGCAAATTTATTGGGTTTATTTTCACTCCAAATTATTCACTTGATAAAGAAAATATTAATAAGTTTTCATATGTTAAAAAAATGTGTATTAATGCAGTTTTACCCTACACAAAAAGTTGAAAATTTATAAATAAATGAAATTTTTGTGAAATGGCTCAATGGTATCAATTTATATTACCAAAATATTATTTAAAATATATTATACAGAGTATTTTAATGATTTGGATGTCCTATAAAAATGTCTACTAGCAACAAATGTGATGATCATCTAATTGACTGGAAAGCTCTGATCCCTTGGGGTGTTATATTAAAGTTGTTGTTTCTTATCTCTTGTGCAAAGATTAACACAAATTCCAAGAGTCGATGTTCTTGGAGCTGTTTGATGATATGCAGCTCCTAAAGGTCTTGTTTAGTACATCTAATACAATGTGTTCTGGAGCTGCAGGTGCCAAGGTACATTTTGTGCTAGTGGAAATAGATTTTGTTGTTATTTTCTATTTTGAATGGCTTGAGATGGGATTAGAGAAGCTATGAATAGGTTTCTATAGGATTAACCCTACTCACCTGTTGGCTGTTGTTGTTGTTGATGCTGTTGCTAAGAGAGATCTTTTTCTTGGGGATGCTCTTGTTGTTGGAATTGGGCTTCCAATGGCTTGTGGAGTCAGTAGGGATGGTGTTGGAGGAGGGCCTGGCGGTACGGGGGGCAGCATTCCAAGGGTTGAAGCTCAGGATGGTACCTGCTGGGTATTTGCTGCAGAGTGTGTGTCAGCGGAGAATGGGACATGCCGAGGGAGGTACTTACAGTGGGGGCATACAGCCGAGGCTATGTTGTGGCCAATCCTCTATCTGACAGTTGGTAGAGCAGTACCAGGTCTTGGAGCATGCTGAACACTGGAAGTGGCCTGGATCAACACACACATTACATGTCCTACTATCATTACATCCTGGGTATCAACACATTCATGTTATATGGGAAAAGTAAAAAAGCATTAATTCAAAGGAAATCAGGTACAATTTGGAATATTGATTAGAAACACAAGGTAATAAGATTAATAAAATAAATAATGTTCCAGGCCCAAGTTTCTTGTATAACTTTTGTATAACTTCTCAAGATTTTATCAGTTCTTCAACAGGAGTATCACTTTAATGAAATGAAAGATATTTTTATAGAATTTTTTTTTTTTTTTTGCTTATGACTAGTACACGTGATACAGGCCATGATAATCATGGTGGGTAGTTAGTCACTGCTTTTACTGTAAGCGCACCACATGTGAAAAACAGTTCGACAAAAAAATTATTTTCATGTTTAAAACTAATGATAGGGCGTTCCCCTAGATCTGTAAAGAAAAAAAAAATTTTTTTTTTCTTTACAAATCCAGGTACGCCCTTTTATATAATATTAATCAATGGATTGCCTTTCGACTCAAAATATACTTATTATATTAAGAGATATATATATTTAAAAATATATACAGGTTAGAAACGTGCAGGTTGAACGATATCATCTTGAAACATAGAACTAAATTTAATAAATTCATGAACTATTGTGGTATATAGAAGGGTTAGTATGTATTGTTTCATATGTTTGCTAACTACCCACCATGATTATCATGGCCTGTACCCCGTGTACTAGGGATAAGCAAAAAAAAAATATATATATACAGTAAAACCCCGCTAATACGAACCCTGGATATAACGAACCTTCCCTTATAATGAACCCACGCCGATTCCCAATTCCATTCCATTGAAAATACCATCGTTATAACGAACTTTGCGATTTTTAAAATAACGAACTACCCCTATAACGAACCTATTTTCGGTCCCAAAATGATAAAATCTATTAAAAATACTATGCTTATAACGAACTTAAAATTGTAATAAAAAAAAATTAAAACAACAAAATTTTGAGCATGTTCAGCTCGCGGATCGCGATTTCAAAACAATAAATTTAGCGGCATTGTTTGTTTTGATTTTTGCACTTTATTTTTGCTGTATGTTGTATATATTTTTACACATTATGCTTTTTATTAAATAGAATATCTTTGCATCCATTAAATTCGAAATATAAAAAATGCAAATGGCTTCCAAAATGAAGAAAACAAAGGCATTTTAAAAACAAAAGTGTTATTTCTTTAAAAAAAAAAAGGCCATTTTCAGAACTTTTCAAAGTGAAACAACACAGGCAAAATGTTAAGAACATATTAAAATAAGAGAATATAACTTTAACTAAAATATAAAGCTATTAAAAATTGTTACAAAGAGGAATCAACCCCAACTTTTGCCGCGATCACGATCGTACGTTTTAGGGCTAAAAAAAAAAAAGTTCAACTAAATGGTTCCGTGATGAAACAAACATTATTTTTATACCATTAACTATGGTGATTTTAAAGTCAGCAATGTTTTGCATGACAGGTTAAAAAACGAAATCTAGACCTTGAAGAATATGGGGAAACATGAAATGGAAGAAAAACACTAACTTTATTTGAATGGTGCAATGCTTGAAGAATGCTTTGAAGCAACAAGGTGTTAGAGCCATTTTTTCAAGTAAACATTGTATTATATAATGTGATAATGATGTTTTAAAATCATTTTATATCTTTGAATATATATTTAATAAAACTTTGCCTAGGATTTGTCTTTATTTTTAAATTAGACATAGAGGTACATGTATGTTAATGATAAGAAGAACCTATCATCTAATGATTTCTATTATTATTCAGTATTAATGTAAGGAAATTAGTCAATTAAGGGAAGTAAAATAAAGTGACCACTATTAAGAAGCAGTCTCTTCTTGTGTGTATGGCCGTTCTTTAATTATACGGTCTAAAAATTTTGAAAAGTAAAAAAAAATAGCCAAACCGTGGCTATAGTGAACCAAAAGCTCTGTCCCATTGGGGTTCACTATAGAGGGGTTTTACTGTATATATATATATATGTTTCTGGTAGTTCATCTGTTTATGCTTTCTTGCTGTTTGGATATCATAGATTCTATTATAAGTCTTTGTTATTTACTATGGATACTGTCATAATACACTATGATAAGTTAAATGTAGGACCTGTTTCTTTTGTGTTGAACTATTAAAGATCTTGGATCTCTATTGTTCTGCTATTCTATTATAGACTTTTCTCCCAGTCTCCCCTACATATTTGGAAAAAGGTAACAAGACCTATTTATTTGGATTTTGTCTTATTACCTTGTTTTTCAAAGTAAATCAATTGTAATCTATGTCATATTATTATTATTATTTTTTTTTTTTGTAGTTTGAGAGCTTCAAAAACTTTACAACTTGAAAGCCTATCTTATATCTGAATAAAAGTTGATTTCCTAACTCACTTTGAATGGAAGAATTAAAACTTGTGAGATGTTTGGATTAGATATATTCAACTCCCTCAACAACCACATTGCCAGTCCCAGAAATAAACAGGGAAGCAGTAACAAGCTCACTGAAAAGAAGTGGATTCAGCCAAGTACTCTCAGTTAGGTGCACATGTCATGTGTCTCATGTCAGAGTTGACCATTTAACAATTTTTATCAATTAATAGGCTAATCCCCTAATAGAATGTGCAAATCAATAAGCTTGAGGGATAAGTATCTTTTGCATTTTTAATACGGATATGTGAATAACATCCCTGTGTTCTGCATCTTAATAGTTTCATTTGAGTGTCTTTGATTACTTTGCAGGAGAATGTGTTCTTCACTGGGTCCCTAATTCTCAGAGGCGGTGGGAGGAAATTTAACTCTTCACACCTGCGATTGAAGGCAAGGTGGTATCTCCATTTGGTGAGCTGGATGGACTTTTTGCAGATCTGATCAAGATAATAGTGGATTTCTCTATCCGAAAACATATGATTCATGCTGAAACTTTGGCTAACAATTAATAGGCTAATCCCCTAATAGAATGTTCAAATCAATAAGCTTATTGATTTGAACAACACATTTTATCAATATAATCAGGTATAATCAGGTAAGCAGAAAACTAGAGCAAAAATTTCCTGCCAACACTCTGGTAAATTGACTCTTCAGACACAAGGCACTAATATATGTGATATATGGGAAAAGGATCCTGAGAATCTTATCGACTCTCTATAATATAAAAAAAATGCTTGTCGACTTCACTGTGATAAAGTGCTTTGTCCTGAGAATCCTCGGGAGTGGATGGGGTTTTGTATGTTTGGGCAGTCGTTATCGATGGCGGTGGATGAAAAATCGGCACACTATATCGATTAATGAATCACAAAACACCTCGGAATATTAATCATTGGCGGCTCGGGAGAGGAGATGGAAGGATTTTCGCGATTAAATTGGATTGAGATGACTCACATCTTGGACCTCGAGGCACTACTTTTTGAAGATGCACACACACGTCTTGACACACACGTTACACCGATCGAACTGCGGTTGCCCCACCCCCCGGCTTGGGTCATGTGGGACCCTGCTTGACCTTTGATTGGTCCCTGTCTCTGTCGGCCATGATGGTGAATTTGGTCGGGAAGGAGCTTTGCCTAACATCCCAATCTCTCAGGACATTCAACTCTGGAATATGAGGGCCTCTTTGTTCTAAGTGACCTAGATACACGACTTGGATCTGTCGTTCTTTTCTCTTCTACTTCTTCCATCTCCACGTCCTTTGACTGCCATCTTTATTTGAATCCATACAGAATACATTATATCCAACATGGTACATAATTATTTATTAGACAATATTCTTTATAATATTACATATACCAAATCCAAATAAATGTGTGTAACAATGTTGTTGTCATCTTCAGAACTTTTGTCTGAGGACAACATTGTTATCACAACACCACACACTTTATTTAGATTTGGTCTTATTACCTTGTGTTTGTAATCTACACTCATGGACAAAACATAAGGAAGTTGTACCTTTCAGCATATATATTGGGATTCAGACGCACAATAATGCTGAAAGATATTTGATAAACATTAATATTTATTTAAGACACACCAAGTGTGAACAAAATTGCCTCTGTCTCCTTAAAATTATATATACAGTAAAACCCCGCTAAGACGAACCATGGATATAACGAACCTTCCCTTATAACGAACCCATCGAAAATCCCAATTCCATCCCATTAAAATTATCATTGTTATAACGAACGTTTCACTTTTCAAGCTAGCGAACTATCGCTATAACGAACCCAATTTTGGTCCCAAAATATTAAATTCTATCAAAAATACCATGCCTATAACAAACTTTTAATTTTAATTCTAAAATTCCAAAATTATAATTTTCAAAACTAATTAAAATTTTGTGTGAGCTCTAGCTCACAGATCGCAATTCAAAACAAAGAATTTAGCGACATTGGGTGTTTTTATTCACGTTCTATTTTTATACTGCGCACTTTTATAATTTTTTCATGCCTTATTGAAAACTAAATTTCTTAACTCTACATTAGGAAAATTCCTTAAACATGAATAAATTTTTAAAACCAGTTTTAAAAGATAATGGAAGTGCCAAAGAAAAAGTCGCTCGTACCAAGATATCACTTGAAAATAAATTATCCATCATAAAAGCTATTGAAAGTGGTACATCGCAAGTGGAACTTCGGAAGAAAATGAAAATGAGCAAAAGTAGCATTTCTACGATATGGGGCAAAAAAGAAGACTATAAAAAAAAAAATGTTACAAAAAGGAAAAGGAAATGCCATCATCATCACAAGTGCTGTCATCTTTAAAATGGTTGAAGACATATTCTAGAATTTGTGACTTCACTGCAGAAGAAATTTTAAAAAATGAAGATTTCTTTGCTAGATATGAAACCAAATTTTTGAGGAATATGTTAAAGCAGAAAAAAATAACAGACTTCTTCAAGTAAGCCTTTGTATCCTATCTATATATATAAAATTGAATGTCTGTCTGTCTGTTTGTCTGTCTGTTTGTTTGTACTCTATAGATTCAAAAACCATACATCCAATCGCCGTGAAATTTTGGGATATTATTAGGTATATCACCGGGAAGGTTTTAGAAAAATAATTTCATGAATATCTTGAATATCCTTAGAGTTATTTGCAGATTTGTAGATTTAACTCGCAAGCAGCGCCCCCATTGTGACGATGTTAACAAGTTTTCTTATCACCAAGTTTGTTATCTTAAATATTATTTATCAAAAGTAAGATTATCTCAGGATGACACGGCAATGTGACACGGGAAAAAATGTTCACTAGATAAAACTATGATTTTCTATATGATATAAAAAGCCAACAATGAAGAGTGAATGTAATATAAAAAGCCAACAATGAAGAATGAATGTAAGATAAAAAGCCAACAATGAAGAGTGAATGTAAGATAAAAAGCCAACAATGAAGAATGAATGTAAGATAAAAAGCCAACAATAAAGAGTGAATGTAAGATAAAAAGCCAACAATGAATAGTAAATGTAATATAAAAAGCCAACAATGAAGAATGAATGTAAGATAAAAAGCCAACAATGAAGAGTAAATATAATATAAAAAGCCAACAATGAAGAATGAATGTAAGATAAAAAGCCAACAATGAAGAGTAAATATAATATAAAAAGCCAACAATGAAGAGTGAATGTAAGATAAAAAGCCAACAATGAAGAGTGAATGTAATATAAAAAGCCAACAATGAAGAATGAATGTAAGATAAAAAGCCAACAATGAAGAGTAAATCTCTATCTATCTATATATATAAAATTGAAATAATATTATCATGCATATAGAAAAAAATGATTATATGCCTCTTCTTTATGCCGGACCAAACTACTCATTTCATCGACATTTTTGAAAGTAAAACAGTGTAAACGGTATTAAATATGTATAATGGAACAATGGCTTAAAATATAATAGAAAGTGAGCTGAATGAAGACAAAAAAAAAAAATGTTAAGAATTCCCTATGAATTGAAATGAAGTGATTTTGGATATAAAATATTAAAAAAAAAAACTCGATTGATACACATTTAAAATGGTTAAAATGGCATTTATTAAGCCAAACAGTGTGAAAAAGTAGATACAGTAGAGCTTCCATTGAGAGGATGCCTAAAATCGTAGCTTAAACCGTCTCTCCGAGAGGCAGTCTCTTATTAAAGGTCTATTAGAGATTCTTTAATATCAATTAGAACCTCCAATGAGAGACCACCTACAGGAGAAACAAGTTGAGTCATGTTTTTAGCTGGTCTTTCTTAAGAGACTCTATTTACATATATTAAAATCAACATTTTCTTACTGTTACGTTTAATTACTCCTAATCTTCTATATATATAAAATTGAATGTCTGTCTGTCTGTACTCTATAGATTCAAAACCATACATCCAATCGCCGTGAAATTTTGGAATATTATTAGGTATATCACCGGGAAGGTTTTTGAAAAATAATTTCATGAATATCTTGAATATCCATAGAGTTATTTGCAGATTTGTAGATTTAACTCGCAAGCAGCGCCCCCATTGTGACGATGATAACAAGTTTTCTTATCACTAAGTTTGTTATCTTAAATATTATTTATCAAAAGTAAGATTATCTCAGGATGACACGGCAATTTATTTGCGACAAGAATAATGATACAATTCCAAGGCGAAGATACTATTCCTTTAACTTCCAATTACCGAGGGAACCAATTAATATTGATTTTATTCAACTTATCGAGTATTTCTCAAGGGACCGGGAAAAAATGTTCACTAGATAAAACTATGATTTTCTAATGTAGAAAATTAGGAAAGACAAAATTCAGGATGACAAGGCACACAGGGACCGGGAAAAAATGTTCACTTTATCGAGAGATTCAAATTTACGAGTTTCAAATTATCAAATATATCTTTTTTATTTTTTAATAAGTTTTTAGATAATTGTTTTAACAAATGTTCGCTAGACAAACCTTTACTCGGGTAAAACCCCGGGCGAAGCCGAGTACGTTTTATAAGTTTAAAGAGAATTGTTTTAACAAATGTTCGTTAGACAAACATTCACTCGGGTAAAACCCGGGCGAAGCCGGGCGGGTCCGCTAGTATTGTAATATAATAATATTTATTTAAAATATATTGTTATACCTTTTAAAATATTATTAATAAAGTTTTTATTTAATTTTTATATATAAGGTATACTTTTCTTGGATTTTTTTTGACATATGGGGGGCAGGTTGCATTTATACTAATTAAATTATCAGAGGAACTGATCAAAAAGGCAATATTTTCACATGATTTTGTTTTTATTTTAATATACAGCTTTAATATATAGAAACAGGTTTAATTTAGGGGGAAAAAAAGCAGCCAATATTAAGAGGTAGCTTTTTTTTTTTTTTTTTTTTTTTTTTTTTGCGCATGCCCTTTAATTATATCATCAAAAAAAATTAAATACCCAAACCGTGGCTATAGTGAACCAAAAGTCCCGTCCCAATGGGGTTCACTATAGAGGGGTTTTACTGTATATATACCCTTGAGACATCAGTATTTCCACTTCCTAAAGTTTTGTCCATGAGTATTATCCAAACTGTAACTAACGATTCATCGGGGTGTTAATTGAAAATATCCCATTGAAAAAGTCATCAGGATTATAAACACAAGGTGATAAGACCAAATAAATAAATAGTGTGTGATGTTTCGGTAACAGCGTTGTTACACGCTATTTATTTGGTGTTATTACCTTGTGTTTATCATCCAAATTGTGCGTTATGGTCATCAGGGTTAGACATAGCAGTTCTTACATTTAATCCCACACTTGGAGCAGGAGCCTGAGGGGATGGAGTCTTGGGGAGAGTTCTGCTGCACACAACAACTGCTATATAACAACATATTCTACAAGGTTGGTGGACTGTCCAACAGCCAGGACCACACATCCAGTCCCACATTGGGTACTTTTTTTGTAGAAAAAAAATTACTTCGGTGACCCTGCATTTTATGAAAGTCCAAACCCACCAGTAGGTGCAATGTAACCATTGCTTGTGTCATCTGTCAGAATAAATATCAAGTTTGATTGATATGGTTGATTCTGGAATACACACAACACTAACTCCAAATAAATAGTGTGTGACATTTGGGTAATAACATAGTTACTGAAACGTCATGCTCCATTTTTTTTTTGGATTTGATATTATTCCCTAATCTATAAATTTAAATGGTACCTTATCTCTCAACTCAGGAAGAATTAAAATGGTTATTCCTACAGATGGAGCAAGCCATCAGCAATCCTTAGTTACATTATCTATAAATGCCTTTTTTTAAACTGAATTGTAAAAAGAGAAACCAAGAGAGATCTGAAATATCTGTGCTTTTTTTAAAAGGAGGTCGGTCTCTTATGGAAAAGTCACAATTCAACACTACAATTCATGCAGAATTAAATTTGAAGGAAGTCATTTTTGGTCTCTCTGGATATGAAAATAGAGTGTATATTCTAGTCATTGAAACTTTGTCTTGAAGGGAGAGGAGCATAACCCCTCATATTAAAAGAACCAACAAATCCTTATTACAGTCATCTCTGGTACAGAGAGAGGTCAGGGGAAAGCCATTCCCCTTTACCTCCACATTCTCACCCTCTAATTCCAGGAAGTCAGTGGACGAGTGCTTTAAACAGTTTGTTTTCAATTGCTCCGACCTGGGATCACATTGTGTACTTTTTTTCTAATTAGAAAAAAAATGTCCTCCAATTTTTGCAAAAGTACAACTGTATCAGCTAGTGCAAGTAACCAAACGGATTTCTGTCATACTTGCAAATGTCAAATTGCTTTTCACATATGTAGACCAACTTCTACCTCACTATTATCATGGCTTGTACCAAGTGTACTAGGGATAATAACAAATTCTAGAGACCATTTATGGGATTATCGAACCAATCCTTCCTTTGTCTTCCTTCCTTCTTCCAAGTAGATGATCTACTGAGTCTTCCAAAAAATACCATTTTCTTTGGATTACTTCATCTAGAAGATGGCTCCGCTAAATCTTCTTTATTTGTTCGCCACCCTGTCTATCCATTTGATCTTAATCATTTGACATTCCAGTTGTTTCAAAAAAATATTTGATTGTTTGTTCCGGTTCTTTGTTAAAGCTTCACAAACAAACTCTTCTTTTCTCTAGTTCCAAAATGTGAATCTCTAGCAAACAATTACTAGAGAAATACAGCCTCTCAAAAGGGTCAAATAATAAAGAACCAAGTTTTATTCCAAAACTTAAATAGTTGAAAATACATTAGAACCTCCCTGTAAAGGACACCTAATTGCAGAGCCAAAGTGTCCTTTAGGGAGAGATGTCCTCTTACCAGAGAGTTGATAAATAGTAAAAATGGTAATTTTGAAAATTAAAACTGTCCTTTGTAGAGAGGTGTCCGCTAAAGGGAGGTTCTACTGTATCTTTAAAAAAAAACAATGAACAAACTCTTGCAGTTACAACCTGCAAAAATTTTCATAGCACAAAATGCTGTCTCAAGATGAAATTGTGAAAAGCATTTAAAAACTACATATATTTCTCACAATGAGTTTCTTTTCATTTTAAAATGCTTCAAGTGATAATCACTCTTCAACAGGCTTAACTATTTCATTATTTCTTACAAGAAGTGTTTACAAATATACAGCAGAAATCTACAACTGAAATGTAAGCCATTTGTAGAGCCATTATCACCTGAAAGCTAGCATTTTAAAATAAAAAGACACCCACTGTGAGAAATATTTGTAGTTTTTTAACAAAATATCCCCCGATTTACACGGTAGATACGTTCCTGAGAAAAACGTGTAAATCGGGGGATAGGTGTACACAGAAATAAAATGCATTGACAGGTTAAAATATGTAGTCAACACATAAGCTCGGGATTTCTCGTGAGATGTGTACACAGCGCATTTGTTCAATCAGAGTAGCATTTAGTATAGTGCGATAAAAACAAAAAAAAAAAAACTTATTTGGAAAACCGTGTAAAAGCGAAAACGTGTAAAACAAGTACCGTGTAAATCGGGGGATAGATGTACTGAGTTACGTTAGAATGCCTCACAAATTATTTGAAAATAAATAGATAAACAAACTTGTAATACTTTGATCCAGTCTTTTTTAACATTCTAAAGTCTTCTTCAAAAGATACTAGCTAATATGTAATCAAAATATGGGCTTCTTAACTATTCAGCAAGTTTTTGAAATTTTATTCTTCCTCAGCAGGTGGAGAGAATCAATCCCTTGTACATAGCAGATTGAACTGGTTGCACTAAGTTGATGTTAAGTTGGAGAGAGCTATCAAGAAAGGGCTAAAGGACAGTGCTCAGGATTAGAGCAGGGTTAAAGGAGAAGAAGGAGGCGGGGCTAAGCTATGACTTTACCCAATTGGAAGATGGGGGGGAGGAGTGAAGTGTGCCAAAGGCGGAGTCATAGGTGGTCCATAAAGAGGACGGAAGTAGGACCTGCAATGGAGGCAGGTCTCAGGCAGGGTAGGTTCTAAACAGCAGCCTTCTGGGTGAGGCAGCAGCAACATGCCAAAACATGATTGGACTGGACTACCCCTAGATATCTTTTTATATCTAACCAAGAATAGAGCTATATATCAAAGTATGAGGTCAATATGCTACATTTCAGTGGTACACCCTTACTATAAATCCTCACACAATGGTATGGTTAATACAACTACTGAAATGTCACACAGTTTACTTATTTGGTGGCTTGCTATTTTTGATTTACATCTTCAAATTCTATTTGAGCATCTTTTGTTGTGTGTCAAGAAGTAGCCAACAAGTGAACGGATATTAGAAACAATTTATATAATTAGAAACTGAGCCTTATAGCCCGCCTCACTCTCATTAACATAGATATAGATATATGAAAAAATAGTACAAATGTAACATTGTACTGGGATAAGGTGCATAAATTAAGAAAAAGGCATCTCCTTATCGTGCAATTGAAAGTTGCTGATGGCTTGCGCCATCTATCAGGATGCCTTAATGACCATTTTTTGGTCATTGAGGTACAGCTTGCACCACAGTGATGAGGGCCAACAGCCCGAAATGCGTCCGTGGTTAGCTTTTCTTGATTAATCAAGAATGGATATTTGGCCAATTCTGGAATAATTAAAAATCAACGAGAATAGTTGATATTTATTCCGATGATGGCGCAAGCCATCAGCAACTTTCAAGTTGCACGATAAGGAGATGCTTTTTTCTTAATATATATTGGAGATTAAAACCTTCCATGAGAACCAATACAACCAATTATTACAACCAACCAACTCAAGGGAACAACAACTTACCTTAGTATGGTTATTGGAGCCCTCTGTGTGGCCGGCAGCTATAACACAAACAAACACTCAGTAAAAATGTTCCAACACAGCAGCAATCTGGCCACAATAATGGCAGTTCATCAGACACACACAGTTTGTATTTCAATCATTATACCTAGCTTCAATTCTTATCTTTCTCCAGAATTTTGTAATAATCCTTGCAAGAGAACAGATGAGTTGAAAACAAAACCAAAACAGATATTCTATTTGGATATTATGATAAGGGACACTATTTAGATGTTATATTAGAACTACAAAGTCTAAATCTCCAAAAAAATAGTGTATGATGTTTTGGTAACAGAATTGTTATCATCAACAGACACAAAGGCTGAACAGTCTGAAGATTGTAACAATGCTGTTACCAAAACATCACACACTATTTATTTGGAGATTTAGTCTTATTTTTTTCATTCCACTATATAGGCCTTTTCATTATGTAAAGAATTAATTAAGAGTCACTATTTTCATGATTCTATAGAATGTAGTGGTTTGAACCCTGGCAGGTTGGGCTACTCCTGTAAAGTATTTTTGTGACATGGGGGGGTAGGTGGAAGGCTGGTTAAACCGTTTGGTTTTCGACCACTACGACCCGGGTTCGATTCCTGCATTGGACACTTTTTTCTGTTAAAAAAAAAAAATGCTCCAATGGCCCCCCGATTCTTGCAAAAGTCCAACCCCACCAGCGAGTGCAAGTAACCAAAAGGGGCTCTGGCACATTTGTAAGTGCAAAGTCGAACTGCTTTTCACATGTGTAGACATGTGGTGCTCTTACAGTAAAAAGCAGTCGCTAACTACCCACCATGATTATCATGGCCTGTACCACGTGTACTAGGGATAAGCAAAAAATATACATATATATATTTTTTTTGTGACATAATAGCAGAGAGATTTTGCTGGCTAACCATTCCAAGAGAATGTTGAGTGAGGCTTCACCCAGATAGATGTGACTATACATTTGTTTAAATGAGGGTAAATATTAGAGAGGGGGGGAAGGTTCAAAAAAACAAACTGCAAGTCTGTTAATAAATTCCGTAAAATCTGATAAGGTACTAATTTGGTTTATAAACACAAGGTAATAACACCAAATAAATAAATAGTGTGTGACGTTCCAGTAACAGCGTTGTTACCATCATCAGACAAAATTACTGAATGCTAGTATGTGATGTTTATTTATTTATTTGGTCTTATTACCTTGTGTTTCCTTAAAATCTGTTTATATAAATTGACCTCTCCAGGTCTTCTGCTACGATGGAGTTCAATGGTGGGAGATTATGACGGCGGGGACTCAAAAACAAATGGCAAAATAGGTGTGTGAAAAAGGTGATAGACAAATTATTTTCAAATTACACTCATGGAGACAAAACTTAAGGAAGTTGTACCTCATGTATATCAGGACAATAACTCTGAAAGATATTACAGTGACCTTTATTGAAGACACAAGAGAACCAAGTGTGAACAACTCTGTCTCCTTCAAACAAATAGCAGACTGGTGACATTTGACTTTTCACTTCAAGTTTTGTCCAAGAGTGTAGATATGGACATCATAAAGTTCGGGCTATAAATGTAGATGAGGTTATACAGGGCCAAAATTGGTTACAAATACAACTAGAAATTGGTCACATATTTAATATGAAAAATGGAAGAAATTAAAATCAGTAGTTATTATAGGAAAACTGTATTTAAAGTGGGAAATCCTCTTTAGCCAAGACACCAATACTTTACCTGAGTTTCCAACTCGGTTATAGTTTTGTTTGCCTTTATTTCTGTTGTTTTGGGTCTCCTGAAAAAAACAAACGTTTTTCATCTTAAAGAGTTTTATAGAATCAGGCAAAAAGGGAGCAGTAACAAGCTCACTATAAAAAAAAACCTGGGTTCAGCTGGCCTGGCTTCAGGGACACAGAAGTAACTGAAATCCAAGTAAGAAAACAAGGCAGAAATAATCTCTACATAAAATTTCTAAAGGAGGAGAATAAACTTACAAGTTTGTCTTCTACTAGGCGGACATTCATGTTGAAGGGCGGCTGTTGGTTCAGGGAATTTTGAGCAAACTGGGCTTCTTCTTCAGTAGCAAAGATGATGTAACTGCACAATCAGCCGTGGTACAATACACTACAGTTAGGATAAAGGATGTACATGTGGCCATGATAATCATGGAGAGTAGGTAGTTAGTGGCACCTCCCCCAGGTCTACATTGGTAGAACAGCAGTTATACATCTGCACTTACAAGGTGCACTGTTTGGTTACTTACACTCCCTGGTGGGATTGAACAAGAATCAGAAAGTCATTAAAAACATGCTTGTTGAAACTACTTCAACTTTGAACAGTGACAGTACAACAGTGAATAGCACTAACCAATCAGATAGGAGATAACCTGACAGACACAAATGTTAAACCCATCTAGCAACTAGCCAAATGCTATTATTATTCCTGACACCAAAGATATACCAGTATAACCTCATTAATTCAACACCCTATAATTCAACCATGTCTCAACCTCTAGTCTATCAAATAACAAATGCTAATTCAACCAAATGATAATTTGACACCATCGATATTTCGACTGATTTTGACCACATTAGATAATTCTTATTTAAATATAAATTTATTGATAATGATGAGGCACAATTTGGATTATAGATCATAAACACAAGGTAATAAGACCAAATATATAAACCTCTTTAATTCGACACCCAAAGGAATCAGAGCTTTCGTTTGAATTGAGGTAAGTGTTGAATTAAAGTTGGTTAGATGATTTCATCACACTATTGACCTGAGAACCTGCACCCAAAGACATTAACAACAAAAAAAGTCTAACTCGACACCCCAGGGGATCAGAGCTTTGGATGAATTAAATATTTTTTTCTAAAGAATGGCATGATAAGGCACAATTTGGATTATAGATTATAAACACAAGGTAATAAGACCAAATCCATATAAATAAATAGTGTGTGACATTTGGGTAACAGCATTGTTACTGAACGTCACACACTATTTATTTGGTGTTATTAACTTGTGTTTAAAGAATGGCATGTTATCAATCCAATCTTGAGACCAATATAGTAGAGACAACCTCCTTGTAAAGGACAACACCAGAGCCAAAGTGTCTTTTACAGAAAGGTATCCTCTTTTCGATGAGTTACTATATTTTTATGTTGAAACTAAATATTTATCAACACAGAGACTATATTTATTAATTATTATAGAATATTATATCCTTGTTTATTAAATTTTTCTGTAATATGAGGATTAAACTATAATTATCATCCCTAAACATGGTAATATGATCAAATCCATATAAATTAATATTTGGTTTTATTACCTTGTAGCTCTAATCTAAATTGTACCTTATCATCCCTAGCAATCCCAGTATTTCAATAAGGGTTTCTTCTGTCAGGCGATTATTCACACAGAATAGATACAAATTCTGCTTTCACAAAAGAGATAACCAACGAGTTACTAGATAAAACCAAAGAGATGAACCAACAAGTTACCATTTGACAGCTCAAAGCATTAATATATTGGTACTATCTAGCGAGCCACATGGAGCAAAGGCAAGAAAGAGAGAGAGAGAGAGAGAAGCAATGTCACAGCACAGCACACACTGTGTCAGAATGACAAGAGAAGGAAGCTATTAATTACAATATCTTTCAAGCCAAGTTCTCCTCATGGCCCTAAAATGAAATGATAAAATATTTAATTATAAAATATTTCATACAAATCAAATGAAAGATAATTGTGATTTGTATCTATAAGTGATGAGAGAAGCATGGACGTGGGCGCTGCTTGGAGGCGCTGCATGAAGATAACTGACCAATGGGAATGGCCCAACCTCAACCGTCAGTCTTCATCTTGTATATACTTTTAGCCTGCTTTTGTTCTACTGCTGTGTGCGGTTGCTATTCTTTTGTCAACATATATATCCTTATATATAATAATAATACTATATTTATAAAATCACTTATTTGGCTGTTCTTTTGCATCACCGACCCACAACAATAAGTTTTCCTTGGAAGCTATTTTATCTAGGTTCATGAGGAGAGAAGCATCTTTGCTTGAAAGCTCACCCAATTTTTATGGTAATAAAGAAACACATTGTTTAGTTTTGGTATTTAAATAATTTCAATGGTTTTCCATTCATTTATTGGCAACTTTACAAAATACTGAGTTTGTGTTATCTCACACAACACTTGAGCCTATCACTGGCACCGGAATATTTAATAGGCTCAATTTCCAGACATTTTATACCAGAGTAATTAATAACTTCACACACAGTTCAAAATTGGACAAATATAACAGTTGAAATTTATGACCTGTGACAATGTCTATCCATGATTCACCACTCAGAAAATGATAGCAACAGATACATTATAGAATCATCATCATCACATATAGTGACATCTCAGATAGCCATCAACTCCACTAAGAGTAGAGGAGAGCTTCAGATCCTGAACTCTTTAAAATAGAATCTTCAAGTGATGAATCAACTTTGATATCTTTTTTTTTTGTCTGATGATGGTGACAATGTTGTTGCCAAAACGTCACACACTAATAAAGTATTTGGATTAGGTCTTATTTTCTTTTATTATAATCTATAATCCAAATTGTGCTTATCATCAACTAGGACAACTTTCCCCAATGTATCTGCTGTACAAGAGACCCTCAGATGAGTTTATGGTCAAGGTTATGAAGAGTTATGATATTAAAAAAAATTGAAGTTGTCCTTCTACTAGATGTCAGTTCTGGAGCTGCCCCAGAAAGCCAAAGCCCAAATTGTCAAAACTTCATCCTCAGGTTTATATGGCATTGACAGATGCCACTCTCGAGGATAACAAAAATATCCAACTGGATTTCTAAACGCACAAGTTCCCAGTGGGGAGGTGTGAAGATGACATGCGGTTAGATAAGAGTTTTTAAATGAGAAGAAACAGCCAACTTACCCATGAAAGGGAATGTCAGTTTTGTTATGGCTGAAATATAAGTGAATAATTGTCCCGTAGGGAGAAAATATAGTCCTCAAAGTTTCCTACACCCAGACATAAAAGTCATTAGAGGCTGGGTTAGAAGAAGAGAAGGAAGGCTCTTACATCATTCCTTATGGGAGGAGGAATATGCTTAACGTACAAGGTGTTCCTGCACAAGAGACATCATCAGTGGTCAGGGGAGAAAATAAGACCAGCGAGACAGACAGACATTTGCTCTCTTATTTTGAAGGCCATTATATTAACCTTCCAGAGGCTCATGTTGATAGCCAATGTCACTGCCATTGGAGTAGGCTTACCCCAGGTGCCGGCATTCTTGTTTTTAACAAACACTTTATCCGATACCTTTTTTTTTTCTAATCCATCAGTTGATTGCTTAAACCAACTTGTGCAGACCATGCTTTCCTGGTATATTGATGACTTGCTGGGGGATTTTGTAGATATCTTGCTTGTTTAGGCCGCAGCACTGCAGGATGTGCTCCGGGGATTCCTCACAAGCCAGACATTTTGTGCAATTTGGGAAGTTTTTGGTTTTGCCTTCAAAGAATATTTTCCTTGTGTGGCCTGTTTTATAGGCGGGAAATGATTGTCTTGTCTATCTAGGTTGATCAGTAGTGTCTCTCCAGGAATAAGTTCCTATGAGGAAATTTTTATAGTTGCAAGTCGCATCGTTTGGGTACGTCCTTGTGTTCCAGGGGAACAGGGGCACAAGATGCTCCTTGTTTTGCCAGCGCATCAGCTCTTTCATTGTATGTTATGTCTACATGGCTGGGAATGGAGATGGTGCTATCCTTGTGGAGTTTATTCAGTTCTTTAGCTATTGGTTTTAGTAGGGGATTATTGGTTGAGTAGCAAGATTTAAGCGCAGTTATTGCTGCTTTTGAATCTGAGAAAATTATGTGTGAGATAGGAGCTAATTTGTTCAAATTTTCAAGGACTATTTTTTTATTGCGTTGATTTCTGCTATAAATAGGGATAAACCTTTGGTATTTTTATGATTGATTTCAGTTTTGATGTCTTTATAGAGGATAACCTATCCACTTCCTTCACAAGACTTCCATCAGTGAAGATGTCAGAGTGTTCATTGCCTCTGGTAGGTGGTAGAGAGGGGTGATGGTCAGCCATCTTCCTGTAGGTTTAAATTGATATTGAGGAAGTTTCTTTGTTTATGTAGGGCAAATTGGCCATTTGAGTAGTTTTGCATTTTGTGTTAGGTTGTGATTAATATCCAATAAATAAAAGTTGATATTAAAAACTAGGGTCATCTACAACTATGTGGCAATATTTCCTTTCTATCATATACAGTGAACCAGGGGAATAAACGGTGGAGCATTGATCACACCAAAGCATGTGAGAGGCATCTGAGTAAAGGCCCAGAAAATAAGCAGGATGGCCATTGAGCTACATGGTAGGCAGCAGCAGAAGGGTTAAGCAGTAATTTGCCAAGTAAGTAGCCATATTTGAAAAATCAGTAAATGACTTATCCTGATTGGATACAGAGTTATTTTTAGTTTCCCTTCCTTTGACATTTCTTAATTTGGCGGAATTTACAATAATTGTTGTGTATAGACTCGACTTTGATGAGAAACACACATATACACAAAGCCTTTAAACATTTAAAGAAAGGTTTTAAATTAGCAATACCTGTTGTAGCAGTTTGTAAAAGATGGCAATTATCTTGGAGAAGGATGGGAACATGTTCTCTTTACAGATTTATAAAGATGATATAGTTATTCTTTTGTTAGTGCAGGGGAATATATCATGGAGTTATCTTAATATCAATTATCTTAAGGGAAAGGAAGCACAGATTTGGGTATGCAGGCTTTGTCAACATTGCCTCTCTCTCTCTCTCTTTTTTTGAGGCTGAGAAAGGAAAAGACTTATCAAAAGGAAATTAACGCAATAGTCTCCTCACTTGTTGGTTTGTAAATCAACTACTGTTCTTATCTAAAAAACCATTATAATTACGAACAATAACAATCCCTCTTATCACTCAATGCAAATCGATAAGCCTCCAAATTCTGACGATATCCTAGAGTTGAATGCTAGGTTAGTTGGAAAACATCATTATTGTGCATTCACACCTGTTATGCAAAAATTGAACTCTAAGTATCAAAGAAAGCAACAAAATATCTAAGAAATATTAAAATGTTTACACTACACATAAACTACTACTGTCCTTACTGAAAAATATGAAAAAATATTGGGAAGGATCAATTAATTATGTCTAACTGGCCTTGTCCTTATTGTTTGCGGAAGAGCATTGCTCGATGCAAATATTTAAATGTGATTCATTCCTAAAAGCTTATGTCCATAGTTTGCTTGAATACCATTTCTAAGATTCCATCCTTCAGTGTATATAGAATAATATATAAAAATCAATGTTTGTATGTTTGTTTGTTTGTATGTCCGGTATACAAATTTGCAGTAGTTCACTAATTCAAACCAAAATTTCCATACATAGGTAAAAAAAATACGGGGAAGACGATAGGCTATTTTAAAAAATATATTGGGAGTACAAATAAGTTTTGAGGGATTTGCAAAAGAAGCCACAACAAATATTATATAAATAGCATCGGACCCTGTGAGGTTTCATGTTAAGGCTTCATCATTTCCCCAAAAAAATCAGAAGAAGTCTTTTCACCCAAGTGTAAGGAACTTTTTTTTTGGTGCTCTAACCATGTCAACCTTTTTGCCAACAAAACACAATTTGCGGGAAGCGCTGCTTTTTTGTTTTAATTTGAATAAAAGTGCAACTGATGGACATCAATTGCTGTGTGAGGCATATGGTAAACATGCTCTATCAATAAAATCATGTGAGTACTGGTTTCGGCGTTTCAAAAGTGGCGATTTTGACACCAGAGACAAAGAACGCGGAGGGAGGCCAATAAAGTTCGAAGACGCTGAGTTGGAGGCTTTATTGGACGAAGATTCAAGCCAAACTCAAGAGGAGCTCGCTGAAACCTTGGGAGTGACTCAACAAGCGATTTCGAACCGTCTCAAGGTCATGGGTATCGTGCAAAAACAAAGAAATTGGGTTCCATATGAACTCAAGCCAGGAAACATCGAGCGCCGTATTTGCACGTGCGAACTACTGCTCAAAAGACAAAATCGGAAGGGTTTTTTTTTGCATCGAATCGTGACGGGGGACGAAAAGTGGATTCACTACGACACCCAAAGCGCAGAAAATCGTCGGTTAAGCCCGGTCATGCATCAACTTCAACGGCCAAACCGAATATTCATGGCAAGAAGCTAATGCTGTGCATCTGGTGGGATCAGCTCGGAGTGATCTACTATGAGCTACCTCAGCCTAACGAAACCATCACTGGAGAACGTTACCAACAACAATTGATGCGATTAAGCCGAGCATTGAAGATTAAACGCCCACTATATGCCAAAAGATATGCCAAGGTGATCTATCAGCACGACAACGCTCGGCCACATGTTGCAAAAGTTGTCAAGGAGACTTTGGAGGCGCTTCAATGGGATGTCCTACCCCACCCGCTGTATTCACCAGACATTGCTCCTTCAGACTACCACATGTTCCGTTCGATGACACATGGCCTGGCCGAGCAGCACTTCACTTCTTACGAAGAGGAGAAAAATTGGGTCAATGTTTGGATCGCCTCAAAAGACGAGGAATCTTTTCGACACGGAATCCGTATGCTGCCTGAAAGATGGGAAAAAGTCGTAGCTAAAGATGGATAATACTTTGAATGAAATATATTGTACTGATTTCCCTGAATAAAGCTTCGAATTTATAAAAAAATCCCTCAAAACTTATTTGTACTCCTAATATAAATCAATTATTAGAACTATATTCAAATTATTCTACTTAGCTCACGAACAGCGCCCTCTATCAAAGATTAGATTAAATTATGCTGATGCAAACAAATAGATAATGCTAATAACAAACAATTATTTAAAAAATCTTATCTAAATATATATCACTCAGGTAGATATGCACATGTGTCAATCCCGGGGCGAAGCCCGGGTCACCCGTCTATTAGAATATAAAAGAAGAATCATCCAATACAGTATCAGAACTCTAAGAAGCGGTCTGGTGGAATAAATTGGCGAAACCGCTGGGAGGGTTCACCAATGATGAGCCAAGAACTCCCAATATATATTTTTTTTCATTGCAGTAAGGAAAGTAGAAGTTTGTTTTATGTGTAAAAAAAACAAAAAAAAACATATATATATAGATGGCGTATTGTTGCTTAATTATTAACAAAATGTTATAAAATTGACAAGCAGAGGCCATTCTGATAGGACCTCTATTCTATCATTGTGATTTAAATCCTATAGAATTGATTGGGATCAAATTTTAAAAACAATCTCCTGCTAAAATAAATACAACTAGGAGATGCCATGAAATTACAAGAGGATGAAATAAGTAGGGTACCCAAGGATGATTGGATTCAACAAAACCTCTCTCCTGGTTTCCCAATGACAATACTGAATGAATGGTGAAGAAACACTAAATAAATAGTGTGTGAGATTTCATCAGAAAGAGCATTATTACCATCATTAGACTAAATATTGTGGAATACAGTTATTTGCCTGACGATGGTAACAATACTGTTACCGAAACATCACACCCAATTTATTTATTAGGTCATATTACCTTGCATTCCTAATCTATAATCCAAAAATTTGTACCTTATCATTGAATGGTGAAATGTAGTCATTAAAAGTAATCAACAGCTATGTCTGAATCTGAGCCAGCACCCAAAGAAGCATCCTTATCTGAAGTCTGACTACCACAATATCAGATTCTTTAAATCAACTGCAGACATGAAGACCCATCACCATGATGTTGATAATATTTAAGGATAAGAAATAAGAAGACTAAATACAGACAGAATATTTGGAAACAAAGATAGCTTCACAATTCGAAATCCCTTGAATCAATATTAAAATAAAAATATTAAGCCTCCAGGGAAAAGTTTCTTTTTAATATTTTTTATTTAAAAACTAGACGGGTGACCCGGGCTTCGCCCCGGGATTGACCCGTGTGCATATCTACCCGAGTGATATATATTTAGATAAGATTTTTTTTTTATAATTGTTTGTTATTAGCATTATCTATTTGTTTGCATCAGCATAATTTAATCTATTCTTTGATAGAGGGCGCTGTTCGTGAGCTAAGTAGAATAATTTGAATATATAGTTTTAATAATTGATTTATATATATTTTTTAAAATAGCCTATCGTCTTCCCCGTATTTTTTTACCTATGTATGGAAATTTTGGTTTGAATTAGTGAACTACTGCGAATTTGTATACCGGACATACAAACAAACAAACAAACATTGATTTTTATATATATAGATATCTCAAGCTTTCAGGCAAGCTTTTTCTTCCGTAGAAGGGCTTTCTTTCCAGAAAGCTTGAGAGATTTTTAAATAAAAATATTTTCAAAAGAAACTTTTCCCTGGAATGTTCTTATTTTAATGAAGATAGCTTCCTTCGGCTTCCTTGATGTTGATAATATTTAAGGATAAGCATGTTAAGGATAAGCATGTGAAAAGCAGTTTGACTTTGCACTTACAAATGTGCCAAAGCCGCGTTTGGTTACTTGCACTCGCTGGTGAGGTTGTACTTTTGTAAGAATCGGGGGCCATTGGAGCATTTTTTTTTTAAACAGAAAAGTGTCCAATGCGGGAATCGAACCCGGGTCGTGACATTTTTTCTTGCCAACAAACAATAAATAGTACTCTCATAAATATTATAATATAATATTATTAAAAATAGCTTATAGTAATAAAAACAAATCCAAATATATAAAGTGATGTTTCTCTAACAATAGTTTATAAACACAAGGTAATAAGACCAAATTGTAACAATAGTGTTACTATTTTGGTATTAACACCTATGTCATTGTATTTTGTCATGCTATATATATATATATAGACCTAATAAGAGTGTAAACTAAATTTTCATTTTCAAACAACCTAAACTATTTTAACTTAGGTTAAAACTTAACCTAATATATTAATATACTTGATACAACATTGTTACCAGTGATGCGCAGATATGAGTATAATACCTTTTCATTATTTATTATTATTCTTATTTTATTTTTTGTTATTAAGCCTAAATAATATTCTGTATTGTGCATTGAAAATATCTAATCACAAAATTTTTCAAATAAATACTTGGTGACATTTAGTTTTGGTTCTGTGATAGTTACTTGGAAATTGTACTCTTAGGGTTGAAGTTTTAGCCTATTGCAAAAATTTTATTAGTGTTCTTTAGTTTATGTTTGGTGTATAATATGAAGGTATTTAATTATACTTTTTTTAAAACTCTACCTACCCTCTTAAAAAGAATGCTTGCTCAAAAAAGTATTATATAATTAATCTTTTGATAGGTAGGTGGATTATGAAAATAGTAATGAAATATTATGTGACAACTATATATATATAAATATATATATATATTTTTTTATAAAAATGTGGCTAAAATAATTTTATTAAATTATCTTTTGATTGGTAAAAAAAAAAAATGTAAGTTGCACATTTGAAAAAAAAAAGTATGTTCTTACATTGCTTGAAAATTGATTTCTTTGTGTTCAATTAAAAAATATTTTGAGGCTTTTTAACTTATAGTTCAAAAGAAAGACACAAGTTATAAGCAACGCATTTCGAAAAAATTCTCAAAAATCGAAAAATAAGGTTTGACAGAGTTAGTTATTAAAAAAAAAAAAGAAAGTTTTATCTGTGAATATCAGTGAAAATTAAATAAGTATTTTTGTTTTTCTAAATTAAAAAATTGTTTTATAAAATTTATAAATGTCGAGTTTTTCTTCCAAAATTTCTTTAATTTATGTTATCTGAAATATTTTTCGATTCGCCTTCTCTCCCTCTAATCTCCAACATTAGTTAGAGGGAAGCTATATAATTAATCAAAAGGTAAACTCTAGTTTAAACTGAAGAGACCACTAAGAGGCTGCATTACTAGTGAGCCAGGGGCCCTCCTAAAATATTTTACATCTTTTTAAATAAAAATATTTTTAAAATAAGCAACGCAAAATGGTTAACCTTTCAATCAAATGATAGCGATAATATATTATATTATAAGATAAATAAAGCTTCCAGGGCTAAGTTTCTTGTACAATTTTTTATTTTCAAGATTTCGGACTTGTCAGTCCTTCAACAGGAGAATCACATTAATAAATTAATGTTAAGTGCTATTTTTATATTATCCCTATATATATAAAAGTCAGTGTATGCATGTATGTGTGTTTGTTCCTATGTCGGCTATACACCTCCACAATACGTAACTAATCTGACTGAAATTTCAACAGTATATATAGTAAAATCTGGAAAAACTTTTAACGAAAATTTCAGGTCTCTATCCCGAATATTCTTCGAGTTATTTGCAAATTTCGTTGCGAATTTGCACTTTCGCTCGCAAGCAGCGCCTCTAGCGGTGAAGTTGGGAGGTAATATCAGCTGACCTAATAGACATGTAAAACGTGTTTTAACAGGACATAGAGAAAAATCTGGAAGAAATATTTATCAGATTTTTAGCCAAGAAAAATTTAAATTGACAGGTTCTGGGCAAAAATAGTTGTTTTTTAGTCAGAAAATGATGATGACAATATTGCTGTATCAGGTTTGATTATCAGATACAAAATTATATGGGGAAAATTCCAAAAAGCAGAGACCACTGGTAAAGCCAGTTCATTTTTAATATGCAGGAGCAAAATTTCAACAGAAAAACATTCATTCAGCAAAAGACACAAAGCCAGATCATCTCTCTATAAAAATATCGCTTCTCAGAAACAAAGTTTGAGCGGGACGTTTCACAAGAGTGACATTCACGGCGCCAATTTATAATTGTAACGAATAGTATTTGAAAATTTATTATTTTGATTTTGATTTTCGTTGTGGAATTTACATTATTATTATTTTTTATTTAAAAAACACAAAGTTTGGAGCGGGACGTTTCACAAGAGTGACATCCACGACGCTAATTCATAATTGTTACGAATAGTATTTGAATAAAAACATTTAATCGGTAAAACCCGGGCGTTGCCCCGGTCATTCAGCTAGTTATTGATAAATCAAGAAAAGCCTAACACAAACGCGTTTCGGGCTGTTGGCCCTCGTCAGCGTGGTACAGGCTGTACCTCTACGATCATTAAATTTAACATTTTTGGTTGAAAAAAAACGAGAATATATTCCTCCCGACCATAATCGTCATATGTAAATATGTAGAGAAATGAGAGGTACAAAATAAAATGTAAAAAAGAGAGATGGAAGAGAAACGGCGATATATTTCGGACAGTCTATGAAAAGAACTAGTTGGTCTTGAGGCTAGGAATGTTGCCGTAGATAGAAGGGTCGATTTCTTGCAAGTTCTTGGCCCTTCCTGACCTCTGGCTGAGATATTCTGTGAGGAAGTTGGCTACAGCCTGCACGCACAAGGGGTGAGGCAAGACCATGTGGTGCAGTTATGATATAATACAGGTCGCATACCTACTGTAATGACCACTTGTAATGAAGATAGAGAGATACTCATTTATGTTTAAAATACAAAAATATTTTCCCACAATGAATTTCTTTTTATTTTCAAATGCTAGTTTTCAAGCGATAAACGCTTTTCAACGGGCTTAATAAAAACAACATCGACTATTTTATCAATATAGAGACTTATTTATGTGCAAAAAGAAGTATTTCTCTCTTTAATTATGCACCATAATGATGCATTGTGCATCACTCTAGTAAAAAACCTTTACTAGTGATAATAAAGAATGATCCACAACACCAGTTTTGGGCTATGGCCCCAATCATTACAGGGGCCATAATATCCTATAAGAGAGATTATGAAAACGGCCAAATTTACCAAAAAGCTGTTTTAAGCTGGTGAAGTAGCAATATCCTATTTACAGGTCTAATGTTTTCCCTTTAATAAATTATATTCAGCGAGTGCAAGTAATCAAACGGGGCTCTGGCATTAGTAAGTGCAAAGTCGAACTACTTTTCACATGTGTAGACATGTGGTGCACTTACAGTAAAAAGCAGTCGCTAACTACCCACCATGATTATCATGGCCTGTACCACGTGTACTAGGGATAAGCAAAAAAATATATATATATTCATAATATAAAAAAGACACCCAACGTGTGGCGCTCGAACCCACGATCCTGAAATTAAGAGTCTGATGCTCTACAGACTGAGCTTGACTGGCTTACAAAACTTTGTGTTTGAGAATACATAAAAATATGCATTCCATTACCATAGTTTCACAAAAAAAAAAAAAAGAACTCACCTTATTTTCTCTCGAGTTAGCGATGGATAAAGATGTCTCCCCCACCTACACAGAACTTCCAGTTTTATTTGAGTTTGGTCATTGGTCGCATTTTATTAAATTAATTCACTTTTATTCATGATGAAATTGTGAAAAAGTATTATAATCACAATTATATTCTCACAATGAGTATCTTTTTTATTTAAATAACGCTTGAACGCTAGCGTTTTTTAAATAAAAAAGATACTCATTGTGAGAATATAATTGTAATAATTAATTCACTTTATTGGTGAGAAAACAAGAACTAAAATAATTGAAAAGAACAGAAAGTTGCATCATATGGTGTCACTGTAACCTTTTATCTATAAGAAATGAAAGCATTTAAGCACGAATGGTTATTTTTTACACAAAACAAACTTCTACTGTTTTTACTGCGAAGAAAAAATAGTGGGAAAGCTAGGCTCATCAGTAGGTAAACCTCCCAGCGGTTTCGCAAATTTCATCTACCAGACCGCTTCGTAGAGCCCTAATACTGTAATAGACGATTCTACTTATATATGCTACACTGAAAGGTGGAATTATAGAAATGGTATTCAAGCAAACTATGAAAATAAGCTTTTAGGACAGTATAATTTAAATATATTTGATCTAATCTTGTACATCTATTTATATATATTTTTTAATTTTGATATCTCTAACTAAAATACGCTAAACAATATATAACATATATGTAGATATACCCATTTCTTGATTTCTCAAGAAGCCACTAGGAACAAAAATATTTTTGTTCGTAGTGGTACAGCCTACTCCACGCTGACGAGCACCAACAGCGCGAAACGCGTTCGTGGTTGACTTTTCTTGATTTATCAAGAAATTGGGTTGGCCGAATATCACGGAGAAAGTTAAATAAACGTTTAGTTTATTTTTGCTCCACTAGATGGCGCTCTGCCATCTAAAAAGCACATGTGCTTTTGTTCAGGAGATGCCTTCTTTATTTTTAATATGTAGATATATGATAGATTTTCATATGTAACATAATTATAGTGTAATATAATATAATGCGGCTTGTGATTGTAAAACGGCATTTGAAAATTATACTAGCATGTGTTTCTTTTCAACGAAATATCAAAATTTATTTTAAGGAGAAATAACGATTATTTCTAACCTTATGGATGAGATATGAAAGGATGAATTGTGAAGAATAATGATAAACGGAAAAATAAAAGTGTCCAGGGATGCCCGGTAAGCGGAACACTGTGGGTTCGATTCCCATCCCTGGACACTTTTATTTTTCCGTTTATCATTACTCTTCACAATTCATCCTTTCATACCTCATCCATAAGGTTAGAAATAATCGTTATTTCTCCTTAAAATAAATTTTGATTTTTCGTTGAAAAGAAACACATGCAGGATAATTTTCATATGTAACATAATTATAGTGTAACAAAACTTCAACTCACCAGTTTGAACATCATGTAATAAAAAAACGGCATAATAAAGTTTGATTGAGAGTCCGCCGCGACAGGACAAAAAGTCTCCAATTACAGAGTCGTTAGTTTGTTCCCCCCACCCCCAAAGGAACAGTTCAGAGTTTTCCCTCTCATGTAGATCTGATACTTTCCAGGACCTTGAGTATTGTTTGTATAAGTTGGAATGGCCTAACCATTTTGAATGAATAAATTATATAATCAGAATTTCTTCTTATATCTTCATAAAAATATGCAAAATAGTATCCGATTATATTTAACTCGTGTTCTATTGGCGTATCATTATACCATGTTTTCTCCTGTAGAAGGGCGTACGTGCCCGAAAGCTAGAGAACAAAAAAAAAATGTTTTCGAGAAGACACTTTTCACTGGAGGAATGATTGATTTTACTCAATATTATATTTAGCTAGTTTATTTTTCAACTGCAGGTATGGTTGCGCAATCTCCAGGCTGGACTGAAATGTCTCGCTGAAGCTGAGCCTGGTTACAAACCAGACGATGATACCTGGGTTAGGTTCCTGACAAATATGAAAGATTGGGTGACAAAGTTTCCAGCTGGAGAATTGTTAATAAATGCCGAGAACAATAAAAGTTTTTCTGTCGTTGCATACTCTCCTGGATCTTATGGGGTCTTCGGCGCTGGCCTCCTATTCTAGGTGACATCCAGCTTGCCTCCTCCTTTTGTGTTACCCATTTACGCCTGAAACCACGTTGCCCCATGACTGCGTAACCTGCCTACCATAATAATCAGTATACAGGATAACCCACCCCCCTTATCACATATATTTATCCTTATATTGTAAAAGCTAAAAATTGGCGTTTGTAATCCTACTCCGTCAAAACTACTGAAGTGGTCATTCAAGATAAGTTCACACGTAGATGGCTGTAGGCGAAATAGTCTCCCATGATAGATCATTGTGCATAAGAACATGGCTAAACCCGTCTCTCTTTAACACGTTCTTTCATCAGAGACTGGGTTGAAAGACTCCTCGTGGATTATAGTTTGATGAGCAGGTCTCTGATTAGAGACTACCTCCGGTATAGATCGTGTTCATCTATATTTTCCTATGTATTAGTTATGGTTTCCTATGGAGCTTCTTGTACTGTGCCATTATTATTGATAGTAATTCAAATAATTGTATATAACGAAGAAATAGTTTAATAATTTATTTTATGGAAAAAAAAACTTTAGAAATCTTCATATTTTGATGTCACCGGTCATCTATTTTATTTTTTGAAGGGAACAGAGGCAATTTTATTCACACTTGGTTATCTCGTATATCTTCAATAAAGGTCACTGTAATATCTTTCAGAGTTATTGTTTTTGAATCCCGATATAAATATGCTAAAAGGTACAACTTACTTTTGTATCAACAAGTATTAAATTATAAATTATTTCATTAAGAAAAAAACAGATGCAATAGTTTATGCGTCATGTATATGAAGAATATCCTTGTCTTGGTGTCTGGCTATGTAAATAATTAAACAATAACTGTCATTAATAAAACATATTGAATCCTCTTAAATAAACAACGACTTATTTGCTATAAGCTAAAATATTAATGAACTTTTGTTCAATATAGGTTGGGAAGACATTCACTTGGGGAGAACCCGGGCGAAGCCGAGTTATTAGAGATAAACACGGTGTTTACCTTACATCTCTGAACACTCGGATTTTCCTGGAAAATCTCTTAAAGATTTCTTTAAAAAAAGCCATGGTCCACCTGTGCTGTGTGAGCAGAAGAGCTTAAATTGACTTGTTCCATTATATGTATGTTCCATATGTAAATACCTGTTTTCTTTCCTCCTTTCGCTCTCCATTTCTAACACCCATATTAAAAAAAAAAAAAAAAATCCAAATCCATATTCTTATTTTCCATAGGATTATTCAAATAATAATCTGTATATATTTACCATGTGTATATAATCTTTCTCCATTTTTACCCCTTTGTATATTTCCCACTTTCATAGGTTTCTCGGTCTTGTAACCCCAAGGAGAATAATCTGTAAGACCTGTGTGTCTTAATAAAGGTTTTTGTGTGTGTTTGTGTTATTAGAGATAAACGCTCAAGATGAAGAGAAGCACGGTTCCTCTGGAGATCAAGTCGCAGAATTAAACCAAAACCTAGCTAACACCACTCCAGTTAATAGGATTGTATCCATTACATGTTTATCTTACACCATATAGAACAATCATGTAACATATAACATTTTCACATGAAAAGCGTATTTACGCAAACCTGGTCTTAAATATACATTTCTTGATTTTTCAGGTAGCCTCTGCCACCAAATTTTTGGTTGTCTGCCCCATGCTGACGAGGGCCAACAGCCCGAGACGCGTACGTGGTTGGCTTTTTATTTATTTATTAAGAAATTGGGTTGGCCAAATATCTTTAGAACAAGCTAAATGAGCGTTTAGTTGATTTTTGTTTCACTAGATGGCGCTCTGCCATTTAAAAATGCTCAAGTGAGGAGCGGTCAGGAAAAATGCCAATTTTGTTTTCAATATATAACCTTGTATCTTTTGTTGATCGTTTGAGTAAAGGCGTGGTAAAGTGTAGAGTTCGTATAAAGCGACTGGTACACGACGCGGTAGAAGTAAATTGTTGGAGACCTGCGGTTTACACGACAAGTACCGGGTTGACGCGGGCGACATCCGCGCCGTGTTCCACCAGGAGCCTGGCCACCTCCAGATTGTCCGTGAGGGCCGCCAGCATGAGCGGGGTCTGGCCGTTGTGGTCGGCGGCGTCGACGTCCGCTTCGCCCAGGGTGACTAGCAGCTCGACGATGGCCGGGGAACGGCCGAGAACCACGGCCTTGGCGAGCGGCGTCCACCCCCGGCTGGAGTCGCGGGCGTCCACCGCGGCCTGCCCGGACCTCAGCGCCTGCTCCACCACGGCCGGCTGATCCCCCGCCACGGCCAGGTGCAGCGCCGTCTCCCCCAGGTTGTCCCGGTCGTCCCAGCGACACCCCGCGGCGAGCAGCTTGCTCACGATGTCCAGGTGTCCCTGGTGAGCCGCCAGCATCAGCGCCGTTCGTCCCTTCAGCCCCGTGGCCCGCGGATCAGCCTTGTGCTCGAGCAACAGCTGGACGATCCTGCGCCTCACTCAGTCACTGGACGGACCGTGCAATACATTCCGTGCTGCTAACAAAGTAGATAACTCACGGACAAAATTTGAGGAAGTGGAAAGTTTTGATGTCGCCGGTCGTCTATTTTTATTGAAGGAGACAGAGGCACTTTAGTTCACACTTGGTTATCTCGTGTGTCTTCAATAAAGCTCACTGTGTATCAAACATCTTTCAGAGTTATTGTCTGAGTCCTGATATACATGTTAAAAGAGGTACAACTCCCTTAAGTTTTGTCTCTCCATGAGTGTATATTGCTCGGAAGGCATTGTATAAAATCAGAACCGATAATTCACAATAACTCCTGATAATGGTAAAATATTTTTAGAGAAATCGTGTATAGAATTCAAGAATCCCATCCCCTGAGGAAGATGACTTAGAGTCACTGAAACGTCTGAAAAAAACAACAACAACAAACTTTAACAAAGAACTCGTCCCATACAGTATTTACCCAGATACCCAAGTAAACATAACAGTTATCTGCACAAACATGAATCTTTCTTCAAGTTGGATCCATCATCTGTCTTATTGTCTGTGCTATTTTACAGAATTTGTGAGAAGCTGATAAATTAAAACATACTGAACTAGATAATATAAGAACAATTGAAATGAATATATATATATATGTCATAATATATGCTCTTACAGGAATAATAAAGTAAATCTGCAGTCGACCAGAGAGAGAGAGACGTAGTCGATAGAAGACAACTAACTTACGACCATTTTGACCACATTCCTGAGGGGGCCGCCCGTCAACACCTGGCGACTATTTTGGATAGCCCCCCGGTTGTGTACACAGGGAAAACGGTCGTTCAGCGGGTCGGTCGCCCGTCGATCCGCTCTCTCTCGCTGATTGCCTGGAATTCCTTCCAAACTTGTTGTTTCATTATTTCTCACCTCACCACATCATTACCACTATATTGTCACATATACGTTTTAAAACCAACCACCCCAACAAAGAGATATTTAGAACAAACACAGGTACGTACTTGGCGTGGCCGTACTCCGCCGCCATCATGAGAGGGTTGAGTCCGAGGGGGTTCATACAGTCGATGTCCAGGACTCTGGACAGTGTATCCCGTCTAGCGTGTTGTTGGTCTATATATAAAACAACCATATATATAAAGAATAAAAAGATCAGGTATTGATATTAAAAAACAAAGAAGGCATATCCTGACCAGAAGCACATGTGATTTTCAGAACGCCATCTGGTGGAATTATTATTCTCCTGGAGGTAGTGGTCTCTCATCAGAGATTCTCTCATGTCAAGGCCTATAAACTTACATAGGAAAATTATACATTTTATAAACCTACCTGTATCAAGTAATAACGCGCCATCTATATATATACAGTGTACTCCGCTTATAACGAAGTCGCATTATCCATGACAATCACTTTGTTATATCCGAAGTTTGTTATATCCGCAGTTGGAAAAAAAAAATGTTTTGTACCAATAATTTTATTTACTATTCAACTCAAAAGAGCAACACAAAGATCAATAACAACCTCATCAGGTGTTTTTGGAGAAGTAGTTTGTGATTTTCTTTTGACATTTAGAAGTCAGTAACAAGTGCTGAACACTCTTTTCGATGTTGTCCAAGTCTGACAGATGCCTATGAAGAGACTTGGACTCATCCTGACATTGAAGAAACAATCGCAGAGTTTGAATGCTCTCCAAGACCTCTTTTGGATGCGGAATGTGGACAATTGGGTCTACTTCTTCATCAACTTGGTTCGTTTCTTCTTCTTCTTTTGCTTGAAGAATGCTCTCGACAATTTCTACATCGGATAACATGGCATTTGTAACGACGTCATTGTCAGCGTCAGCATAAGAATCGAAATCCATCTCTAACGGTATTTTTAAAACTTCTTTCATGCGATCGAAGAGGCTTTGTTGTTTGTAAAAAAAATACTTATAATATGTTTGCATATTTTAAAATTGTATATTATTAACTTATTTGTTGTGTATCATTAAATTTGTGTCATTCACACGTTGTAATTTGATATATATTATGCATAATATATTAGTCAATTATAATGGTAAATGAGAAAACTTCGTTATAAACGGATAAAATAAAAATTTATACATGCAAATCACTTCGTTATAAGCGAAAATTCTTTATATCCGACTTCGCAATATCCAGAGTTCTTTTAATGGTTTAAGCCCTTCTTTTCTTTCGTGCAGACAATTTCATTCGCTATATGCGGAATTTCGCTATAACCGACTTTGTTATAAGCGGAGTACACTGTATAGGCAATGAAGGTATTAAATCACAAATGTTTCACAAACAGAAGAGATTCCACCCTTCAGTGAAGCATATACAGGGGAAGGCAGCTATTTGAGAACGGAGTTTCTGATTAGAGACCACCTCTAGGGGAATCGAGTTTAGCTATGTGTTTTTAGGCTATAGTCTTTCATGGAAGACTTTACTGAATTATATTTATACTCATGGACAAAACTTATGAAAGTGGAAAGTCTTTGATGTCGTCGGTCGTCTGATTTTTTTTTTAAGGAGACAGAGGCAATTTTTTTTTCTCTCATACTTGGTTATCTCGCGTGTCTTCAATAAAGGTCACTGTAATATCTTTTAATGTTATTGACTTAATCTCGATATACATGCTAAAAGTTACAACTTCCTTAAGTTTTGTTCATGAGTGTATATTGGTTATCTCGTGTAAGTAATACAGATCCAAATGGGTTGGTGTAGGGTATATAGATAGAATAGGTTTTTGAATTTAACGGGAAATTTTCTGGTCGCTACTTGAGGTTTGTTTTAAAACGATCGATGTTAAATAAATCTGGATTTAAATGTAGGAATGGCTGGGAAGTTTGAGGCGGTATAATTCGGAATAGTTGCGTCTCGAAGATATCTGGAGTCAAATGTTTGAATTCATTGAGATATACGAGTATTGCTTGGAAAGTATTTTATATCTTATATTCCACCTTTGTGAAACATTGTTAAACGGGGGCCGTGATATCTTGAGTGAGACAGTCTCAATCCAACCCGTGCCTGACTTACTCATGTTCCAGTATGTGCTCCACGGCGACGTCTCGGCCTTTCTCGATGGCCTGGAAGAGATCTTCGAGGGTCTTCGGTGTACCTGCACGCACCCGACCTCTGGAGTTATTTGGTCGCTTTCTTCTGCTATGGTCAATAGATTAGAGCGTACATCTCTTTGAACAGGAAATTGGATAAAAAGGGATCCCACGATCAACCATTGTCATCATCAAACGGCATGTATTGAGGGGGAAAAAATGGGCTGAAATATTCTGGTGTTCCTTTACTCATGGAAAAAAAAATCTTCAGAAAATGGAAAGTCTTTGAAATCGCCGGTCAATATTTTTTTTTAAGGAGACAGAAAGATTAAGACAATAACTCTGAATGATATTACAGTTACCTTTATTGAAGACACATGAGATAACCAAGTGTGAACAAAGTTGACTCTCTTTCTTCTTAAAAAAAAAAAAAAAAAAAAACAGACAACCGTCGATATAAATACTTTCCACTTCCTCAAGTTTTATCCGTGAGTATAATTTAAAGGGGATCTTTGTGGCATCCTGTTAAAACCACTCCCATTGTTCTGCCATTGTATTACTTGAGGCCATCTTGATTCTGTCATCACGATATTTATAGAAAGACACTTAAATGTTTCTTATAGACCTTTACACCATGTTCTTTATCCTCGTCATACAATATAATATAGATGGAAATTTTGCCGGGAGGATATTGATCTAAAGAGACAAAGGTCGCCTCTCCCGTCAAAATAGACGTCAAAACTAAACGCCATCTATTGACCGTCACCGCAAAATAGCGGTCTCGGGTCGGTGACAAAGCCACAACACCAGCTTTGGCAAAGTGAAAAGCGTCCACCTAGAGACCATGGTTTCGGGCTAATGGCCCTCGTCAGTCTAGGAATAAAGTCCGCCCTTTTCAGTTTGCCAAAGCTGGTGTTGTGGCTTTGTCACCGACCCGAGACCGCTAGTTTGCGGCGACGGTCAATAGATGGCGTCTGGTTTTGACGTCTATTTTGACGGGAGAGGCGACCTTGGTCTCTTTAGACAATATAACATATACATATATCTGTAGAGATTTGAATTCCGTTTCTTGTTTATAGTCATACATGTGTAGTATATCAGGTCATTATAACCATGGTGGATAGAGGTTTGTAACTGTCTTCACATTTAGGAAATCCGCTTGTCTTTCCAGAGGATGTCAGGGGAGTTGTTGGGTTACAAGCCTTCACTGGTTGGGAAATTGTGAAAGTCAATTAAAAGCAGATTATCTTCTTAAATGTGATC
>CP092868.1:4360023-4431502 GCA_030710605.1 Cordylochernes scorpioides | reverse complement strand
TTTCATGCTATATATTTGATCAAATCAAACATTCAAGTTTATTTAGTACCTTTAAGTGGATGACTTATTAGATTTCACTCATACGATACATTAAACCTTTAAATTATTTTATATTATATATATAGATTTTTAAAATATAATAATATTGTCGCGGAGATAAATAAAGCAAGGGCAAATTTGGGGATAATTAATTTATTATAAAGGGTATTTACCTTTTAGTTCTCCAATAAAATTATTTACAAGAGGTATTTATAGAGAGAGAGAGAGTCAGATGATAAAAACAACGTATCCCCAGGTAAAGATAATAATAATGAGCGGCGTCAGCCACCGTCCCGTTTTCCTTATTTGCAGATCAGCTTCCGAGAACCCCTCACACCTGTGGTCCCCCCCCCCCCCCCCCGGGGTCCAGGGATGATTGACAGGTGTCCCATGGAGCTTCTTGACAATATATAAAGTCATTTTATCGTCAAAATAGACCCAAAACTATATATAAAGCTTTGAATATCTCGGTAATTAAGCATTCTGAGAATTCTAATCAGAAGAACGATACAACTTGTTCATCACCACTGTAAACAATTTCACTAGTGACTTTTTTTTATTCAACTGTAAATACAAAGCGCGATGTCCCGCCAAGGACACTGGCGCCCAAAGGAAAGCAATACAAGAGAGAGAGAGGGAGAATCTATTAACATATCCAAAAACATATGCTCAAGGCATTTACATATTCTTGAAATTGATTTCAAACAAGCATACTATATACATAGGTAATTTAATTTAAACACACCTCAAAATAAAGAAAAAAGGGGAAAAAATCATATATACAGCACATAGTTAATTATACCTAACACCTGAGATTATTTAAAAACTTTGTTATAAATTTACAAAATCTATTGAATACAATGTATGAATCCCTGCTGGATATCAGTTCTCTTGGATCGGTACAGAGAATACCGTTATTGAGTCTTTAGTCTTGAAATGCTGGGCACTTAAGTAAAAGGTGAGTGGAATCTTGAATGCGGCATCCATAAAAACAGCCCAGTGACGATAGGCAAATTCAGATAAAAAAAGTTAACAACCTATATACCATGCTTTCGGGCTTTGCCCCTCATCACTACAGGGATATATTGCCCCTTCTGGTTTCTTGGTTAGCTATTGGAAGGATATGAAGAGTGGAGTACAATGTACGCCGCAGCAGAGAGCGACGACGAAGCCGTGGGTGGTGCGGACGTCTCACCAGACCGTGGAGCTGGCCTGGAGGAAGCGGGAACTCCCCACGCTATGGGCGCTACAGGTTGAGCGGTCCGTAGAGTCCTGGGACACGGCTTACTGGGGTTACGGCAGTTCCACCGTGCTCGGGGACCTGGAACCCTCGTCACACTACCGCGTACGTCTGGCGGAGGTACGCAACGACGGCAGCGTGCGGCCCTGTACCCCCATCTACGTCGCCACTTCAGGTACACCCTACTTACTTGGTTAACGGATATACTGGAAGTCTTTTGAAACAAGAAAATGATTATTCTTTGAGAGTTTGAAAGCTTGTAAACAATAGGAACTTACCCTCTATTATTAATTTGTTTATTTTTTCCTTGTCGTCTGTTTTGTACAAGTAGAATCTGGTTAGAGAACGATATATGTAAATAAGATTATTCTTTTGTTGCCTTAAATACGATGTAATTAACTCGTTTCTCTCTATATATCTAAAAATATTTAAAGTTTAATTATATAAATCTGAGAGTTGTCTTCAAAAACTATCCAACATCTTTTTTGTTAATTAATTAATTAAGTTACGATAGATTGATATTCATATTCCAAAAGAGGCAGCTTTTAATTATGGATAAGAACGATTGCAACTTGTTCATCATCCCAGTAAAAAAAGCTTTACAAGAATGAGCCACAATATCAGTTTTGGCAAATTCAGATAAAAAGCTAATAACTTGTATACTATGCTTTCGGAATATGGCCCTTATCAGTACAGGGGCGGCTTCATAACATCCTACGAGAGGGTTATGGAATCGATGGAATTTGACAAAAAGTGTTTAAACTGGACAAGTAGCAAGGGCCAATTTTCAGACTAGAATACAACATAATTATCATATACCAGAAGAGGCATCTTTTAACCAGTTTTGGGAAATTCAGATAAAAAGCTAATAACCTGTATACCATGGTTTTAGGGCTATGGTCCTCATCAGTACAGGGACGGCTTCGATTTCATAACATCCTACAAAGGAGTTCTGAAATCGGTGGAATTTGACAAAAAGGTGTTTAAACTGGAGAAGTGGCCAATTTTCATAATAGAATACAACATAATAAAGGACTGCGGCGTGTGATTATAAACAATACTTAAAGTTTTAACCGCATAAGTTTCTTTTCTATGAAAAATCAATATTTATTTCAAAGAGAAATATTTACCATTTCTAACTTTTTGAATGAAGTATGAAAGGGTGAAAATATGAAGAGTAATGGCGAACGGGAAAAATAAAAGTGTCCAGGGGCGGGAATCGAACCCACAACCTTCTGCTTACCGGGCAGGTGCCATGTCCACTAGGCTACCCTGGACGTATTTCTCCGTTCGTAAATAATTATCATATACCAGAAGAGGCATCTTTCAAATACGGATAAAGAACGATGCACCCCAGTAAATAAACCTTTAAAAGAATGATCCACAACACCAGATTTGGGAAACTCAGATAAAAAGCTAACAACCTGTCTACAGTGGTTTAGGACTTTGGTCCTGATCAGTACAGGTGTTTTCCTTTACAAGGAGTTAGTTGGCTACTGTATGTGTGAATCCGCAGGTGGTGGGTAAAACTTAAGATAAAAAAGAAGAGCCCCAGATCTCTCCTGATCGAGTCATTCAATGTTGATGATGGCCTGCGTCATCTATAGGAATAACTTTGTCATCGATTATAAATGATATTGTCGAAATTGAGAAGATTATATTTGGTGAAATTGACAATCATAGACAAAACTTAAGGAAGTTGTACCTTTTACCATGTATATCGGAATTGAGACAATAACTGAAAGATATTACAGTGACCTTTATTGAAGACACACAAGATAACCAAGTGTGAGCAAGATTGCCTCTATCTCTCCAAAAATAAATAGAGGACCGGCGATATCAAAGAAAGTGAATGGTCTTATTACCTTGTGTTTATAATCTATAATCCAAATTGTGCCTTATCAAGATTTTTATGTTGTTATAACCACAGAGTTATAATACAATTATAATTCAAACTGAATGTTATCAATGATCCAACATGTGAGAATGCCGCTTAGATATTGAATCACCAGAGCATCTTCTTTTAACTTGCCCTCTGACTAATCAAATTGTATGTAGATACTTTGAAACATTACCAAATTCCCTTTGTGTATATACTCTATCTTATGAGAACTTTGTTAAGTTTAGAACTATTTGTACAATAATTTACAAAACACTACTAATCCATCGTGTAAATAATTAATCATATATATGTAAATAATACTAGCACAGCACAATAGTCCTTTGGACTTCGTGCTTTTGTAACAAAAAATAAATAAATAAAAGACTTTCCACTTTCAAGTTTTCTCCATGAGTGTATTTATATATATATCCCCATATGTGTTCTTAAATATTTACATTCACTAAGTATTTTCTTGCAAATTGTAGTCTTTAATATAAGCAGAATAGCGTAATACAATATTATAAACTGGCGAAACCGCTGGGAGGGTTCACCACTGATGAGCCAGGCCCTCCCAATATTTTTCTATCGCAGTAAAGAGAGTTTTTAACAATATGTATTCTCTACCGTGAATACTCTTCTTTTTTTACTTCAATGTCTCCTTAGACAGATATTGTTCACACTTGGTTATCTGGTGTATCATCAATAAAGGTCACTGTAATATCTTTTCAGAGTTTCTCTGAAGAATACACATGTCGGTCAGTTAGAGTTTTTTTAAATTTTTCTCAATGTTTCGACAAAAATCTTTTGTCTTCGTTAGGATAAGTAAATAAAAATAAAGCATTTGGGAAAGGCGTTAAAAATTGTTCTGAGGTTGCAAGGCTGAATAGGAATGCCGGCCTGGCAACTTCTATCTTCAGGATCTTTCAGAGTTATTGTCCAGATGCTGAAACTTCCTTAAGTTTCCACGCGCTGTTGTCAACCAGCTCTTGGCCGTAGAGCCAGGTCAGGTGGTCGCTGTAGGAAGAACGAGAGAGAGTTAAACATCATTTCTTTCTTATTAAGAGAGTTCAGGGTGAAAAGGGTGAATTTTGATAAAGATATTCTCATTAAATATGTAGTGAGGGGGGAATTTGGGGGCTATAGTCCAGCTCTGCTTAGAAACAAACGCCATTTTTAGTCCTCCCTTTTCTTTCTGGATCCCCTTACCCCCCCTCAGTCCCCGCCATGGACTTCCCTTCAGGCGAGCGGCTCACCCCCGGCCATCTTTACTCCTTCACCCGCAGTAATGTAACCCGGCCATTATTCTATGGGATAGCTGGGAATGTTAGCTTATACGCCCTAGGAATTGTACCATGTTCTTGTATAAATCCTCTATTTGTCGACAACCGAAACACGGGACCGAATATCTCTTTGAACACATTTAAGAAGATAATCTGCTTTTAATTAATGTTCACAATATCCCAACCAGTGAAGACTTGTAACCTAACGGCCACCTTGACATCCTGGAAAAACAAAGAGACAAGCGGATTTTCTAAATGTGAAGACCTCTATCCACCATGGTTATAATGACCTGATATACTACACATGTATGACTATAAACAAGAAACGGAATTCAAATCTCTACAGATATATTTATATATTATATTGTCTAAAGAGACAAAGGTCGCCTCTCCCGTCAAAATAGACGTCAAGACTAGACGCCATCTATTGACCGTCACCGCAAACTAGCGGTCTCGGGTCGGTGACAAAGCCACAACACCAGCTTTGGCAAACTGAAAAGCGTCCACCTAGAGACCATGGTTTCGGGCTAATGGCCCTCGTCAGTCTAGGGTGGACTTTATTCCTAGACTGACGAGGGCCATTAGCCCGAAACCATGGTCTCTAGGTGGACGCTTTTCACTTTGCCAAAGCTGGTGTTGTGGCTTTGTCACCGACCCGAGACCGCTAGTTTGCGGTGACGGTCAATAGATGGCGTCTAGTTTTGACGTCTATTTTGACGGGAGAGGCGATCTTTGTCTCTTTAGATCAATATCCTCCCGGCAAAATTTCCATCTATATTATATTGTATGACGAGGAAGTAGATAAAGGACATAGTGTAAAGGTCTATAAGAGACATTTAAGTGTCTTTCTATAAATATCGTGATGACAGAAGCAAGATGGCTTCAAGTCGAAGTAATAAAAGGTCAGAATAATGCGGAGCGGTTTTAACAGGATGCCACAAAGATCCCCTTTAAATTATACTCACGGATAAAACTTGAGGAAGTTAAAAGTATTTATATCAACGGTTGTCTGTTTTTTTTTTTTTTTAAGAAGACAGAGTCAACTTTGTTCACACTTAGTTATCTCGTGTGTCTTCAATAAAGGTAACTGTAATATATTTCAGAGTTATTGTCTCAATCCTTCTGTCTCCTTGAAAAAATATTGACCGGCGATTTCAAAGACTTTCCATTTTCTGAAGATTTTTTTTTCCATGAGTAAAGGAACACCAGAATATTTCAGCCCATTTTTTCCCCCCTCAATACATGCCGTTTGATGATGACAATGGTTGATCGTGGGATCCCTTTTTATCCAATTTCCCGTTCAAAGAGAGATGTACGCTCTAATCTATTGACCATTGCAGAAGAAAGCGACCAAATAACTCCAGAGGTCGGGTGCGTGCAGGTACACCGAAGACCCTCGAAGATCTCTTTCAGGCCATCGAGAAAGGCCGAGACGTCGCCGTGGAGCACATACTGGAACATGAGTAAGTCAGGCGCGGGTTGGATTGAGACTGTCTCACTCAGGATATCACGGCCCCCCGTTTAACAATGTTTCACAAAGGTGGAATACAAGATATAAAATGCTTTACAAGCAATACTCGCATATCTCAATGAATTCAAACATTTGACTCCAGATATCTTCGAGACGCAACTATTCCGAATTATACCGCCTCAAACTTCCCAGCCATTCCTACATTTAAATCCAGATTTATTTAATATCGATCGTTTTAAAACAAACCTCAAGTAGCGACCAAAAAATTTCCCGTTAAATTCAAAAACCTATTCTATCTACATACCCTACACCAACCCATTTGGATCTGTATTACTTACACGAGATAACCAATATACACTCATGAACAAAACTTAAGGAAGTTTTACCTTTTAGCATATATATCGAGATTAGGTCAATAACTTTGAAAAATATTACAGTGACCTTTATTGAAGACACGCGAGGTAACCAAGTATGAGAAAAAAATTTGCCTCTGTCTCCTTAAAAAAAAAAAATCAGACGACCGACGACATCAAAGACTTTCCACTTTCATAAGTTTTGTCCATGAGTTTAAATATAATTCTGTAAAGTCTTCCATGAAAGATTAAAACACATAGATAAACCCGGATTTCCCTAGAGGTGGTCTCTAATCAGAAACTCCGTTCTCAAATAGCTGCCTCCCCCTGTATATGCTTCACTGAAGGGTGGAATCTCTTCTGTTTGCGAAACATTTATGATTTAATACTTTCATTCCCTATATATTGTAGATAACGCGTTATTGCTTGATACAGGTAGGTTTGTAAAATGTATCATTTTCCTATGTAAGTTAGTAGGCCTTGACATTAGAGTGTCTCTGATAAGAGACCAGGAGAATAATAATTTCACCAGATGGCGCTCTGCCTTCTGAAAATCATATGTGCTCCTGGTCAGGATATGCCTTCTTTGTTTTTAATATCAATACCTGATATTTTTATTATTTATATATATGTGGTAATTTAATAATCATAAACACCAGTGTAAATACTCACCACCTTTTCTTACACCCCTACTCTAATATGGACTTTTAATCATTGTACCCAATCCTCCTGTAATCAATTTAACTTTGTATGTATCGTTTTTGAGTGTTCAATTAAATAAAGAGGTACATCTAGAGGGAACGTAGAAACCAAAAGGACTTACCCCGCAGCCATGAGGTCAACCGTCGCGTCAACGCGGCGCCAATAAAATGACGTAACAGGGCTTACCCGCAACCAAATAAGGTAAACCGCCCCCCTCGACGCCAGGGCGCCAGACGTCCGGTGACGTAAGACTTGAGCATATAAAAAGGGCTTGCCCCGCGGTCAGTCAGTTCAGCAGACGCAAGATAGCAGACAGCAGTAGCAGACAGCTCGTTAGTAAGTCTTTGTGAACGGGGTGGATGGCCCGCCGGCCGCTACTTGGTCTCTGCCTTCCCTCTCTCTGATGCCTCGGATTCCCCTGTGATTCGTCTCTGTGTGCTTTACCACTCACCACCATCACAACTGCGCAATCATCATCTCTCCCCACGACTCAATACAACAGACCAGACTACCGAAATACACCACAGCTAAAAGAAAGAAAGTCGACAGGATTCGACATAGAGTCGACAGGATTCGACATATATATATTGGTTGTTTTATAGACCAACAACACACTAGACGTGATACACTGTCCAGGGTCCTGGACATCGACTGTATGAACCCCCTCGGGCTTAACCCTCTCATGATGGCTGCGGAGTACGGCCACGCCAAGTACGTACCTGTGTTTGTTCTAAATATCACTTTGTTGAGGTGGTTGGTTTTAAAACGAATATATATATTCATTTCAATTGTTCTTATATTATCTAGTTCCGTATGTTTTAATTTATCAGCTTTTCACAGATTCAGGAAAACAGCACAGACAATAGAACAGATGATGGATCCAACTTGAAGAAAGGTCCATGTTTGTGCAGATAACTGTTATGTTTACTTCTGTATCTGGGTAAATACTGTATGGGACGAGTTCTTTGTTAAAGTTTGTTGTTATTTCCGTCTGTTTCAGTGACTCTCTGTCATCTTCGTCAGGGGATGGGATTCTTGAATTCTATACACGATTTCTCTAAAAATATTTTACCATTATCAGGAGTTATTGTTAATTATCGGTTCTGATTTTATACAATGCCTTCCGAGCAATATACACTCATGGAGAGACAAAACTTAAGGGATTTTTACCTCTTTTAACATGTATATCGGGACTCAGACAATAACTCTGAAAGATGTTTGATACACAGTGAGCTTTATTGAAGACACACGAGATAACCAAGTGTGAACTAAAGTGCCTTTGTCTCCTTCAATAAAAAAAATAGACAACCGGCGACATTAAAACTTTCCACTTCCTCAAATTTTATCCGTGAGTTACTTGCTTTGTTAGCAGCACGGAATGTATTGCACGGTCCGTCCAGTGACTGAGTGAGGCGCAGGATCGTCCAGCTGTTGCTCGAGCACAAGGCTGATCCGCGGGCCACGGGGCTGAAGGGACGAACGGCCCTGATGCTGGCGGCCCACCAAGGCCACCTGGACATCGTGAGCAAGCTGCTCGCCGCGGGGTGTCGCTGGGACGACCGGGACAACCTGGGGGAGACGGCGCTGCACCTGGCCGTGGCAGGGGATCAGCCGGCCGTGGTGGAACAGGCGCTGAGATCCGGGCAGGCCGCGGTGGACGCCCGTGACTCCAGCCGGGGGTGGACGCCGCTCGCCAAGGCCGTGGTTCTCGGCCGTTCCCCGGCCATCGTCGAACTGCTAGTCACCCTGGGCGAAGCGGACGTCGACGCCACCGACCACAACGGCCAAACCCCGCTCATGCTGGCAGCCCTCACGGACAACCTGGAGGTGGCCCGGCTCCTGGTGGAACACGGCGCGGATGTCGCCCGCGTCAACCCGGTACTTGTCGTGTAAACCGCAGGTCTCCAACAATTTACTTCTACCGCGTCGTGTACCATTCGCTTTATACGAATTCTACACGTTAACACGCCTTTACCCAAACTATCTACAAAAGTTTATGATACAAGGTTATATATTAAAAACAATATTGGCATTTTTCCTGACCGCTCCTCACTTGAGCATTTTTAAATGGCAGAGCTCCATCTAGTGAAACAAAAATAAATTAAACGCTCATTTAGATTGTTCCGTTATATTTGGACAACCCAATTTCTTGATAAATCAAGAAAAGTCAACCAAGTACGCGGTTCGGGCTGTTGGCCCTCGTCAACGTGGTGCAAGCTGTTCCTCTACAACCGACAATTTGGGCCCATAAGTATTTAAGACCAAGTTTGCGTAAATACGCTTTATATGTAAAAATTTTATATGTTACATGGTGTTGTATATGGTGTAAGATTTATATATTCAGATAAACATGTGATGGATACAATCTTATTGTCTGGGACACGAGTGGTAGCTAGGTTTTGGTTTAAGTTGCATATAATTAAAGCTCCCCTTCACTTTTGTATTCTGAAGCTCGGATTTAGCCTATGTTTGATAACTCAAAGAAAGCGAGGGTTGCTTTATATGTTCTATATTTTAAAATGAAATCTTTTACAGTGACTTGAGGATGTTTTATTTCTTGAATAATTTTATAGAAAACGGTGTTTCTCTGTATTGACTCAGATCCTCACAATCAATAAGAATGTGTTTAATGGTTTCATCATTATCATTATCACAAATGGTGCACGTTGGGTCTTCTATTTCAGCAATTCTGCGACTTGGTCTCCGGAGGAGCAATGCTTCTCTCTTTATCTTGAGAGTTTATCTCTAATGAACCGGCGGGTTCTATCTGAGTGAATGCCTTTTCCAACCTATATTGTTTCAACAAAAGTTCTTTGGAAAATGTTAAGCCTATAGAAAATATATATATTTTTGGTTATTTAAGAGGATTTAAGATGTTTTATTAATGCCGTCAGTATACGACTAGTGGACAGTTATTGTTTAATTATTTACATACACCGCATAATGGAGGGTACCAAGTTATTCTTAATGTGTATGATGAATAAACTATTGCATCTGTTTTTTTTTTTAGTATAATAAAGTATAATTTACACTTGTATATGGACAAAATTAAAGGAAGTTGTACCTTTTAGAATGTATATATCGAGATTCAGATGTTATAACTCTGAAAGATAATTGATACAAAGTGAGCTTTATTGATGGCACACGAGATTAAAAAAAAAGTGTGAATAAAATTGTTTCTTTCTCCTTAAAAAAAAAACATAGCCGGCGACACTCAAAATATAAAACTTCCTTAAGTTTTGTCCATGAGTTTATATATATAATTATTTCTTCGTCCTACACACAATCATTTGAATTACGATCAATAAAAGTAGAACATAAAGAGTTTCCATAAGAAGCCATAACAGCCAGAGACTGGGTTGGGCCATGTTTTTAGGCACAATAATCTCCCATGGGAGATTCCGTCTACAGCCATCTACTTGAATGACAACTTCAGTAGTTTGGTGTAGGAGGATTACAAACACCAATTTTTAGCCTTTCTCTCTCTCTAATCTATATTAATAAAATGCAAATTTCATAAGTGGTGTTCGCTAAAAACTTTCGTTGCAATGCATCAATTTCGACCAAATTTTCAACATTTATGTAAAACGAGATGGAGCAGGTTTTGCTTAACATCAAAATATTTTTCCTAACTTTAACATGCGTAACTTCGCTGTTATCGATTAAATACAAAAAAAAATCAACAGAGTTAATTTTATTTATATATAAATACAAAAAAAAAAAAAATTCAGCAATTCATTCAACTCAATCTAAAAAAATATTCAAAACAAGCAATTTTAAGATAACACCATATGTAAAACAGTCGGCCAAGAAAACAACAACGATATTACATCTTTCTCACATATTCACACACAATCTTGATTAATAATTAAAACTAATCTTTAACATTGTTTATTATACTTCATAATATATAATATTCGTTAGGCAAACTTTCACTCGGATAAAACCCGGGCGAAGCCGGGTACACATCCGCTAGTATAAGGATAAATTTATGTGGTAAGGGTTATTCTATCTTCTGATTGTTGTGGTTGGCAGGTTATATAAGCAGACTTGGGGCCACAGTAGTATCAGGCGTCAATGTTCAAAACAAAAGTGTGAGACAGTTTGGATGTCACCTAGAAGAGAGGCCAGCGCCGAAGACGCGGACAAGGTCCAAGAGGATGTCGGATCTACATGAGAGGAATGAACTGTTGTTATCCGACCGTTTGTCAGTCAAGGAGGGAGGGGAGGGGGTAGGGAACAAACCAACGACTCGGAGACCTTTTGTCCTGTCTTAGGCGCGACGAACTCTCAATCAAACTTTAATATCCTGTTTTGTATTACATGATGGCCAAACTGGCAATTTGAAGTTTCGGGAATGTTACACTATAATTATGTTACATATAAAAAAATCTATCATATTTTGAAATATATTACTCTATATATTATTTTTAGCGTATATCAGTTAAATATATTTTACACAAATAAATTTACTGGCAATGCGTTTCTTTTAAATATCATCAAATAATTATCTCTACAGACCTTACAGCAGTAAGGTAAGCAGAAACGCATTGCCAGTGAATTTATTTGTGTAAAATTTTAACGATAGATGGCAATAAAAATTTAAGTTAAATATATCAAAATACAAAAATATTAATATATATAGTCACGACCGTCTTTCCTCAATTCCTCATCGGCCGCTGTCACGGATGCGCGCGCATCATCATTATGATCATTATCTTCTATAGAAGCTTCTATCTTTATAATTATGTATATTTACAAAAAGTCAATTCGTTCGCGCCTCTAGCGGTGAAAATGAGGGGTAATACCAGCTGACCTAATGTACATGTAAAGTTTGGAGCGGGACGTTTCACAAGAGTGACATCCACGGCTCCAATTTATAATTGTAACAAATAGTATTTGAATAAAAACATTCAATCGGGTAAAACACGGGCGTTGCCCGGGTCATTCGGCTAGTGTATATATATGCATGCAACAATATAAAGAGAGATTACAAAAATATATAAAATATATGTAAATTGTATTTTCCTAAAAGCTTATGTTCATAGTTTGGCTGAATACCATTTCTGAGATTCCACCCTTCAGTGTAGCTTATATAAAATCAGAATGATCCAAAATACAGTATTAGAGCTCTAAGAAGCGGTCTGGTAGGTTAAATTGGCGAAACCGCTGGGAGGGTTCACCACTGTGTAAAAAATAAATATTCGTGCTTTAATGCTTTCATTTCTAATAGATCAAATATGTACAACTAGGTTACATTGACACCATATTATGAAACTTTCTGTTCTTTTCAATTATTTTAGTTCTTGTTTTCTCACCAATAAAATGAATTAATTTAATAAAATGAGACCAATGACCAAACTCAAATAACACTGGAAGTTCTGTGTAGGTGGGGGAAACAGCTTTATCCATCGCTAACTCGAGAGAAAATAAGGTGAGTTCTTTTTTTTTTTTTGTGAAACTATGGTAATGGAATGCATATTTTTATGTATTCTCAAACACAAAGTTTTGTAAGCCAGTCAAGCTCAGTCTGTAGAGCATCAGACTCTTAATTTCAAGATCGTGGGTTCGAGCGCCCCACGTTGGGTGTCTTTTTTATATTATGAATATATATATATATATTTTTTGCTTATCCCTAGTACACGTGGTACAGGCCATGATAATCATGGTGGGTAGTTAGCGACTTCTTTTTACTGTAACTGCACCACATGTCTACACATGTGAAAAGCAGTTCGACTTTGCACTTACTAATGCCAGAGCCCCGTTTGATTACTTGCACTCGCTGAATATAATTTATTAAAGGGAAAACATTAGACCTGTAAATAGGATATTGCTACTTCACCAACTTAACACAGCTTTTTGGTAAATTTGGCCGTTTTCATAATCTCTCTTATAGGATATTATGGCCCCTGTAATGATTTGGGCCATAGCCCAAAACTGGTGTTGTGGATCATTCTTTATCATCACTGGTAAAGGTTTTTTTACTAGAGTGATTCACAATGCATCATTATGGTGCATACTTAAATAGAGAAATACTTCTTTTTGCACATAAATAAGTCTCTATTCATGATAAAATAGTCAATGTTTTTATTAAGCCCGTTGAAAAGCGATTATCGCTTGAAAACTAGCATTTGAAAATGAAAAGAAATTCATTGTGGGAAAATATTTTTGTATTTTAAACATAAATAAGTATCTATCTCAATTACAAGTGGTCATTACAATAGGTATGCGACCTGTATTATATCATAACTGCACCACATGGACTTGCCTCACCCCTTGTGCGTGCAGGCTGTAGCCAACTTCCTCACAGAATATCTCAGCCAGAGGTCAGGAAGGGCCAAGAACTTGCAAGAAATCGACCCTTCTATCTACGGCAACATTCCTAGCCTCAAGACCAACTAGTTCTTTTCATAGACTGTCCGAAATATATCGCCGTTTCTCTTCCATCTCTCTTTTTCACATTTTATTTTGTACCTCTCATTTCTCTACATATTTACATATGACGATTATGGTCGGGAGGAATATATTCTCGTTTTTTTTCAACCAAAAATGTTAAATTTAATGATCGTAGAGGTACAGCCTGTACCACGCTGACGAGGGCCAACAGCCCGAAACGCGTTTGTGTTAGGCTTTTCTTGATTTATCAATAACTAGCTGAATGACCGGGCAACGCCCGGGTTTTACCGATTAAATGTTTTTATTCAAATACTATTCGTAACAATTATGAATTAGCGTCGTGGATGTCACTCTTGTGAAACGTCCCGCTCCAAACTTTGTGTTTTTTAAATAAAAAATAATAATAATGTAAATTCCACAACGAAAATCAAAATCAAAATAATAAATTTTCAAATACTATTCGTTACAATTATAAATTGGCGCCGTGAATGTCACTCTTGTGAAACGTCCCGCTCAAACTTTGTTTCTGAGAAGCGATATTTTTATAGAGAGATGATCTGGCTTTGTGTCTTTTGCTGAATGAATGTTTTTCTGTTGAAATTTTGCTCCTGCATATTAAAAATGAACTGGCTTTACCAGTGGTCTCTGCTTTTTGGAATTTTCCCCATATAATTTTGTATCTGATAATCAAACCTGATACAGCAATATTGTCATCATCATTTTCTGACTAAAAAACAACTATTTTTGCCCAGAACCTGTCAATTTAAATTTTTCTTGGCTAAAAATCTGATAAATATTTCTTCCAGATTTTTCTCTATGTCCTGTTAAAACACGTTTTACATGTCTATTAGGTCAGCTGATATTACCTCCCAACTTCACCGCTAGAGGCGCTGCTTGCGAGCGAAAGTGCAAATTCGCAACGAAATTTGCAAATAACTCGAAGAATATTCGGGATAGAGACCTGAAATTTTCGTTAAAAGTTTTTCCAGATTTTACTATATATACTGTTGAAATTTCAGTCAGATTAGTTACGTATTGTGGACGTGTATAGCCGACATAGGAACAAACACACATACATACATACACTGACTTTTATATATATAGGGATAATATAAAAATAGCACTTAACATTAATTTATTAATGTGATTCTCCTGTTGAAGGACTGACAAGTCCGAAATCTTGAAAATAAAAAATTGTACAAGAAACTTAGCCCTGGAAGCTTTATTTATCTTATAATATAATATATTATCGCTATCATTTGATTGAAAGGTTAACCATTTTGCGTTGCTTATTTTAAAAATATTTTATTTAAAAAGATGTAAAATATTTTAGGAGGGCCCCTGGCTCACTAGTAATGCAGCCTCTTAGTGGTCTCTTCAGTTTAAACTAGAGTTTACCTTTTGATCAATTATATAGCTTCCCTCTAACTAATGTTGGAGATTAGAGGGAGAGAAGGCGAATCGAAAAATATTTCAGATAACATAAATTAAAGAAATTTTGGAAGAAAAACTCGACATTTATAAATTTTATAAAACAATTTTTAATTTAGAAAAACAAAAATACTTATTTAATTTTCACTGATATTCACAGATAATACTTTCTTTTTTTTTTTTAATAACTAACTCTGTCAAACCTTATTTTTCGATTTTTGAGAATTTTTTCGAAATGCGTTGCTTATAACTTGTGTCTTTCTTTTGAACTATAAGTTAAAAAGCCTTAAAATATTTTTTAATTGAACACAAAGAAATCAATTTTCAAGCAATGTAAGAACATACTTTTTTTTTTCAAATGTGCAACTTACATTTTTTTTTTTTACCAATCAAAAGATAATTTAATAAAATTATTTTAGCCACATTTTTATAAAAAAATATATTTATATATATATAGTTGTCACATAATATTTCATTACTATTTTCATAATCCACCTACCTATCAAAAGATTAATTATATAATACTTTTTTGAGCAAGAGAGTGTGCAAGCATTCTTTTTAAGAGGGTAGGTAGAGTTTTAAAAAAAGTATAATTAAATACCTTCATATTATACACCAAACATAAACTAAAGAACACTAATAAAATTTTTGCAATAGGCTAAAACTTCAACCCTAAGAGTACAATTTCCAAGTAACTATCACAGAACCAAAACTAAATGTCACCAAGTATTTATTTGAAAAATTTTGTGATTAGATATTTTCAATGCATAATACAGAATATTATTTAGGCTTAATAACAAAAAATAAAATAAGAATAATAATAAATAATAAAAAGGTATTATACTCATATCTGCGCATCACTGGTAACAATGTTGTATCAAGTATATTAATATATTAGGTTAAGTTTTAACCTAAGTTAAAATAGTTTAGGTTGTTTGAAAATGAAAATTTAGTTTACACTCTTATTAGGTCTATATATATATATATATAGCATGACAAAATACAATGACATAGGTGTTAATACCAAAATAGTAACACTATTGTTACAATTTGGTCTTATTACCTTGTGTTTATAAACTATTGTTAGAGAAACATCACTTTATATATTTGGATTTGTTTTTATTACTATAAGCTATTTTTAATAATATTATATTATAATATTTATGAGAGTACTATTTATTGTTTGTTGGCAAGAAAAAATGTCACGACCCGGGTTCGATTCCCGCATTGGACACTTTTCTGTTTAAAAAAAAAATGCTCCAATGGCCCCCGATTCTTACAAAAGTACAACCTCACCAGCGAGTGCAAGTAACCAAACGGGGCTTTGGCACATTTGTAAGTGCAAAGTCAAACTGCTTTTCACATGCTTATCCTTAACATGCTTATCCTTAAATATTATCAACATCAAGGAAGCCGAAGGAAGCTATCTTCAATAAAATAAGAACATTCCAGGGAAAAGTTTCTTTTGAAAATATTTTTATTTAAAAATCTCTCAAGCTTTCTGGAAAGAAAGCCCTTCTACGGAAGAAAAAGCTTGCCTGAAAGCTTGAGATATCTATATATATAAAAATCAATGTTTGTTTGTTTGTTTGTATGTCCGGTATACAAATTCGCAGTAGTTCACTAATTCAAACCAAAATTTCCATACATAGGTAAAAAAATACGGGGAAGACGATAGGCTATTTTAAAAAATATATAAATCAATTATTAAAACTATATATTCAAATTATTCTACTTAGCTCACGAACAGCGCCCTCTATCAAAGATTAGATTAAATTATGCTGATGCAAACAAATAGATAATGCTAATAACAAACAATTATAAAAAAAAAAATCTTATCTAAATATATATCACTCGGGTAGATATGCACACGGGTCAATCCCGGGGCGAAGCCCGGGTCACCCGTCTAGTTTTTAAATAAAAAATATTAAAAGAAACTTTTCCCTGGAGGCTTAATATTTTTATTTTAATATTGATTCAAGGGATTTCGAATTGTGAAGCTATCTTTGTTTCCAAATATTCTGTCTGTATTTAGTCTTCTTATTTCTTATCCTTAAATATTATCAACATCATGGTGATGGGTCTTCATGTCTGCAGTTGATTTAAAGAATCTGATATTGTGGTAGTCAGACTTCAGATAAGGATGCTTCTTTGGGTGCTGGCTCAGATTCAGACATAACTGTTGATTACTTTTAATGACTACATTTCACCATTCAATGATAAGGTACAAATTTTTGGATTATAGATTAGGAATGCAAGGTAATATGACCTAATAAATAAATTGGGTGTGATGTTTCGGTAACAGTATTGTTACCATCGTCAGGCAAATAACTGTATTCCACAATATTTAGTCTAATGATGGTAATAATGCTCTTTCTGATGAAATCTCACACACTATTTATTGGGAAACCAGGAGAGAGGTTTTGTTGAATCCAATCATCCTTGGGTACCCTACTTATTTCATCCTCTTGTAATTTCATGGCATCTCCTAGTTGTATTTATTTTAGCAGGAGATTGTTTTTAAAATTTGATCCCAATCAATTCTATAGGATTTAAATCACAATGATAGAATAGAGGTCCTATCAGAATGGCCTCTGCTTGTCAATTTTATAACATTTTGTTAATAATTAAGCAACAATACGCCATCTATATATATATGTTTTTTTTTTACACATAAAACAAACTTCTACTTTCCTTACTGCAATGAAAAAAATATATATATTGGGAGTTCTTGGCTCATCATTGGTGAACCCTCCCAGCGGTTTCGCCAATTTATTCCACCAGACCGCTTCTTAGAGTTCTGATACTGTATTGGATGATTCTTCTTTTACATTCTACTAGACGGGTGACCCGGGCTTCGCCCCAGGATTGACCCGTGTGCATATCTACCAGAGTGATATATATTTAGATAAGATTTTTTTTTATAATTGTTTGTTATTAGCATTATCTATTTGTTTGCATCAGCATAATTTAATCTAATCTTTGATAGAGGGCGCTGTTCGTGAGCTAAGTAGAATAATTTGAATATATAGTTTTAATAATTGATTTATATTAGGAGTACAAATAAGTTTTGAGGGATTTTTTTATAAATTCGAAGCTTTATTCAGGGAAATCAGTACAATATATTTCATTCAAAGTATTATCCATCTTTAGCTACGACTTTTTCCCATCTTTCAGGCAGCATACGGATTCCGTGTCGAAAAGATTCCTCGTCTTTTGAGGCGATCCAAACATTGACCGAATTTTTCTCCTCTTCGTAAGAAGTGAAGTGCTGCTCGGCCAGGCCATGTGTCATCGAACGGAACATGTGGACGATTTTCTGCGCTTTGGTTGTCGTAGTGAATCCACTTTTCGTCCCCCGTCACGATTCGATGCAAAAAAAAACCCTTCCGATTTTGTCTTTTGAGCAGTAGTTCGCACGTGCAAAACGGCGCTCGATGTTTCCTGGCTTGAGTTCATATGGAACCCAATTTCTTTGTTTTTGCACGATACCCATGACCTTGAGACAGTTCAAAATCGCTTGTTGAGTCACTCCCAAGGTTTCAGCGAGCTCCTCTTGAGTTTGGCTTGAATCTTCGTCCAATAAAGCCTCCAACTCAGCGTCTTCGAACTTTATTGGCCTCCCTCCGCGTTCTTTGTCTCTGGTGTCAAAATCGCCACTTTTGAAACGCCGAAACCAGTACTCACATGATTTTATTGATAGAGCATGTTTACCATATGCCTCACACAGCAATCGATGTCCATCAGTTGCACTTTTATTCAAATTAAAACAAAAAAGCAGCGCTTCCCGCAAATTGTGTTTTGTTGGCAAAAAGGTTGACATGGTTAGAGCACCAAAAAAAAAGTTCCTTACACTTGGGTGAAAAGACTTCTTCTGATTTTTTTGGGGAAATGATGAAGCCTTAACATGAAACCTTACAGGGTCCGATGCTATTTATATAATATTTGTTGTGGCTTCTTTTGCAAATCCCTCAAAACTTATTTGTACTCTCAATATATTTTTTAAAATAGCCTATCGTCTTCCCCGTATTTTTTTTACCTATGTATGGAAATTTTGGTTTGAATTAGTGAACTACTGCAAATTTGTATACCGGACATACAAACAAACAAACATACAAACATTGATTTTTATATATTATTCTATATACACTGAAGGATGGAATCTTAGAAATGGTATTCAAGCAAACTATGGACATAAGCTTTTAGGAATGAATCACATTTAAATATTTGCATCGAGCAATGCTCTTCCGCAAACAATAAGGACAAGGCCAGTTAGACATAATTAATTGATCCTTCCCAATATTTTTTCATATTTTTCAGTAAGGACAGTAGTAGTTTATGTGTAGTGTAAACATTTTAATATTTCTTAGATATTTTGTTGTTTTCTTTGATACTTAGAGTTCAATTTTTGCATAACAGGTGTGAATGCACAATAATGATGTTTTCCAACTAACCTAGCATTCAACTCTAGGATATCGTCAGAATTTGGAGGCTTATCGATTTGCATTGAGTGATAAGAGGGATTGTTATTGTTCGTAATTATAATGGTTTTTTAGATAAGAACAGTAGTTGATTTACAAACCAACAAGTGAGGAGACTATTGCGTTAATTTCCTTTTGATAAGTCTTTTCCTTTCTCAGCCTCAAAAAAAGAGAGAGAGAGAGGCAATGTTGACAAAGCCTGCATACCCAAATCTGTGCTTCCTTTCCCTTAAGATAATTGATATTAAGATAACTCCATGATATATTCCCCTGCACTAACAAAATAATAACTATATCATCTTTATAAATCTGGAAAGAGAACATGTTCCCATCCTTCTCCAAGATAATTGGCATCTTTTACAAACTGCTACAACAGGTATTGCTAATTTAAAACCTTTCTTTAAATGTTTAAAGGCTTTGTGTATATGTGTGTTTCTCATCAAAGTCGAGTCTATACACAACAATTATTGTAAATTCCGCCAAATTAAGAAATGTCAAAGGAAGGGAAACTAAAAATAACTCTGTATCCAATCAGGATAAGTCATTTACTGATTTTTCAAATATGGCTACTTACTTGGCAAATTACTGCTTAACCCTTCTGCTGCTGCCTACCATGTAGCTCAATGGCCATCCTGCTTATTTTCTGGGCCTTTACTCAGATGCCTCTCACATGCTTTGGTGTGATCAATGCTCCACCGTTTATTCCCCTGGTTCACTGTATATGATAGAAAGGAAATATTGTCACATAGTTGTAGATGACCCTAGTTTTTAATATCAACTTTTATTTATTGGATATTAATCACAACCTAACACAAAATGCAAAACTACTCAAATGGCCAATTTGCCCTACATAAACAAAGAAACTTCCTTAATATCAATTTAAACCTACAGGAAGATGGCTGACCATCACCCTCTCTACCTACCAGAGGCAATGAACACTCTGACATCTTCACTGATGGAAGTCTTGTGAAGGATGATTGCTCAGGAAGTGGAACGGTTATCCTCAATAAAGACATCAAAACTGAAATCAATCATAAAAATACCAAAGGTTTATCCCTATTTATAGCAGAAATCAACGCAATAAAAAAATAGTCCTTGAAAATTTGAACAAACTAGCTCCTATCTCATATTTTCTGATTCAAAAGCAGCACTAACTGCTCTTAAATCTTGCTACTCAACCAATAATCCCCTACTAAAACCAATAGCTAAAGAACTGAATAAACTCCACGCTGGCAAAACAAGGAGAATCTTCTTCCCCTGTTCCCCTTGAACACAAGGATGTACCCAAAGGATGCGACTTGCAACTATAAAAATTTCCTAATAGGAACTTGGAGGAAGGATTTCTCACATCATTGGTTCCATTCCTTGAGAGACACTACTGATCAACCTAGATAGACAAGACAATCATTTCCCGCCTAAAAAACAGGCCACACAAGGAAAATATTCTTTGAAGGCAAAACCAAAAACTTCCCAAATTGCACAAAATGTCTGGCTTGTGAGGAATCCCCGGAGCACATCCCGCAGTGCTGCGGCCTAAACAAGCAAGATATCTACAAAATCCCCCAGCAAGTCATCAATATACCAGGAAAGCATGGTCTGCACAAGTTGGTTTAAGCAATCAACTGATGGATTAGAAAAAAAAAATGTATTGGATAAAGTGTTTGTTAAAAACAAGAATGCCGGCACCTGGGGTAAGCCTACTCCAATGGCAGTGACATTGGCTAGCAACATGAGCCTCTGGAAGGTTAATATAATGGCCTTCAAAATAAGAGAGCAAATGTCTGTCTGTCTCGCTGGTCTTATTTTCTCCCCTGACCACTGATGATGTCTCTTGTGCAGGAACACCTTGTACGTTAAGCATATTCCTCCTCCCATAAGGAATGATGTAAGAGCCTTCCTTCTCTTCTTCTAACCCAGCCTCTAATGACTTTTATGTCTGGGTGTAGGAAACTTTGAGGACTATATTTTCTTCCTACGGGACAATTATTCACTTATATTTCAGCCATAACAAAACTGACATTCCCTTTCATGGGTAAGTTGGCTGTTTCTTCTCATTTAAAAACTCTTATCTAACCGCATGTCATCTTCACACCTCCCCACTGGGAACTTGTGCGTTTAGAAATCCAGTTGGATATTTTTGTTATCCTAGAGAGTGGCATCTGTCAATGCCATATAAACCTGAGAATGAAGTTTTGACAATTTGGGCTTTGGCTTTCTGGGGCAGCTCCAGAACTGACATCTAGTAGAAGGACAACTTCAATTTTTTTTAATATCATAACTCTTCATAACCTTGACCATAAACTCATCTGAGGGTCTCTTGTACAGCAGATACATTGGGGAAAGTTGTCCTAGTTGATGATAAGCACAATTTGGATTATAGATTATAATAAAAGAAAATAAGACCTAATCCAAATACTTTATTAGTGTGTGACGTTTTGGCAACAACATTGTCACCATCATCAGACAAAAAAAAAGATATCAAAGTTGATTCATCACTTGAAGATTCTATTTTAAAGAGTTCAGGATCTGAAGCTCTCCTCTACTCTTAGTGGAGTTGATGGCTATCTGAGATGTCACTATATGTGATGATGATGATTCTATAATGTATCTGTTGCTATCATTTTCTGAGTGGTGAATCATGGATAGACATTGTCACAGGTCATAAATTTCAACTGTTATATTTGTCCAATTTTGAACTGTGTGTGAAGTTATTAATTACTCTGGCATAAAAATCCTGGAAATTGAGCCTATTAAATATTCCGGTGCCAGTGATAGGCTCAAGTGTTTTGTGAGATAACACAAACTCAGTATTTTGTAAAGTTGCCAATAAATGAATGGAAAACCATTGATAGTATTTAAATACCAAAACTAAACAATGGGTTTCTTTATTACCATAAAAATTGGGTGAGCTTTCAAGCAAAGATGCTTCTCTTCTCATGAACCTAGATAAAATAGCTTCCAAGGAAAACTTATTGTTGTGGGTTGGTGATGCAAAAGAACAGCCAAATAAGTGATAAATATAGTATTATTATTAGATATAAGGATATATATGTTGACAAAAGAATAGCAACCGCACACAGCAGTAGAACAAAAGCAGGCTAAAAGTATATACAAGATGAAGACTGACGGTTGAGGTTGGGCCGTTCCCATTGGTCAGTTATCTTCATGCAGCGCCTCCAAGCAGCGCCCACGTCCATGCTTCTCTCATCACTTATAGATACAAATCACAATTATCTTTCATTTGATTTGTATGAAATATTTTATAATTAAATATTTTATCATTTCATTTTAGGGCCATGAGGAGAACTTGGCTTGAAAGATATTGTAATTAATAGCTTCCTTCCCTTGTCATTCTGACACAGTGTGTGCTGTGCTGTGACATTGCTTCTCTCTCTTCCTTGCCTTTGCTCCATGTGGCTCGCTAGATAGTACCAATATATTAATGCTTTGAGCTGTCAAATGGTAACTTGTTGGTTCATCTCTTTGGTTTTATCTAGTAACTCGTTGGTTATCTCTTTTGTGAAAGCAGAATTTGTATCTATTCTGTGTGAATAATCGCCTGAAAGAAGAAACCCTTATAGAAATACTGGGATTAAATTGCTAGGGATGATAAGGTACAATTTAGATTATAGATTAGAGCTACAAAACAATAAGACCAAATACTAATTTATTTGGATTTGATCATATTACCTTGTTTAGGGGTGATAATTATAGTTTAACACTGTAGTGTATTGTAGCACGGCTGATTGTGCAGTTACATCATCTTTGCTACTGAAGAAGAAGCCCAGTTTGCTCAAAATTCCCTGAACCAACAGCCGCCCTTCAACATGAATGTCCGCCTAGTAGAAGACAAACTTGTAAGTTTATTCTCCTCCTTTAGAGATTTTATATAGAGATTATTTCTGCCTTGTTTTCTTACTTGGATTTCAATTACTTCTGTGTCCCTGAAGCCAGGCCAGCTGAACCCAGGTTTTTTTTTATAGTGAGCTTGTTACTGCTCCCTTTTTGCCTGATTCTATAAAACTCTTTAAGATGAAAAACGTTTGTTTTTTTCAGGAGACCCAAAACAACAGAAATAAAGGCAAACAAAACTATAACCGAGTTGGAAACTCAGGTAAAGTATTGGTGTCTTGGCTAAAGAGGATTTCCCACTTTAAATACAGTTTTCCTATAATAACTACTGATTTTAATTTCTTCCATTTTTCATATTAAATATGTGACCAATTTCTAGTTGTATTTGTAACCAATTTTGGCCCTGTATAACCTCATCTACATTTATAGCCAGAACTTTATGATGTCCATATCTACACTCATGGACAAAACTTGAGGAAGTGAAAAGTCAAATGTCACCAGTCTGCTATTTGTTTGAAGGAGACAGAGTTGTTCACACTTGGTTATCTCGTGTGTCTTCAATAAAAGTCACTGTAATATCTTTCAGAGTTATTGTCCTGATATACATGAGGTACAACTTCCCTTAAGTTTTGTCTCCATGAGTGTAATTTGTCTATCACCTTTCACACACCTATTTTGCCATTTTTTGAGTCCCCACTGTCAGAATCTCCCACCATTGAACTCCATCGTAGCAGAAGACCTGGAGAGGTCAATTTATATAAACAGATTTTTAAGGAAACACAAGGTAATAAGACCAAATAAATAAATAAACATCACACACTAGCATTCACTAATTTTGTCTGATGATGGTAACAACGCTGTTACCGGAACGTCACACACTTTATTTATTTGGTGTTATTACCTTGTGTTTATAAACCAAATTAGTACCGTATCTCAGATTTTATGGAATTTATTAACAGACTTGCAGTTTGTTTTTTTGAACCTTCCCCCCCCCCCTCTCTAATATTTACCCTCATTTAAACAAATGTATAGTCACATCTATCTGGGTGAAGCCTCAATCAACATTCTCTTGGAATGGTTAGCCAGCAAAATCTCTCTGCCATTATGTCACAAAAAATATATATATGTATATTTTTTGCTTATCCCTAGTACACGTGGTACAGGCCATGATAATCATGGTGGGTAGTTAGCGACTGCTTTTTACTGTAAGCACATCACATGTCTACACATGTGAAAAGCAGTTCGACTTTGCACTTACAGATGTGCCAGAGCCCCTTTTGGTTACTTGCACTCGCTGGTGGGGTTGGACTTTTGCAAGAATCGGGTCCCATTGGAGCATTTTTTTTTTTTTTTTAACAGAAAAAAGTGTCCAATGCAGGAATCGAACCCGGGTCGTAGTGGTCGAAAACCAAACGGTTTAACCAGCCTTCCACCGACCCCCCCATGTCACAAAAATACTTTACAGGAGTAGCCCAACCTGCCAGGATTCAAACAAACTGCTATCTACATTCTATAGAATCATGAAAATAGTGACTCTTAATTAATTCTTTACATAATGAAAAGTCCTATATAGTGGAATGAAAAAAATAAGACTTAAATCACCAAATAAATAGTGTGTGATGTTTTCGTAACTGCATTGTTACATTCTTCAGACTGTTCAGCCTTTGTGTCTGTTGATGGTAACAATTCTGTTACCAAAACATCATACACTATTTATTTTTTTGGAGATTTAGACTTTGTAGTTCTAATATAACATCTAAATAGTGTCCCTTATCATAATATCCAAATAGAATATCTGTTTTGGTTTTGTTTTCAACTCATCTGTTCTCTTGCAAGGATTATTACAAAATTCTGGAGAAAGATAAGAATTGAAGCTAGGTATAATGATTGAAATACAACTGTGTGTGTCTGATGAACTGCCATTATTGTGGCCAGATTGCTGCTGTGTTGGAACATTTTTACTGAGCGTTTGTTTGTGTTGTAGCTGCCGGCCACACAGAGGGCTCCAATAACCATACTAAGGTAAGTTGTTGTTCCGTTGAGTTGGTTTGTTGTAATAATTGCCAAGATATAATGTATGTATTGGTTCTCATGGAAGGTTTTAATCTCCAATATATATATATATTAAGAAAAAAGCATCTCCTTATCGTGCAACTTGAAAGTTGCTGATGGCTTGCGCCATCTATCGGAATAAATATCAACTATTCTCGTTGATTTTTAATTATTCCAGAATTGGCCAAATATCCATTCTTGATTAATCAAGAAAAGCTAACCACGGATGTGTTTCGGGCTGTTGGCCCTCATCACCGTGGTGCAAGCTGTACCTCAACGACCAAAAAATTGGTCATTAAGGCATCCTGATAGATGGCGCAAGCCATCAGCAACTTTCAATTGCACGATAAGGAGATGCCTTTTTCTTAATTTATGCACCTTATCCCAGTACAATATCACATTTGTACTATTTTTTCATATTTATATATGTATGTTAGTGAGAGTGAGGCGGGCGGGATGTAAGGCTCTGTTTCTAATTATGTAAATTGTTTCTAATTTACGTTCACGTGTTGGCTACTTGTTGACACACAACAAATGATGCTCCAATAGAATTTGAAGATGAAAATTCAAAAATAGCAAGCCACCAAATAAGTAAACTGTGTGATATTTAGGTAGTTGTATTAACCATACCATTGTGTGAGGATTTATAGTAAGGGTGAACCACTGAAATGTAGCACATTGACCTCATACTTTGATATATAGCTCTATCCTTCGCGAGATATCCAGTCCAATCATGTTTTGGCATGTTGCTGCTGCCTCACCCAGAAGGCTGCTGTTTAGAACCTACCCTGCCTGAGACCTGCCTCCATTGCAGGTCCTACTTCCGTCCTCTTTATGGACCACCTATGACTCCGCCTTTGGCACACTTCACTCCTCCCCCCCATCTTCCAATTGGGTAAAGTCATAGCTTAGCCCCGCCTCCTTCTTCTCCTTTAACCCTGCTCTAATCCTGAGCACTGTCCTTTAGCCCTTTCTTGATAGCTCTCTCCAACTTAACATCAACAACGTGCAACCAGTTCAATCTGCTATGTACAAGGGATTGATTCTCTCCACCTGCTGAGGAAGAATAAAATTTCAAAAACTTGCTGAATAGTTAAGAAGCCCATATTTTGATTACATATTAGCTAGTATCTTTTGAAGAAGACTTTAGAATGTTAAAAAGACTGTGGATCAAAGTATTACAAGTTTGTTTATCTATTTATTTTCAAATAATTTGTGAGGCAATCTAACGTAACTCAGGACACCTATCCCCCGATTTACACGGTACTTGTTTTACACGTTTTCGCTTTTACACGGTTTTCCAAATAAGTTTTTTTTTTTGTTTTTATCGCACTATACTAAATGCTACTCTGATTGAACAAATGCGCTGTGTACACATCTCACGAGAAATCCCGAGCTTATGTGCTGACTACATATTTTAACCTGTCAATGCATTTTATTTCTGTGTACACCTATCCCCCGATTTACACGTTTTTCTCAGGAACGTATCTACCGTGTAAATCGGGGGGATAGGTGTATTTTGTTTAAAAAACTATAAATATTTCTCACAGTGGGTGTCTTTTTATTTTAAAATGCCAACTTTCAGGTGATAATGGCTCAGGGTTACATTTCAGTTGTAGATATCTATTCTGCTGTATATTTGTAAACACTTCTTGTAAGAAATAATGAAATAGTTAAGCCTGTTGAAGAGTGATTATCACTTGAAGCATTTTAAAATGAAAAGAAACTCATTGTGAGAAATATATGTAGTTTTTAAATGCTTTTCACAATTTCATCTTGAGACAGCATTTGGTGCTATGGCAATTTTTGAAGGTTGTAACTGCAAGAGTTTGTTCATTATTTTTTTTAAAGATACACTAGAACCTCCTTTTAGCAGACACCTCTCTACAAAGGACAGTTTTCATTTTCAAAATTACCATTTTTACTATGGTGTCCTTTACAGGGAGGTTCTACTGTATTTTCATCTATTCAAGTTTTGGAATAAAACTTGGTTCTTTATTATTTGACCCTTTGGAGAGGCTGTCTAGGGTATTGTAATTGTTTGCTAGAGATTCACATTTTGGAACTAGATAAAAGAAGAGTTTGTTTGTGAAGCTTTAACAAAGAACTGGAGCAAACAAACGAATATTTTTGAAACAACTGGAATGTCAAAAGATTAAATGGATAGACAGGGTGGCGAACAAATAAAGAAGATTTAGCGGAGAGCGTAGCCATCTTCTAGATGAAGTAATCCAAAGAAAATGGTATTTTTTGGAAGACTCAGAAGATCATTTACTGGAGAGATACAATTCGGAAGAATGAAGGATTGGTTCGATAATCCCATAAATGGTCTCTAGAATTTGTTATTATCCCTAGTACACGTGGTACAAGCCATGATAATAGTGAGGTAGAAGTTGACCATTGCTTTTACAGTAAGCGCACCACATGTCTACATATGCGAAAAGCAAATTGACATTTGCAAATATGCCAGAAATCCTTTTGGTTACTTGGACTCGCTGATACAGTTGTACTTTTGCAAAAATTGGAGGCCATTTTTTTTTTTAATTAGAAAAAAAGTACCCAATGTGGGATTCAATTTTGGGGCGGAGCAATTGAAAACAAACTGTTTAAAGCACTCGTCCACCGACCCCCTGGAATCAGAGGGTGAGAATGAGGAGGTAAAGGGCTTTCCCCTGACCTCTCTATGACTGTAATAAGGATTTGTTGGTTCTTTTAATATGAGGGGTTATGCTCCTCTCCCTTCAGTTTCAATGACTAGAATTTGTCCAACACACACTCTACCTTATTTTCATATCCAGAGAGACCAAAAATGACTTCCTTCAAATATAATTCTGCATGAATTGTAGTGTTGAATTGTGACTTTTCCATAAGAGACCGACCTCCTTTAAAAAAATCACAGATATTCCAGATCTCTCTTAGTTTCTCTTTTTATAATCTAGTTTAAAAAAAAGGCATCTACAGATAATGTAACTAAGGATTGCTGATGGCTTGCTCCATCTGTAGGAATAACCATTTTAATTCTTCCTGAGTTGAGAGATAAGGTACCATTTAAATTTATAGATTAGGGAATAATATCAAATCCAAAAAAAAAATGGAGCATGACGTTTCAGTAACTATGTTATTACCCAAATGTCACACACTATTTATTTGGAGTTAGTGTTGTGTTCATTCCAGAATCAACCATATCAATCAAACTTGATATTTATTCTGACAGATGACACAAGCAAACTTGCACCTACTGGTGGGTTTGGACTTTCATAAAATGCAGGGTCATCGAAGTAATTTTTTTTCTACAAAAAATAAAGTACCCAATGTGGAATTGGATGTGGGCTCCTGGCTGTTGGGAATGGACAGTCCACCAACCTTGTAGAATATGTTGCTATACAGCAGTTGTTGTGTGCAGCAGAACTCTCCCCAAGACTCCATCCCCTCAGGCTCCTGCTCCAAGTGTGGGATTAAATGTAAGAACTGCTATGTCTAACCCTGATGATGATGATAAGGCACAATTTGGATGATAAACACAAGGTAATAACACCAAATAAATAGCGTGTGACGTTTTGGTAACAACACTGTTACCAATACATAACATACTATTTATTTATTTGGTCTTATTACCTTGTGTTTATAATCCTGATGACTTTTTAAATGGGAGATTTTCAATTAGCACCCCGAAGAATCGTTAGTTACAGTTTGGATAATACTCATGGACAAAGCTTTAGGAAATGGAAATACTGATGTCTCAAGGGTATATATATATATATATATATATATATAATTTTAAGGAGACAGAAGCAATTTTGTTCACACTTGGTGTGTCTTAAATAAAGGTTAATGTTTATCCAATATCTTTCAGCATTATTGTGAGTCTGAATCCCAATATATATGCTGAAAGGTACAACTTCTTTATGTTTTGTCCATGAGTGTAGATTAGAAACACCAAATAATAAGACCAAATCTAAATAAAGTGTGTGGTGTTGTGATAACAATGTTGTCCTCAGACAAAAGTTCTGAAGATGACAACAACATTGTTACACACTATTTATTTGGATTTGGTATATTAGTGCCTTGTGTTTCCATCCTGAAGAGTCAATTTACCAGAATGTTGGCAGAAAATTTTTGCTCTAGTTTTCTGTTTACCTGATTATATTGATAAAATTTGGCAGCCACATTTTTTGTCTATTATGTCTATATATTTTTTCATCATTTAATTGTTAAATGGTCAACTCTGACATGAGACACAAGACATGGGCTGGGAGTACTTGGCTGAATCCACTTCTTTCAGTGAGCTTGTTACTGCTTCCCTGTTTACTACTGTGACTTGCAATGTGGTTATTTAGGGAGTTAAATATATCTAATCCAAACATCTCACAAGTTTTAATTCTACCATTCAAAGTGAGTTAGGAAATCAACTTTTATTCATATATAAGATAGGCTTTCAAGTTGTAAAGTTTTTGAAGCTCTCAAACTACAAAAAAAAAAAAAATAAAATGACATAGATTACAATTGATTTACTTTGAAAAACAAGGTAATAAGACAAAATCCAAATAAATAGGTCTTGTTACCTTTTTCCAAATATGTAGGGGAGACTGGGAGAAGTCTATAATAGAATAGCAGAACAATAGAGATCCAAGATCTTTAATAGTTCAACACATAAAAGAAACAGGTCCTACATTTAACTTATCTCAACCCATAGTGTATTATGACAGTATCCATAGTAAATAACAAAGACTTATAATAGAATCTATGATATCCAGACAGCAAGAAACAGATTCATTGAACTACCAGAAACATAGGAAACAATACATACAAATACTAACCCACAGATGTCTTCTATATACCACAATACTTCATGAGTTTTATTATATTTAGTTCTATGTCTCAAGATGATATCGTTCAACCTGCATGTTTCTAACCTGTATATATTTTCAAATATGTTTATTTAAATCTTGTAATATATTTCTCTTAATATCATTAGTTTTAAATATGCAGATAATATTTTATATAAAATATATATCCTTCCTTTCATTAAAGTGATAATACTCCTGTTGAAGAACTGATAAAATCTTGAGTAGATATACAAGAAACTTGGGCCTGGAAGCATTATTTATTTTATTAATCTTATTACCTTGTGTTTCTAATCAATATTCCAAATTGTACCCGATTTCCTTTGAATTAATGCTCATCATTTTGTTCTTTTCCTATATAACATTAATGTGTTGATACCCAGCATGTAATGATAGTAGGACATGTAATGTGTGTGTTGATCCAGGCCACTTCCAGTGTTCAGCATGCTCTAAGACCTGGTACTGCTCTACCAACTGTCAGATAGAGGATTGGCCACAACATAGCCTCGGCTGTATGCCCCCACTGTAAGTACCTCCCTCGGCATGTTCCATTCTCCGCTGACACACACTCTGCAGCAAATACCCAGCAGGCACCATCCTGAGCTTCAACCCTTGGAATGCTGCCCCCCGTACCGCCAGGCCCTCCTCCAACACCATCCCTACTGACTCCACAAGCCATTGGAAGCCCAATTCCAACAACAAGAGCATCCCCAAGAAAAAGATCTCTCTTAGCAACAGCATTAACAACAACAACAACAGCCAACAGGTGAGTAGGGTTAACCCCTTAGAAACCTATTCATAGCTTCTCTAATCCCATCTCAAACCATTCAAAATAGAAAATAACAACAAAATCTATTTCCACTTGCAAAAAATGTAGCTTGGCACCTGCAGCTCCAGAACACATTGTATTAGATGTACTAAACAAGACCTTTAGGAGCTGCATATCATCAAACAGCTCCAAGAACATGGACTCTTGGAATTTGTGTTAATCTTTGCACAAGAGATAAGAAACAACAACTTTAATATAACACCCCAAGGGATCAGAGCTTTCCAGTCAATTAGATGATCATCACATTTGTTGCTAGTAGACATTTTTATAGGACATCCAAATCATTAAAATACTCTGTATAATATATTTTAAATAATATTTTGGTAATATAAATTGATACCATTGAGCCATTTCACAAAAATTTCATTTATTTATAAATTTTTAACTTTTTGTGTAGGGTAAAACTGCATTAATACACATTTTTTTAACATATGAAAACTTATTAATATTTTCTTTATCAAGTGAATAATTTGGAGTGAAAATAAACCCAATAAATTTGCAAAAAAAAAAAAAAAAGCTAAAAAAATCATGAACTTTTAAAGAACTTTTTATGGTTGTGTTTTTGGGCTAGAAATCATTATGTATTCTAGCAGATCAAATTTCAAAGGCATGCATGTCTTTCCTTCTGTAAGTTTTTCAAAGAATGTTATTTTCCAAGACATTATATCAGTGACTGCTTAGGTTATCGAACCAAAGATGACCAAATTGTCTGCACAAAAACAAAATCTGCACGTGACATATGGTGGTCCTTGGCTTTTGCGCTGTTGCATTATCATACAATGGTGCGCATGTGCTAACTATAACTGCAGTGTTTGCTGCCAATTTAGAGATGAGGTTGTATTTAAATAATACTTGAACAGTGTTGTTGCCAAAATTTAAGAAATAGTCAAATTATTGAAAGTGTCAAATTAATTTTAATTATCTTTCTTCTTCTTCTTTCTTATCTCCACTCAATCATATTAGGATATCAAGCTTGTAAAGCTTGAGATCATGACTGGGTGAAGTAGAATGCGTCTGCCTTTGTCATTAAGACTGGGAGGTTTTTTAGCCAGCTTGTTACTGCTCCCCCTCCTCCTTTTTCATCCGGGCTTGGGACCGGCAAAGGTGGAGTTACTTTAATTATCTGATTGGCTGGATATCAGTCTGAAAAAAAAAAAAAACAATGGTCAAATTATTGCAAGTGGTGAATTATAGTTGGTTGAATAGAGAAGTTAAACCTGTATATAGTTTCCCTTAAAAAGAGGAGAACGAGTCTTGTAGCCAATGTTTTTCAAAATCTGCCAAAGGAATTAAAATAGGAAATGCTGTTTATATTTTTAAAGATGGTCACAACAAGAAGTTTCTGTTGTTGCCCAGAATAAGAAGCCAGAGCAGAAAGTGCAGGACCTATCCATGCACTTCAATGCTGGGAACTTCTCAACAGATGGCAGCACCAAGGAAGTAGTGGCCATTGCCACCTTCTCCAAGTTTCCCGAGAGCTTCTACATCCACAGAAACAGGGACCAGGCTGCCCTGCAGGCTGTCACTACCCAGCTAAGGAATGCGACCCAGCTCCCCCACCTGGAGGCTCCCACAGCCGGGGACCTATGCCTGGCCCAGTTCACAGACAGGCTCTGGTACCGGGCCTCCATCTGTGAGGTGAAGGAGAACAAGTGTAAGGTCTTCTACCTGGACTTTGGCAACACAGAGACGGTGGAGCGAGCCCAGCTTAGACAGATGGATGAGAACATAAGGAAGATCCCCCCTCTGGTACGTTCCATCTCCCCACCCCTAGTTCCTCTCTTCTAACCTTGCTGCGACCTGCAGGCCCTCCACTGCCAGATCACCAAACTGACCCAGAAGGTCTCCATCAGAGAACTGGGGGAGTTTGCCAAGAACAAACCTATCTTTGCTGTGGATATTGTTAAAGGGACCTTGTTGTGGAATATTGATCTGGCCAACTCTGAAGGTGAGTGTTTGGTTCCTCTATCATAAGATTGAAACGTTTCAATGAAAATTGTTGCCATATCTTCTGATTTATCTACTTGTCTGGTCATTTAGATGCTAACAATGCTGTTAATGAAATGTCATACATAATGTGATAATTTGACTTTTTTTCTTTTCATTCTGTGATTTTCACCTATTACCATATCACTTTGTTCAATAACAAAATGGTTGGCTGCCTGGGAAAAGGTATTTTGATAGAAAATTGAGCAGAGCTAGGTTTGTGAGAGAATCCCAGCTGAGAGACTGTGTGTGTAGGAGTGAAGCTCACAGAGTTCCTAAGGAACAAGAACATTCCTCCAGCCATCCTAGTCAACCCGGCCGTCCTGAGCCACCCTGCTGTGAAGGAACTCACCCTGAAGAAGCACGATGAGCAGCACCTGTACGGGCTGTGGGTCTCCAGGTCCACGGATCACATCAACCTGAGCAACCTGGAGCCGGGACTCAGCCAGAGCTACCAGGTCAACCAGCTGGTAGCTTACAAGGAGGAGCAGGCTGAGTGGCAGAGAGGCTACATCCAATCCTGGCACAGGGGCTCGGGCACTGTCCAACTGCTTGATGTAGCTGGGCCTCCGGTCAAAGCCACCACCCAGCAACTGGCTCCCCTGCCAGCAGAACTGTGCAAGATCCCCCGCTGCGCCTGCCCCGTGGTCCTGAAGGACATGGCCACCCAGGAGCTGATCAAGATGGCCAAGGAACTGGAGGTGAACCTGTTTGAAGAGTTGGTGTTCAGGGCTGAGGTGGAGGAGGCCGTGCCAGTCCCCAAGGTGGTGCTCTACCTCCTGGATGGCTCGGAGCTGATCTCTACACTGACAGATGCCATGGAAGATGATGAGGTGACAAATACTAACTCAATTCTACCACTGTGTAATCTTGTGTTTCAGAGCCCCTCTCCCCCCACCACCAACAATGTCCAGTCCCACAGCACCCCTGAATCCAACCATGTAGCTCCTCAGGTAGTGCTCTCTTTGATCCCTCTTGTATCCTCTTCTCTCCTTGAGATCTAAAGGTACTTAGAAGTAAGTCCTAGTGGGCATGTTTGCTATCTCTCTCATCTTGAAAAAAAATGAGACATCACCTCTATAATGTGTGGTAATTTACACCTCCCTAAAAGTTGTACTATTCCACGTAATTCCTCTTGATGATTGGACATAGGGCACAACTAGCATTACTGCCAGATTTAACTATAGAAAGAAATACTGGAAAGGCTAAATGACTTACTTGGCACAAAGTAACCAAGGTGTGTTTTTGGAACAGCCCACCAGTCACAGACCCAGTGTGGTGAGATGGCACAAAGTGAGAGAGAGACAGCCAGCCACAGGTGTGTGGATGCTAACTGGGGTTGTGGTGCAGAGGAGTTTCCTCTACCGCACTGACTACCCCCGGGTCTCCCTCAAGAAGGGCACCACCGTCAACATGGTGGTCAGCGAGGTCAAGGGCTTGGATCTCTATGGTTTCCTCGACTCAGGTCTCAGCTCAATATTATGTTTCTACCTAGGCCAGCTTAACCTTTATTTTTTTGGTCTAGTAATATTTGAAAACATTACTGACCAGTAGTGTTTTTTAATTTTGAAAAAAAACAAAATAATATGAATTACTAATGAATGTACCCGGTTTTTACTCGAGTGATGGTTTGCTTAATGAACATTTGTTAAAACAATATTTTTGGGGAAATATCCACTCCATACTGAATCTATTGTCAAAATTAATTAAACTTTGTCTTCTCCACCAAAACTACAAAATTTCACATGAAGGTAGCTCCATATATAGATTAACATATCAAAGACTTAAATTAGACAAACCATTTTGTATATTTGGAGTAATAAAATTTCAGCAACTCTCCAGTAAGAGGACACCTCTCTCCCTACTATGACACTGTAACTAGGTGTTGTCCTCTACAGATGTAGTTCTACTGTAAGGTTCCCTCTGCTCCCAGCCAATCAAGATGACACACGTTATTTTATTTGTTTGATATTGTGCATATCCCACATAGATCTTTTTAAATGATAAGGCACAATTTGGATTCTAGATTATAAACACAAGGAAATAAAACCAAATCTTATTTCCTTGTGTTTAAGATCTTTTTAAAAAAATGATTTGTGATAAAAAGTTTTTAAAATGTGTTTAATGTCAACTTTATCCATATTTGAACTTGTATGCTTTCTGTCAAAGGTGCTAATGTTTTCTATTCCAATATAATAGAACCTTCTTGAGAGGGCACTCACTTGGTGGACACTTTGATTCCACAACTTTACAGAGAGGTGTTCTGCTCTATTGTAAAAGTGCAGAAGGATGGTTTAAGTCACATTTTAATAAATGGCCACAGCTCAGTGAATAAGCTTTGACCAATTCCAATAAGAGTGCCTAGGAGATATGAAATGTGCCAAGCAGGAATACATCATGAGGGGGAATGATAATGAGCTGCAATAAAGACAGCTCTTTCTATTTATAAATGTATTCTAACAATTATTCCTTTGTTTGTTACTGTGGAAAACGTACATTTTATATTATTTAGTGGTTAACCTACAGTTCTGTTGTAACAATGTTGTTGTTGAGCTCTGCCTTATACCCTGATGTATGCTTGGCACAATCAAGATGCATTCAAATAATGCTTTTATTAATTTGACAGACCAGTAGTGTCCTATTATAAAATTGTAGCTCCCCTGTATCTCCTAAGTTGAAATCGTGGTTGTCTATATGGTGTTTGAGGGTTTTATTAAAAGTATGATTGTTGCAGCTGCGGAAGACCTCAGGAGCATTGAGACCAGGCTAGCCAACATGCCCCCTCTGCCCCCAGTTCCAGGGTTCCGCCCAAAGATTGGGGACCTGTGCCTTGCCCCTTTCTCGGAGGATGACTCCATCTACAGGGCTGTTGTGCAAAAGTACATCTCGGATCAGGAGGTGAAGGTGGTGTTTGCGGACTATGCTAACACGGAAGTGATGGATCTCTCCCTGCTGAGGCCCATCCCCCCAGAACTGTTGGACACTCCTCTGCAGGCCTTCAGGTTCCACCTGGACAGTAAGTTGGAGCTGGCTGACTGACAGATTGGTGTTGACACGGTGGTGGCCGCAGACATCAAGGTCCATCCCACCAGAATGCAGGAAACTCTGGGTGAGCTCCGCCACCTGCTGCTGGAGCCCAGCTCTGTGGTGGCCACAGTGATAGAAGTCCGGGAGGACCTGCATTACCTGGACATTGTCGGGTGAGTTCCCTCAGGGGGGTTAGAATTCCTACCAGACCTGCAATACCACAGTATCCTTCTTTGTTAATGGCTGCTCCAATATCCAAGCAATATTATTCTTGGAAATATGTGTACCAAGAAGGCCATAGCCAGGCTTTTGTTTGAATTCACCAAGACTGATGTTGTGGCAATACTTTGTTCTCTACTGGGATGATAAATGTGTTGGTTTTTGTATGTCTTTTTAAAACACACTTTTGCTACAACTATAAAATATAAAGTCAAAGGATGGTATTTATTTATTCATTAAAGCAATGCACGCTTTAAAAATCCTGACTTCAGCTGACCCAGTTGATAGACCTCAGCAAGGGTCCCACTCCAGGGGATAAGGAGGAGCTGCGTCTGTACTCATGTTAGAGTCGGCAGCAAAGGCTTCCATGTTAGGAACTGCCTCAAATTACAGGCAAAGTCAGACTTTCACCAAAGTGTGCCTGGATCATGGTGCCATGATCAACGAAAGCTGCACCCCTATACCCCATTCCATGAGATGAACTCATGGAATTCGTGTAATCTTTACACAAGGGGATAAGAAACAACAACAACGCTTTGTAAAAAAAAATGTGGATAAAGAATGAGCCACAATTAAAGTGTCTCCATTAGAACATATATATATATTTTAAGAAAACTCCTGATTGTGCAACTAAAAGTTTCTGATAGGTTGCTGTCGGAATAAATATCATCTAATTGTTGATTTTTAATTATTCCAGAATTGGCCCCCATTCTTGATTAATCAAGTAAAGCTAACATGATTTAGGCTGTTTGCCCTCATCAGTGTGGTGTAAGCTGTACTCCAACCACCAAAAAAGCTGGTCTTTTGGGGCATCCTGAAAAATCAGGAAATTTTTAATTTATCCACCTGACTACTGCTGAACCACTTGTCTGCACATTACAAATGTAATGTTGATTCTCTCCACTCTCCTGGTGGGGGCCAGACTTGTGCAAGAACCTGGGGCCCATATAATTATTTTTATAAAATAAAACACAACAACAGCAAAGAAGAAATGTGGCGGAAGGTGTTGAACTGTATGTATGTATGGTGTGTGACAGAGTGAAGGAAGCCCTCCAGTCTAAAGGCCTGCTGATACCAATGTAATTAGGGCATCTCTCTATATATTTGAATGTAATAAAACTCCCATTTGTTATGTTTGGTGGATATGCGTGTAAATAAATATTCATTTCACATTTTGTGTCCTTTTATATTTACTGTCAAAATAAGGCTTATTTTGGATTTAATATGAGAGTTTTATTTGTCCAATATTTCAATGGACCAATTGTCCATCTTTTACTATGCGTTTTGTTTTGAAACACACGTCAGGTGAGCTACGGAGGTTTCTCATGCTTATTGGCAGGGGGCAGAAAACCATCCATGGTTTGGTTGGAATTATATTTTCAGTATATACAAATAAATATAAACAAAAGAAAAACAATGTAATATACAAGGTGCGTTCATTAATTTCCAGGACTGGTTAAAAAATAAAATAAATAAAAAAGCTAGAGAAAATATTTTATACAGAGGTAAATATTGGACATTTGACCACACCTGACTGAAAGCACGAGTCTCGTGGTGCACGCGCCGATCTAAAAATAGAACAAAACAACTTCCTTGTAAGGTTCGCATTTCTAATTTTAAATGGCCATTTTCGAAGAGCAGAGAATCTGCATTAAGTTTTGTTTTAAATTGAAAAAAAAGTGATACTGAGACGTATGAATTGATTAAAGAAGCTTTTGGCGATGCAGCTTTATCCCGTTCAAGAACTTTTGAATGATTTTCACGCTTCCAAAAAGGTCGGGAAAAGGTAAACGATGATCAGCATACTGGGCGTCCAAGATCATTTCGTTGCGAGGAAAACAAGCTCAAAATAAAGGAGTTAATTAAATCTAACAGAAGAATTATCTTCAGTGACTGGACTATCTGTTTATTTGGGGATAATGAGGTGCTTAAGGGAGGCAGTGCGCCTTAAAAGACCTGAAAGATGGCAAAACAATGACTGGATACTTCACGTCGGTAATGCGCGGCCGCACACAGCCCATGTTGTTTTGCAGTTTTTGGCCAAGCATTCAACCATACAGATCCCTCATCCACCCTATTCCCCCGACTTAGCCCCCAATGACTTTTTCCTCTATCCTAAATTGAAAATTAACTTGAAAGGACGGAAATTTGACAACGTTGATATGATACAAGCTGAATCGAAGGCAACCTTGAGGAACCTCTCAAAAAGTGATTTTATCTCCTGCTTCGACAATTGGTAAAAAAGATGGAATGGGTGTATTGAGGCAGGAGGGGCATATTTTGAAAAATATTGAATTAGTTTTTTTATTTGTTTTATTTTTTCAAAGATACAGAGCAGTCCTGGAAATTAATGAACGCACCTTGTATATAAATAAATGTCAATAGTTGGAAGATATGCACAAAATAATATGAATTAATTAATTTAAATGGTCTGCAAAATAATTTCTTATACCTTATCAAATCTTACTCCTTTCAAGGCAATATAAACAGAGGAACTAAGAAAAGTTGGGCCATGTTAGGTGAAAACTGTGTGTGGGAAAGTGTTTGGACCAACAAAACATGTGGAGAGCTTTATCTTGATGATGATGGATCCATGACGCCAAGTTTTTGAAACTTTTTTCTTGCAATGTAGATTCACACAAATGTCTCAATTGCCATACCAATTAACAAGGATAAACACAAGGTAATAAGACCAAATCCAAATAAATAAATAGTGTTTGACGTTACGGTTCAACAACACTGTTACCGAAACGTCACACACTATTTATTTATTTGGTCTTATTACCTTGTGTTTATATTCTATAATCCAAATTGTGCCTTATTAATTAACAAGGAATTAATGAATCCTTCACGAAGAAATTCTTATTTTCAACTTCAGCATCCATTTTTTTAAATCTTGGTGATACAAACCTGTCATTGTTTCAAGGTATACTGGTAGGTGTTCCAACTCTCATCTTCCTTAAAAAAGTGATCTTGACATCTGTCTAGGTTGAAACACTCTGCTCAACTGAAATATCTAGTAGTAGATAGAAGTAGGTTTCTGCCAAGAAAGTTTGCACTTCTTCAGACACCTGGCATCATCCAAAGAAATCATCCATTTCTTCAAATTTTTTAGCAGAAAATAAACATTTGCGAGTCATCCCAGCAGTTGTAACAAGTAACACAATAAAGTCCACCCTAGACTGACGAGGGCCATTAGCCCGAAACCATGGTCTCTAGGTGGACGCTTTTCAGTTTGCCAAAGCTGGTGTTGTGGCTTTGTCACCGACCCGAGACCGCTAGTTTGCGGTGACGGTCAATAGATGGCGTCTAGTTTTGACATCTATTTTGACAGTTAAGGTGACCTTTGTCTCTTTAGATCAATATCCTCCCGGCAAAATTTCCATCTATAAGTAACACAATGGTATTCTTTTAACCATTTTTCTGGCTCCTGGTTGAGTTCTCCTGTAAAGATAGGTTTACTGAAATGTTGAAAGTGTGAAAAATGTTTTAAAATTACAAAATATTTTCTCACGATGAGTTTCTTCTTAAAATTTCAGTTAAAAATATCCACGCTGCGTGCGTATGTTTTTTGTAAATCTTTCTTGTAAGATATAGTCGATGTTTTATTAAGCCCGTTGAAGAGTGATTATCACTTGAAAGCTAGCGTTTTGAAATAAAAATAAATTCATTGTGAGAAAATATTTTTTACATTTTAAAATGTCTGAGATTGTTGATTTTTCATGGTAAGATGTTATAGACCTTGGATTCTTCAGCTTCTAACAGCTTGGGTGGCAAGGAGATAATCCAGTTTCTCCACCAGTTGGTTCTCACAGTAGTTTTTTTTTGCTTATCCCTAGTACACGTGGTACAGGCCATGATAATCATGGTGGGTAGTTAGTGACTGCTTTTACTGTAAGTGCACCACATGTCTACACATGTGAAAAGCAGTTCGACTTTGCACTTACAAATGTGCCAAAGCCCCATTTGGTTACTTGCACTCGCTGGTGGGGTTGGACTTTTGTAAGAATCGGGGGACATTGGAGCATTTTTTTTTTTTTAACAGAAAAAAGTGTCCAATGCGGGAATCGAACCCGGGTCGTAGTGGTTGAAAACCAAAAGGTTTAACCAGCCTTCCACCGACCCCCCCTCTCACAGTAGTGATCATGAGAAGTCATTTAATAAAATAAATGTTTATTTATTTATCAATAACACTGGGCATACACAGATCAATATCATTCACAAAAACTAGCAACAAGGTACATGCAGTGATTGATGCACAGAATAATCAGTGATAATTTATTAATTAATTAATTATTCACTGACCATATATTAGCAGTCTAACATAGTGATTTAGCTTTGAAATTTCTTGAAGTCCTCTTCTTCTTTCTTATCTCCACTCAATCGTACTAAGGTGTAAAGCTAAGCTTATAAAGCTTGAGATTTTGGATGGTGTCTGCCGGGAAGTGTAGAGCTCATCAATGGATGAGTCATTACAGTCAATAATATGTTTTGGGGTTGCATGTTGACACTTAGTACATAGTGGGAAAACCTTGTAACCATTCTGGAAAGTCATTGTCCGTAGATGACTAGACTTAAGTCTGGAAATCAAAGACTGTTGTTCTCTTGGGAGGACAGAACCGGTGCTTGTCCCTCCTGCTCTGTACCAGTCATGTGCAGCATCAGAGGTCCTTTTGGACCACCATTATATTGAAATCGGATCAAATTGTTTATTTAAGACATAGTGGCGTCATATTCTCCACGATTTAAATGTGACTTCATTTAAACCTTTGTGATCATTCTACTGGGGACCTAATTCTTATATTTCGCAGTAGAACTACCTCCCTGTAAAGGACAACACCTAGTTACAGAGCCAAAATGTCCTTTAGGGAGAGAGGTGTCCTCTTACTGGAGAGTTGTTAAATTGTAAAAATGGTAATCTTTCAAATGCAAATTCCTTTGTAGAGAGTTGTCCTCTAAACAAAGGTTTTAGGTGATAATCTTAGAAATTCTTAAGAGAAAATATGTAAATTGTTCTAGCTGTTTGATTTAGAAGTTGTGTATGCAAATTTCTTTTTGTAAAAAGATTTTTTTTTTTATTAGATGTTTTGTATTTAAAAATAGAAATGAAAATTAAGGAGAAAAGATTTTTATTCAGATAAACGTATGACAAGCTTTCGGGCAGTCACGCCCTTCAACCTTGAAGAGCGTGACTGCCCGAAAGCTTGTCACACGTTTATCTGAATAAAAATCTTTTCTCCTTAATTTTCATTTCTATTTTTAAATATTCAATGGAGAAAGTTTTCACGTAGTTCAGATGTTTTGTATATCTGAAAATTGTATGTAGAGGATAGATGTTTCTTTAAGTTGCTTGTTAATGAGTGTGGAAGCTATGTGTAATAAATAATTTTTTTAGGATAACAAGAATTCTTATTGATTTTATTGAAGATCTTCTTTAAAAAAGGTAAATATAAATCTCTGCACAACAACAGTTTTCTTCACAACTTATAACATTTTATCTATATATATAAAAATGAATGTGTATGTGTGTCTGTTTGTTTTTTATGCCTGACCAAACCACTCATTGGAACGCCATGAAACTTTGGGAAGTTATTTAGTATAGTACTGGGAAGGTTTCTAGCAAATAAAATTTTTGAAATAACTTTTCGCTTTAAAATAATCAAGATAAATATTCTAATTTATCTGTTATAATTCAACAATCTGCTCTAAATATTATCATGATGATACGATGATTTTGTAATGTAGAAAATTAGGAAAGACAAAATTCAGGATGACACGGCAATTTATTTGAGACAAGAATAATGATACAATTCCAAGGCAAGATACTATTCCTTTAACTTCCAATTACAGAGGGAACCAATTAATATTGATTTTATTCAACTTATCGAGTATTTTTCAAGGGACCGGGAAAAAATGTTCACTTTATCGAGAGATTCGTTAGACAAACCTTTACTCGGGTAAAACCCGGGCGAAGCCGGGTACCTCCATACAAGAATAATGATACAATTCAAAGGCAAGATACTATTCCTTTAACTTCCAATTACCGAGGGAACCAATTTATATTGATTTTATTCAACCTATCGAGTATTTTTCAAGGGACCGGGAAAAAATGTTCACTTTATCGAGAGATTCGTTAGACAAACCTTTACTCGGGTAAAACCCGGGCGAAGCCGGGTACGTCCGCTAGTAAATAATAAAAACAATATGTTATTGTACTTGTATCATCACCATTGGTTTCTTTGTCTACTTTGTAACACTCATCTAAAATATTGTTAAACAATGTTCTAGCATTTTCAACAAATATATTTTAAGTCTTCTTAACTCAGTTTAGGCCTGGTTTCCAGTATATCACTCTAATTTATAAAGTTCTATTTAAAGAATGAACATCTCCAAGAAGGGTCAATTTGATTAGAACATTCTATTGCCATCAAAAGATTATAATCATATCAATTAGATCGTTCCTCTGCCATTGTTTGAAAAAAATATCTTTTGATATATTTTATATTGAGAAGAGCAAATTTTTGGCGTGTTTGAGAAAATAACAATGATTATTTTAATAAATTTTTATTCTATTTCTGTTCTAGTTCATATTTGTAGATAGAGAGAGGGTTTTCATAATTATAAATGTTACATTACACACACACATATTGCCTTTAAATCAATAAGTTATACAGGTCCACGGGACACATACATGGAAATATCTTTATTTACGGGGCTGCTAACCAGAATGGATGATTTTTGAGCCCTGATGGACACATAAAGCGGAATATATACAAAGCACTATATACATTGTACTGTTGGAGGGGGATGGGTGGCCTGGGGGTCATCGACAGGTGAGGCCGGGATGTAGAGGAAGGGGGCAGGGTGGTGATCCGCAGAGATCAACAGGGGACATACACATCGCCCAGGTACTGGAAGTGATGGGTTCCCCTGGTTTGGATAGATGAAAAGGGAGGATACACGATGTGACTTATTAAAGTTTCCTTACTTAAGTATATATATATATAGCAATTTAGGCCAACAACCCCATGTATATAACCCGCAGCAAGACCTTAATGTTGTATAATGGTAAATATGATGGAATAACGCACTGAAACACATAAAAGTACAAACATCACTAAAACCTGACAGATAATTACCCTCAAAGTAGCCCTAATAAAGTCGTAATTTTGTAACTGTTGCTGTGTCAATATATCACAGCAAAGATATAGTACACAACTCTATTTCAACAGAGTCGGTTGTTCTATAATTTGTACACTTTGTGAAATTAGGTGTGGGGGGTAGTACCATAAGGCAAATTATGTATGAAATAGGTAACAGAGGAAACAAGAAAATTTTTCTAGATATTTATTTAAATATCTTAAAATTTGGGAACATGTCTATACTGACGAGATATGCTATTTACATAGTAAAATTTTAGATAGAGGTGACCTGAAGTTACTTTATAGCCCTTTAGGGCCCATGCGAAATCTAGGTTGTCTACTACACAAAAGGGGGGGGGGGAACCTAGATCTCCATCTATTCTAGCGGGACAAAATATACGAACCCTAACACTCCTTTTAAGTCACTTAAAGCCCTTTAGGGCCCATTCAGAATCTAAATAGATTAGCTTCTGTTCGAAAAAAAAAAAAAAAAAGAGGGGGGCTAAGCCATAATGGCAAGGGGCTTACCTTCTCTCGAAAGCGGCGGCAAGGTCTGGTCTCCTCTACGTCTCAGGCCCGTCTAAAAAATCGTCCTTCTCACTGAGCGACTCCGATCGAATCCCCGCCTTTTGGCAAAGAACCTTCTTTTATATCATCTCATTCTCCATTTTCATTCGCCGAAAGAAACACCAATCAAAATGGCCAACGGCTCCAGTATCAATTTCATAGACGCCCCAGGCCTCTCCCCTTCAAAATAGAACATATAGTATTACCAAAACAAAAAAAATCTAAAGAGAAAAACAACCCCTGCGGTAGTGTAAGATTTCAGACTCCAGCCCCCCGTCTTTCCACATGGGTTGAAATACAACCCTCCCTTTTTCTCGGGATGGTATATATATCGCCCCCCCGTCTTGGCTAAAATTGACCCAGGCCCTTTTTACCTGGACTGTAATGTGATGCTTTCCTTTCTCTGGAAGGATATTTTATAAGTTTCAGTCTTTAGAGATCTTCCTTCTCCATTTTTCTCCTTTTTTTTTTTTTTCTGGTCACCTTTACCTAAATTTTTGGTGAGGGGAATATATGTACATATGAAACAACAGTTTCCAGCTCGGATGTCTCTGGATGTCTTCTTCTTTACCAGGCATCAGCTTTCAGCATGGAAGTCTGGTGTCACCAAGTGTCTAAGTTTCTGGGCAAAAAAATGGTCTGTAAGTCTATGTGGGAGGGAAGCCATGTATCCATTGATTTGATTATACATACGCCTTCTGTTGGGGTATGGTTACAAAAACGTGCCCCAACAGAAGGAAGCGTCATTACACTGTAAGGTGGGACAACAATCTACTGATCATTATGAAGATATAAGTTGCCTGGCCCGCATATTCATTGTTATTAATATTAAAGAAAAACTTCGGCCAGTAAATCTTTATACAAATATTATTTAATTTTAGGAACTAAGAATTCTTCTTTAGGAACCGCGTATGTCTCAGTACTTGAGAAAGTTGTCTACACAGGTAAGTTGTGGGAACAAAAACCCCAGTTGGAAGACAAATCTCCTCTCTACAATAAATTGTAGTCGAAGTTGAGGGTGTTGTTACATTTGACGGTGTCTACCAGAATCTCGGTAGTAAGGACACGTCACATCTTCGCCTGTTGATTGTCTCAACAACTACGGCAAATTGCTTGAGAGAGTATATTTCTGCACGTCACCAATTTCTCACAATACCAAAATCTTTTTTAATCCACTGTACAATACATCCATTCCTTTTTTTTTTTTAGAAAACAAGTTTGTATTTCTCCACTTGATAATTTTTAAGCTAGTAAGAAGAACATCTTTTCTAGAAAGCTTGCTTTCAAATATTAACAAACTTATTGTTGAATTTTAGTGATTTTTGAGAACATCCTGTTGTGATTAACTTGTGAAATCAGCAACTTTTAATCAGGAATCTACATGTTCTTGAATTCAGAACCGATTTCACGACTGAAATGTTGTTCAAGAGAATTTGAATGGTCAGCTCTTCTAGCCCAACCAGAAGCATCTAACCAATCTGCGTTGTCTTTGCTTGAGACACCAAACAGTTAAGGAATAAGGCAAAGCTTTCACGCAATATCAAGGCAAGATTCTACACCAACTCTATTCCTGGTTTATTAGCAGTCTGTATAATATGTACTGGGAAGTTGGAATATAATTTGAAGTCGCGAAATAGTAAGAGGTAGGAGGGTAGAGTACTGGGAAAAAGAGGAAGTTCACGGCCAAAGCCAGAAACAATGGCAAACAGATTGGAATTTGCCAAAACTGGTATTGTGGCTGATTTCTTATTACCACTAGTAGTTTTTTCTACTGAGGTGATATATAACACATAATGCATGTAATATTCCAATGCATTTTTTAAAGGGCGAGATGCCTATTTTGGTTCATATAAAATACTAGACGAATGACCCGGGCAACGCCCGGTTTTACCCGATTAAATGTTTTTATTCAAATAATATTCGTTACGAATATTCATTCTGCTCGAATGAATGTTTTTCTGTTAGAATTTTGTTCCTGCGTACAAAATAATGAACTGGTTTCACCCGTGGTCTCTGCTTTTTGGAATTTTTCCCGATATAATTATCTACTTATATATTTGCCTTATTTTGTCTGTTTGTCTGAAGCTCACGGATAGAATGCGCGCCCATTGGCTGCCAGCAAACACGTGACCTCCCTGCCCGCCCCCCTCTAGACAACCCTGTTATCAGCTGTGCGATACATACACCTGTCTATAGCGGCCACTTTAGGCAACCCTGTTATCATCAGTGTGTTACATTCACCTGTCTATACAGACCACCCTGTCCATAGCGACCACTCTAGACAACCCTGTTATCAGCTGTGTGATACATCCACCTGTCTATACAGACCACCCTGTCTATAGCGACCACCCTAGACAACCCTGTTATCAGCTGTGTGATACATCCACCTGCCTATACAGACCACCCTGTATATAGCGGCCATTCTAGATAACCCTGTTATCAGCGTGATACATCCACCTGTCTATACAGACCACCCTGTATATAGCGGCCATTCTAGATAACCCTGTTATCAGCTGTGTGATACATACACCTGTCTATAGCGGCCACTCTAGACAACCCTGTTATCAGCTGTGTGATACATCCACCTGTCTATACAGACCACCCTGTCTATAGCGGTCACCTTAGGCAACCCTGTTATCAGCAGTGTGATACATACACCTGTCTATACAGACTACCCTGTCTATAGCGACCACTCTACAGCTGTGTGATACATCCACCTGTCCATACAGACCACCCTGTCTATAGCGGCCACTCTAGGCAACCCTATTATCAGCTGTGTGATACATCCACCTGTCAATACAGACCACCCTGTCTATAGCGGCCACTCTAGGCAACCCTAGGAAGCAAGATGTATACAAGGTGTAGACAAGATGAAGATCTAGATGAAGATTTAAACGTTTTTAGAATATATTCGCACTCGGGTAAAACCCGGGCGTTGCCCAGGCCTTTCGTCTAGTGTATCTAATAATCAAACATGATACAGCAATATCGTCATCATCATTTTCTGACTAAAAATATATAGTTTTAATAAAAAAAAGTTAAAAATGTAAAAAAAAGTTCTTCAAATTAAAAAAATAAATAGCCAAAAATACTAATCAAAATGCAGCCGAAAATTTTCCTCAGGTTTATAAAAAGCGACATGCAAAATTTGGTACCAATTGGTTCAGTAGTTTTTGAGTTTATCGCGAAACAGACAGACAGAAATTGACAAGTTTTTATTTATTCGCGAGTCACCTTGTCCAGATTATTTACACATGGCGAGTTGTAATGCTGGAGTGGCCCCCCGAACCTTACAGGAGGGCAGTTGTTGGGTGTTTGGCTGTCAGCTAGCCATTGGGTCCAGGTCGTCGGATTCGGTGGCTGAGGTCACCAACTGTAGGAATTTTTTTTTTTGAGTTTGATTCCGTTGCAATTCCAGAAAACGATTTTTAAAGGTAATTTGCCTTTCATTGTAAGAAAGTTTTGATAATTTCTAATACCTTTTCGCACAGTTCCCTGGTGTCAGAATGAGTAGTTTTCTTTTTTGAAGTTTCAGCGTTACTGGCCTTTTGTTTTCCAACAATTGCTTCTTCTGTTTTAGTGGAGCTTGCTTGAGGTATGGTGTTAGGGGAGTTTTGTCTGGGAGGCTTTAGCTGCTGTTGTTGTGGCTTCGGAAAATTTGGGCATCCGCGGTAATTGGCTGTGTGCGCCTCTCCACAGTTAGCGCACTTTGGTGGGAGCTGTTTCGACTTTCTTGGACAATCCTTCGAATGGTGTTCTTCAGCACACTTGACGCATTTGGGCTTCAAAAAGCAGTTTAGCTGGCCATGCCCAAAGCCCTGGCAGTTAAAGCATTGGGTCACTCGTTTTGTAGTCCTGAATGATTCCACGACTATTTTTTGGTAAAGTATTTCGGTTATTCCATAGATTCGTTTATTTTGTTCATTTTTCGGTAGCTCTACTAGGACTATATTCATCGGTATTTTGGTCGATTGTCTATGGAGTCTTTTGACAATGACCTCAGTGAAGCCCATTGAGACCAGTTCAGTTACGACGTCTTCTTCTTTGAAGGCTGTTGATACCCCCTTCAATACCACTTTCAGTGGTTTTTCCTCCTGTAGTCTGTAGGAATATCCTCCATTATTTTTCTGTACATACTCCCTGATTTTTTTGAAGTCGCCTATGTTTTTCGATTTAATTATGTGCTTTTTGCCAGAAATCGTGACTTGGAATGGTTCCATGCACAAGTCTTTTAGTTCTTGGCAAAGAAGCTTCCAATCTGCTACATTTTCTGCAATAACAGGAGGAATTCTCGGTTTTTTCACGTTAGTGACTGTGGTCCATGGGCCATCGTTGTCGTTATTTTCTTCATCGTCTTGCTGTGGGTGAGCTGCGTTCATTTGTTGAGAAACTCCAGTGGCGGGACTTTGTTCGTCGATGTCCATTCTAGGCATCTTCAGATTACGCTCGCTCCTAGTTGGCGATCTTGAGTCATCCGATTGGGAGCCGCGAGTTCTCTTCTTTGATTGAACCGTTTCCTCAAGTTTATACTCGATTCCACATTTGTCTAGGATCTTCGTTATTAAGGAGGCTTCGATTATGCATAGTTTCTCGCCGATTGGTCTGATCGTCGATTTAATTACAATCGGTGGCATATTATTTTTTGCCAATGTAAAGTTAGATGTATATTACATATTTATAAAAACAACAATGTTGGTCGATGGTCAAATATATTTAAACATATTATATTATATTACAGTGTGGACATGTTGGATCAGGGACTTGTTCAATTCTGGCCATATCGACTTGAACATATCCATGTCCTGAAGTCGTGGATGATGAATTATTTATTTCTCACATCAAAGACAGCAGTGAAGTACACAGCGTACCAAAATACAAATAGTGATTTTGTCTTTGGATTCCGGGCTAATTGGCCTATCAGGTAAGGTCTTCTAGCCCCAACATGGCTGCAGAACGCGAACTGGTGGCAAGGGATCCTAAGATCTGGTGTCATCGCAGGGGTGGAGGAAGCTGGAGAGGTCATGGAAACAGCGCCTTGATGCAGTGAGAAGCAGAGATGTAGTCCAGTTGAGGAGGCAGGAGGTCCTGGAAGCCTAGAACTTGAAGGCTCTAGACTTCAAGATGGAGCAGCTTGAGGCTCTCGCCTCGTGCTTGTCAGGAAGGCCCTTGGCACAGCAGTTGGCACATTTGGAAGTGCGCTGGTCGGCAATGGATGGGCAGGGCGCGGCCTTCATGGCCGTCTTCACCGCAGTGGTAGCACTTTGGAGCTCTGGAACATTGCGCAGAGTTGTGACCGAAGCCACAACAGCGGAAGCAGACGCGGGCGCGGATGGACTCTTCGATGTTGAGGATTACTCCATCAACCACGATCCTCCCAGGGCTCTGAAGGTCTTGAGGTCCACCTCGATGAAGGCGGTGCAGGTCCCGTTTCTGGATGCAGAATGGTGCGCCACGCGCACCACAAATAGTGATTTTATGATACTTAATCTATTTATAATACATATTCTGTTTAATAAAATAAATCTATATACAGGGTGTACCAGGTAAATTGGGAATTTCAACAATGGTATTTTAACTGAAATTTTTTGCAAGTAAAAATTAAAATATCCGAATGAAATTTGACACAGTAGTAGATAAATGGATATAGTTTTTATTTATTCAATGTAGTTTCCATTATTAGCTACAACAGTCTCGAGGCGAGTGCGGAATGAAGCACAGGCCTTGGCGACGATGACCTTGTCCATTTGGGTCATCACCGTGTGAACTGCTTTCTTGACAGACTGGATGGTGGTATGAGGAGCTTTGTTGACATCTCTCTCAACAACGCCCCATACATAGTAGTCGAGGGGATTGCAATCTGGAGAATTAGGGGGCCAAATATCAGGACCCCAGTGACTAGGGACGTTAAGTGTCAGCCACGATTGTGTCTTTTTTGCCTTATGGGCTGGAGCTGAGTCCTGTTGGAAGACATACTTCCTTCCTGCGGCCACCATGTCCATCCAAGGCTTCACAACGGTCTCCAGAACATTGATGTAGGTGTCAGCGTTCATCCTAAGGCCCTTCTCAAAGAAATGGGGAGGCATGACATCACCTTCACTGCTGATAACGCCAAGGACCATTACGGAGGCAGGAAATTTCGTGTGCATCACGACAGGTATCTCTGAGGGGTCTTTACAGATCCAGCGATCATTCCTGGGATTTACCTTTTGGTCCACGTCAAAGTTCTTTTCGTCAGAGAAGAACCTTAGCATGCCAAAAGAGTCGTGTTTCAGGTTGTTGAGGAGGGCAGCAGCCTTTCCTTTTCTGTTATTCTTCATATTCTCAGTCAGCAACTGACCTTTCCGAAGGGCATAAGACTTGAGACCAAGGTCCTCATGGATAGTTCTGACAATTGTCATAGAGCCAACGTCCATTTCCTTGGCTATGGCCCTCATGCTCTTCCCAGGGTTTCCATAAATCTTCTCCTTGACATTTTTGACAAATTATTCGCCTCTTACCCTGTCCGATCGACGCGAGTGCTTTTTCCTTGTAGCTATCCCCTCTTTGTTACTGTCGGCCTCATCAAACTGCTTCTTGACACGATAAATAGTGGTTTTGGGGCTCCTTCCGGCGCGCAGAGCAACGATGATGGCAGCTCGATTTTCAAATTCTCGGTTACTCTTCATCACTACACTGCGCACACATGTACTGTTGCATTTTACATGAATATGGCTACGTAATGTAAAAAAAAAACAAGTTTTTAATCTCAAGTAGTTTTTGTTTTATGGACTGTCAAAGTTAGTCCCAATTTACCTGGTACACTCTGTATATAAATTTGAATGTCTGTCTGTCTGTACTCTATAGATTCAAAAACCATACATCCAATCGCCGTGAAATTTTGGGATATTATTAGGTATATCACCGGGAAGGTTTTTGAAAAATAATTTCATGAATATCTTGAATATCCTTAGAGTTATTTGCAGATTTGTAGATTTAACTCGCAAGCAGCGCCCCCATTGTGACGATGATAACAAGTTTTCTTATCACTAAGTTTGTTATCTTAAATATTATTTATCAAAAGTAAGATTATCTCAGGATGACACGGCAATTTATTTGAGACAAGAATAATGATACAATTCCAAGGCGAAGATACTATTCCTTTAACTTCCAATTACCGAGGGAACCAATTAATATTGATTTTATTCAACTTATCGAGTATTTTTCAAGGGACCGGGAAAAAATGTTCACTAGATAAAACTATGATTTTCTAATGTAGAAAATTAGGAAAGACAAAATTCAGGATGACACGGCACACGGGGACCGGGAAAAAATGTTCACTTTATCGAGAGATTCAAATTTACGAGTTTCAAATTATCAATATATATATATATATATTTTTTTTTTTTATAAGTTTTTAGAGAATTGTTTTAACAAATTAGAAAGAAGGAATCATATATCGCCGCAACTCTTTTTTATTATTAACGCGGTTAAGGAAGCTTTCGGGCAAGCCCTTCTTCAGCTAATTATAGTGTACAAACAAGGAGAGATTATATATCGTTTTTAATATAAAATAAAATAAAGGAAAAGAAATTTACCACGCCCCTATCGCCCTCGTTTCAATAGCACCGCGTGGCCACGTCATGTCTGATCCTAACTTCAAATATAATATGGTACAAAAATATCTTAAAAGAAATTTACGTAATTGAATAAATATAAAGAATCAACTATAAACAGTTCAAAGGATTTAGTGGAGACTTTTGACTTAACCGCGTTAATAATAATAAAAGAGTTGCGGCGATATATGATTCCTTCTTTCTAATTTGTCGAAATCCGCAAACCGTTTACCATGTTTTAACAAATGTTCGCTAGACAAACCTTTACTCGGGTAAAACCCCGGGCGAAGCCGGGTACGTCCGCTAGTCCGTTGCATTAGCCATGATGCAACAATATATAATCGAAATCATTTGTATCCAAAAAATATATTCAGGAGAACTACCTCCCTGTAAAGGACAACATCTAATTGCAGAGCCAAAGTGTCCTTTGATACATAAAGGTGTCCTTTTGTCGGAGAAGAATAGCTAAATAGTGAAAAAAAATTAAACGTTTAAAAAAACGATGATATTAATAATGATAATCATTATAACTCTCTCTACTGAAAATAGGTTTAATGATATAATTTCATAAATAATGCCTGTTTTTACTTTGCTTAGAATTTTTAATGAGACTGATGTTGTTGTTGCTTATTCCTCAAGACGTTTAAATGATCTCCATTAGGTACCATTGTCTCAGCTTTTCTATTATAGTCCTGGGGTTTTCCCAGAGGTCTTTTTTGGAGGATTTGATACAATTCAATAGATGTTCAGGACTGGCTGGTTGGGAATCACATTTGGGGCATTTCGGGAATGTTTTGATTTTCCATTAAATTTGAGCATTCTAAGATGTCCTGTTCGTAATCTTGAAATGGCCGTTTGTTATTCCCTAGTAAGGGTGTGGAAAGAAGATTCGTTAGGAATGATGGTGTACCAGGGGTGGTTTAGGGTGGATTTCATTCTCCATGATGTCTACAATGAAACTGATTCCAAGAATATTAATCAAACATTATATTTATTGATTTACAAGAGAGAGAACAAAATATGATGGAAAATTAATATTAAACAAACTTTTTTTTTCTCGATTAGCGCCTATTTAATAGTGATCTTACACACATACTCTGTAGGTATAATTAATCAATTAAAACATATACAACACTACCATTTCGAAACTATTATAGACGCGTATGATTCTTTTGAAAAAAAATTTCAAAAGAATCATATGCGTCTAAGATAGTTTCGAATTTTCATGACAGATGGCGCACTAATGCATGATAATAATACTATTTGTTAACTATGGTTCTGTTGCAGAAGAGTAACAAATATTACAATTTACCTTGACAATAATTGATTCAGTAGGGAGCCCCGCAAATATTGTTTTAACAAATGTTCGTTTGGCAAACTATTATTAAACAAAGTAACTTTTTTTTCGGTTAGCGTCTATTAACTGATCTTACACACATACTCTGTGGTTATAATTAATCAATTAAAAAATATACATATGTCATAATATATGCTCTTCCAGGAATAATAAAGTAAATCTGCAGTCGACCAGAGAGAGAGAGACGTAGTCGATAGAAGACAACTAAGTTACGGCCATTTTGAACCACTGACCACATTCCAGAGGGCGACCGCAGGGCTTTTCTTAGAACCCTCAGGACCTATTTTTGGATAGTCGGGGGGTGGGGGACACACAGACGGTCGTTCAGCGCACAGAACCTCGCTCTCTCTCTCTCGGCTGGCTGCCTGGGTTATTTCCTCTACCAACTCGTCGTGTGATTATTTCTTTCCTCACCACATTATTACCACTATATTGCCACATTGAAAGTCGACAGGATCATCGCAGAAGAGTCGACAGGATCATATCACATAAAAAGTCGACTGGATCATATCACAGAAGAGTCGACAGGATAAGACCTGACCGGGAAACAAATCCCTCATATACCAGAGTATGAAGAAAACAAGAAGCAATACCACGATGATCGAACAAACCCACAACCAAGTTCCACAAGAACCAACGACCGACTTTACTGTAGCCGCTTCCCTTCGAACTCTCACCCTCTGTCTCGACCAACTTTTAAACCGTGAGTCTGAAGAAGCAATCACCTACGACGGAGATGAACCTGCCGCACACTTCTTCTCACAACTTGAGTCTCAGCCGAACTTCCACAACTTAGAGCCAGCACGCCAAGCTCGAAAGGCTCTATCATCACTCAGAGGCGAACCTCGCAAAATTGCACAAGACTTAGCTCTACTCAATAAGACTTATGAAGAGGTCAAGGAGTCACTCTGCGCCGTCTATCCCCGACGCCCTAGCTTCACTCTTCGAGAGTTCTATGAACTTAAATGCACATCGATGGCCGAGATCGAGACCTACTACAAGAACAAGGTCCGAATAGGATTGGCGATCAACCTCCCTAAGAGTGCCAACGGTGTGCCACGTAACTATGGCAACCTTTTAAAGATGGCACAACCCTCGGGACCAGAAGAATGGTTGTGCTTAGCCCAACAGCTGACCTACGAAGGGGATAACACCAGCACTAAAGCTGCCCAACAACGATCACCGCGCCAGAGCAGAGCACCTTCCACCACCGTGGACAAGACCCCACCATATCCTTGCCGTTACTGTGGCGGACAACACTGGCACGCACAGTGTCAGCAGCGAGGGCCCTACCAGCGGACTTTTCGGACCTTTACACCTGCGGTCCACAGCGTCGAGCAACCCCAAAGATCGACTGGGCCTGCAGGTGTCTACGAGACCGCAGCAACGACGAGCTCGGGAGAAACCAAGTAATGCCAGCTTCGGCAGCAGAACTCCTCCGAAGCTCAATGAACCTACCTGCACCCTAAACCAGCATACGCCTGTAAGTGCAATTATTTTAACCCCTATCATTAATTCTTTAAAGATGCCATTCCTAATTGACTCTGGAGCCAATGTTTCCATAATTAGTTTAAACCAATTTGAATATATTAAAAATGTTAATAGTTTCATTTGTTCCACCCCTATTAACAATGATGTTATTATCCGTACTATATCTAGTCATGCCAAACCCATCGGATTAGTTACCTTACCAATACAATTTAATAATTTTAATTTTAATGAAACATTTTATATTTTAAATTCACCCCTTGAACATGGTATCCTATCTATTCATGTTATGCAATTCTTAAGATTAACAATAGATTTTCATAATCAATTGATACTTCAAAATAGTGTTCCAGTACCTAAACATTTGTACCATTTTGTATGTGACCTTCCCACTTGTAAGCACGGCTCGCGAATAATCTATATATATAAAAATGGATGTTTGTTGGTCCGTTGGTCCGTCCGTCCGTCCGTTCGTTGGTCCGTCCGTCCGTTCGTCAGTGATAATCTTCTACATCGCTCAACCAATCGTGATGAAACTTCGGGAAGATGTTTAGTATACTAAAGGGATGGTTTCTGGCTAATTACTCTTTAGAAATAACCTTTCGTTGCATATTTATTTACAATAAAACGTAGATTCAATCGCAATCAGCGCCCCCTCGCGGCAGACGTATGGCCTGGAATAGCCTCGCATGAGCTTATTTGTAACGTCAAGCTTAGCCTATAGGTTAGGTACACAGCTTCGTACCCCCGCAACCTAGGTTCGAGGCTCAGCGTGGGTGTTTTTTTTTTTCATTTCTTTTATATTATTGTAGCAAGTTATTAAAAATATTATTTTATTTAAAATGTAGGCTTTTGAAAATATAAATTAACAAACAAATTTTTAATAATATATGTAACAAACCTAGGTTCGAGGCTCAGCGTGGGTGTCTTATTTTATTTTCATTTCTTTTATATTATTGTAGCAAGGTCTGTTTTTACGGCATTATTATATTTTGATTGGTTTATTTTAAATATGTTTGTTATGAAGGCTCTATGTAATACTATTTAGAGCACATTTTACATTTTAAACACCTAAGCCCCCCTCTTTCTAATATTGTAGCAAAGTATTAAAAGTATTATTTTATTTTAGATGTTTGCCATGAAACTTTGGGAAGTTGTTTAGTATACTATCAGGACGATTTCTGGCGAATTATTTTAGAATAATATTTATAACAATAATTATAGCGAAATTAAGACATAGTGATTATATTCTGTGTTTGTGCATATATAAATATTTTACAGAAAATGTGAGAACGTTCTATTAGAATATCTCGAAAACAAAAAACAATACATATAAACGAGTTCACTGACATTTATTAATGCAGTGATTATAATCAATGATTACAATGAAGGGCTATATTATCTATATATATAAAAATCACTTTCAAATTTTAACGTAACGTTCCATTCTCAATCCCGTAGGGCTTTAGATCGGCTAAAACATTTTTGTCTTTATAAGTGAATATTAACTTTACTGTACTGAATAGTTTAGTATAATGTTAATTTAACATATTACAATTTAGCCACAGCAACGCGTGGCCGGGTTCGCTAGTAACTTATAACCCTAAACGACCCATAATTCACTCGGTTAACTTAGGCGTTGACGATTTTCAACCTTCACGTGAGCCTTACTTACAAACAACCCTTAGTAATATTTATCAACCTTCCCCTGAATGCCCCTCTCACCCTTACAACCTTAATAGCCTTCCTACCAGCCCATGCGCCTCTAGAGAATTAATGATTAAAGAATTTATCGAACAACGCCCAGAACTGACTATCCCTTATCAGCAATTATTGTATTCTTTTAAAGATATTTTCCCTATCAATAAATTCAATGTATTGCCACTCAACATAACCCCTGTAAAACTCAAAATTATTTCCGATAAGGTTATTTCCCTCCGACCATACCGAACTCCCTATGCCTACCAGAAGGAAATTCAGGACCAGATATCTCAACTTCTAAAACATGACATAATCAACCCCTCCTCTAGCCCATATTCCTCTCCTGTGACACTCGTTCGCAAACGCGATAACACCATGCGTCTCTGCATTGACTTCCGTCGCGTGAACGAACTAGTACCCTCGGATTTGCATCCTTTGCCATTGATAGAAACGGTACTGGATAACGTCGAAAGCCAGAGTATTTAGCACCGTTGACATAAGCAATGCATACTATCAAATCCCCATCGCGGAGGAGAGTCAACCACTACTCTCTTTCGTGACTCAACAAGGGCAATATAATTTCAAACGCTTACCCTTTGGATTCAAATCAGCACCCCAAATTTTCGAATGTGTGATTACCCAGTTGATCCACAAACACCACCTCTCTTTCATAGCCCATTATTATGACGACTTCGTTATTTTTTCTGACTCCTCAGAACAACACCTTACGCACCTTCGACTTTTCTTTAAATTCTGTTTAGAGGAAAATCTCCAACTTAACCTTAAAAAATGTAATTTTTATCAAAATGAAATAGATTTTCTCGGCTACCACATCACCGCAGGGACTTACACACCTAATAGTAAAAATACCGAAATCATCAACGCTATTAGAACCCCTATCAACATTAGAACCCTACAATCATTTTTAGGAGCCGTCAACGTATATCATAAATTCATCCCAGAATATGCTAGACTTCGCTACCCCTTAAATCAATTACTAAAAAAGAACGCCAAATGGCTTTGGAGCCCGAATTGTCAACAAGCCTTTGATAAATTGAACCAACACCTCGCAACACAACCTGTGTTATATCTATTTCAAGAAGGGCTCCCATGCCAGGTCTATTGCGACGCTTCCACGCAGGGCATCGCAGGTGTACTCAAACAAGTACATCCTGACGGTAACATCTACCCTGTACAATATTACAGTCGCGCGTTGCGTTCCTATGAGCGTAAGTGGAGTGCTTAGCCATTGTAGAGTGCGTTGACAAATTCCGAGTGTACCTCCTAGGTACAAAGTTTGTCATCTACTCGGATCATCACGCCTTGCAATGGCTAAAGACCATAAAAGACCCCACCGGACGCCTCTTTCGTTGGAGCCTTCGACTCTCAGCTTACGACTATGAGGTCAAATACCTCAAGGGCTCGCGTCAGTACGAGGCGGACCTACTCTCCCGTAACCCTTTCTGCGGATTCCTATCCACAGGTCAAATAAAAGATCATCAGGGCGAATTACGGAGGGACACAAGGTATATCCTCAATGACAAGAACCTTATGACCATCACACGAATCACACGACGGGGTGTCACTAAAATAATTGTTCCACCATCACTCCGTGGCACCCTACTACAACGAGCCCATCGCGATTTCAATCACCCCGGCATTTCGCAGATGACCAGACTGATCGCAGCCCAATACTATTGGGACGGCATGACAAATGACATCAGGACACATGTAAGAACCTGTTCAGTATGCCAATTAGTCAAACCACCAAAAGGACCTATCTACGGAGAATTGGGACAACTCCCCCCAGCGGTCCTGCCGTACGAACTAGTGTCACTAGATACTATTTCTGGATTCGCGAAATATGGAAATTCTCAGACCTTCTTACATGTCGTAGTGGACCATGCCACACGGTACGCGTAGGCATTTCCATCGCGGTCCACCAGCATTCTCACCTATACCCAAGTGATTAAAAAGATGATGCAGTTTGTGGTTCTCCTAAACGACTTTTGACGGATAGAGCTCCTGCCTTCACCTCTCCGAAATTTCGTAGATTTTTATTAGACATAACATTGGCCAACTTCTCACGACAAGCAACAACCCTCAGGCCAACGGATTAAGTGAACGACTAAACGCCACGATTACTGGCAAACTTAAACTGTTGCACCTCCAACAACCTAAGACGGCCTGGACCAAACTACTACCTCAGGTCCTTCAGGCTTATAACCATACCCCACCTGTGACCGGGTTTCCACCGTCATACCTTTTGTTAGGTAGTTTCCCGCTACAACTATCCGAGCATGTACAAAACTACCCAAAAATCGACGACGCCAGAGAATTGGCCTATCAAAGGACACACGAACGACACTTACGCGACAAAGCGAGATTCGACCAAACACATAGAGCTTCCGATTTTGAAGTAGGCGATCTCGTTTTGGCAAAAACATACCACCATCCAGATACCGGTAAACTGGCACCTTTCTTCTCAGGACCTTATGAAATACTGGAGATAATTTCCCTTCAAATCGTACGGATCAACCGCTCCAACCGACCTCTAAGTCGTGAGACAGATACAATTCATGTCAACAAATTAAAACACTATACGGAAAACGAACAATTTATTTCACCGCCCGTAAATGATCGAGACCAACCTAAATATACCTTCAATTTCCCATATAAACACTTCAATCACACTCTAATCCATACTAAAACGGCTATTAACTCACGAAAGCAACATGACTACACTTACAATCAAGATGATCAAAGATATTTGAACCGCTTATCCCCTGAAATCTTTACCAATTACTAACCTGACAACGAGACTTTACGAACCCAGTAGTATCTAAATAATTAAGGTAGAAAGGCCCAGGGTAAGTTTCCCCTCACTCTGTCCGCCTATATTCTACCTTTGCATCTAGAACTATTTTATCTTCGAAAATTAAATATAAGTCCATTCGACTTCCTCACCTACACACGGGACTTTCCCCTCGGACTCGCTACACAAGTAACTGCATAGATAAGGTAGAATGGCCCAGGGCAAGTTTCCCCTCGCTCTGTTCGCCGAGGTTCTAACATTGTATGTAGTTTTATATTTACCTCAGTCCTGAGCTCACACAATTTCCAAACTCAATCTCATTTCTCGTACTCTACACTTATAGCATAGAAAGCCCATGACAAGTTTCCACTTGCCATGTCCGCCTGAAAAATATCTTAAAGTGTAGAGTTCCCCAGCCTTAATGATCTCCAGAATTTCACCATGTGTTTGTGACTCCCCTTCTCCTTGTTCACACTCCTCAATGTCATTTCCCATATAGTACATTAGATTTTGTTGTATATAGCCTTTTATAACCTTGATATTTTCAAAGATTTCCTTAAATGTCAAACTCTCCGGTGTTGTAAAACTGCTTGTAAATAATATTTACTTGTGTACTATACAATATTTTATTTACATAAACTATGTCACCATTACCTTAACTAATTTCAACTGTAAAATTATTTTCTCTATTCCTGGCTTCTCCAGCTTTAAATATACTTAAACCATGTTCAGCCTTCTTCAACGGGGGCCATATGTCATAATATATGCTCTTCCAGGAATAATAAAGTAAATCTGCAGTCGACCAGAGAGAGAGAGAGACGTAGTCGATAGAAGACAACTAAGTTACGGCCATTTTGAACCACTGACCACATTCCAGAGGGCGACCGCAGGGCTTTTCTTAGAACCCTCAGGACCTATTTTTGGATAGTCGGGGGGTGGGGGACACACAGACGGTCGTTCAGCGCACAGAACCTCGCTCTCTCTCTCTCGGCTGGCTGCCTGGGTTATTTCCTCTACCAACTCGTCGTGTGATTATTTCTCTCCTCACCACATTATTACCACTATATTGCCACATTGAAAGTCGACAGGATCATATCACATATATATATGGTAATTTAAACCAACAACCCCATGTTGTATATAACTTATAACAAGATTTTCATGTTGTACATGTCCGTATAATAGAAACCCATCTGTAAATGATTATACGTATTATTGACATGTGTCATTACATCATCATATGTAATGTACTTTGTACAAACTGATGATAAATAAATAAAACTCTGTAATAGATTAAGAGTTGAGCTAAAGCAAAAGGTCAAAAACGTCTAAATTCGAGATAGATGGAAGTCACAAAACAACATCTAAAGATAGATTGGAAACTGTCAGGATGGCGCCAGTTCAGAATTTCGCCAGACGATCCACGCTCTTTTCGCATCGGCTGAAATGCAATACTCCCTTTCTCAGAAACGATATAAAAGACCCCCGTCCTAGCCAAAAATATAGACCCCACCATCAGCGCAAGCCCTCGTCGGTTGTCACCCAGGTCCTCCTCATCCACCATGTAGACCAGTAAGAACTCTTCTATCTTCCTCTTTCGCTCCTAGCTCAACTTTTATCTGTTCACGGAACTTTCCTAGTGCAACTTTGTTTTCGTTTTTTTGTGTGGACATTCCCAAGCTATCCACTCTGCCTTGACCACGACTGCCTGTACTTTGTGAGAACTGTTAAAGGTCTTCCAAGGTGCAGAGAGGTACTGGAAAACTCCACATCCTGACTGTTCCTTTCGGTCAACACAGTATAGCGAGAGTCGATAGGATCTCACACCATAGTTTAAGTCGACAGAATACTCATCACATATGTAGTCGACAGGATTCTACAAGAGTCAACAGGACTTCATTACATATATACAACAATAATATTTGTTAAACTATTATATGTTAATATATTTATTCAGATACCTACGTTGAAAATATATCGATGGTTCTGTTGCAGAAGAGTAACAAATATTTCTATTTATAAAAATTCAAAACTATTATAGACGCGTATGATTCTTTTTAAAAATAAGGAGAGTAGAAATTGTTTATTTTTAAAAAGAATCATACGCGTCTATAATAGTTCTGAATTTTGATAACAGTGGCGCGTTAATGCATCATATTACTATTTATCTTGACAATAATTGATTCAGTAGGGAGTAGTTGCTAGCCCGGCAAATATTCTTTTAACAAATGTTCGTTAGGCAAACTTTTACTCGGACAAACCAGGCGAAGCCGGGTATATTCGCTTGTATCTTATAAATGTTGATTGCTGTGTCATTCCGAAGTTTGTCTTTCCTAATTTTCTACGTTATAATATTTATTAATTTTTCCATACTTATATTTTGCCACGCGCTCTGTAAAACTTCTCTCATTGCCTTCCTGGTATTTTATGAGTGTTGATTTGCTCTTGCCTTAAATAAATGGCAGTGTCATCCTGAAGTTTGTCTTTCTTAATTTACTCTGTGACATTTTGGTGGAGATGCTGAGTATTTCAGGGAAGACAAACTGAAGATTGCCAAGAAGACTTTAAGGCCATTGGTGCTGTGATCTACATTTTTCTGAGACTGGCTCCAGGATTCCACCGCCGTGTCAAAGCCAAGAATTCTATCAAATAAGACGATTTTCTTCTAGACGATAAAACGACAAAGCAGTGAAGAGCCGCAAGAAAAAGACGCAAAGGTTCTAGGGACAAAGTTCCAAGACTTCGAGGGAATCCTTGACAGAAACACGTCAGACTCATGTCAGTAGCAACAAGATTGCAAGGCGGTGCCTAGAGAATCGCCCTCATCCTGGAGCGTGGAGGGGTGTGATCTCCTTGGAGCGTTGGGAGGTCGCTAGGTGGGGGACTGGAGCCTTCGTCGGGTGGAGCCTCTTTAGGGCGGGTGTGTGACCCTGTCCGGCCCGGGCACAGAATGAGAAGATTACAAGCTGTGAGTCACAGCTTCCATAGAAAATGAACTTTGTATCAAATTATTTATTAATATTTTTTATACTTATATTTTTCTACGTGCTGTTAAACTCCTCTCATTGCCTCTCTGATATTTTATAAATGTTAATTTGTTCTAGCCATCTAGACTCAGCCGAGCAACTAAATTGGTTCATTTTCAACCTCCACCCCAGACTCCCCTTGAAAACAGAAGCAGATATTGATTCAGCAGTTGAAATTTTAAATGAGAAAATTAATATATTATTAAAATATACAAGTATCAGAGTCATCAACAATTCTGTCACCGTTTGCTTTTGGTTCAGTGGTAGAATGCTCGCCTGCCACGCGGGCGCCCCGGATTCGATTCCCGGCCGATGCATTTTTTTTTTACAATTTTAAAAACTCATTTATATTATTAAAATATATGTGCTTTTCCTGTCTATGTACAGATTTATGGTCTATGTACACAAGTATACAAGTATGTATACAAGTTATTTTCAAATTGCGTTGCAAATTTGCCCTTTCGCTCGCAAGCAGCGCCTCTAGCGGTGAAGATGGGAGGTAATATCAGCTGACCTAATGGACATGTAAAACGTGTTTTAACAGGACATAGATAAAAATCTGGTAAAGATATTTTTCGGATTTTTAGTCAAGAAAAATAAATTGACAGGTTCTGGGAAAAAAGTAGTTGTTTTTTATTCAGAAAATGATGATGACAATATTGCTGTATCATATTTGATTATCAGATACAAAATTATATCCGGAAAAATTCTAAAAAGCAGAGACCACGGGTGAAGCCAGTTCATTTTTAGTATGCAGGAACAAAATTCTAACAGAAAAACATTCATTCGAGCAGAAAACACAAAGCCAGATCATCTCTTTATAAAAATATCGCTTCTCAGACACAAAGTTTGGAGCAGGACGTTTCACAAGAGTGACATCCAGGGCGCCAATTTATAATTGTAACGAATAGTATTTGAATAAAAGCATTTAATCGGGTAAAACCCGGGCGTTGCCCGGGTCATTCGGCTAGTTATTAATAATAGCTAATCGAAAAACACCCTAGTCTTATCCTCCAAATTGATAAAGAACCCAAATACCAAGGCCTTAATAAGGAAGAAAAATAAAGCTCGGACAAGATGGCAAGCAACCTGGGATCCAGCTGATAGAGCTACTTACCTGAATCTTCAAGGAAAGGTAAACCAAGCCTTTAAAGCAGATAAATCTGAAAATTGGAATAATTTTATAGACAAACTTGAATCGACCCCAAAGGACTTCTTTAAAAAAATAAAACGCTTCAGGGGGGAAAATTGAAAAAAATTACTAGTTCAAATGCAAATAGAAAAATCCCGCTGACCGACAGAGAAATTGAAAATGGTCTTGCAGAGCATTTTTTCAAATACTTTTTCAAGGTGGAGAATGAGGTTCCATCTAATCTAACAGAGAACACTTATCAACATTTTTGAAGAATAGATTCTCTATATGCATTATTTCTAATGATGTAAATTTCTGGGGGGGTCGGTGGAAGGATGGTTAAACCATTCGGTTTTCGACCACTACGACCCGGGTTCTATTACCGTATTGGACACTTTTTCTGTTTTAAAAAAAAAAAAATGCTCCAATGGCCCCCCGATTCTTGCAAAAGTCCAACCCCACCAGCGAGTGCAAGTAACCAAACGGGGCTCTGGTACATTTGTAAGTGCAAAGTCGAACTGCTTTCACATGTGTAGACATGTGGTGCGCTTACAATAAAAAAAGCCGTCGCTAACTACCCACCATGATTATCATGGCCTGTACCACGTGTACTAGGGATAAGCAAAAAAAAAAAATGTAAATTTCTTATTTGCAATTCTCTTTACCATAGTTATGTAAATATCATAGATGTATATATTCTTGTCTGCCATGTGTACCATGTTTGTATCGTCGCGTTTGCTTTATACTGCCTGTCGAAGGGTTTTCACCCGAAAGCTTGCGTTTATTTAAAATTGTTTAAGAAACTCGTCTTCTCTTATTTTATTTATTATAATATACTTATCAACATCCCCAAGGAAAAAGTACTATTAATGATAACACCAAATTAAGTCAAGGAAGTTATTAAAAACCTAGGTAATCACTAAACTCCAGGCGAAGGCAATATTGCGCCACAAATGACAGAAAAACCTTCCAAACAAATGGATAGTTTTCATCGCTGGGATCTTCAATTCTGCATTACACCTGTGCTACTTACCGAAGAAATGTAAACATGCTAATATCATAATTATTCCGAAGAAATCAGCCTTCTCTCTACCATCGGTAAGGTATACGAGAGGATTGTTCTTCGCAGGTTGCAGACGTACATGGATTCTATTAATTTTATCATTCTTCAACAATTTGGATTCAGAAAAGGACACTCCACAACCCATCAGCTAATCACTGTAATATACTATATCCAAATAAGAAAGTCACACAAAGGAGGCAGTAGGGGCTGTTTTTTTATAGACATTACCAATGTTTTTGATAGAGTATGGCATGATAGCAAAAATGACAAAAGCGATTTTGTCAAATTTTTGGAAAAACTACCTCCAGGACTGGACATTTTCCATTAAACCAAAGAATTTTACAACCACGGCAAAGCCAACCCAGATTGGAGTTCCTCGAGGCTCTATCTTTGAGGACCCCATCTATAAACACAAACATTATAAACAAATGGTGAAATGATTGGAAGTAAGACATCAATAAAAAAAAAAAACACAGGATATAATTTTTCCTCCACTAGTCAATAAAAATTATACAAGCCACAATCCATTCTTAAAGTAAATTCGAACTCTATTGACTGTACCGACCATGTTAAATATCTTGGAGTTACCTTGGACTCCAAGTTTGCAAAATCAAGTCCGTTTAACTATAGAAGCAAATTATCTACAAAACAAAAGTTTACACTATAAGTGAATTTGTATTCTTTCGATAATAACATACACACTCCCAGTCTAGTGCAAATATATCAAAATCACAGACAAAATAGAATAAACACACTCATGAGAATCTGCCTTCAGACAAGTTTATATATTAGTATATATTCAACCTATTAAACAAGATACTGAAGGAGGACTTAAACCAACCCATCTAGAAGATATGTACCAAATTTCCGTTAAGAAATTATACTTTCAACTACAAAATTCATCTATAATCCAACTATACAGGATATTCTTCAAAATAAAGAAGATAACTATCCCCGATTCCGACGACCTGACACTTAGTTAAAAGCTCATCACCCAACAGCTGCCCTCCTGCAAGGTCTGGAGGGGCCACCTCTACACCACCAACTCGCCATATGTAAATAGCCAGAACAAGGTGACTCGAATGTAATACCTGTAAACTGAGACGTAATACAAAAAAAAAAAAATTATTGCCATAATTAAATTGTCGTGTCATCCTGAAGTTTGTCTTTCCTAATTTTCGTCTCGCTACAATATTAAACCTTGCGTGTTTAAAGTTTAAGTGCAAATAAAACCATTATCACAAATTACAACTTAAACATAGAACCCCGCAAACAAACAATTCCTCTTATCAGATAGGATGACAATCAAATTCATATTAACACATATCGAGAGATAATTTTAAAAAAAATATTCAAATAGATATCAATATTTAAAAGGGTAAAATAACGAAATAAATAAAAACACAAAGGTATATAAATACAATTTATTAAAACATTTTTTTAAAAAGCTATATATAATACAGAGTAAATAATGCAAAAGTATTGTTACTTATGCCAGGTAGTGATAGACCTTCTCCTCTTCACTCCATTCAATAAATTCCCTGCGAATGAGGTCTTCAATGCAGGTCTTGATGAGGGCAACCTCGACCTTGAACCTGGAGCTGAATTCCTTGATCATCTCCGCTATAAGTCCCTGGGCATCCATCCGCTTGGATCCCTTCATCACCTTCACAATGGCTGCTTCTACCAAAATCTTACGATATTCTTGAACTTCCTTCTCAATGTCATCCTGATCCTCTTTGGTTTCTTGCTTCTTCAATGGCATGTTGATGTTGAGCTTCAACTTCTTGTTCATGAAGAGAGTGTTAAGGGACACTTCGGATTTCGTATTTAAATTAGAAGAGCCCTTTAGTTCAAGAATCTTCACCTGAATAAGAGTCTGAAGGACTTGATATAAAGATTTCATATCAATTCCTGTATTTTCGTGAATCTGCTGAACCGTGAGTTTTAGTGAATTGTTAAATTGAAGTAAAACGGCCATTTGTAAAGTAGAGGTCTGTATCGTATAGCGTTTGCGGAAACAATTTGTAATCAGCTCTGCGTTTGATAAACTGAAATTCCACTTTAGTAAACGGCCTTTATGCTTATTAACGTAAAATTTATCGAAACAAGTCCTGCTTTTTTCTACTTCAGGAGGCAAATTGCAACAATCTGTTTTCAAAGTTGGCCATATTCCTGAAGTTAAAAGCATAACCTTGGAATTCACGCTCAAGCCTTCGTCAGAATCTTTGAAAAACTGAATGAAACCTTCATTTAATATTTTACTTATCTCAATATCTTTGAGCATTTTTTCCAAACTACTTAAACTACCAAGGCGCGAAAATTGTTTTAAATTTGAAATCATGTTAATCTCCTCCTCAATACTCACCGAATTATTCATCAACAATCTTCTGGACAACATCTTCTTGTAGAAAATCTTGAAAACATCTAGATTTTCAAGATAATTCACTAATACAATCGCATCTTCGAGGCCATATTCAATATCTGAATTGAAGTTGAGAGTTTTTCTTAACAAACTATCACAATATTGTGCCAAGAATTGAGCAGGCTTATCCAAACCTTTAGTTTGTTTTGTTACATAATTGTCGTTGATGACACTCTTTAATACATTATCAAGAGCCAAGATGAAACGAGTATTATTTTCAAAAGAAAATTTTACTAAATCACAGTACTTTTTATGGAAATTTAGAAAGGTGATGATAAACAACTTAGCATCTTTAGATGCAGCTTCTCCACATTTCTCTATGATTTTTAGACCTTCGGCTTTTGCAAAGTTTTCAAACAATAATAAAAAATTTTCCTCTCCACTTGGTATATGAAAAGCTAGCCTGTAAACACGATTCAAATCCTCGTATGTATTTTTGGAAATATCCTGTGATAATATTGAAAGAAAAAGATCAATCTGAGTTCGGACAAGTATTTGAATGAGCAGTTCTTTCATCTGACATAGTGTTGTAGGATGGACAAAACGCTCAGCACGCAAACATTCGTCTGAAATCCATTTTTCCACTTCTATTATGTAATCATGTATAGAGGCACTAGTCTGAAGAAATGCGTCTCTTTCCTTCGTATAATACTGCTCAATACTTTCTAAGAAAGTACACTCAAACTCTTCCTTATAAACTTCTAGGAAGTACGTACTATAGATAAGCTCTTTAGCAAGGCACAAATCTATGGCATTTTTTATTAAGTCTGAATTTATCGAAATTCCATTACGTTCCTGTTCAATCAGCATTAAATTGGTCTTATTTAGATGCCTGATTATAGGTCTAAGAATACACTCGCTCCATTTAGAAATACATAGTTCACCAATAAGGTTATACTTATATTGAAGCAAGGATTGCTTCAGCCATATATCCACATACCTGAAACATTTCTCCATCCTTTCAACTAGCATTTTATAATCTTTTAATCTGTTCTTGTAGAGATTCAAAATATCTTCATTTTGCAAATCTTCAAATTCTTTAATAACTTCTGACAAATGAGAAACAATGAATTGTCTAAGATATACATGCAATCGTTTTATACCCCGACTCTCTGATTCTGGAATATCACAACTCTCTGAAAGGGGTAATTTGGAAATAAGGTTAACTAAATGTAAATTTTGATTCGGGCTTGTTTTCTTGAGGCAGCAAATTGGTAGAAGACGTTGAATTTCGGCAAAAATATTTTCATATTCCATTTTAAATTAATAAATATATTTTTTGAAATTTTAGCTGTGTTTTGAACAAAAATAAATAAAAATGTGAATGATAACAGCGAAAAAATTAAAAGATAGAGATCATATTTTTAAAATATACATTTTAAAAAATCTGTGCATTCATAAAAATATATTTAATAAAATGTTAAATCAAGGAATAATGTGTTAAGAAAAATCCACAGAGAGGAACTTTAGTATATAAGATACTTAAATATTTTAGAATTTTTTAAAATTAATTTTTCAAAATATTACACACAAAATATTCAAAACATTATTATTTATTTAATTAAAAAGGCATATATTGGATCAATATATAATTATTTGACGCTGAGTTTGTTGTTGACACGCATTAATATGCTATAATACCTTGAACATTTTTGGTAAAATAATTTATATTTTAATCCAATATATGCCTTTTTAATTAAATATCTATTTATGGATTGCTCTATTTTCAAAATTTATATTTCACCAGACCTATTTTAGACCTATAAAAATAATCAAGAATCCTTCTAAACTAAAATAAATTAGACGTCGTGAAATATGCACGCCCGGGAGAGCACATGCCAATAACAAAAGTTTTCAATTATAATACTGTATATATATTATTTAGAGATTGTACATAGAATATCAGCCCGCTGAAGAGCAGTATATTTGCTCGAAAGCTTGCAAATTTAAATAAGAATAAACTTTTTACCTGATATTTTAATTTTTACTTTTTCAAATAATTTCTGGGTACCTATTGCTCACATAAATATGAATATCTTTATTTCCGCGCACAAAACACAAAAGATGCAATAAAACTCTAAATATCTGAAGAAACAAACTTCTAATTTATAAAATGAAATATAAAGTATTTTATAAACATTATATATAAATATAAAATGTCATTTACAGTGGACCCTCGGTTTACGAGCACCTTGGAGTACGAGCTTTTCGCAGTACGAGCAAAATTTTTTGAAAAATTTTACCTCGGAATACGAGTGAAATTTCGCATTACGAGCAACTCGTGATGGTTGCCCGTAATCGTGATGGATGAAAATTCACTGGGATCCCTCCCTTCAGATCAGATTCGGGAAATATGTAAAATGTGGGAAACTGTGCAATTGTTCGTAGCAAGAAGAATTGCCCGAGTTTCAATTATTAAAAATAAGAAATTAGTTTCGCACTACGAGCGTTTTGGAGTACGAGCATGGCTCTGGAACGGATTATGCTCGCAAACCGAGGGTCCACTGTATATAAATGTAAATATATATAAAAATATTATATTTTAAAAACAAATTAAGCGATCGTATATCAATAAATGGTGTGTGAACCTAGAGGAGCATCTCTCCCTTTAATTATATGCATCAGAATTATGTATTATGTTCATTACCATAACAAAAACCTTTACTAGTGGTGATGAAGTCACAACACCAGTTCTAGCAAATCCAGACAAAAAGCCAACAACCTGTATAACATGGTTCCGGGCTATTGGCCCTCCTCAGTACAGGAGCGGCATCATAACATCCTATTAGAGGGGTTATGAAATCGATTGAATTTACCAAACAGGTGTTTGAGAATTTGAAGTTACAAAGGTCGATTTTCAGGCAAGAATACAACATAAATTTGCGGGAGGAAGATTTTCATGTACCTAGGCAATTGACGATTAAAATAATTCTATTAACATCTTGCCAATACATGCAAAACTGCACAGTCTGCACTATTTTTTTAAAAAAGTGATTATATATATATTCATGATACTTGTACTATGTACAATGAGTATGGCGCCTCTGCCACCACTGCAGACTTGGGTGGAGAATCGCCAGCAGGTCTCCAGCGACACCACGCATTTCGCGATCTACCAAGAATACATAGATCATGTGCTTCGCTGCTGAAGAGATGGTGACGACGTAGTCCTTAAGATCACCTGGAAATACCCAGGACTGCAGGTCTGGCGGCCGGCTGATGATAGAGGACACTTCTAGGATGATAGGGCGAACGGCGCTGCAGGACCAGTAGCGTACTACTAGCAGTACCTAGAGGGGCACCTCTCCCTTTGATTATACATTAGGCCAACCCCCCCCCCCCTAATTGCTTGTTTGTCAAAAAAAAATTGGGTTGGCCAAACATCATGGAACAAATTAAATAAAGGTTTAGTTTATTTTTATTCCACTAGATCCCGCTCTGCCATCAAAAATGCTCATGCCCTTAATTCTATGGCAATTGGAGCCGAGAATCTTGTTGTTGCTGCAGCTGAGCACTCGAAGCAAAGCTCCCTATATTCCCGTTGAACTCGTGGCTAATTCCATAGTGGTCACCTAATTCTCTATCCCAAAGTTTACTGATCTGATCAAATGTCAATGTCAACGTCATACTCACATCATCATCATCATATTGAAACTTGAACTCTTTCACCTCTCTCCATCTGCCTGGTTCTCCGAAGACAATCCACAGGGAGGATCCCAAGAAAATGGTCGCTCATCAACTTAACCAACCACTTCGTCGTTTTCTCCAAGACTCCATCATAACTAAACTCTTTCATCACTCTCAATCTGCCTGGTTCTCCGAAGACAATCCACAGGGAGGATACCGAGAAAATGGCCACTCATCAACTTAACCAACCAAGCTAAAGTACTCCCAAGTCTTCATCTTGAAAACTGAACTCTTTCACCACTCTCAGTCTGCTTGGCTCTCCAAATACAATCCACAGGGAGGATCCCAAGAAAATGGTCACTCATCAACCTAACCAACCACTTCATCGTTTTCTCCAAGTCTCCATCATGAAACCTGAACTCTTTCATCACTCTCAGTCTGCCTGGTTCTCCGAAGACAATCCACAGGGAGGATACCGAGAAAATGGCCACTCATCAATCTAACCAACCAAGCTAAAGTACTCCCCAAGTCTTCATCTTGAAAACTGAACTCTTTCATCACTCTCAGTCTGCCTGGCTCTCCAAAGACAATCCACAAGAATCATGAAGAGAAAATGCCAACTCGTCAACTACCTGTCTAATTCTTCAAGATTCTACTCTACTTAGCCTTCTCTATCAGTTGTGTGAGATCAATAAAATTAGAAAATTTATAATTTTAAAGAGGTTTTCTAATTGAATTATCAGATATAAACGCATTTATACATATATTATTTTGTGGCAATCACTGAACAGCTTTACTATTAAATGCCTAATTATGACGACAAATTTGGTATCTGGAACTTTAGACAAATCTCTTACATAACCAAAGAGCTAACTAATTAAAATTGAATATCTTTAAATGCAATTCTTATCTCGGAAACAAAGAACATCCGAGAGTTAAGGTGAAGTTCTACAGTTATAGGACAACAAGAGAGAAACTATATAACCCGGGAGTGCCGAGTACCTAAGCTGAGATTATGAGGCAATAAGTGAGGTTTATAATACATAAATACGGTTGATTAATTTGTACAAGTGCATTAGAATCTTCCTTTAGCGGACACCTCTCCATAATGGAAAGTTTTTATTTGCAAAATTACCATTTTTACAATTCAGCAACTCTATAAACTATATAAAAACTTTGATAAAGTTACTTTTAACGCGAGCCTACAATTATTATGTTACTAGAATAAATTGAACCGTTGTTTGGAATTCTCAGCCGCGGACTATTTAATTGAGTAAATATATTCATGCACTCTAGAAATCCCCTTTATAGGGACTTGTATCGTGTTTTTCTCCTGTAGAGTGGCGTTCGCGCCCGAAGGCTTTGTGTGTGTGTGACAATTGAAACAAATTTTATTGACTTCTTGTCAATAATTAACATTAAAAAGGGGAAATAATGAATAAACTAATATACAGATGATC
>CP092868.1:4346247-4359923 GCA_030710605.1 Cordylochernes scorpioides | reverse complement strand
GTGCTAACTATTATAACTGCAGTGTTTGCTGCCAATTTAAGAGATGAGGTTGTATTTAAATAATACTTGAACAGTGTTGTTGCCAAAATTTAAGAAATAGTCAAGTTATTGAAAGTGTCAAATTAATTTTAATTATCTTTCTTCTTCTTCTTTCTTATCTCCACTCAATCATATTAGGATATCAAGCTTGTAAAGCTTGAGATCATGACTGGGTGAAGTAGAATGCGTCTGCCTTTGTCATTAAGACTGGGAGGTTTTTTAGCCAGCTTGTTACTGCTCCCCCTCCTCCTTTTTCATCCGGGCTTGGGACCGGCAAAGGTGGAGTTACTTTATTTATCTGATTGGCTGGATATCAGTCTGAAAAAAAAAAAAAAAAACAATGGTCAAATTATTGCAAGTGGTGAATTATAGTTGGTTGAATTGAGAAGTTAAACCTGTATATAGTTTCCCTTAAAAAGAGGAGAGCGAGTCTTGTAGCCAATGTTTTTCAAAATCTGCCAAAGGAATTAAAATAGGAAATGCTGTTTATATTTTTAAAGATGGTCACAACAAGAAGTTTCTGTTGTTGCCCAGAATAAGAAGCCAGAGCAGAAAGTGCAGGACCTATCCATGCACTTCAATGCTGGGAACTTCTCAACAGATGGCAGCACCAAGGAAGTAGTGGCCATTGCCACCTTCTCCAAGTTTCCCGAGAGCTTCTACATCCACAGAAACAGGGACCAGGCTGCCCTGCAGGCTGTCACTACCCAGCTGAGGAATGCGACCCAGCTCCCCCACCTGGAGGCTCCCACAGCCGGGGACGTGTGCCTGGCCCAGTTCACAGACAGGCTCTGGTACCGGGCCTCCATCTGTGAGGTGAAGGAGAACAAGTGTAAGGTGTTCTACCTGGACTTTGGCAACACAGAGACGGTGGAGCGAGCCCAGCTTAGACAGATGGATGAGAACATAAGGAAGATCCCCCCTCTGGTACGTTCCATCTCCCCACCCCTAGTTCCTCTCTTCTAACCTTGCTGCGACCTGCAGGCCCTCCACTGCCAGATCACCAAACTGACCCAGAAGGTCTCCATCAGAGAACTGGGGGAGTTTGCCAAGAACAAACCTATCTTTGCTGTGGATATTGTTAAAGGGACCTTGTTGTGGAATATTGATCTGGCCAACTCTGAAGGTGAGTGTTTGGTTCCTCTATCATAAGATTGAAACGTTTCAATGAAAATTGTTGCCATATCTTCTGATTTATCTACTTGTCTGGTCATTTAGATGCTAACAATGCTGTTAATGAAATGTCATACATAATGTGATAATTTGACTTTTTTTCTTTTCATTCTGTGATTTTCACCTATTACCATATCACTTTGTTCAATAACAAAATGGTTGGCTGCCTGGGAAAAGGTATTTTGATAGAAAATTGAGCAGAGCTAGGTTTGTGAGAGAATCCCAGCTGAGAGACTGTGTGTGTAGGAGTGAAGCTCACAGAGTTCCTAAGGAACAAGAACATTCCTCCAGCCATCCTAGTCAACCCGGCCGTCCTGAGCCACCCTGCTGTGAAGGAACTCACCCTGAAGAAGCACGATGAGCAGCACCTGTACGGGCTGTGGGTCTCCAGGTCCACGGATCACATCAACCTGAGCAACCTGGAGCCGGGACTCAGCCAGAGCTACCAGGTCAACCAGCTGGTAGCTTACAAGGAGGAGCAGGCTGAGTGGCAGAGAGGCTACATCCAATCCTGGCACAGGGGCTCGGGCACTGTCCAACTGCTTGATGTAGCTGGGCCTCCGGTCAAAGCCACCACCCAGCAACTGGCTCCCCTGCCAGCAGAACTGTGCAAGATCCCCCGCTGCGCCTGCCCCGTGGTCCTGAAGGACATGGCCACCCAGGAGCTGATCAAGATGGCCAAGGAACTGGAGGTGAACCTGTTTGAAGAGTTGGTGTTCAGGGCTGAGGTGGAGGAGGCCGTGCCAGTCCCCAAGGTGGTGCTCTACCTCCTGGATGGCTCGGAGCTGATCTCTACACTGACAGATGCCATGGAAGATGATGAGGTGACAAATACTAACTCAATTCTACCACTGTGTAATCTTGTGTTTCAGAGCCCCTCTCCCCCCACCACCAACAATGTCCAGTCCCACAGCACCCCTGAATCCAACCATGTAGCTCCTCAGGTAGTGCTCTCTTTGATCCCTCTTGTATCCTCTTCTCTTCTTTGAGATCTAAAGGTACTTAGAAGTAAGTCCTAGTGGGCATGTTTGCTATCTCTCTCATCTTGAAAAAAAATGAAACAACATCACCTCTATAATGTGTGGTAATTTACACCTCCCTAAAAGTTGTACTATTCCACGTAATTCCTCTTGATGATTGGACATAGGGCACAACTAGCATTACTGCCAGATTTAACTATAGAAAGAAATACTGGAAAGGCTAAATGACTTACTTGGCACAAAGTAACCAAGGTGTGTTTTTGGAACAGCCCACCAGTCACAGACCCAGTGTGGTGAGATGGCACAAAGTGAGAGAGAGACAGCCAGCCACAGGTGTGTGGATGCTAACTGGGGTTGTGGTGCAGAGGAGTTTCCTGTTCCGCACTGACTACCCCCGGGTCTCCCTCAAGAAGGGCACCACCGTCAACATGGTGGTCAGCGAGGTCAAGGGCTTGGATCTCTATGGTTTCCTCGACTCAGGTCTCAGCTCAATATTATGTTTCTACCTAGGCCAGCTTAACCTTTATTTTTTTGGTCTAGTAATATTTGAAAACATTACTGACCAGTAGTGTTTTTTAATTTTGAAAAAAAACAAAATAATATGAATTACTAATGAATGTACCCGGTTTTTACTCGAGTGATAGTTTGCTTAATGAACATTTGTTAAAACAATATTTTTGGGGAAATATCCACTCCATACTGAATCTATTGTCAAAATTAATTAAACTTTGTGTTCTCCACCAAAACTACAAAATTTCACATGAAGGTAGCTCCATATATAGATTAACATATCAAAGACTTAAATTAGACAAACCATTTAGTATATTTGGAGTAATAAAATTTCAGCAACTCTCCAGTAAGAGGACACCTCTCTCCCTACTATGACACTATGACTCTGTAACTAGGTGTTGTCCTCTACAGATGTAGTTCTACTGTAAGGTTCCCTCTGCTCCCAGCCAATCAAGATGACACAAGTTATTTTATTTGTTTGATATTGTGCATATCCCACATAGATCCTTTTAAATGATAAGGCACAATTTGGATTCTAGATTATAAACACAAGGAAATAAAACCAAATCTTATTTCCTTGTGTTTAAGATCTTTTTAAAAAAATGATTTGTGATAAAAAGTTTTAAAAATGTGTTTAATGTCAACTTTATCCATATTTGAACTTGTATGCGTTCTGTCAAAGGTGCTAATGTTTTCTATTCCAATATAATAAAACCTTCTTGAGAAGGCACTCACTTGGTGGATACTTTGATTCCACAACTTTACAGAGAGGTGTTCTGCTCTATTGTAAAAGTGCAGAAGGATGGTTTAAGTCACATTTTAATAAATGGCCACAGTTCAGTGAATAAGCTTTGACCAATTCCAATAAGAGTGGCTAGGAGATATGAAATGTGCCAAGCAGGAATACATCATGAGGGGGAATGATAATGAGCTGCAATAAAGACAGCTCTTTCTATTTATAAATGTATTCTAACAATTATTCCTTTGTTTGTTACTGTGGAAATCGTACATTTTATATTATTTAGTGGTTAACCTACAGTTCTGTTGTAACAATGTTGTTGTTGAGCTCTGCCTTATACCCTGATGTATGCTTGGCACAATCAAGATGCATTCAAATAATGCTTTTATCAATTTGACAGACCAGTAGTGTCCTATTACAAAACTGTATCTCCTAAGTTGAAATCGTGGTTGTCTATATGGTGTTTGAATGGTTTTATTAAAAGTGTTGTACATCCTCCTGCGCAAATATATTTCTCTATGCAATCCTACATTTGTAAAAGTGTGATTGTTGCAGCTGCGGAAGACCTCAGAAGCATTGAGACCAGGCTAGCCAACATGCCCCCTCTGCCCCCAGTTCCAGGGTTCCGCCCAAAGATTGGGGACCTGTGCCTTGCCCCTTTCTCAGAGGATGACTCCATCTACAGGGCTGTTGTGCAAAAGTACATCTCGGATCAGGAGGTGAAGGTGGTGTTTGCGGACTATGCTAACACGGAAGTGATGGATCTCTCCCTGCTGAGGCCCATCCCCCCAGAACTGCTGGACACTCCTCTGCAAGCCTTCAGGTTCCACCTGGACAGTAAGTTGGAGCTGGCTGACTGACAGATTGGTGTTGACACGGTGGTGGCCGCAGACATCAAGGTCCATCCCACCAGAATGCAGGAAACTCTGGGTGAGCTCCGCCACCTACTGCTGGAGCCCAGCTCTGTGGTGGCCACAGTTATAGAAGTCCGGGAGGACCTGCATTACCTGGACATTGTCGGGTGAGTTCCCTCAGGGGGGTTCCTACCAGCCCTGCAATACCACAGTATCCTTCTTTGTTAATGGCTGCTCCTTGGACAATATCCAAGCAATATTGTTCTTGGAAATATGTGTACCAAGAAGGCCATAGCCAGGCTTTTGTTTGAATTCACCAGGACTGATGTTGTGGCAATACTTTGTTCTCTACTGGGATGATAAATGTGTTAATTTTTGTATGTCTTTTTAAAACACACTTTTGCTACAACTATAAAATATAAAGTCAAAGGATGGTATTTATTTATTCATTAAAGCAATGCACGCTTTAAAAATCCTGACTTCAACTGACCCAGTTGATAGACCTCAGCAAGGGTCCCACTCCAGGGATATGGAGGAGCTGCGTCTGTACTCATGTTAGAGTCGGCAGCAAAGGCTTCCATGTTAGGAACGGCCTCAAACTACAGGCAAAGTCAGACTTTCACCAAAGTGTGCCTGGATCATGGTGCCATGATCAACGAAAGCTGCACCCCTACACCCCATTCCATGAGATGAACTCATGGAATTCGTGTAATCTTTACACAAGGGGATAAGAAACAACAACAACGCTTTGTAAAAAAAAATGTGGATAAAGAATGAGCCACAATTAAAGTGTCTCCATTGGAACATATATATTTTTTAAGTAAACTCCTGATTGCGCAACTAAAATTTCTGATAGGTTGCTGTCGGAATAAATATCATTTAATTGTTGATTTTTAATTATTCCAGAATTGGCCCCCATTCTTGATTAATCAAGTAAAGCTAACATGATTTAGGCTGTTTGCCCTCATCAGTGTGGTGTAAGCTGTACCTCAACGACCAAAAAAAGCTGGTCTTTTGGGGCATCCTGAAAAATCAGGAAATTTTTAATTGATCCACCTGACTACTGCTGAACCACTTGTCTGCACATTACAAATGTAATGTTGATTCTCTCCACTCTCCTGGTGGGGGCCAGACTTGTGCAAGAACCTGGGGCCCATATAATTATTTTTATAAAATAAAACACAACAGCAAAGAAGAAATGTGGCGGAAGGTGTTGAACTGTATGTATGAAGGTGTATGGTGTGTGACAGAGTGAAGGAAGCCCTCCAATCCAAAGGCCTGCTGATACCAATGTAATTAGGGCATCTCTCTATATATTTGAATGTAATAAAACTCCATTTGTTATGTTTGGTGGATATGTGTGTAAATAAATATTCATTTCACATTTTGTGTCCTTTTATATTTACTGTCAAAATAAGGCTTATTTTGGATTTAATATGAGAGTTTTTTTGTCCAATATTTCAATGGACCAATTGTCCATCTTTTACTATGCGTTTTGTTTTGAAACACACGTCGGGTGAGCTACGGAGGTTTCTCATGCAGGGGGCAGAAAACCATCCATGGTTTGGCTGGAATTATATTTTCAGTATACAAATAAATATAAACAAAAGAAAAACATTGTTTTTTTTTTTTTGCTTATCCTTAGTACACGTGGTACAGGCCATGATAATCATGGTGGGTAGTTAGCGACTGCTTTTTTTACTGTAAGCGCACCACATGTCTACACATGTGAAAAGCAGTTCGACTTTGCACTTACAAATGTGCCAGAGCCCCGTTTGGTTACTTGCACTCGCTGGTGGGGTTGGACGTTTGCAAGAATCGGGGGGCCATTGGAGCTTTTTTTTAAACAGAAAAAAGTGTCCAATGCGGGAATCGAACCCGGGTCGTAGTGGTCGAAAACCAAACGGTTTAACCAGCCTTCCACCGACCCCCCCCATGTCACAAAAATACTTTACAGGAGTAGCCCAACCTGCCAGGATTCAAACAAACTGCTATCTACATTCTATATAATCATGAAACCAAAGTGGTCGAAAACCAAACGGTTTAACCAGCCTTCCACCGACCCCCTATATATAAATAAATGTCAATAGTTAGAAGATATGAAAATTCGAAACTATTTAAGTTAGAAGATAAGCACAAAATAATATGAATTAATTAATTTAAATGGTCTGCAAAATAATTTCTTATACCTTATCAAATCTTACTCCTTTCAAGACAATATAAACAGAGGAACTCTAAGAAAAGTTGGGCCATGTTAGGTGAAAACTGTGTGTGGGAAAGTGTTTGGACCAACAAAACATGTGGAGATCTTTATCATGATGATGATGTATCCATGACGCCTAGTTTTTGAAACTTTTTTCTTGCAATGTAGATTCACACAAATGTCTCAATTGCCATACTAATTAACAAGGATAAACACAAGGTAATAAGACCAAATCCAAATAAATAAATAGTGTTTGACGTTACGGTTCAATAACACTGTTACAGAAACGTCACACACTATTTATTTGGATTTGGTCTTATTACCTTGTGTTTATAATCTATAATCCTAATTGTGCCTTATTAATTAACAAGGAATTAATGAATCCTTCACGAAGAAATTCTCATTTTCAACTTTAGCATCCATTTTTTTAAATCTTGGTGATACAAACCTGTCATTGTTTCAAGGTATACTGGTAGGTGTTCCAGCTCTCATCTTCCTTAAAAAAGTGATCTTGACATTTGTCTAGGTTGAAACACTCTGCTCAACTAAAATATATAGAAGTAGGTTTCTGCTGAGAAAGTTTGCACTTCTTCAGACACCTGGCATCATCCAAAGAAATCATCCATTTCTTCAAATTTTTTAGCAGAAAATAAACATTTGCGAGTCATCCCAGCAGTTGTAACAAGTAACACAATAAAGTCCACCCTAGACTGACGAGGGCCATTAGCCCGAAACCATGGTCTCTAGGTGGACGCTTCTCAGTTTGCCAAAGCTGGTGTTGTGGCTTTGTCACCGACCCGAGACTGCTAGTTTGCGGTGACGGTCAATAGATGGCGTCTAGTTTTGACGTCTATTTTGACGGTAAAGGTGACCTTTGTCTCTTTATATCAATATCCTCCCGGCAAAATTTCCATCTATAAGTAACACAAGGGTATTCTTTTAACCATTTTTTCTGGCTCCTAGTTGAGTTCTCCTGTGAAGATAGAAGGTTTACTGAAATGTTGAAAGTGACCCTTGTATTCTATTCATGATAAAATTGTGAAAAATGTTTTAAAATTTCAGTTATGAATATCCACGCTGCGCGCGTATGTTTTTGTAAATATTTCTTGTAAGATATAGTCGATATGTTTTATTAAGTCCGTTGAAGAGCGATTATAACTTGAAAACTAGCGTTTTGTAATAAAAAGAAACTCATTGTGAGAAAATATTTTGTAATTTTAAAATGTCTGAGATTGTTGATTATTCATGGTAAGATGTTCTAGACCTTGGATTCTTCAGCTTCTAACAGCTTGGGCAGCGAGGAGATAATCCAGTTTCTCCACCAGTTGGTTCTCACAGTAGTTTTTTTTTTTTGCTTATCCCTAGTACACGTGGTACAGGCCATGATAATCATGGTGGGTAGTTAGTGACTGCTTTTACTGTAAGTGCACCACATGTCTACACATGTGAAAAGCAGTTCGACTTTGCACTTACAAATGTGCCAGAGCCCGTTTGGTTACTTGCACTTGCTGGTGGGGTTGGACTTTTGCAAGAATCGGGGGCCATTGGAGAATTTTTTTATTTTTTAACAGAAAAAAGTGTCCAATGCGGGAATCAAACCCGGGTCGTAGTGGTCGAAAACCAACCGGTTTAACCAGTCTTTCACCGACCCCCCTCTCACAGTAGTGATCATGAGAAGTCATTTAATAAAATTTATTTATCAATAACACTGGTCATACACAGATCAATATCATTCACAAAAATTAGCAAAAAGGTACATGCAGTGATTCAGACACAGATTAATCAGTGATAACTTATTATTTAATTAATAATTCACTGACAATATATTAGTAGTGTCTACATAGTGATTTAGCTTTGAAATTTCTTGAAGTCCTCTTCTTCTTTCTTATCTCCACTCAATCACACTAAGGTGTAAAGCTTGAGATTTTTGATGGTGTCTGCCAGGGAAAAGTAGAGCTCATCAATGGATGAGTCAATAATATGTCTTGGGGTTGCAGGTTGACACTTAGTACATAGTAGGAAAACCTTGCAACCATTCTTGAAAGTCATTGTCTGTAGATGACCAGATTTAAGTCTGGAAATCAAAGACTGTTGTTCTCTTGGGAGGACAGAACCAGTGCTTGTCTCTCCTGCTCTGTACCAGTCATGTGCAGCATCAGAGGTCCTCTGGGACCACCATTATATTGATATCGTATTAAATTCTTTATTTAAGACATGGTAGCTCCACAACTTAAATGTGACTTCATTTAAACCTTTGTAATTAATCTACAGGGGACCTAATTTATATACACAACAGTAGAACTACCTCCCTGTAAAGGACAACACCTAGTTACAGAGCCAAAGTGTCCTTTAGGGAGAGAGGTGTCCTCTTACTTGAGAGTTGCTTAATTGTAAAAATGGTAATCTTTCAAATGAAAACTGTCCTTTGTAGAGAGTTGTCCTCTAAAGGAAGGTTCTACTGTATTAATTCAATCAATTGAAATGCTCTGATATCACAGGTGAAGATTTTAAAATAAATTAGAAGATTAGAAATTTTTTTTCTTTAGTCTTTTTCCACTTCCTAATATTGATGGACCAATGTCGAAGAGCCAGTTGTTGCAGAAAACTAACACCCTTCAGAGTAGGGATTGCAGGGCTTGGTAACTCCAATATCTGGATCCACAGGTGGCATGCCTCCAGGCAGGTTGGGGTAGGGTCATTCGCAGGGCGATATCTGCGTCGTTCCCTGAGAAGCAGGTCAACCCAGGAGATGGAACAATGGTGGTCCATGGTGGGGAGCCAGCGAGCCCTCTGGCTGTTGAGACAGGTAATAGGCGTCGCTGATCCCCACAGCCAGACATCTGGAGCCAACGGTGTCAGTCATGCCTGACTGCGGACCAACCAAGAGTTGACGTCGCCTCGCAGTGAAATTTGACCTCCTTCAGGCAGGCGAGCCTCAGCTGTCCAGCGTTGTCAAGCAGGCCGACGCCACACTCAGAGACTGGACGAGCCAGGATGCCCCTGGGGATCCACGAGACTCGGCTCGTACCCTACACAAAGCGCGCCAGCCATGCCTGCCGATGGTGGTTTCAGGTGGAAGGTAGCCGTGGAGGTGGTGCAGGATAGAACCCAGGTTATTTGGCGCGCGGGCATGACCCACCAGCGACAGGCCACGAGTGGAAGGCGACGGTGTTCCTGGTGGTGAATGTACAGCTCAAAACAGTCAGCGACTTGGACATCCACGATTTCAAACCGAGCGTCGTCCTTGATGAAGAGTACGATGTCATCCACATAGGCGACCAAGGCAGGCGCTTTAAAATCAAAATGGTTTTTGTTGTAGGCAATCATCTTAGAAATTCCTAAGAGAAAATATGTAAATTGTTCTAACTGTTTGATTTAGAAGTTGTGTATGCAAATTTCTTTTTGTAAAAAGATTTTTTTTTTATTAGATGTTTTGTATATCTGAAAATTGTATGTGGAGAATAGATGTTTCTTTGAGTTGCTTGTTAAGTGTAAATGAGTATGGAAGCTATGTGTAATAAATAATTTGTTAGGATAACAAGAATTCTTATTGATTTTATTGAAGATCTTCTTTTAAAAAAGGTAAATATAAATCTCTGCACAACAGCAGTTTTCTTCACAACTTATAACATTTTATAAACAATATGTTATTGTACTTGTATCATCGCCATTGGTTTCTTCGTCTACTTTGTACGTCTACTCATCTAGAATATCGCTAAACAATGTTCTAGCATTTTCTACAAATATATTTTGAATCTTCTTAAATCAGTTTAGGCCTGGTATATCACAATAATTTATAAAGTTCTATTTAAAAAAAAACATCTCCCAGAAGGTTTGATTTGACCAGAACATTACATTGTGCCATCAAAAGATAATAATCATATCAATTAGATCGTTCCTCTGCCATTGTTTGAAAAAAATATCTTTTGATATATTTTATATTGAGAAGAGCAAATTTTTGGCGTGTTTGAGAAAATAACAATGATTATTTTAATAAATTTTCATTCTATTTCTGTTCTAGTTCATATTTGTAGATAGATAGAGGTTTTTTATAATTATAAATGTTACATTACACACACACATATTGCCTTTAAATCAATAAGTTGTCCACGGGACACGGAAAAAATCTCTATTTACTGGGCTGCTAACCAGAATGGATGATTTTTGAGCCCCAATGGACACATAAAGCGGAATATATACAAAGCACATTGCACTGTTGGAGGGGGATGGGTGGCCAGAAGATCATCGCCAGGTGAGGTCAGGATGTAGAGAAGGATCAGGGGGGCAGGGTGGTGATCCGCAGAGATCAACAGGGCACATACACAGTGCCTAGGTACTGGAAGGAAGCGTCATTACACTGTAAGGTGGTACAACAATCTACTGATCATTATGAAGATAGAGTTGCCTGGCCCGCATATTCATTGTTATTAATATTAAAGAAAAACTTCGGCCAGTAAATCTATATACAAAGATTATTTAAGAACTAAGAATTCTTCTTTAGGAACCGCGTATGTCTCAGTACTTGAGAAAGTTGTCTACACAGGTAAGTTGTGGGAACAAAAACCCCAGTTGGAAGACAAATCTCCTCTCTACAATAAGTTGAAGTGTAGTCGAAGTTGAGGGTGTTGTTACATTTGACGGTGTCTACCAGAATCTCGGTAGTAAGGACACGTCACATCTTCGCCTGTTGATTGTCTCAACAACTACGGCAAATTGCTTGAGAGAGTATATTTCTGCACGTCATAAATTTCTCACAATCCCAAAACAAGGTAATAAGACCAAATAAATAAATAGTGTGTTGTAATGAAAAATGCATTAGGAATTACTTGATGCATTTTACAGAATTTAAGAAAATAGATGTGAGAAAAAGAACTCAATCTTTTCATGCTGTGTTTTCTCAACTTCTTGAAATAGAGTAGAGCTTCAGATCCTGAACTCTTTAAAATAGAATCTTCAAGTGATGGCTTAGCATCAACATTGATATTTACTTTGGAATTCATTTTGTTCAGCTCATAGGAAGAATAACTTCTTAGGTGCCTTATCAATCACAAAATGTCTTTTAATCCAATGTACAATACATAACTCCTGTTGTGGTTAACTTGTGAAATCAGCAACTTGTAATCAGGAATCTACAGGTTCTTGAATTCAGAACCAATTTCACGACTGAAATATTGTCCAAGAGAATTTGAATAGTTAGTTCTTCTATTAAACCAGAAGCATTTAATCAATCTGAGTTGTCTCTGCTTGAAACACAGAACAGTAAAAGAATAAGGCAAAGCTTTCACGCAGTATCAAGGCCAGATGCTAGACCCAATGTCAACTCCATTCCTGGTTTATTAGCTGTCAGTATAATATGTCACTGGGAGGTTGGAATATAATTAGAAAACTCGAAGAAGTAAGAGGTAGAGTACTGGAAAAAAGAGCAGGTTCACGGCCGAAACAATGGTAAACAGATTGGAATTTTCCAAAACCCATGTTGTGGCTCATTTCTTATTGCCACTGGTAGTTTTCTCCACTGAGGTGATATATAACACATAATGCATTATTACAATGCATTTATAAAGGGAGAGATACCTATTTTGGTTCATATAAAATATATATTTAACATATTTAAAAATAACATGTTTATTTTCAAAAATATTTTTTTTTCGATTATTATAAGAAAACGGAATAAAATATATATTTTAAAAAATGTAATGTTATAGTGAAAATAATAAAAAATAAAAACGGATATCAAGTTTATAGTGTCAGCTGAAATATATATAATTGAAATATTTTAAAATATATCGAGGGCAAGTTTTTATTTATTTATTTATTTCATCTCAATTTGCAGGTGTTACATTCGAGCACAGCTCGCGAGTCACCTTGTCCAGATTATTTACACATGGCGAGTTGTAATGCTGGAGTGGCCCCCCGAACCTTACAGGAGGGCAGTTGTTGGGTGTTTGGCTGTCAGCTAGCCATTGGGTCCAGGTCGTCGGATTCGGTGGCTGAGGTCACCAACTGTAGGAATTCTTTTTTGAGTTTGATTCCGTTGCAATTCCAGAAAACGATTTTTAAAGATAATTTGCCTTTCATTGTAAGAAGGTTTTGATAATTTTTAATAACTTTTCGCACAGTTCCCTCGTGTCAGAATGAGTAGTTTTCTTTTTTGAAGTTTCAGCGTTACTGGCCTTTTGTTTTTCAACAATTGCTTCTTCTGTTTTAGTGGAGCTTGCTTGAGGTATGGTGTTAGGGGAGTTTTGTCTGGGAGGCTTTAGCTGCTGTTGTTGTGGCTTCGGAAAATTTGGGCATCCGCGGTAATTGGCTGTGTGCGCCTCTCCACAGTTAGCGCACTTTGGTGGGAGCTGTTTCGACTTTCTTGGGCAATCCTTCGAATGGTGTTCTTCAGCACACTTGACGCATTTGGGCTTCAAAAAGCAGTTTAGCTGGCCATGCCCAAAGCCCTGGCAGTTAAAGCATTGGGTCACTCGTTTTGTAGTCCTGAATGATTCCACGACTATTTTTTGGTAAAGTATTTCGGTTATTCCATAGATTCGTTTATTTTGTTCATTTTTCGGTAGCTCTACTAGGACTATATTCATCGGTATTTTGGTCGATTGTCTATGGAGTCTTTTGACAATGACCTCAGTGAAGCCCATTGAGACCAGTTCAGTTACGACGTCTTCTTCTTTGAAGGCTGTTGATACCCCCTTCAATACCACTTTCAGTGGTTTTTCCTCCTGTAGTCTGTAGGAATATCCTCCATTATTTTTCTGTACATACTCCCTGATTTTTTTGAAGTCGCCTATGTTTTTCGATTTAATTATGTGCTTTTTGCCAAAAAACGTGACTTGGAATGGTTCCATGCACAAGTCTTTTAGTTCTTGGCAAAGAAGCTTCCAATCTGCTACATTTTCTGCAATAACAGGAGGAATTCTCGGTTTTTTCACGTTAGTGACTGTGGTCCATGGGCCATCGTTGTCGTTATTTTCTTCATCGTCTTGCTGTGGGTGAGCTGCGTTCATTTGTTGAGAAACTCCAGTGGCGGGACTTTGTTCGTCGATGTCCATTCTAGGCGTCTTCAGATTACGCTCGCTCCTAGTTGGCGATCTTGAGTCATCCGATTGGGAGCCGCGAGTTCTCTTCTTTGATTGAACCGTTTCCTCAAGTTTATACTCGATTCCAAATTTGTCTAG
>CP092868.1:4316885-4346147 GCA_030710605.1 Cordylochernes scorpioides | reverse complement strand
GATCTTCGTTATTAAGGAGGCTTCGATTATGCATCGTTTCTCGCCGGTTGGTCCGATCGTCGATTTAATTACAATCGGTGGCATATTATTTTTTGCCAATGTAAAGTTAGATGTATATTACATACTAGACGAATGGCCCGGGCAACGCCCGGGTTTTACCCGAGTGCGCATATACTTTAAAAACGTTTTAATTCAAATACTATTCGTTACAATTATAAATTGGCGCCATGGATGTCACTCTTGTGAAACGTCCCGTTCCAAACTGTGTGTTTTTAAAATGTTTTAATTAAAATACTATTCGTTACAATTATAAATTGGCGCCGTGGATGTCTCTCTTGTGAAACGTCCCGCCCCAAACTGTGTGTGTCTTGAAAATATAAAAATAAAAATGTGAATTTTCATAAAGATTTCATCATGTCGATTTTTTTTTTTTGCATTTTACCTACTAAATCGATAGAGATAATTACATTTGCAACATGAACTTAGGTATATTGACTAAATAGAAAACTGCATAGTAATAAAGATCATTTTTTAAAGGCACCATATCGTTTTTTTTTCAATAAAATCGAAACAAAAATTAACGATAAATAACGATAATTGCCTTAAAAAGAAATTGCCTTAAAAAAAAGAAACATTCGCGGTGATTTTGTCTTGCATTCGTTTATACAATTATTATATACGAATGACCCGGGCAACGCCCGGGTTTTACCCGATTAAATGCTTTTATTCAAATACTATTCGTTACAATTATAAATTGGCGCCGTGGATGTCATTCTTGTATAATATATAAATGAGTTTTAAAAATTGTAAAAAAAAAAAAAAAAAAAATGCATCGGCCGGGAATCGAACCCGGGCCGCCCGCGTGGCAGGCGAGCATTCTACCACTGAACCACCGATGGTTATGAAAAATCCCATCCGTGAGCTTCAAACAGACAAACAGACAGAATAAGGCAAATATATAAGTAGATTTATAAAAACAACAATGTTGGTCGATGGTCAAATATATTTAAACATATTATATATATTACAGTGTGGACATGTTGGATCAGGGACTTGTTCAATTCTGGCCATATCGACTTGAACATATCCATGTCCTGAAGTCGTGGTTGATGAATTATTTATTTCTCACATCAAAGACAGCAGTGAAGTACACAGCGTACCAAAATACAAATAGTGATTTTGTCTTTGGATTCCGGGCTAATTGGCCTATCAGGTAAGGTCTTCTAGCCCCATCATGGCTGCAGGACGCGAACTGGTGGCAAGGGATCTTAAGATCTGGCAGTGGAGGTGTCATCGCAGGGGTGGAGGAAGCTGGAGAGGTCAGGGAAACAGCGCCTTGATGCAGTGAGAAGCAGAGATGTAGTCCAGTTGAGGAGGCAGGAGGTCCTGGAAGCCTAGAACTTGAAGGCTCTAGACTTCAGGATGGAGCAGCTTGAGGCTCTCGCCTCGTGCTTGTCAGGAAGGCCCTTGGCACAGCAGTTGGCACATTTGGAAGTGCGCTGGTCGGCAAGGGATGGGCAGGCGCGGCCTTCATGACCGTCTTCACCGCAGTGGAAGCACTTTGGAGCTCTGGAACATTGCGCAGAGTTGTGACCGAAGCCACAACAGCGGAAGCAGACGCGGGCGCGGATGGACTCCTCGAAGTTGAGGATTACTCCATCCACCACGATCCTCCCGCGCGCGCCCAGGGCTCTGAAGGTCTTGAGGTCCACCTCGATGAAGGCGGTGCAGGTCCCGTTTCTGGATGCAGAATGGTGCGCCACGCGCACCACAAATAGTGATTTTATGATACTTAATCTATTTATAATACATATTCTGTTCAATACAATAAATAAATAAATAAATATTAATTTGAATTTAAAATATATGAAAAATAATATTACAAATTGAAATAAAATAGGTGCATTAGCCATGATGCAACAATATATAATCGAAATCATTTGTATCCAAAAAATATATTCAGTAGAACTACCTCCCTGTAAAGGACAACATCTAATTGCAGAGCCAAAGTGTCCTTTGATACATAAAGGTGTCCTTTTGTCGGAGAAGAATAGCTAAATAGTGAAAAAAAATTAAACGTTTAAAAAAACGATGATATTAATAATGATAATCATTATAACTCTCTCTACTGAAAATAGGTTTAATGATATAATTTCATAAATAAAGCCTGTTTACTTTGCTTAGAATTTTTAATGAGACTGATGTTGTTGTTGCTTATTCCTCAAGACGTTTAAATGATCTCCATTAGGTTCTATTGTCTCAGCTTTTCTATTATAGTCCTGGGGTTTTCCCAGAGGTCTTTTTTGGAGGATTTGATACAATTCAATAGATGTTCAGGACTGGCTGGTTGGGAATCACATTTGGGGCATTTCGGGAATGTTTTGATTTTCCATTAAATTTGAGCATTCTAAGATGTCCTGTTCGTAATCTTGAAATGGCCGTTTGTTCTTCCCTAGCAAGGGTGTGGAAAGAAGATTCGTTAGGAATGGGGGTGTACCAGGGGTGGTTTAGGGTGGATTTCCTTCTCCATGATGTCTACAATGAAACTGATTCCAAGAATATTAATCAAACATTATATTTATTGATTTACAAGAGAGAGAACAAAATATGATGGAAAATTAATATTAAACAAACTTTTTTTTTCTCGATTAGCGCCTATTTACTAGTGATCTTACACACATACTCTGTAGGTATAATTAATCAATTAAAACATATACAACACTACCATTTCGAAACTATTATAGACGCGTATGATTCTTTTGAAAAAAAAAACAATGGTTGCCTGTAAAGTCGGTTTTACGGGCGAAGATTTTACGTGACAACGGTAGAATATTTATTGATATGAATATAATTAAATTGCACAATAGGAACAAGGAATTGAATGAAAATAAGAATTGCACAAATTTTAACTATAGAAATATATTTTGTTTACTAAAACATTGTACATGTAAACTTAAACTTAACTAATTCCTATTTGAGTGATTTTGTTGAGGATAGGACGATGATAGGAGAAATATGAAATGAAAGGAAGTGTTTCTGCTGTAATGTGTCTTGCGAAAGTCAAGTCGATAGTTGTTCCTTTTAACGTAGTTGACTTAGAAACGTTTGATACGCAATCAAGATTATACGTATTTTTCATGAAATTAAGAAACGAGTTGTCAGGCTTTACGTTTTTGTTAAAATCACCACACAGAAGAATCGGTATACTAGAATCAACTTGCACGAACGGTGGCACGTACTGGCTGTTGTGAATGTACGGACCGAGTCCTTGCCATAGTAACATTCCAATATCCTGCATACTAGCTCCTGGATGAATATATACAGCACCGAGTATAAACTTGAAGCTAGTATTAGCGGCGAAGCAAGTAACTTCAGTCATGCACATGTCACCCTTGGTTTTAATGACACGAGTTACGTCTGTAATCGCAACTTGGAACACTTCCGCCGTAGATGTCGATGATAATTTACGATAGATCGCCACTCCACCAGCCGCGTTGGTATTTGAAAATCAAAACACTTATTCAGATCGAAGGTTCAAATTTTTGCTAAATAAATTTGAAATTAAATAAAATTTGTAATTGTAAATGATGAAGTTGAAAATTAAAACATTTACTTAAATTAGATGTTAAAATTCTTGCTCAACACAGTTTAAATAAAGTTTTCTTATATCTGCCACTTTTTCTTAATATTTGTAATTTTAAAGAATCAATTCGAAAATCAAAACATTTATTCAGATCGAAGGTTCAAATTTTTGCTAAATAAATTTGAAACTATTTAAAATTTGTAAAATAATAATTAATTAATTAATTAATTTTAAACTAATAATTTACTTAACACTATCAACATTTATCAATAGTATGACATAACCTATAAACTCAGTTTCTCAACTTTTGTGTCAATCTAACAATTAATCAATCAATCATAGTTTACGATAATGAAATATCAGTGTACAATTATTCACCTTTATTGTTGTAGTTGTTGTAAATGACGAATCTAAGCACTCCACATTTTCACTACAGACACAGCTGACGATACTTTAACCACACGTGTGAACTTGTATTATGACGCTTTCTTGTTTTTCCAACGCCAAGAACGTTCGAGAAAGACAAAGACAGAGACAAGCATGCGCCGATTCAATGCGCCTAATTCTCTAGCGCTGCGCGCGCAGCACTCTCGTTCGGTGACTCATCGTAACGTTACCGGGCGTTACACTTTTTCATAAGTGACTCCCAGCCGCAACCTAATTTAAGACGTTGTCACGTCAAAAAATTTCAAAAGAATCATATGCGTCTAAGATAGTTTCGAATTTTCATGACAGATGGCGCACTAATGCATCATAATAATACTATTTGTTAACTATGGTTCTGTTGCAGAAGAGTAACAAATATTACAATTTACCTTGACAATAATTGATTCAGTAGGGAGCCCCGCAAATATTGTTTTAACAAATGTTCGTTTGGCAAACTAATATTAAACAAAGTAACTTTTTTTTCGGTTAGCGTCTATTAACTGATCTTACACACATACTCTGTGCTTATAATTAATCAATTAAAAAAATATACATATGTCATAATATATGCTCTTCCAGGAATAATAAAGTAAATCTGCAGTCGACCAGAGAGAGAGAGAGAGACGTAGTCGATAGAAGACAACTAAGTTACGGCCATTTTGAACCACTGACCACATTCCAGAGGGCGACCGCAGGGCTTTTCTTAGAACCCTCAGGACCTATTTTTGGATAGTCGGGGGGTGGGGGACACACAGACGGTCGTTCAGCGCACAGAACCTCGCTCTCTCTCTCTCGGCTGGCTGCCTGGGTTATTTCCTCTACCAACTCGTCGTGTGATTATTTCTCTCCTCACCACATTATTACCACTATATTGCCACATTGAAAGTCGACAGGATCATATCACATATATATATGGTAATTTAAACCAACAACCCCATGTTGTATATAACTTATAACAAGATTTTCATGTTGTATAATAGAAACCCATCTGTAAATGATTATACGTATTATTGACATGTGTCATTACATCATCATATGTAATGTACTTTGTACAAACTGATGATAAATAAATAAAACTCTGTAATAGTTTAAGAGTTGAGCTAAAGCAAAAGGTCAAAAACGTCTAAATTCGAGATAGATGGAAGTCACAAAACAACATCTAAAGATAGATTGGAAACTGTCAGGATAGCGCCAGTTCAGAATTTCGCCAGACGATCCACGCTCTTGTCGCATCGGCTGAAATGCAATACTCCCTTTCTCGGAAACGATATAAAAGGCCCCCGTCCTAGCCAAAAATATAGACCTCACCATCAGCGCAAGCCCTCGTCGGTTGTCACCCAGGTCCTCCTCATCCACCATGTAGACCAGTAAGAACTTCTATCTTCCTCTTTCGCTCCTAGCTCAACTTTTATCTGTTCACGGAACATTCCTAGTGCAACTTTGTTTTCGTTTTTTGTGTGGACATTCCCAAGCTATCCACTCTGCCTTGACCACGACTGCCTGTACTTTGTGAGAACTGTTAAAGGTCTTCCAAGGTGCAGAGAGGTACTGGAAAACTCCACATCCTGACTGTCCCTCTCGGTCAACACAGTATAGCGAGAGTCGATAGGATCTCACACCATAGTTTAAGTCGAATGGATACTCATCACATATTTAGTCGACAGGATTCTACAAGAGTCAACAGGACTTCATTACATATATACAACAATAATATTTGTTAAACTATTATATGTTAATCTATTTATTCAGATACCTACGTTGAAAATATATCGATGGTTCTGTTGCAGAAGAGAAACAAATATTTCTATTTATAAAAATTCAAAACTATTATAGACGCGTATGATTGATTCTTTTTAAAAATAAGGAGAGTAGAAATTGTTTATTTTTAAAAAGAATCATACGCGTCTATAATAGTTCTGAATTTTGATAACAGTGGCGCGTTAATGCATCATATTACTATTTATCTTGACAATAATTGATTCAGTAGGGAGTAGTTGCTAGCCCGGCAAATATTCTTTTAACAAATGTTCGTTAGGCAAACTTTTACTCGGACAAACCAGGCGAAGCCGGGTATATTCGCTTGTATCTTATAAATGTTGATTGCTGTGTCATTCCGAAGTTTGTCTTTCCTAATTTTCTACGTTATAATATTTATTAATTTTTCCATACTTATATTTTGCCACGCGCTCTGTAAAACTTCTCTCATTGCCTTCCTGGTATTTTATGAGTGTTGATTTGCTCTTGCCTTAAATAAATGGCAGTGTCATCCTGAAGTTTGTCTTTCTTAATTTACTCTGTGACATTTTGGTGGAGATGCTGAGTATTTCAGGGAAGACAAACTGAAGATTGCCAAGAAGACTTTAAGGCCATTGGTGCTGTGATCTACATTTTTCTGAGACTGGCTCCAGGATTCCACCGCCGTGTCAAAGCCAAGAATTCTATCAAATAAGACGATTTTCTTCTAGACGATAAAACGACAAAGCAGTGAAGAGCCGCAAGAAAAAGACGCAAAGGTTCTAGGGACAAAGTTCCAAGACTTCGAGGGAATCCTTGACAGAAACACGTCAGACTCATGTCAGTAGCAACAAGATTGCAAGGCGGTGCCTAGAGAATCGCCCTCATCCTGGAGCGTGGAGGGGTGTGATCTCCTTGGAGCGTTGGGAGGTCGCTAGGTGGGGGACTGGAGCCTTCGTCGGGTGGAGCCTCTTTAGGGCGGGTGTGTGTCCCTGTCCGGCCCGGGCACAGAATGAGAAGTGAGTCACAGCTTCCATAGAAAATGAACTTTGTATCAAATTATTTATTAATATTTTTATACTTATATTTTTCTACGTGCTGTTAAACTCCTCTCATTGCCTCTCTGATATTTTATATATGTTAATTTGTTCTAGCCATCTAGACTCAGCAGAGTAACTAAATTGGTTCATTTTCAACCTCCACCCCAGACTCCCCTTGAAAACAGAAGCAGTTGAAATTTCAAATGAGAAAATTAATATATTATTAAAATATACAAGTATCAGTCATCACAACAATTCTGTCACCGTTTGCTTTTGGTTCAGTGGTAGAATGCTCGCCTGCCACGCGGGCGCCCCGGATTCGATTCCCGGCCGATGCATTTTTTTTTTTTTACAATTTTTAAAACTCATTTATATTATTAAAATATATGTGCTTTTCCTGTCTATGTACAGATTTATGGTCTATGTACACAAGTATACAAGTATGTATACAAGTTATTTTCAAATTGCGTTGCAAATTTGCCCTTTCGCTCGCAAGCAGCGCCTCTAGCGGTGAAGATGGGAGGTAATATCAACTGACCTAATGGACATGTAAAACGTGTTTTAACAGGACATAGATAAAAATATGGAAGAGTTATTTTTCATATTTTTAGTCAAGAAAAATAAATTGACAGGTTCTGGGAAAAAAGTAGTTGTTTTTTATTCAGAAAATGATGATGACAATATTGCAGTATCATATTTGATTATCAGATACAAAATTATATCCGGAAAAATTCCAAAAAGTAGAGACCACGGGTGAAGCCAGTTCATTTTTAGTATGCAGGAACAAAATTCTAACAGAAAAACATTCATTCGAGCAGAAAACACAAAGCCAGATCATCTCTTTATAAAAATATCGCTTCTCAGACACAAAGTTTGGAGCGGGACGTTTCACAAGAGTGACATCCAGGGCGCCAATTTATAATTGTAACGAATAGTATTTGAATAAAAGCATTTAATCGGGTAAAACCCGGGCGTTGCCCGGGTCATTCGGCTAGTTATTAATAATAGCTAATCGAAAAACACCATAGTCTTATCCTCCAAATTGATAAAGAACCCAAATACCAAGGCCTTAATAAGGAAGAAAAATAAAGCTCGGACAAGATGGCAAGCAACCTGGGATCCAGCTGATAGAGCTACTTACCTGAATCTTCAAGGAAAGGTAAACCAAGCCTTTAAAGCAGATAAATCTGAAAATTGGAATAATTTTATAGACAAACTTGAATCGACCCCAAAGGACTTCTTTAAAAAAATAAAACGCTTCAGGGGGGAAAATTGAAAAAATTACTAGTTCAAATACAAATAGAAAAATCCCGCTGACCGACAGAGAAATTGAAAATGGTCTTGCAGAGCATTTTTTCAAATACTTTTCCAAGGTGGAGGATGAGGTTCCATCTAATCTAACAGAGAACACTTATCAACATTTTTGAAGAATAGATTCTCTATATGCATTATTTCTAATGATGTAAATTTCTGGGGGGGTCGGTGGAAGGATGGTTAAACCATTCGGTTTTCGACCACTACGACCCGGGTTCGATTACCGTATTGGACACTTTTTCTGTTTAAAAAAAAAAATGCTCCAATGGCCCCCCCGATTCTTGCAAAAGTCCAACCCCACCAGCGAGTGCAGGTAACCAAACGGGGCTCTGGTACATTTGTAAGTGCAAAGTCGAACTGCTTTCACATGTGTAGACATGTGGTGCACTTACAATAAAAAAAGCCGTCGCTAACTACCCACCATGATTATCATGGCCTGTACCACGTGTACTAGGGATAAGCAAAAAAAAAAAAAAAGTAAATTTCTTATTTGCAATTCTCTTTACCATAGTTATGTAAATATCATAGATGTATATATTCTTGTCTGCCATGTGTACCATGTTTGTATCGTCGCGTTTGCTTTATACTGCCTGTCGAAGGGTTTTCACCCGAAAGCTTGCGTTTATTTAAAATTGTTTAAGAAACTCGTCTTCTCTTATTTTATTTATTATAATATACTTATCAACATCCCCAAGGAAAAAGTACTATTAATGATAACACCAAATTAAGTCAAGGAAGTTATTAAAAACCTAGGTAATCACTAAACTCCAGGCGAAGGCAATATTGCGCCACAAATGACAGAAAAACCTTCCAAACAAATGGATAGTTTTCATCGCTGGGATCTTCAATTCTGCATTACACCTGTGCTACTTACCGAAGAAATGGAAACATGCTAATATCATAATTATTCCGAAGAAATCACCTGCCAAATCACCAGAAGATTTCAGACCAATCAGCCTTCTCTCTACCATCGGTAAGGTATACGAGAGGATTGTTCTTCGCAGGTTGCAGACGTACATGGATTCTATTAATTTTATCATTCTTCAACAATTTGGATTCAGAAAAGGACACTCCACAACCCACCAGCTAATCACTGTAATATACTATATCAGTGATTCTCAACCACTGTGCCGCGGTAATTTTGTGTGCCGCGAAATTCTAAAAATGTGCCGCCGAATTTTAGTCATATGATTATGTTCACGTTTGTATTGGTTTTTCTTTTTTTCTTTTTCATTTTTTTACTTTTTAAAATAACGAAATTAGCAAATTGAATGTTAGAGATGTATATTACTTATATTTTGCATAGAAATATTGATACATAATTTGAATTTTCTTGCATTCAAGTTAGCAAAAGTGTGCCGCGAAATTCTAAAATTGTGCCGCCAAATTTTCAAATCTTTAAAATAGTGCCGCAACAAAAAAAGGTTGAGAATCACTGTACTATATCCAAATAAGAAAGTCACACAAAGGAGGCAGTAGGGGCTGTTTTTTTTTTATAGACATTACCAATGTTTTTGATAGAGTATGGCATGATAGCAAAAATAACAAAAGCGATTTTGTCAAATTTTTGGAAAAAACTACCTCCAGGACTGGACATTTTCCATTAAACCAAAGAATTTTACAACCACGGCAAAGCCAACCCAGATTGGAGTTCCTCGAGGCTCTATCCTTGAGGACCTCATCTATAAACACAAACATTATAAACAAATGGTGAAATGATTGGAAGTAAGACATCAATAAAAAAAAAAAAAGACACAGGATATAATTTTTCCTCCACTAGTCAATAAAAATTATACAAGCCACAATCCATTCTTAAAGTAAATTCGAACTCTATTGACTGTACCGACCATGTTAAATATCTTGGAGTTACCTTGGACTCCAAGTTTGCAAAATCAAGTCCGTTTAACTATAGAAGCAAATTATCTACAAAACAAAAGTTTACACTATACAGAATTTGTATTCTTTCGATAATAACATACACACTCCCAGTCTAGTGCAAATATATCAAAATCACAGACAAAATAGAATAAACACACTCATGAGAATCTGCCTTCAGACAAGTATATATATTAGTATATATTCAACCTATTAAACAAGATACTGAAGGAGGACTTAAACCAACCCATCTAGAAGATATGTACCAAATTTCCGTTAAGAAATTATATTTTCAACTACAAAATTCATCTAATCCAACTATACAGGATATTCTTCAAAATAAAGAAGATAACTATCCCCGATTCCGACGACCTGACACTTAGTTAAGAGCTCATCACCCAACAGCTGCCCTCCTGCAAGGTCTGGAGGGGCCACCTCTACACCACCAACTCGCCATGTGTAAATAGCCAGAACAAGGTGACTCGAATGTAATACCTGTAAACTGAGACGTAATACAATATATATATATATATATGTGACAATATAGTGGTAAATGATGTGGTGAGGTGAGAAATAATCACACGACGAGCTGTTAGAGCAATCATCCAGGCAGCCAGCCGAGAGAGAAAAAAAAAAAAAGGTAGCGAGCGAGACGTTATCTGCTGAACAACTGTTTTTTCCCTGTGTACACAAGCGGGGCAAACAAAAGATTAGTCGCCAGGTGTTGACGCCCCCCTCAGGAATGTGGTCAACAAAGGGTCGCAAGTTAGTTATCTTCGAATCGACTACGTCTCTCTCTCTCTGGTCGGCTGCAGATTTACTTTATTATTCCTGTAAGAGCATATATTATGACATATATATTGCCATAATTAAATTGTCGTGTCATCCTGAAGTTTGTCTTTCCTAATTTTCGTCTCGCTACAATATTAAACCTTGCGTGTTTAAAGTTTAAGTGCAAATAAAACCATTATCACAAATTACAACTTAAACATAGAACCCCGCAAACAAACAATTCCTCTTATCAGATAGGATGACAATCAAATTCATATTAACACATATCGAGAGATAATTTTAAAAAAATATTTAAATAGATATCAATATTTAAAAGGGTAAAATAACGAAATAAATAAAAACACAAAGGTATATAAATACAATTTATTAAAACATTTAAAAAAAAAACTATATATAATACAGAGTAAATAAAGCAAAAGTATTGTTACTTATGCCAGGTAGTGATAGACCTTCTCCTCTTCACTCCATTCAATAAATTCCCTGCGAATGAGGTCTTCAATGCAGGTCTTGATGAGGCCAACCTCGACCTTGAACCTGGAGCTGAATTCCTTGATCATCTCCGCTATAAGTCCCTGGGCATCCATCCGCTTGGATCCCTTCATCACCTTCACAATGGCTGCTTCTACCAAAATCTTACGATATTCTTGAACTTCCTTCTCAATGTCATCCTGATCCTCTTTGGTTTCTTGCTTCTTCAATGGCATGTTGATGTTGAGCTTCAACTTCTTGTTCATGAAGAGAGTGTTAAGGGACACTTCGGATTTCGTATTTAAATTAGAAGAGCCCTTTAGTTCAAGAATCTTCACCTGATAAAGAGTCTGAAGGACTTGATATAAAGATTTCATATCAATTCCTGTATTTTCGTGAATCTGCTGAACCGTGAGTTTTAGTGAATTGTTAAATTGAAGTAAAACGGCCATTTGGAAAGTAGAGGTCTGTATCGTATAGCGTTTGCGGAAACAATTTGTAATCAGCTCTGCATTTGATAAACTGAAATTCCACTTTAGTAAACGGCCTTTATGCTTATTAACGTAAAATTTATCGAAACAAGTCCTGCTTTTTTCTACTTCAGGAGGCAAATTGCAACAATCTGTTTTCAAAGTTGGCCATATTCCTGAAGTTAAAAGCATAACCTTGGAATTCACGCTCAAGCCTTCGTCAGAATCTTTGAAAAACTGAATGAAACCTTCATTTAATATTTTACTTATCTCAATATCTTTGAGCATTTTTTCCAAACTACTTAAACTACCAAGGCGCGAAAATTGTTTTAAATTTGAAATCATGTTAATCTCCTCCTCAATACTCACCGAATTATTCATCAACAATCTTCTGGACAACATCTTCTTGTAGAAAATCTTGAAAACATCTAGATTTTCAAGATAATTCACTAATACAATCGCATCTTCGAGGCCATATTCAATATCTGAATTGAAGTTGAGAGTTTTTCTTAACAAACTATCACAATATTGTGCCAAGAATTGAGCAGGCTTATCCAAACCTTTAGTTTGTTTTGTTACATAATTGTCGTTGATGACACTCTTTAATACATTATCAAGAGCCAAGATGAAACGAGTATTATTTTCAAAAGAAAATTTTACTAAATCACAGTACTTTTTATGGAAATTTAGAAAGGTGATGATAAACAACTTAGCATCTTTAGATGCAGCTTCTCCACATTTCTCTATGATTTTTAGACCTTCGGCTTTTGCAAAGTTTTCAAACAATAATAAAAAATTTTCCTCTCCACTTGGTATATGAAAAGCTAGCCTGTAAACACGATTCAAATCCTCGTATGTATTTTTGGAAATATCCTGTGATAATATTGAAAGAAAAAGATCAATCTGAGTTCGGACAAGTATTTGAATGAGCAGTTCTTTCATCTGACATAGTGTTGTAGGATGGACAAAACGCTCAGCACGCAAACATTCGTCTGAAATCCATTTTTCCACTTCTATTATGTAATCATGTATAGAGGCACTAGTCTGAAGAAATGCGTCTCTTTCCTTCGTATAATACTGCTCAATACTTTCTAAGAAAGTACACTCAAACTCTTCCTTATAAACTTCTAGGAAGTACGTACTATAGATAAGCTCTTTAGCAAGGCACAAATCTATGGCATTTTTTATTAAGTCTGAATTTATCGAAATTCCATTACGTTCCTGTTCAATCAGCATTAAATTGGTCTTATTTAGATGCCTGATTATAGGTCTAAGAATACACTCGCTCCATTTAGAAATACATAGTTCACCAATGAGGTTATACTTATATTGAAGCAAGGATTGCTTCAGCCATATATCTACATACCTGAAACATTTCTCCATCCTTTCAACTAGCATTTTATAATCTTTTAATCTGTTCTTGTAGAGATTCAAAATATCTTCATTTTGCAAATCTTCAAATTCTTTAATAACTTCTGACAAATGAGAAACAATGAATTGTCTAAGATATACATGCAATCGTTTTATACCCCGACTCTCTGATTCTGGAATATCACAACTCTCTGAAAGGGGTAATTTGGAAATAAGGTTAACTAAATGTAAATTTTGATTCGGGCTTGTTTTCTTGAGGCAGCAAATTGGTAGAAGACGTTGAATTTCGGCAAAAATATTTTCATATTCCATTTTAAATTAATAAATATATTTTTTGAAATTTTAGCTGTGTTTTGAACAAAAATAAAAATGTGAATGATAACAGCGAAAAAATTAAAAGATAGAGATCATATTTTTAAAATATACATTTTAAAAAATCTGTGCATTCATAAAAATATATTTAATAAAATGTTAAATCAAGGAATAATGTGTTAAGAAAAATCCACAGAGAGGAACTTTAGTATATAAGATACTTAAATATTTTAGAATTTTTTAAAATTAATTTTTCAAAATATTACACACAAAATATTCAAAACATTATTAGTTATTTAATTAAAAAGGCATATATTGGATCAATATATAATTATTTGACGCTGAGTTTGTTGTTGACACGCATTAATATGCTATAATACCTTGAACATTTTTGGTAAAATAATTTATATTTTAATCCAATATATGCCTTTTTAATTAAATATATATTTATGGATTGCTCTATTTTCAAAATTTATATTTCACCAGACCTATTTTAGACCTATAAAAATAATCAAGAATCCTTCTAAACTAAAATAAATTAGACGTCGTGAAATATGCACGCCCGGGAGAGCACATGCCAATAACAAAAGTTTTCAATTATAATACTGTATATATATTATTTAGAGATTGTACATAGAATATCAGCCCGCTGAAGAGCAGTATATTTGCTCGAAGGCTTGCAAATTTAAATAAGAATAAACTTTTACCTGATATTTTAATTTTTACTTTTTCAAATAATTTATTGGTACCTATTGCTCACATAAATATGAATATCTTTATTTCCGCGCACAAAACACAAAAGATGCAATAAAACTCTAAATATCTGAAGAAACAATGTGGTATCTGTGGTTTAAATATTACCAAAGTACTCTTTAAAAATCTTACTCTCAGGTCTTGGAAAACTTCTAATTTATAAAATGAAATATAAAGTATTTTATAAACATTGTATATAAATATAAAATGTCATTTACAGTGGACCCTCGGTTTACGAGCACCTTGGAGTACGAGCTTTTCGCAGTACGAGCAAAATTTTTTGAAAAATTTTACCTCGGATTACGAGTGAAATTTCGCATTACGAGCAACTCGTGATGGTTGCCCGTAATCGTGATGGATGAAAATTCACTGGGATCCCTCCCTTCAGATCAGATTCGGGAAATATGTAAAATGTGGGAAACTGTGCAATTGTTCGTAGCAAGAAGAATTGCCCGAGTTTCAATTATTAAAAATAAGAAATTAGTTTCGCACAACGAGCGTTTTGGAGTACGAGCATGGCTCTGGAACGGATTATGCTCGCAAACCGAGGGTCCACTGTATATAAATGTAAATATATATTAAAATATTATATTTTAAAAACAAATTAAGCGATCGTATATCAATAAATGTGTGTGTGAACCTAGAGGAGCATCTCTCCCTTTAAATATTTGCATCAGAATTATGTATTATGTTCATTACCATAACAAAAACCTTTACTAGTGGTGATGAAGTCACAACACCAGTTCTAGCAAATTCAGACAAAAGCCAACAACCTGTATAACATGGTTCCGGGCTATTGGCCCTCCTCAGTACAGGAGCGGCATCATAACATCCTATTAGAGGGGTTATAAAATCGATTGAATTTACCAAACAGGTGTTTGAGAATTTGAAGTTACAAAGGTCGATTTTCAGGCTAGAATACAACATAAATTTGCGGGAGGAAGATTTTCATGTACCTAGGCAATTGACGATTAAAATAATTCTATTAACATCTTGCCAATACATGCAAAACTGCACAGTCTGCACTATTTTTTTAAAAAAGTGATTATATATATTCATGATACTTGTACTATGTACAATGAGTATGGCGCCTCTGCCACCACTGCAGACTTTGGTGGAGAATCGCCAGCAGGTCTCCAGCGACACCACGCATTTCGCGATCTACGAAGAATACATAGATCGCGTGCTTCGCTGCTGAAGAGATGGTAACGACGTGGTCCTTAAGATCACCTGGAAATACCCAGGACTGCAGGTCTGGCGGCCGGCTGATGATAGAGGACACTTCTAGGATGATAGGGCGAACGGCGCTGCAGGACCAGTAGCGTACTACTAGCAGTATCTAGAGCAGTGATTCTCAACCTTTTTTTTGTTGCGGCATTATTTTAAAGATTTGAAAATTTGGCGGCACAATTTTAGAATTTCGCGGCACACTTTTGCTAACTTGAATGCAAGAAAATTCAAATTATGTATCAATATTTCTATGCAAAATATAAGTAATATACATCTCTAACATTCAATTTGCTAATTTCGTTATTTTAAAAAGTAAAAAAATGAAAAAGAAAAAAAGAAAAACCAATACAAACGTGAACATAATCATATGACTAAAATTCGGCGGCACATTTTTAGAATTTCGCGGCACACAAAATTACCGCGGCACATTGGTTGAGAATCACTGACCTAGAGGGACACCTCTCCCTTTAATTATACATTAGGCCAACCCCCCCCCCCTAATTGCTTGTTTGTCAAAAAAATTGGGTTGGCCAAACATCATGGAACAAATTAAATAAAGGTTTAGTTTATTTTTATTCCACTAGATCCCGCTCTGCCATCAAAAATGCTCATGCCCTTAATTCTATGGCAATTGGAGCCGAGAATCTTGTTGTTGCTGCAGCTGAGCACTCGAAGCAAAGCTCCCTATATTCCCGTTGAACTCGTGGCTAATTCCATAGTGGTCACCTAATTCTCTATCCCAAAGTTTACTGATCTGATCAAATGTCAATGTCAACGTCATACTCACATCATCATCATCATATTGAAACTTGAACTCTTTCACCTCTCTTCATCTGCCTGGTTCTCCGAAGACAATCCACAGGAAGGATCCCAAGAAAATGGTCGCTCATCAACTTAACCAACCACTTCGTCGTTTTCTCCAAGACTCCATCATAACTAAACTCTTTCATCACTCTCAATCTGCTTGGCTCTCCGAAGACAATCCACAGGGAGGATCCCAAGAAAATGGTCACTCATCAACTTAACCAACCACTTCGTCGTTTTCTCCGAGACTCCATCATGAAACCTGAACTCTTTCATCACTCTCAGTCTGCCTGGTTCTCCGAAGACAATCCACAGGGAGGATACCGAGAAAATGGCCACTCATCAACTTAACCAACCAAGCTAAAGTACTCCCCAAGTCTTCATCTTGAAAACTGAACTCTTTCACCACTCTCAGTCTGCTTGGCTCTCCAAATACAATCCACAGGGAGGATCCCAAGAAAATGGTCACTCATCAACCTAACCAACCACTTCATCGTTTTCTCCAAGTCTCCATCATGAAACCTGAACTCTTTCACCACTCTCAGTCTGCCTGGTTCTCCGAAGACAATCCACAGGGAGGATCCCAAGAAAATGGTCACTCATCAACTTAACCAACCAAGCTAAAGTACTCCCCAAGTCTTCATCTTGAAAACTGAACTCTTTCACCACTCTCAGTCTGCCTGGCTCTCCAAAGACAATCCACAAGAATCATGAAGAGAAAATGCCAACTCGTCAACTACCTGTCTAATTCTTCAAGATTCTACTCTACTTAGCCTTCTCTATCAGTTGTGTGAGATCAATAAATTTAGAAAATTTATAATTTTAAAGAGGTTTTCTAATTGAATTATCAGATATAAATGCATTTATACATATATTATTTTGTGGCAATCACTGAACAGCTTTACTATTAAATGCCTAATTATGACGACAAATTTGGTATCTGGAACTTTTTAGACAAATCTCTTACATAACCAAAGAGCTAACTAATTAAAATTGAATATCTTTAAATGCAATTCTTATCTCGGAAACAAAGAACATCCGAGAGTTAAGGTGATGTTCTACAGTTATAGGACAACAAGAGAGAAACTATATAACCCGGGAGTGCCGAGTACCTAAGCTGAGATTATGAGGCAATAAGTGAGGTTTATAATACATAAATACGGTTGATTAATTTGTACAAGTGCATTAGAATCTTCCTTTAGCGGACACCTCTCCATAATGGAAAGTTTTTATTTGCAAAATTACCATTTTTACAATTCAGCAACTCTATAAAAACTTTGATAAAGTTACTTTTAACGCGAGCCTACAATTATTATGTTACTAGAATAAATTGAACCGTTGTTTGGAATTCTCAGCCGCGGACTATTTAATTGAGTAAATATATTCATGAACTCTAGAAATCCCCTTTATAGGGACTTGTATCGTGTTTTTCTCCTGTAGAGTGGCGTTCGCGCCCGAAGGCTTTGTGTGTGTGTGACAATTGAAACAAATTTTATTGACTTCTTGTCAATAATTAACATTAAAAAGGGGAAATATATAATGAATAAACTAATATACAGATGATCATGCGGGGGATGTGCCCTGGCGGGTTAGCCCTCTTTCCCAGGCGATGAGCGGGTCATTTGCTCCTCTGGTCAGCCCAACCTGTACGAAGTACCGGTAGCCAGGGCCGACGCCAGAGTGGCCAGGTCATCATATTCGAGGACAGACCCGAAGATCCCGGCCCGCAGGTCAGGGGGTCGCCCGAGGACACTGAAGGCTTCGATGATGAGGGGCCTGATGGCACCTGCAGCTCCAGTAGCGATGGTCAAGGGAGCGATTCACGGAACCGCAGGCTTGGCATGATGAACGGGTCGAGGCAGGGCATGGGGGTCCAACCTAAGCGCATTGTCGATGTCGTGGCCCGAGAAGGCGCAGCGCCGCAATGAAGTCCAGTCGAGGCTAGCCGGCGCGTCAACCACAGATGTCTTTCTGGAGAGAAGCCTGGTGATCGACTGTGCCGCGAAGCGCGAACGCTCCAAGGCGCGACGGGCCAAGCGGGTGGTGAGCCTCGAGAAGTGCGTAGTCATCCCGCGCAAGACCACAGCCTCAGACAGGTAATCAGCCCTGGTGCTCTCCTGGAGGATCTCCCCCAACGTCCTCCGGCAGAAGGCAACATGGGGAGCGGCGTCTGCGAGAGAGGAGCGAGTAGGGCGGATGTCGGGGGCATCCCTCAGGTCCGCGACACGGATCCCGGACCAGCGCGCAGGGGCCAGGAGGTTGGGAGGGCGAAGGAACCGGCAGCCACCAATGATGGGAAGCTCCAATAGCTGGGGATGTGGGAACAGCCCGGTGGTCGAGGCCAAGGATTTTGGAGGCCTCCTCCCAGAGCCTCAGTAGCCGTAGGCGGCGGAGCCAGAGCGGAGTACCGTCGGAAGGGGGCGGAGTCAGACGCTCCCCAACACCAGCCAGGAGAAGCCATTCTTTCCCCCACGGAGCACAGCCTGAACGCCCTTGAGGCAGGCCAGATGGAGTTGGGCGCCGATGTCCGAAAGCCCGAGGCCCCCGAGGGCAACAGACCTCGATACGATGTCTGCGGGAAGCCAAGCAGTGCGGTCAGGGCCCCAGATAAACCTTCGCAAGCGGGCCTGTAGCTTGGTGATGGTAGCCTCTCCGTGTAGGTTTTCATGAAGGTGGTGCTGGGTGGTTGAGAGTACCAGGGTATTGGCGGCATTGGCTCGGCCGACAAGAGAGAGGCCACGCGTGAAAGGCGTCCACTTCCTGCAGGCAGAATCCAGCAGGGTCAGAAGATGCTGTTCCTGGCGGGCGACAGATCTGAAAGGGACAATGTCCATCCCCAGGACTTTGATGGAAGATGTCGACCAGGAGGCACCTAGGGGAGAGTCACCGCGAGCGCGCCACGCACCGCACCAAAGGCCGGCACTGTTCCCTAAGTTCACAGCTATGCCCAAAGCCAGACGGAAGTCCCGAAGAACGGTCTCCACCTGTTCAAACTGCTCGTCGCGGCGATCAGGAGGGTGATGTCGTTGGCGTAAGCGATGACATTGCCCGCGCCGAGGGAGGATTCGAGACGACGAAGCAGCGGCCCTGACGCCGCGTGGATGGTGGCAGGGCACCGCGGAAGTGGGAGGCCGTAAACACACGCCACAATGCTCCCGCGAAGAAGTTCACAAAGGCATCTAGGAGCTCGCAGGGCAGACCGCCCCAGCCTGGGGCCCTTCCGCGAGGGAGACGGGAGATGGCGGTGGCAACTCGGTCAAGGTGATATCTTCCCTGTGGAGGGGGTCGTCCTCATCGATGTCAAGGGGAATGGTAGACCCCTCAATGAAGGCCGCGCCAGAAGTCGGGTCACAAGCCGCGCGGGCAAAGCGAGCCTGGAAAATATCATAGGCCTTACGCCGCAGTTCAGGACCATCGAAGACAGCGCCGTCCTCGTTTCTGATGGTGACAGCTGGGCGGTGGTGGCGCACAAGGCGCGCGAGGTCCGGGAGGGATGGGTAGTCGGCATTGATCGACGAAGCCTCAAGCTGCGCCCTGATGAGGCGTTGAGCCCTGCCGATGTAGCTGTCATCACGAGTGTAGTGGCGAGGAATGTGGAGTGATCGAGCCTCCGCGAGCAGGCCGGCCTTGATGAGCGACCAGCGGTCCCACAACCGAGGCGCATCAAGCTGGTATAAGTCTTCCCAATCTCCACCAGATAGTTATTTAAATGCTCTAGGACCAGCCCAGAGCGGAGCATAGCGGCCACGCGAGGTTGGGAGGGAGCGGCTGGGGGGCCCACACGGAGCAGCACCATGCGATGATCGTAGAAGTTCGTAGAACGTGGTCGCATAAGATGTTGTTCTCTCCAGGAAACGCACTGGAACGAGGATCCTGTCAAGGCGACTGCTCTCGATCTAGTCGCCGTGGCTAGCGACCCTGGTGTGGAGGTAAGCGGCGTCAAACTCGGTGGCCGCGTCAAACGGCGCAGCCGATTCATGAAGAGCTCTGAGGGCCCCCACGGAGAGAGAATCGCGGTTCCAGTCCTCCCTGACGTTAAAATCCCCAAGTACCCAGGCTTCCTCTTGGACCGCAGCCACCTCGATGACGCCGAGCTGCTCGAGTCGCTCACGAGGATCATGTGATAGGTGGACATTTATGAATGCCATCTCCTAGCCATGGACGTCGAAGTGACCCGGCTACAGTACGCGGTGTCGCGAGATGGTGACGCCCGGCGCGAAGACACAGACGAGGCCCGACCCCGAGATGTCGTCGGGTAGTGCAACGACGGCGTTGTAGCCGAGGCAGAGGTCTTGGGCGCTATCGAGATGGAGGGCGTTCGTTTCTTGGACGAATGCTATGTCCACGCGATGTTGCCGCAGGAGATGTCAAAGGTTTAGGCTCCTCCTCCGAGTAGCGAGCCCGCGCGCGTTGATGGAGGCGATGTTGAGGCCTATAAAGACTTATGGCGGAGCTGGCTCAGGGCCTGACGAAGGCATTTGTAGAGGGAGCTGCTTGAGTCCGGCTTCATCTTCCAGAGGGCATCGACCAAATCGAGCAAAGCACTCTTCTGGGCGGGTGTGGTTACAAGGAGGAGCTTTTTGAGGGCGGGTGGGGAGACAAGGACGCCACAGACCTTCTCCCTGTTGAGATCTAGGTTATCAGTTCCGTCGAACAGCGAGCAGGGAGCCCGCCGCAGGAGGATATCGAGCTGGGTTCTGATAACTCGCCTCCCCTTAGGAGTGGAGCTAGTGCTTTCCTCCTCGGTCTGCGTCACCTCCATTGGCTCGGTGGGTGCTGGGGGGGAGGGGGGGGGGGTTAGGGAAGATAGGGCTAATGTAGGCGGGATAGAAGCCGCACCGGCTGAAATTGGCGCCTCTCCAGGTGGCAGAAGTCGCGCAGGCTGGGGATCCCGGAGCAACAGTGGGGGTCGCTGGGGCAGTGCTTGACACCTCTGATGGAGCAGGAGGCGCTGGTGGAGAGGGCACAGACACTGGCAGGCCGGTTTGTTTGGGCACGGTGGGAGAAGCTACATCAATCTGGGATAGAGAAACCAGTCGCTTGGGGTCGATGTTCCGCCTAGCGAGCGTAGGAGAATTGGCTCTGCGGTGACCCTGCTTGCCGCATTTCGAACACTTTATCCCGAAGGATAGGAAGGCTGGCAGAGAATCGCCTTTCGATTTTAAGTCAAGGCGAGTTGGCAGCTTGTCCAGCTTCATGCCTTCGTGGAGTAGAATGTAGGCCTCCCGGCGGCCGTCGGTGAAGGTGTACTCACCCATTTTGACCTGGATAGGGGCGATAGGGTCACCCGTCCATAGGGCCGTAGGGCTTCTATAATGGCGGCGTCTTCCACGAAGCCGGGGAGGTTTTTCACGATTATTCTCTCCGTCCTTTTGCGATAGGGGAAGATCTTGAGGGTCGTGACCTCGATTTCCAGGCTCTGGTCGATCAATCGGTCCGCAAGGGCTTTGCTGGACAAGCACACGAGGACGTGTCTATTCATCCTGTTGAATTGGACGATGTTCTTGGGTCCCCCGATCAGCTTGTCCACGGATTGGAGGTACTGGTAGGGCGCAAAGTCAGGACAGTGCTCGATGAAGACGAAGTTGTCCTGGTTGGATGAAGCCTGCCTCGCTCTAGCATCAGCGATGTTTTCCGTGTGACTTCACCTCTTGGAGCTGCATTGTCCGCAGCCCTGTAGGTCGCTTGCGAGGCTGGGAGTTGTCTGGTCCTCTGGCGCTGCTGGGCAGGGCCGCAAGATGTTCTGAAGGCGCTGAGCCGCGGCGTCTTTTCTTGTTTCTTACGATGGTGAAGGCATCTTCTGGACCATCCTCCACCTCCATGGTCTCAGCCCAGCTTCTCGTGGCCTGATTAGCGCCAGTGGATGACAAAGGCGCCGTGACGTCGCGCGCTGCGGCGGGATTTGCATGATTGTTGCTGGCTGGTAAATTTGTATTGCCAGCAGTTTTTTCATTGATTTCAGAAGAATAAATTACTAAAGCTTCTTTTGCTGAATTCTTAGCTAAGACCCCACAATTCGAGCCAGCCTTTCAGTCATTTGTAGAGCTTTTCCAAGGCTTTCAGCCGGTGCCACATTTGCCGAATCTTTTGGCATTTTCACACACGCCAAAGGCGAAAAACGGCGGAGCTAAAAATAGCGTTACCGCTCGCTCGGTGTGTGTGTGTTGTTGTGTGAGATTTGTGAATTAAAGATTTTGAAAGGAAGCTTATCCCTGGAAGTCTGATATTTTCACCTTGATATAAATATATATTTTTATACAATATAATGCGGTCTCTGATTGTAGAACGATATTTGAAAATATCCCTCATGTGTTTCTTTTGAACGAAAAATCGAAATTTTATTTTAAGGAGAAATAACGATTATTTCTAACTTTAGGGATGAAGTATGAAAAGATGAATTGTGAAGAGTAATGATAAACAGAAAAATAAAAGTGTCAAGGGATGGGAATCGAACCCACAGTGTTCCGCTTACCGGGCAGATGCCATGTCCACTAGGCTACCCTGGACATATTTCCGTTTATCATTACTCTTCACAATTCATCCTTTCATACTTCATCCCTAAGGTTAGAAATAATCGTTATTTCTCCTTAAAATAAAATTTCGATTTTTCGTTCAAAAGAAACACATGCGGGATATTTTCAAATGCCGCGTTCTATAAATATATATTATTTATTAACATAAAGGTTACCCAGATTCCTGGAGCGTATTCGAAGATCAACAACTTCCCGGGCTGCCGTGCGGTTTAGGAGTCTGTCTTGGTAGCCACAGTTCATATATATTATATTTTAAACATCCCAAGTAAAATAAAGATATCAGGCAATTAACAATATATTGTATATGTTATTTTGTAAATGTATTCACTTGTAAATAGGCATATAGATAACAAGATGTAGAAACTTTTGATTAAAGAAAGTCCGATATAAATGAACTAATCATTTATCATCACTTTTAATTCTAAAACAAAAAATATATAGCAGAGCGTGGTTTCGATCCACGGACCTCTGGGTTATGGGCCCAGCACGCTTCCACTGCGCCACTCTGCTGCAAAAAATCTTGCCAATAAATATTTTTTATATAAATAAAACTATTGAGAATAACTCCAAGATGGCCTACTGACGAAAAGAAAGAATTCCTGTCTGTAAACATGTATATATCGATGTATATGTTAATGACCGTGTTGACCAGGTTTTCTAGAAGAAAATCATCATCAAAACATGTTTTTCGGTTGTATCTCAAGCGAGGTTTTACAGTTTACAAAATAAATGAAAAAAAAAATAGCAGAGCGTGGTTTCGATCCACGGACCTCTGGGTTATGGGCCCAGCACGCTTCCACTGCGCCACTCTGCTGTGTTAATAAAACCAATAAATATCTCTTTCATATAAATTTAAACTAAATAGAGAATTTTGAGAATCTACTAAACAGGGGGGGCGGAAGTTCGATATCTTTTTTATATTTACTAAATTCTTTACCTCTTCACTCAATACATGTTCCTCCTCAGACACGTTTATTTCTATTCATATAAATCTAATTGTACAATGACATAAGCTATATGAAATATTTACTTTTATTTTAGTGTATTTTTTAGAAAAAGGTATTTTTTTTAGTTTAATTTTTAATAATGAATTCAAAAAATGCAAATTTATCACAGCTATAATAAAATATAATGCGGTTTATGATAATAGAACGATGTTTGCCAATTATACCGCAAATGTTTCTTTTGAACGAAAAATCTAAATTTATTTTAAGGAGAAATAACGATTATTTCTAACCTTAGGGATGAAGTATGAAAGGATGTATTGTGAAGAGTAATGATAAAAACGGAAAAATAAAGTGTCCAGTGATGGGAATCGAACCCACAGTGTTCCGCTTACCGAACAGATGTCATGTCCGTTTTTTTCCCGTTTTTCATCATTCTTCACAATTCATCCTTTCATACTTCATCCCTAAGGTTAAAAACAATGGTTGCCTGTAAAGTCGGTTTTACGGGCGAAGATTTTACGTGACAACGGTAGAATATTTATTGATATGAATATAATTAAATTGCACAATAGGAACAAGGAATTGAATGAAAATAAGAATTGCACAAATTTTAACTATAGAAATATATTTTGTTTACTAAAACATTGTACATGTAAACTTAAACTTTTTACATGTAAACTTAAACTTTGTAAATGACGAATCTAAGCACTCCACATTTTCACTATAGACACAGCTGACGATACTTTAACCACACGTGTGAACTTGTATTATGACGCTTTCTTGTTTTTCCAACGCCAAGAACGTTCGAGAAAGACAAAGACAGAGACAAGCATGCGCCGATTCAATGCGCCTAATTCTCTAGCGCTGCGCGCGCAGCTGCGCGCGCAGCACTCTCGTTCGATGACTCATCGTAACGTTACCGGGCGTTACACTTTTTCATAAGTGACTCCCAGCCGCAACCTAATTTAAGACGTTGTCACGTCAAAAATAATCGTTATTTCTCCTTAAAATAAATTTAGATTTTTCGTTCAAAAGAAACATTTGCGGTAAAATTGTCAAACGTCGTTCTATTATCATAGCTATATAATTTAAAATTTAAAGAATATCATATTCAAAAAAAAAAAAAAAGTTTAAATATATACGAAATCTAAACAAAATATTTAAATATATACATTAATATTAAACCCAGTATTATTATGTAAAATCATTACACACACTATGAAATTAAAATATATATGTTTTAAATATAAAATAATAATATACAATACAACCTTCCTGTAAAGGACACCTAATTACAGAGCCAAAGTGTCCTTTAGAAAGAGGTGTCCTCTTACCCGAGAGTTGTTATATTGCAAAAATGTTAATTTTGCAAATGAAAACTGTCCTTTGTGGAGAGGTGTACGCTAGCGAGATGTCCGCTAAAGGGAGGTTCTACTGTATATATAACACAAAGTTACTAGAGGATGCTATTCATGTACCAAAAGAGGCACATTTACATTTAATCAAGCATCTGAACGAAGCACTTGTTCATCACCCTAGTAAAAATCTTTACTAGCGATGATAAAAGATGAGCCACAACACCAGATTTGGCAAATACAGACCAACCTGTGTACCTTGGTTTCAGGATTTAACCCTCATCAGTACATCCTGCAACTACGTTGTCGAGGGCCAACAGCCCGAAACGCGTTCGTAGTTGTTTTTTCTTGATTTGTTGAGAAAATAGGTTGGCCAAATATCATGAAACAATACAACCAGTTTTACCGCATAAGTTACTTTTTATTTATGAAAAATCATTTGTAGTATTTTAAATAATTACAACTCTCTTTAAAGCAACAAAATAATTATTTATTGCATTTAGCAAGGCAAGAAGAAAACAAAACAAACACGGGAAGCCAAAAAAACTTATAGATCAGTTCCTATTCCAAATCTAGCTTTCACACAGAGTATTCAAAAATAAAATACGACATCATTTTTCATATAAATAAAAAGGTTGAATATTCAACTTTTTCATACGTCATCCAAAAGTTAGAAATATTAAATTATTTCTCTTTGAAATTAAAAATGATTTTTCATAAATAAAAAGAAACTTATGCGGTAAAACTGGTTGTATAGCTTTATAATTATACGCCGCAGTCATTTATAAGTATCATGAAACAAGTTGATTCAACGTTTAGTTGATTTTTTTGTTCCATAGATTACGCTCTGCCATCTAAAAATGCTTACGTGAGCGACAAGATATATCTTTATTATTTTTAATATATATTTAATATGTAATTATAACTCTAGTTCTTGGAGGATTCCAAAGATGTTGAACATGTATTATTATCATTACGCCCAGAAGTCTTCCTCTAAGTGGCGGGCAGGAGAAGCAGCACAAGTAAGGGACTGCCCTGTAGGACGATGTCGTGACTACGGTATCCGTGAACAGGGAACTCTGAAATGTGACTGACTAACGGGGCAATGGCATTCCCCCTTTCCATGGAGGGACAAGGCATTACCAACACGCTACAGAAAAAAATGGCTGCACCTATTTGTTTGAAATAAAATAGATGAGTGTGCCTGAATCATGGTGCCATGATCAACGAAAGCTGCACCCCTACACCCCATTCCATGAGATTATGAAATTCGTGTAATCTTTAAACAAGGAGATAGGAAACAACAACATAAAATAGACAAATTCTATTCCCTACCACCCGGCCACCTATAAGTTTGACATTTTCTACAATTTCACTGTTATATCAGGATTGAACAATTCTATAAAATACAAGACTTCTACGTAATCCAGAAGTATTGAGGAACTGGTACATTATTCCGTTCTACGAACGAACCTTATTAAAGTAAGACTTATATTTTATGATAAAATGGAAGCAGATTACCTAATCATAACAGATAAATTAATATCTATATTTATTTTTTATAAATCTTTTGCATGTCCTTCCAATAAGATTTTAGATAGTAAAACCTGAATATTTGAATTTCTTCCTTCTTTGAAGTATAGAACAATCGCTGGAAAAATTTAGTCGCGACTCCAAGTTGAAATCGTGAAACATAAAAGATTTGAGAGGAAATATAGAAATTGGTCCATTCCCGATCACTCCTGCCATTCAGAAGTCTAAAATGGATATACTTGCATTGTGCCAGGTCATCTCTCTATATAAAATATCGCTTCTCAGCCTGTTGGCTAAGATGGGGATTTCTTATCCCTAATACATGTAGTACAGGCCATGATAATCATGGTGGATAGATGTAGGCAACTGCTTTTACTGTAAGTGCACCACATATCTACACATGTGAAAAGCAGTTCGACTTTTGCACTTACAAATATGCCAGAGCTCCGTTGGTTACTTGCACTCGATGGTGGGGTTGGACTTTGGCAAGAATCGTGGGCCATCGAAGCATTTTTTTTTTATCAGAAAAAAAGTGTCCAATGCTCCCGCATTGTCTATCCCGGATCGTAGCGGTCGAAAACCAACGTTTTAGACCACCCATATTTTGCATATATATAAATTATTGAAATTATAAGTCAAAAATAAACCATATAGAAACATTAAAGATACCAATTTCAATACGCAAAAACCAAAAGAATGTTTATTCAACGTTTCAAAAGAAACCAAATACAGAAACTACACCGAAGATCGATAAGGACGGTATCCCATATTTTCCCCGTTCCCTCTGGCCGTTTACCCAGGCTGAGAATCCAGAAACAGCTCCACATACCTCGTCTGAATGTAGTTCTTGTTCCGGCCCATAGCCTCCAGCGCCTCCCCATGGCTCTCAAATATCACCTCCCCATTCCCATTCGGCCTCCCATTTGAATCAGTGTCCATTTGAAAATGTCGAACATTCAGAGGATGGAAAAATTGGTTAATTTCTTCTCGCTGAACCTGGAATGGAAGACCTCTCATTTTCACCCGGTGAACAGGGTCATTTCTCATCGATGGAGCAGACCACTCTGGCTCAGTGAAAAACTGTGATTGGAATTGTGAAGGCCTGTCATACTGTGATTGGGATGGTGAAGGCCTGTCATAAGGTTGGTAAGAAGGTCTTGCTTGCATAGGAGCTTGGGATGGTTGCATGGCATAAGTGGAGAAACGTTCCCCTTCAAAATCTTCCCTCGCACACATAAAAACTTCGATGTATCTTTGACCCATCTTTTCCTTGTGCAGCTTTAGAGCCGCTTCAACTCCCTTGAGGTTCATAAAATCAATAAATCCAATGCCGTTTGACCTTCCATCTGGATTCTTCTGGAGAATTATCCCATTAGGAGCAATAGGAATGTTCTTGAAAAACTCTACGACGTCATTTTCTGTAGAGTGAAAAGGAAAGCCACGAACCCTAACACAAGTCTCAATTGGAATATACAAGATCATTTCTTCTCTAGTTGATCTAAAAACTTCGATATACCGCGTGCCGAGGTAGTTCTTATGGCGGGACACGCCCTTGTTTAGTTCCTCTTCATTCTCGAACTCGACGAAACCATTCCCAGTTGGTTTATCCATGTAAGTCTCCAGATGCACGCCTTCCTCTCCTCCTACAATGTTACAGCCTTCGAAGAACCTCAACACCTCCTCTTCCTTTGCTTCCCATGGAAGCCCTCTAATTTGTGCGATAAAAGAACCTTCCATTTAAAAACTTGATTTTTAGATAAGTCTATTTACAATATTTTTCTCACAAAATTTCTGAATAAATATAGAGAGATATTTATAACCCAGGTTCCTAGAGCGCAGACTGAAGAAATAAACTAGAACGCTTTAAAATGAAAAAAAAAAAAAGAGTTTTAAAAAAATGTTTTTATAGATATTTACTAATTTTAATTTGTATATATATTTTCAACTTTTGAATTTGAAATTTCGATAAAATATATCTTATAAAGAAAATAAAGTCTCCAGGGCTAAGTTTCGTGCTCAAATTTTTATTCTCTAGCTTTCGGACCTGTCAGTCCTTCCACAGGAGTATCACGATAACAAATTGATGGTATATATACTATTTTTATACAAAATAATGTTTGCATTTTTAATTTTATAAAGTTTTAATTAACAAAGATAATAATTAAAATAAAAACATAAATCCTCCAGGGAAAAGATTATTTTAATCCTTAATACGCCACAATAAAATAATATTTAAACTTAAATACAGTCCTTTAGTTGTTTAAAAGAATCTTTTCCCTGGAGGATTTATGTTTTTATTTTAATATTGATTCAAGGGATTATTTTTATCGAAAGATAATAATAATAGATAGAATATTTACATATTAGATTACGTAATAGAATGTTTACATATTTAACTATATTTTACATATTTCAAATCTAAGGGCTAGTGTTTGTTAATATTGTTTCATATGTTTCTGATATTTCTATGCATCTGTTTATGCTTTTTGTTGTTTGGTTATCATAGATTCTATTAAGAGTCTTTGGTATTTACTATGGATACTGTCGTAATGCACTATGTGTTGGGATAAGTTAAATGTGTGGCCTGCTTCTTTTATATGTTGAACTATTAAAGATCTTGGGTCACTTCTCTATTGATGATATTCCTATTATGTTCGGCACCGACGGTGGCGCTCGAGTGGCGGAAGTTGGAACTAAAAAAAAAAGGCTTTTTATTACCTAT
>CP092868.1:4297390-4316785 GCA_030710605.1 Cordylochernes scorpioides | reverse complement strand
ATGCGGGGGATGTGCCCCGGCGGGTTAGCCCTCTTTCCCAGGCGATGAGCGGGTCATTTGCTCCTCAGGTCAGCCCAACCTGTACGAAGCACCGGTAGCCAGGGCCGACGCCAGAGTGGCCAGGTCATCATATTCGAGGACAGACCCGAAGATCCAGGCCCGCAGGTCAGGGGGTCGCCCGAGGACACTGAAGGCTTCGATGATGAGGGGCCTGATGGCACCTGCAGCTCCAGTAGCGATGGTCAAGGGAGCGATTCACGGAACCGCAGGCTTGGCATGATGAACGGGTCGAGGCAGGGCATGGGGGTCCAACCTAAGCGCATTGTCGATGTCGTGGCCCGAGAAGGCGCAGCGCCGCAATGAAGTCCAGTCGAGGCTAGCCGGCGCGTCAACCACAGATGTCTTTCTGGAGAGAAGCCTGGTGATCGACTGTGCCGCGAAGCGCGAACGCTCCAAGGCGCGACGGGCCAAGCGGGTGGTGAGCCTCGAGAAGTGCGTAGTCGTCCCGCGCAAGACCACAGCCTCAGACAGGTAATCAGCCCTGGTGCTCTCCTGGAGGATCTCCCCCAACGTCCTCCGGCAGAAGGCAACATGGGGAGCGGCGTCTGCGAGAGAGGAGCGAGTAGGGCGGATGTCGGGGGCATCCCTCAGGTCCGCGACACGGATCCCGGACCAGCGCGCAGGGGCCAGGAGGTTGGGAGGGCGAAGGAACCGGCAGCCACCAATGATGGGGAGCTCCAATAGCTGGGATGTGGGAACAGCCCGGTGGTCGAGGCCAAGGATTTTGGAGGCCTCCTCCCAGAGCCTCAGTAGCCGTAGGCGGCGGGGCCAGAGCGGAGTACCGTCGGAAGGGGGCGGAGTCAGACGCCCCCCAACACCAGCCAGGAGAAGCCATTCTTTCCCCCACGGAGCACAGCCTGAACGCCCTTGAGGCAGGCCAGATGGAGTTGGGCGCCGATGTCCGAAAGCCCGAGGCCCCCGAGGGCAACAGACCTCGATACGATGTCTGCGGGAAGCCAAGCAGTGCGGTCAGGGCCCCAGATAAACCTTCGCAAGCGGGCCTGTAGCTTGGTGATGGTAGCCTCTCCGTGTAGGTTTTCATGAAGGTGGTGCTGGGTGGTTGAGAGTACCATGGTATTGGCGGCATTGGCTCGGCCGACAAGAGAGAGGCCACGCGTGAAAGGCGTCCACTTCCTGCAGGCAGAATCCAGCAGGGTCAGAAGATGCTGTTCCTGGCGGGCGACAGATCTGAAAGGGACAATGTCCATCCCCAGGACTTTGATGGAAGATGTCGACCAGGAGGCACCTAGGGGAGAGTCACCGCGAGCGCGCCACGCACCGCACCAAAGGCCGGCACTGTTCCCTAAGTTCACAGCTATGCCCAAAGCCAGACGGAAGTCCCGAAGAACGGTCTCCACCTGTTCAAACTGCTCGTCGCGGCGATCAGGAGGGTGATGTCGTTGGCGTAAGCGATGACATTGCCCGCGCCGAGGGAGGATTCGAGACGACGAAGCAGCGGCCCTGTCGCGATGCTGAAGAGTGGGCCACTGACGGCGCAGCCCTGCCTAAGGCCGTTTAGTAGGTGGAAGGCGGTGGTGTGGAAGTCTTCGGCCTTGATCGTCACATCCGCCTCAGCGTACAGGAGCCTAATCCATTTCATAAAGGCCGGTGAGAGGCGCAGGGATTACAGGAGCGTCCACAGGAAGCCTCGGTCCAGGGAGTCGAAGGTGGATTCAAGCGGCAGGCCTCCAGCCGTCGCCTCCTCAACAGCATCGGTAACCCAGGCGATATTCCTGGATGGTGCCCTCCCGGGGACGGCGGAGGTTTGGCACTCCGGCACCAGCGCTGGTAGATGGTGTCTGAGGCGACGAAGGAGGATACCCGCCAGGACACGGTAGCCGGCCGAGGGCAGCGATATGGGCCTATAGCCGCTGAAGCCGCGACCGCCGCGGGTCTTCGGGACCAGATAGATGGGGCTACGCCGCGTGGATGGTGGCAGGGCACCGCGGAAGTGGGAGGCCGTAAACACACGCCACAAGGCTCCCGCGAAGAAGTTCACAAAGGCATCTAGGAGCTCGCAGGGCAGACCGCCTCAGCCTGGGGCCCTTCCGCGAGGGAGACGGGAGATGGCGGTGGCAACTCGGTCAAGGTGATATCTTCCCTGTGGAGGGGGTCGTCCTCATCGATGTCAAGGGGAATGGTAGACCCCTCAATGAAGGCCGCGCCAGCAGTCGGGTCACAAGCCGCGCGGGCAAAGCGAGCCTGGAAAATATCATAGGCCTTACGCCGCAGTTCAGGACCATCGAAGACAGCGCCGTCCTCGTTTCTGATGGTGACAGCTGGGCGGTGGTGGCGCACAAGGCGCGCGAGGTCCGGGAGGGATGGGTAGTCGGCATTGATCGACGAAGCCTCAAGCTGCGCCCTGATGAGGCGTTGAGCCCTGCCGATGTAGCTGTCATCCCGAGTGTAGTGGCGAGGAATGTGGAGTGATCGAGCCTCCGCGAGCAGGCCGGCCTTGATGAGCGACCAGCGGTCCCACAACCGAGACGCATCAAGCTGGGATAAGTCTTCCCAATCTCCACCAGATAGTTATTTAAATGCTCTAGGACCAGCCCAGAGCGGAGCATAGCGGCCACGCGAGGTTGGGAGGGAGCGGCTGGGGGGCCCACACGGAGCAGCACCATGCGATGATCGGAGAAGTTCGTAGAACGTGGTCGCATAAGATGTTGTTCTCTCCAGGAAACGCACTGGAACGAGGATCCTGTCAAGGCGACTGCTCTCGATCTAGTCGCCGTGGCTAGCGACCCTGGTGTGGAGGTAAGCGGCGTCAAACTCGGTGGCCGCGTCAAACGGCGCAGCCGATTCATGAAGAGCTCTGAGGGCCCCCACGGAGAGAGAATCGCGGTTCCAGTCCTCCCTGACGTTAAAATCCCCAAGTACCCAGGCTTCCTCTTGGACCGCAGCCACCTCGATGACGCCGAGCTGCTCGAGTCGCTCACGAGGATCATGTGATAGGCGGACATTTATGAATGCCATCTCCTAGCCATGGACGTCGAAGTGACCCGGCTACAGTACGCGGTGTCGCGAGATGGTGACGCCCGGCGCGAAGACACAGACGAGGCCCGACCCCGAGATGTCGTCGGGTAGTGCAACGACGGCGTTGTAGCCGAGGCAGAGGTCTTGGGCGCTATCGAGATGGAGGGCGTTCGTTTCTTGGACGAATGCTATGTCCACGCGATGTTGCCGCAGGAGATGTCAAAGGTTTAGGCTCCTCCTCCGAGTAGCGAGCCCGCGCGCGTTGATGGAGGCGATGTTGAGGCCTATAAAGACTTATGGCGGAGCAGGCTCAGGGCCTGACGAAGGCATTTGTAGAGGGAGCTGCTTGAGTCCGGCTTCATCTTCCAGAGGGCATCGACCAAATCGAGCAAAGCACTCTTCTGGGCGGGTGTGGTTACAAGGAGGAGCTTTTTGAGGGAGGGTGGGGAGACAAGGACGCTACAGACCTTCTCCCTGTTGAGATCTAGGTTATCAGTTCCGTCGAACAGCGAGCAGGGAGCCCGCCGCAGGAGGATATCGAGCTGGGTTCTGATAACTCGCCTCCCCTTAGGAGTGGAGCTACTGCTTTCCTCCTCGGTCTGCGTCACCTCCATTGGCTCGGTGGGTGCTGGGGGGGGGGGGGGGGGGTCAGGGAAGATAGGGCTAGTGTAGGCGGGATAGAAGCCGTACCGGCTGAAATTGGCGCCTCTCCAGGTGGCAGAAGTCGCGCAGGCTGGGGATCCCGGAGCAACAGTGGGGGTCGCTGGGGCAGTGCTTGACACCTCCTCTGATGGATCAAGAGGCGCTGGTGGAGAGGGCACAGACACTGGCGGGCCGGTTTGTTTGGGCACGGTGGGAGAAGCTACATCAATCTGGGATAGAGAAACCAGTCGCTTGGGGTCGATGTTCCGCCTAGCTAGCGTAGGAGAATTGGCTCTGCGGTGACCCTGCTTGCCGCATTTCGAACACTTTATCCCGAAGGATAGGAAGGCTGGCAGAGAATCGCCTTTCGATTTTAAGTCAAGGCGAGTTGGCAGCTTGTCCAGCTTCATGCCTTCGTGGAGTAGAATGTAGGCCTCCCGGCGGCCGTCGGTGAAGGTGTACTCACCCATTTTGACCTGGATAGGGGCGATAGGGTCACCCGTCCATAGGGCCGTAGGGCTTCTATAATGGCGGCGTCTTCCACGAAGCCGGGGGGGTTTTTCACGATTATTCTCTCCGTCCTTTTGCGATAGGGGAAGATCTTGAGGGTCGTGACCTCGATTTCCAGGCTCTGGTCGATCAATCGGTCCGCAAGGGCTTTGCTGGACAGGCACACGAGGACGTGTCTATTCATCCTGTTGAATTGGACGATGTTCTTGGGTCTCCCGACCAGCTTGTCCACGGATTGGAGGTACTGGTAGGGCGCAAAGTCAGGACAGTGCTCGATGAAGACGTAGTTGTCCTGGTTGGATGAAGCCTGCCTCGCTCTAGCATCAGCGATGTTTTCCGTGTGACTTCACCTCTTGGAGCTGCATTGTCCGCAGCCCTGTAGGTCGCTTGCGAGGCTGGGAGTTGTCTGGTCCTCTGGCGCTGCTGGGCAGCGCCGCAAGATGTTCTGAAGGCGCTGAGCCGCGGCGTCTTTTCTTGTTTCTTACGATGGTGAAGGCATCTTCTGGACCATCCTCCACCTCCATGGTCTCAGCCCAGCTTCTCGTGGCCTGATTAGCGCCAGTGGATGACAAAGGCGCCGTGACGTCGCGCGCTGCGGCGGGATTTGCATGATTGTTGCTGGCTGGTAAATTTGTATTGCCAGCAGTTTTTTCATTGATTTCAGAAGAATAAATTACTAAAGCTTCTTTTGCTGAATTCTAAGCTAAGACCCCACAATTCGAGCCAGCCTTTCAGTCATTTGTAGAGCTTTTCCAAGGCTTTCAGCCGGTGCCACATTTGCCGAATCTTTTGGCATTTTCACACACGCCAAAGGCGAAAAACGGCGGAGCTAAAAATAGCGTTACCGCTCGCTCGGTGTGTGTGTGTTGTTGTGTGAGATTTGTGAATTAAAGATTTTGAAAGGAAGCTTATCCCTGGAAGTCTGATATTTTCACCTTGATATAAATATATATTTTTATACAATATAATGCGGTCTCTGATTGTAGATCGATATTTGAAAATATCCCTCATGTGTTTCTTTTGAACGAAAAACCGAAATTTTATTTTAAGGAGAAATAACGATTATTTCTAACTTTAGGGATGAAGTATGAAAAGATGAATTGTGAAGAGTAATGATAAACAGAAAAATAAAAGTGTCAAGGGATGGGAATCGAACCCACAGTGTTCCGCTTACCGGGCAGATGCCATGTCCACTAGGCTACCCTGGACATATTTCCGTTTATCATTACTCTTCACAATTCATCCTTTCATACTTCATCCCTAAGGTTAGAAATAATCGTTATTTCTCCTTAAAATAAAATTTCGATTTTTCGTTCAAAAGAAACACATGCGGGATATTTTCAAATGCCGCGTTCTATAAATATATATTATTTATTAACATAAAGGTAACCCAGATTCCTGGAGCCTATTCAAAGATCAACAACTACCCGGGCTGCCGTGCGGTTTAGAAGTCTGTCTTTGTAGCCACAGTTCATATCTATATATATAAAAATGAATGTTTGTATGTTTGTCTGTTGGTTGGTTGGTTGGTTTGTATGTCCGGTATACAAATTCGCAGTAGTTCACTAATTCAAACCAAAATTTCCATACATAGGTAAAAAATAACGAGGATGACGATAGGCTATTTTAAAACATATATAAATCAATTATTAAAACTATATATTCAAATTATTCTAAATAGCTCATCTAGAACGCGGTTAGAACTGATGGCGGGCCGCGCCCATTGGCCGCCTGCGACACGTGGCTTCCCTGTGCGCGCGCATGCGCCGGGAAGCCACTCCCACGCCGGCAGCCGACGGGAGCAGTCGCTTGCTCGCCGGGCAGTCAACGGGCGCCGACAACCCTAGGAAGCAAGGTGTATTCGCACTCGGGTAAAACCCGGGCGTTGCCCGGGCCATTCGTCTAGTATATTATATTTTAAACATCCCAAGTAAAATAAAGATATCAGGCAATTAACAATATATTGTATATGTTATTTTGTAAATGTATTCACTTGTAAATAGGCATATAGATAACAAGATGTAGAAACTTTTGATTAAAGAAAGTCCGATATAAATGAACTAATCATTTATCATCACTTTTAACTCTAAAACAAAAAATATATAGCAGAGCGTGGTTTCGATCCACGGACCTCTGGGTTATGGGCCCAGCACGCTTCCACTGCGCCACTCTGCTGCAAAAAATCTTGCCAATAAATATTTTTTATATAAATAAAACTATTGAGAATAACTCCAAGATGGCCTACCGACGAAAAGAAAGAATTCCTGTCTGTAAACATGTATATATCGACTACTGTTAATGACCGTGTTGACCAGGTTTTCTAGAAGAAAATCATCATCAAAACATGTTTTTCGGTTGTATCTCAAGCGAGGTTTTACAGTTTACAAAATAAATGAAAAAAAAAATAGCAGAGCGTGGTTTCGATCCACGGACCTCTGGGTTATGGGCCCAGCACGCTTCCACTGCGCCACTCTGCTGTGTTAATAAAACCAATAAATATCTCTTTCATATAAATTTAAACTAAATAGAGAATTTTGAGAATCTACTAAACAGGGGGGCGGAAGTTCGATATCTTTTTTATATTTACTAAATTCTTTACCTCTTCACTCAATATATGTTCCTCCTCAGACACGTTTATTTCTATTAATATAAATCTAATTGTACAATGACATAAGCTATATGAAATATTTACTTTTATTTTAGTGTATTTTTTAGAAATTTCTACAATGATTTTCCTTGAAGAAATAACGACACGAATACTGTCCTTTCTGCAAGTTCCTTCCCTTATATCTTACTCCATGTGCGCACGAGAGCTGCGCATTTTACATCATTTGCATAACTCGGTTAGGCGCGTCTACCCTGAAATTTGCATAATTTTCTGGCCACTATTTCTTGGTGTTCCATTTTCAATGTCACGCAGTGTACATAATTGTGATAAATATGAAATCGATTTCACATAAATTACCCTTTAAACGGGGCAAAATAAAATAAAGTAAATTTAGTTCTCACTTCCGCCACTCGAGCGCCACCGTCGAGCTTATATTGGGCCTGTAAACTGACTTATTTGTCTTTTGATTTCAATATTTGTTTTTAATTTCTTAAACAAACCCTCCCACATTGGTTCCTTTATATATATTATAAATATATTAATTTCGATGTTTTTAAATTGAAAATTCTCTCAATCATTACATTTAAAACATTTCAATATATCAAAATTCGAAACTATTTTAAAGGCGTAAGATTCTTTTTGATATTAAACAATTTCTACTGCCCTTACTGCAATAGAAAAATTAATTCTATATATCGAAAATAGGCTTTTTATTGTTTATAAAAACATTATTTTCAAAAGCAGGTAATGAATTCACTTCGTGAAAGAGAAAATGTGATTTTAAAATTTGATTTATAAGTTTTATTATAAAAATTAAGATGAAGGGAGCGAATAAAGAATAAAAATAGAGCAAAAAGGAAGTTCTAATAATTCCCTACCAACCAAAGGGGCATAGACTGATTATTTAGGGAAGAGATGATCTCCTATTGGTTCCTCATTTACCTCTATATGTAGGTTATAACACTAGTACAGTAATAAATATTATTTTTAAATTATTTCTTTCAATACAACAGAGTACGATTTTTTTCTTCAATACAGTATAACTCAGAGAGAAGCCTGTTAAATTTACTTATTACGGTGCTGAAGTAGGAAACAACCACTATACAATTGGACATCCTAATTCTATCTCTGCATAACCACCATTTTAAGCAAGTTTTTTTCTTCTTAAATTTGAAACAAAAGGTAGCAAAACCTTTCTCTCTTTCTCCCCTCACAAAATCCAACTCCAAACATATAACTATTCTGGTCATGTTACTCCTTTTGTTTGTAATCTATAATCCAAATTGTGCCAATTATTATTATTATTTAATTGACTTCAATGGATTTTGATGAACATTTCAATAATTTGAATTTGGTTTTGCAGCTTCTTTCTAATCCTATAATTGTACCTTTATCAAATTTATTATATATCGAAACTCCGCCTTTGCCGGTCCCAAGCCCGGAAGAAAAAGGAGGAGGAGGAGCAGTAACAAGCTCACTAAAAAACCTGGGCTCAGCTGGCCCAGCTGATAGTACCCTGTAAGGGCTCCAGGGATACAGGATGAGCATCGTTTGTACTCCATGTTAGGAGCGGCTGCACATGGCGCCTGTTCTTCATGTCAGAGGCGGCCATTTATTTTGGAGCTAAGTCGGCCTGCCACTGAGTAGTGCTCCCAGTCTTAATGACAAAGACAAACACATTCTACTTCACCCAGTGTGGAGATAAGAAAGAAGAAGAAGACTTATTACGGTGCTGAAGTAGGAAACAACCACTAATACAATTGGACATCCTTATTCTATCTCCGCATAACCACCATTTTAAGCAAGTTTTTTCTTCTTAAATTTGAAACAAAAGGTAGCAAAACCTTTCTCTTTTTCTCCCCCACAAAATTCAACTCCAAACATAAAACTATTCTGGTCATGTTACTCCTTTTGTTTCTAATCTATAATCCAAATTGTACCAATTAAATTTTTTTTAAATTGACTTCAATGGATTTTGATAAACATTTCAATAATTTGGTCTTGGAGCCTCTTTCTAATCCTATAATTGTACTTTATCTATTTATCAATTTTATTATATATTGATTTATATTTCACACACACGTGATAAAGCACAATTTGGATTATAAATACAAGAAGGTAACAATGCTGTTGCCGAAACGTCACACACTATTATTTAGATTAGGTCTTATTTTCTCACACACACCTAATTTTTGCATCTATAAATATAGAAGTTTGTATTATGTATAAAAGAAACATTCGTGCTTTTAAATCCTTTCATTTTATATGTACAGATGGCGTGTTATTGCTTTGTGTTGATTTATGCCTAACTGACCTTGTCTTTATTGTTTGCGGAAAAGCATTGCTCGATGCAAATATTTGAATGTAATTCTACTGTCCTATAAGCTTATGTCCATAGTTTACTTGAAAACCATTTCTAAGATTCCATCCTTCAGTGTAGCATATATAAGCAGAATCGTCCAATACAGTATTAGAGCTCTGAGAAGCGGTCTGGTGGATTAAATTTTGGCGAAACTGCTGGGAGGGTTCACCACTGATGAGCCAAGCCCTCCTAATATATATTTTTTTCATCGCAGTAAGGACAGTAGAAGTTTGTATTATTAATAAACGAAACATTCGTGTTTTTAAATCCTTTCATCTATAAATATGTCAGAGCTTTGTTTGTGGGGTTGGACTTTAGCAAGAATCAGGTCCATTGAAGCAAATTTTTTTTTTTTCTTTTTTTAGAAAAGAGTGTCCAAGTTGGGATTAGATCCCGGCTGTGGATGTCAGATATTGATGATTTATCCCACTCCACCAAGAGAGAAACTTTTTTATTTAATCATAAAGATAGAGGTTGCTTTTGGCCGGCATCCATAGTTCATCAAATTAAAGATACTTCGGCCAGTAAATCTTTATATAACAATATATCAAGTGACGTTTCGACAAAAATCTTTAATCTATCAGTGAATCAAAAATTTCTTGCACGTTTACAATTACTAAAATTTACAAATCCGGTGCTTCTTTTTTTCCTAGAAATATTCTTGTGTTCTCAAAACATGTTTTTTTGTGATGCCCAAAAAATTCTAAACTACAAACATACATTCTATATGTTTACAAAATGGAATTGTAGTAAACAGAAAGGTTTTCATTACTTAATAAGAAATTCTGTCAAATCATGAAAACGGTTGTTTAGGCTTCAAAGATGGCTGAAGTTAGGTCCAAAAGTTCAAAGACTTACGGCAAACTTTCTACAAAATTGATGAAAATATAAAAAAATTGGTATACCATTAACCTTTGATAAAAATATTTCATTTCTTTAATCCCTAATAACCAGCAAATAGAAAAACAATTTGTCAGATATTGTCAAAGATTTCAATTTCAGCCTTGCTGGTCATCCAAACATTCCTGCAGCAATACTGTTCCCTTTACTGACGGTCCTTGCTGTGTCATTTCCTGACATTTCACAGGTCAATAGAGCCATTGAAGATAGAAAAATAACAACAAAATCTACCCCACTTACCCAACATGTAACTTGGGGCCTGCAGCTCCAGAACACATTTTGGCTTGCATTAGATGTACTCAACAGGACCTTTGGGAGAGGTCGCTGATTATCATCACTGTAGAAAAATTATTATGGAATGCAATTATGGAAAATGTGATAATTGCCTTCCCCACAGAGCAGAACTACCGTTTTCTTTTATATTCAATATGCAAGCATGTTGTAAAAGTTGCATAGTAGACTCAAGGTAACCCCCCATTCCAATACTGTAATATCTTCAAAAGATGTGCGGCATCATTTATTGACATTATTTGCATATTCCACCTAGTTTATTTGTTATTTTTCTTATATATTTCATACAAAAATATTCAATATTCAATTGCAACATTTGGCGTCATTTTTTAGAAAATATTTGATGATAATTTTTCTACAGTGATGATAAACAGTGGCCTCTCCCAAAGATCCAGTTTAGTACATCTAATACAATGTGTTCTGAAGCTACAGGTGCCACATTGTGGACAAGTGGGGTAGATTGTTATTTTCTATCTTCAATGGCTTGAGATGGCCTGTTCTGAATCTTATTATTGTTGTATTCACAAACATTTCATTATTTTGGAATTGTTCTTCTTACCTTATAATATTCCACTATAATTGGTCTTTTTGAAAATTTACTCACAAGCCTCCCCCAAATTGTATAATGCAACATATGTATGCATAATTAAAAAGACATATATTGGTAAAATAAATGATATTTTGATCCAATATATGCCTTTTTAATTAAAGATTTATCTATGGATTGCTCATTTTCAAAATATGTATGTATGTATGAATGAAAAAAGAAAAACACAAGTACCAAGGAAAAAGTTTTTTTTTTATGTCACACAAGAGTAAAGGGGCTACAATGTTAGATCTACCACATGTGTGAAGAGAGAGGAAAAAAAAAAGTCTTCAAAAAAAATTATAATAAAAAGCCGTGTGAAGAATTGTAACATTGCCAAAATTTTTTTTTTACTCTTTAAATATGAAATAATATAATAATGAATCTTATAACAACAACTATCAAAATTATCATCATTATCAGTGAGTGTGTGGCAGTATTAGTTTATATAAGTGAAAAGTTGAACAAAAAATAATAGAAAAGTAAATCCTAAAAAAAAAAAAACACTAATAAACATTTATCATCTTCATTATTATTATTATACCATCATCCATTTCTTTTAAAAATAAAGAAAATCATCTTTTTTTTTTCTTCTAAAATAAGTTCATAGTCAAAAAAAATAAACCCTAATTTTTTTTTTACCCACATTTATCAATGAATAATGGGTAAAAAAAAAATGTAAAAAATAGTCAATTTCAACTAAGAAAAAGAAAGCAATATTTATTGTTAGCAAGAAAGCAACAATAAATTCTTATTTCAGGGCAAAATCCATATGTGCATAATATATTTAGTTATGCAAAAAGCGCTTTTACCATCCCTTGAAAAAAAAAAAAAAAAGAAGAAATTTAAGATATTCAATGATTTAAAAAAACTGGGTAAATCAACAAATATAGAATTGGATGGATAGTCTTATATATATACACCGGGTGATGTTTATTCTCTCTATATTTATTTATATAAAGTATATATATAAAGTATGGTTGTATATATATATATAGCGGTATAAAAAAAAACTAAAACAAAAACTACACACATAGAAGGGAATGGCAGTGTGGTGTAACCATACAGCTCCAGTACTTTAAAACAACACTTTCTGTTTACAAAATAGAACTAACCACAGTGTTGCCAAATCCTAATGCTATTCTCAAAAAAAAAAAAATTAATTCATAGAATACCTAAAAATCTATAATAGACATTGAAAAAAAAAAATAATGAACCTATCTCTAAATTTAAAATATATCAAAAATAAATATATATACTACAGTGTTGCCGGATTACAAATATTATTATCATAGAATATTAAAAATCATTGAATACTTTTTTTTTTAAACAATTTTTAAAATATAGAATTGAGATGTATTTTTTTAAATATATAATTTATATATATAGTGTGTATATATTTTTTAAAATATTAATTAATAATAATGTATATATTCTAGTGCTAATATAAAAAATTCTAAAACAATTTTTTTTTTTGTATTGTATATATCATTATTTTCCCCGGGAATTATTAAGAAAGATTAGAAAAGCAAATATTTGGCCTTCAGTTTATTTAAGAGATGATGGGAAAAAATAAAAGTATGCAAATATGTGATAATAGCAACTACAAAAGATTTTTTTTTTTGATTTTCAGTAAAACGTGTAGGAGAGAGAGAGATAGTTTAAGAGTGTTTTAACATTTGGGAAAAAGGGTGATTTTTTATAAGAGCTTTGTATTTAAGATTTTTTTTTTAAAAAGCATCAAGCTTTTAGATTAAAAACTATGCAAAAAAAAAAAAAAAGCCCAAGCAAGCATGGGGGAGTGTTTTTTTATTTTTTATATAAAACAACAAAGTCCCTGCTAGCGTTCAATCAATCTAGCACAAGTTGGGTTAATTTGGTGGGGGTAGGGGGAACTAAACACTTTTTTTTACAAAAGCGGAAGCAAAATCTGCTGTTATATTAAACACAAAGAATTTTATATATCAACAATCAATATATAAAATCTTTAAACAAATTCTGCTTTATTCAATTAAAGTTTGATTTTATTATGCAGGATTATTTATATGCACACACTCAAAAAGAATTGGAAAAAATTTTTTTTTTTTTTTTTTAAATCATAATTCGTAAAAAATTAACTTTTTTTTTTGCCACCAAAGATATTTCTCATTATTTTTTGTTCAGTATTCAAACTTGAAGTTGAAAAATGATAATAAAAAATGGTCTAATTAATCATTCTTTTTAATTAATAAAAGTTAATATTTGAAAAAAAAATAAAATAAAGTTGAAAAAAAAAAATTGACTAGCATTTTTTTCTGTTTCATTTAATTATTAAATAATATTAGAACTTCAAATTTGTTAATATATTATAGAGAAAGAAAAAAAATATATAAAGAATTTTATTATTTGAAAAAAAAAAAAAATTGTTTTTAATGTAAAAAAAAATAATTTTTTTTTTATCATAAAAATTACAATTTTACTTCATGATTTTTATATTTGTTAAAAATTTTAAAAAATAATATATATAAAGACAATTAGTTTTTTTTTTAATAAAACTTTTTTTTCTTAAACCCCTTTTTATAATCACAATATTTATTAATTAAAAAAAAAAAGGCAAAGAGAGAGAGATAGACAATAAAAGCTGGCGGCATTTGTAAAATTTATTTAAAGAAAAAGAATTAAGACATAGAGCTAGAAGAAACAAAATAACAAAAATATATATATATGAAAAATGTCTCCTAAAGCATTATGTTCCATTTACATGTAGAATATGTAAAAAAAAAAATGAAAAAAAAAAAAAGGAACTATATATATAACAAAAAAAAAAAAAGTATTTCTCTTAAAAAAAAAAAAAAAAGATTTAAAAATAGATATTATTCCTAAGTTATTATTCCCACAAAAAAAAAAACTTTTTTTTTTTTTTTACAATATTTCAAAAATTTTTATTTTATACAAACTAAAATTTAAAAAAAAATTTTAAATTGTAGAAAAAAAAAAACATCTAAAGTAATAAAAAAGAAAGTTATTAGGCAGAAAAAAAAAGGGAAAACTGCGATGCAATAACGGATAGAAGCAACAAGATATTGAATAAAATAGAGCTAATATTAAAAAACAACATAAATTTCATACTGTATAAATTTATAGATAAAAAAAAAAAATAGAGAGAGAGAGAGAAAAAAGTACAAATTTCAATTTATTTATGCAATTTATTAACTATGCAACAAGATTGATATAAAACAGTTAGGTATATTGAAATTAAAAAGGAGGGAAGTCAAATGCAAAGGAAAAAAAAAAGTCAAATTAAAAAAAAAAAAAATTTAGAAAAGAAAAATATATCATGATCATCACCATAATAATATAAAATAATAAAAAGTCCTAAAATCAACAAAGCTGAGGGAGCCTCGCCCAACAAACAAAAATGAAGGAAGCCAGGAGAGCAGACGTCCCGGAGGCTGCATCTGGACAACACTGGAATCACTAACTACTGGCTAAATATTTCTGTCAATATAAACACAAGGTAATAAGACCAAATCTAAATAAATAAATAGTGTGTGATGTTTCAGTAACAGTGTTGTTACCATCTGTTTAGTTTTATTCTGAACATAGGTGGCAGAAGGCGGCGTGCGGCGGTGAAGGTAGAGCTACGTCATCGCTGACCAATGGGAGGCCGTCTGGCTGCGCCGCCAGAGGGAGCTCGCCACCTTCTAGAACATTCTAAGGACGCTCGCCACTAGAGAACAATGCCTTTCAGCTGCGGCTTTAATTATTTTGTAAATTCTTTAAATATTTATTGTAAAGAGAGTTAAAATAAATTCATTTGTAAAGCTTGCGATAATTGCCTGACCAAAGATAAGTACATTTGTTTCTTTAAGCTAGTATAAAACATTCTATTCAATTAAGCCTAACGAGAACAAATTGTTTTGTAAACAATCATTCTGCTTTTCCTCCTTGCGTATTTGCCAAGTGGGAAACAAAACACCATCTTCAGACAAAAGACATTTAAGTACTTTTGTCTGAAGATGGTAACAACGCTGTTACAGTCACACACTATTTATTTATTTGGTCTTATTACCTTGTGTTTATAATCCAAATTATCGTCAATAAAAACAGTCCTTTGTAGAGAGATATCCTCTCTCTCTCTCTTGATGGTTGTTCTACTGTATATAAAACTGCCCAGTACAATATTAAAAACTATTATTAGGATAAACTGCTTGGGGGGCTAACCACTGATGAGCCAGGACCTCATGAATTTTTTTCCCCCCATCATAGCAAGCAGAGTACGAAAATAATTGATTTATTTAAACACAATAACAAGCAAATAAATAGAGTTAAATGGTTTAAATTCTTCCTTACAAATGTTATAGCAATGCAGCAGAAATTACAATTAGGGAAAAAAACTTGAGTTTCATATTTAAAGCATAAACCATCTCTTATTTGCTTATAAAACAGCGTGTTTTTTCCCATACATTGTCTTTAAAAAATGGAATAATAACATTTTTCAAATATACATGCTTAAAAGTACAACTTCTTTAAGTTTGTCCACGAGTGTATCTCCTTGTACAGGACAACATCTAGTTTCAGAGCCAAAGTTTAATTTAGGGAGCGTTGTCCTTTTACCTAAGAAGACCTACTGATTGGTAAAACAGTAACAAGGAATACTTGTCCTTTGTAGAGAGGTGTCCTTTCAGGGAGGTTGTCTACTGTATTGGTGATGAAAACTGTCCTTTGTAGAGAGGTGTCCTCTCATGAAGGTTGTTCTATTGTATTGGTGATGAAAACTGTCCTTTGTAGAGAGGTGTCCTCTCATGGAGGTTGTCTATTGTATTGGTGATGAAAACTGTCCTTTGTAGAGAGGTGTCCTCTCAGGGAGGTTGTCTACTATATTGGTGATGAAAACTGTCCTTTGTAGAGAGGTGTCCTCTCATGGAGGTTGTTCTATTGTATTGGTGATGAAAACTGTCCTTTGTAGAGAGGTGTCCTCTCATGGAGGATATGTCACAAGAACAAGGAGTTAGAAGGAACCGGACATTCTGCTATGTAAGAAGGAGAGGTACCTGGATTCAAGCCTCTTTCTCCTTGTCCTCCTTCTCCCTCTTGTGTTTCTTCTTCTTCAGGAAGGAGGTCAGCCCCTTCTTCTTCTTCTTCTCCTTCTTGGGGGAGCCCTCACTGACGTCCTTGATGGGGGAACTCTGCACCACCCACACACCCCGCGTTCTCTGACATCAGTCTGTCTTTAGCATCTTGGGACAACAGCCAGATAACTGAAATCTAGTAGGCTGATTTGGTAACAGCGTGGTTACCAACATCAAGACAAATACTGAGTCAATGGTAACAATGCTGTTACCAAAATTTCACACACTATCTATTTACTTATTCTGATTTTGTCTTATAAACTTGTGTTTAAATCCGTAGAATGTAACTTCTCTGTGAAGCAAAGTATCCTTTAGAGAGAGGCGTCCTCTTACCAGAAAGTTGCTAACAAAAATTTTAATTTTGGCAATGAAAATTGTTCTTTGTAGAGAGGTATCCTCTAATGAGAGTCTGTCCTCTGTAACTGTATAACAATATGGAAGAAATACTTGTTTTCTTAGAAAGTATCAATTTGATTACCATATTAATTGCATATGTATATATATATATATATTTTAAATATTGAGCAATCCATAATAATATCTATAAATAAATATAAAGCATATATTGGATATAAATTTATTAATCAGCCAATATTTCTAGGGGCAACACGCCTCTCTTTATCAAGGCTTTTCTTTGATTTGAACTAAGTCCAGCCACTTACATTGGAGAAACCAGCAAAGCATTGAAAGAACGCATTAACCAACACAAAGCAGCTCTACGCATCCATAAACCATTATCTATCCTAGTAGACCATGCACTGAACAATAATCATATACCCGAATTTGACAAAGCATCCATTTTATACCAGAATATTAAAGAAAAGCACTGCAGGTTATTTTTAGAAAGTTGGGCCTCTATAAAAGATTCAGAAAGCATAAATAGGAAAATTGACCTACCAGAAATTTACAGAGAATTTATATCTTCCTAAATTATTTATTTATTTATTATTTTTATTTCATTATTTTTGTATATATTTATACTTGTAATATATTTTTATTTATATATATCAACACAACATATTGAATCATAATCCTCACTCATTTTATTTTCTAATATTTATCAGTCTCTTCATTTATTTAATCAAATGGTTATTTAATTATATACTCTTTTAATTATTATTAAATATAGCAATTGTAAATACATTTTATATACAGTAAATTTTTCATTAGATGGTTTCTTACTTTGGTCTTGTATAGCGTGAGTGGATCACATGCCCACGTGATTTAGTTCAAATCAAAGAAAAGCCTTGATAAAGAGAGGCGTGTTGCCCCTAGAAATATTGGCTGATTAATAAATTTATATCCAATATATGCTTTATATTTATTTATATATATATATATAGTTTGTGATCTTCAAGTGTTCCCTCAGTTATGTAATGGCAGCAGCAACAAGCCAATATGTAACAAGGGTAGTTACCTCTTTGCTGCTCCTGGAGGAGACGTCAACGGCAGACCCTCGTTTCTCCTCTCCATTCACCACTGTGTCTCCTGGAAACATCTCAGTCATCTCTCTATTCTACTTGGTGAGATTCTGTTAAGTACGGAGCACCACATTGTGTGCAATATGGAATTATGTTATAAACTTGACTATTGATTAGAAGAAGAACGCATTGTACACAAGCTTTCGGAGGCATAACGCCCTTCTAACGGGTCTTTCCCCCTGAAAGCTTGTACGATCTTTGTCTGATATAAAGAAGCTCTTCTTCCCGACCTGTGTTTTTTATTCATTAGCAAATAGGGAGATTATCGTTGTCTTAATTATATGACTATTAATTATAATAGTTTGCTTCGTTAAGATTTAATTTTTCTGCCACAAAAGTGTAGTGAGGCCAATGCTCTAACATCTATTTACATACAGACAACTATGCAAATTTATAAATTTCATATCTATTTACCCAACAACTACTAATTCTTAAAAGAGAAATTTACTGAGATGAACTCTCTTTAAAACTATGCAAATCGGAAAATCTTTCATTAAGTTTTCAAGAGACTTAGAAGCCATCAACAAATTTACACGATAGAGAATTGTCATCACACATATTTTCACAAAATATTAAATTTACACGCCCAGGTTTATTTTTCCGAAATAAAGAATTCTCTACTCCCCCCTGCATGGGAATTATATATTTCATAATAGAAACATGTCTGTCAGGAGTTTAGAATACAGATGGTGTTTACTTACATACATATAACCTATACACAGTAGAACCTCTCTGTAAACCTAACTGTGGAGTTCCAGTGTGTCCTTTAGGGAGAACTTTCCCCTTATCAGATATTTGCCTAATAAGTAAAAATGCACATTTTGACAGTGAAAACTGTCCTATATAGAGAGAGGTGTCCTCTAGCGTCAGTGTCATTTGACGGAGGTTCTACTGTTTCCCATATTTCACCCACAAACATACAGGGGTTTAGTACAGGGGGCATGAGTATTTTGAAACTAAATCTAGCATATTTTGGGAGGAGGCAAAAGTGAAGTAAAAAAGAGTGCAAGCATAAACACACAAAATAATAAAAAGAATATAAATAAATAAAAAAGAATCCAGACCCATTCCAACCAATCACAATGCAGCGTGGTGGCCACACCCACCTTTTTTGTACTTGCGTTCTGATTTGAACCTCCGTAGGAAGGAGTTGTCGGTTTCGGTGGTCGTCACTTCACACCATCAGGAGGTTTGGTCATTGTGCTACGCCACTAACGTGGAGAGGGTGTGCAAGCCCCATTACTAGAACCCTAGGTATATATATATGTTTGTCCCTGTTAACCGCTACACTAGAAGTAATCCTGGCCTCGAAATTCTGTCTTTTAACATTGTTTATGCAATAATGGTCTGTGTAAATTCAAAGAAAACACAAAACAACAAAAAACAAAATAAATTACAACTAGATAACAACATTTATATATAGATGGAAAATTTGCCGGGAGGAAATTAATCCATGGAAGCAATGGTCGCTTCTCCAGTCAAAATAAACGTCATAATCTGACGCCATCTATTGACCGTCGCCGCAACTAGCGGCCTCGGGTCGGTGACAAACCATATCAATAGATGGCGTCAGATTCTGACGTTTATTTTGACGGGAGAAGAGACCACACATTGCTTCCATGGAACATTTATATACTTCCCCACTCCCATCAAAACCAGTTTAAAATGCGATGCAGAATGAGCCAAGAAGAATAAATATAAAATATTATTCAGGAGATAGCCATCTGAGGAAAGCCACTGGCACATGATTGAAACCCAGGGGAAGTCAAAAGCCAGTATAATCAGCACCAAAAGGGTTAAATACTGAACTGCTGATGTGAACTGGTTATAGACATTTCAATAGCAGCTTTTTGTTACCATCAACAATA
>CP092868.1:4271990-4297290 GCA_030710605.1 Cordylochernes scorpioides | reverse complement strand
GTTATTGTCTAAATCCTGATATACATGCTACAAGTTACAACTTCCTTAAGTTTTGTCCATGAGTGTAAGGATTGTTGAAGTGTTTTCAACACTCTTCCATTTCTCAACCTAAATAACATTTCCAAACTGGGAATTGTCAGTTGAAAAATAATGATGATCCAACTTGGGATAACCAAGGTTTTTCCTGAAGGTGGTCTCTCATTGGAAGCTGTTAGATTATTTTCTCTATAAAGATGGTCAGACTTTAGATGTGTGGGACACTGCTTGGAGGGTTTTTTAATGGATGATACACACTTTTTATTTACATAATAATCTATTATGTAATGTAAATTATCTCCATGCCTCTCCAGCTTTGTCCATGTTTGTTGTTTTCCTTTCAAAATTTTTCTATAATAAAATCCTTGCAAAAATAGGACTTTATAGAAATTTAAAGTAAGCCTGTAGATATATATATATGATAAAACACAATTTGGGTTATAGATTATAATACAAGAAAATAAGACCTAATCCAAATAATTTATTAGTATGTGCCGTTTCGGCAACAACATTGTCACCATCATCAGACAAAAGAATAAAAGAATAGTCATTTTTTCTTTTGTCTGATGATGGTGACAATGTTGTTGCCGAAACGTCACACACTAATAAATTATTTGGATTAGGTCTTATTTTCTTGTATTATAAGTCTGTAGGTTAAGGAGAAATCATCTATTCATTGATTCATCATCTCATCTGTAACAACTTGGCCTTCCATCATGCTGAAGACTGCAAACTGTGCCGAGAGTCACTGCCAGCAGCAAAAACAGGATCCTATGTTGATATGTTCCAACTTTACAATGCTGTATTGAGTAAAAATTAATAAGGCCTCCAGGGAAAAGTGTCTTTTCAAAGCATTTTTATTCTCTAGCTTTCGGTCACGGAGTGTTGTGAATGAAGTGATACTCACAGGGACTCTCTAAACATTCAAAGTTGATATTGTGATGATAATTGTATTGGTGCAGGGGTACCGCACTGGCTATCTGTACCGCCAGCCCTTGGTGCGGTGTGACCAGCCCAGAGCCAAGACTGATGTGGAGGTTCCTCCGGCTGCTTCCTCGTTCTCTCAGTACTTTGACTCGGAGAACAAGTGGCTCAGGTGAGCAATGGCTCTTCAGTGTTAGCTACTGCAACACTTTCTTGTCTCTGTGTGTGTTTTACCCCATCTACACTGGAACCTCGTTATATCGGCCTCTCTTATAACAGCACAATCTGTCCATGTGATGTTGTTATAACAATGTATGTGATAAGTACAATTTGGATTATAGATTACAAACACACACTAATAAGACCACAAATCCAAATAAACAAATGGTTTGCTGGGTTTCAGTAACAACATTGATACTGTTGCAGACCATTTATTTATTTGGATTTGGTCTTATTACCTTGTGTTTCTAAGGTGTGATTGATGATTTAAAAAAAAAAAAGACTTTCACACTATAAAAATAATTTATCCTTGCCCTTTCTTTAAATTGCGATTCTATAACCAAGTTGCAGTTACAACAAGGTTCCTCAGACAAGGCTTTAAAAAAAATTGACTATTTTTTTGAGTGTGTATTGACTCAGAATTTTTTACTCAATTTTCTCTTTCTTCTTCTTTCTTATCTCCACTCAATCATATTAGGGTATCAAGCTTGTAAAGCTTGAGAGTTTTGATGGTGCTTTTTGGGGATGGGTAGATTTCATCAATGGATGAGTCAATACAATCAATCATATGGTTTGGGGTTGTTGCAGGTTGACACTTAGTACATAGTGGGAAAACCTTGCAACCGATAATTTTATCTTTAAATATATTTAGTATCTCAATAAACAAGAAAAGCACACGCTGGGTAATTGTTTCTGACTTATTGACCCTCACATGCACATATGGTGTGTGTATGTTTGTCTTGAACCCCAGTCTGACCTCACTGTAAAGGACTAAAAGTCCTGAAATACTTACAGGCTTGATTTTTCTTGGTTATCAGGGAAAGGCTTTTTGTGAGCTACATTCAATTTTATTTTACAACTCCTAATTTGATTCATTTTCTCTCTTTTGTTCTATTTTCCCATTTATACAATCAAAAAAGCTGCTAATAAAATGGTTAATGTTTGTGAGACAACAATAAGTGCCAAACACAAGGTAATAAGACCAAATCCAAATAAATAAATAGTGTGTGACGTTTCGGTAACAGCGTTGTTACCATCTTCAGACAAAAGTACTGAATGAGGGAATTTTACCACAGCATGCTTTAGAAAAAAAAAAAAAATCTCTCGGAAAATGGCTTTATATCATCAAATATATTGCAACTACTAATACCATTATAATGATAAGGCACAATTTGGATTATAAACACAAGGTAATAAGACCAAATCCAAATAAATGTTGTGTGATGTTTCGGTAACAACGCTGTTACCGAAACGTCACACACTATTTATTTATTTGGATTTGGTCTTATTACTTTGTGTTTATAATCTATAATCCAAATTGTGCCTTATCAATGAGTGGAACTAACAACAATGATGTATACCAGGTATGGGTCAGCAAATGCCACTAAAGAATTACATCTAAATGTTTGAGATATAGCTAGCCATTCTGACTACACTCATGGATAAAATTTAAGGAAGTTTCAGCATCTATATCAGGATTCAGACAATAACTGAAAGACATTACAGTGACTTTTATTGAAGATGCAAGATAACCAAGTGGGAACATAATTGTCTCTTGTCTTTCCTTCAAAAAATAGATGACCGGCAACATCAAATACTTTACGCCATTTTTTTTTTTGTTCATGAGTGTAGTATTGTTGTTGTTGTTTCTTATCCCCTTGTGTAAAGATTACACAAATTCCACGAGTTCATGCTCCTCGAGCTGTTTTATGATAAGCAGTGAGTGTAGTATACAATGGAGAGAGTAATCTTGTGTATTTACCAATAAAATATTTCTTTTTTTAAATACCCCATCACCCCACTATGAAATAAGCTAGCAGGACTAAAGTAGAATGTGTCTGTGCAGTCCCCTGAAGAAGCTGGTGGAAGGGCGCAAGCTGCAGGATAAGATGCGCTGGGTGAACTCCCCCAATGTCTACCAGAAAGTGGAAGTTCTCGAGACTGGCACCCCTGACCCTAAGAAGATTACCAAGGTAGAGGCTTAACACCGCCAGCCCCGCCCTTCTAGCTCCGCCTTCTTAACCCCGCCTAGATGTGACTCCGCCTCCACATTCCTAACCCCGCCTAGATTGTGATGTGACTCCGCCTCTACATTCCTAACCCCGCCTCTTTTTGTGATCTGACTCCGCCCCTGCTGCCTTTTGTTGACTAATTCCGCAAAAAGTGTTTTTATTTTTATATTTGAATGAGATTGGGAAAAAAATATTGGAGAAATTTTACTGTGTCTCCTTTTTTGTTGATTATATACTCAAAAATCTCTCTCTCCAAAATGATTTATTTTTGTATTCACAAGTGATTGGGAAATATCGGCAGTTATTCTAGCATTCACCCTTCCATGCCTACCTTCTTCCCGTGCTTCTGATAGATTTGCTCTCTAAGACAGCTAACCTAGAGCCTCCAGTAGTGTTCCACTAGATCTCTCACTTGGCACACTAACTGTTAGCTATTTTTTAAATAATATTATTTCATTTTTTTTAGCAGCTTCTTTATTGTGACGTTTCAGTGTTTGAAAAAATAACTCAAATCTCTTTGCTCAGTGCCTCTTCTTTGTTCTAGTGAAGTTTGAAGCTCTAGTTAAAAAAAAAAGGAGCAATGAAAGCTGTTTAGAAAAAAGTATTTCTGTCCCAAGTTATCTGCCAAAGTTTCTGAGGATTTTTGCTCCATATAGATATACTCTTTTTTATATAGAACTAGTTAGTTAGCTTTAATACTCTTTTTTTATGTGTTAGCTAAGTGTTTTGACGTTTAAAGTGCCATTTATTCAGTTTTTTTAAAATTTATTTAGCTTTGCTGACACAGGTAATTTTTGGATCTCAACCTCTTGAAATAGAGGAGAGCTTTAGATCCTGAATTCTCTTTAAAATGGAATTATTAAGTGATGGCATTAACATTGATATTCACTTTGGAATTTCATTTTCTTGAGCTCATAGGCAGAATTAACTTCTTAGGTCTGTTGAAGTCTTAGAAATTATAAAACCCAATTTATATGGCAATTCAATTTGAAAATTCAAATTGGATTGTCTTTAATCTTTTACATCCTATAGGAGTTTCTAATTTTTTTTTCTATACTCCTTGGTGTCTAGCTTTAAGATTTCTTTCTCAATAATGGGCTCAGCAATGCTCCACACAAAGTGCTATATTTATTTTAATTTTTACCCCATTTACATATCCAACCAAACAAAACCAGTTTGTGTTGGATGGCTTTTAGATTTTTTTTTTTTTTCTAGTGTGAAAGTTTTTATTTTTTAAAAATATTTTTGTGACAATTTTTTTTTTTTTTGCATTTAGGTTTGTGTGTGTTGCCAAATATCTTTATTTTTTACATATACTCTCTTTTTAATCCTTTTTTTTGCATATCATTTCCTAAAATTGATTTATAAAAATGATTTGTTTAAATTTTTGGAGAGACAAACTCTCTCGTCAAAAAAACAAAATAGAGTCGGTGGACAAATGGGTAAAACCCTTGGATCCCGACAGCCATGAACTGGGATTGAATCCTGCGTTAACATTTTGTTTAATATGTCAATAACCTTCACATATTATTCATTGTTGCAATTATCATAAACTAGGTTGTTCTTTTTGAGCGGTACCTTGTAAAGTGGTTTTGGAACAAAAAGAAGAACAATTTTATGAATTTGCTTCTCGAGTTTTTTTTTTTTTCTAATTGATATTTTACCAGATTTTTCTTCTATTTTCAACATTTTACTTTTCTTTTTGTAATTCTCTATATATATTTTTTGCATGTTTGCATTTATAGATATATTTTATTTTCGAGATTTTAGATAATACTGAAAAGAAAATAATGATTCTTTTTGTCTTGTTTATGTTTTACAGAGAGAGTTTTTCTTCTTCCTTGATGTCTCTTTCATCACAAAAGATTTTAGAATTTTACAATTTTAATATTTTTGCATTTGTGTTTTTTTAGTATTAGTTTAGTTTTTTATTATCTACTTTGCATTAGTAGACTACTCAGAGCTTTTTTTTTTTTTTTTTTGTGTTTTTGTTCTGGCGATTTTCATGGATTTCTCCATTGGATTTTGAAAAATTTCCCTTTTGGGCCAGTTTATCCTTTGAAGATCTAAAAAAAAAAAGAAACTTTTCAATAAAATTAGTACAGATTAGTACAGATCCTGTTAGTACAGATTAACTCAATTTTTGTAAGATCATGTTTCCCTAATAATCTATATTGTTAGTTTACTTGTTTCTGTAGCGTTGGAATTTGGTTTGGTTACTTCTAATCTCCTCTTTGACCCCTTGATAAAGTACAATTGGGATTATAGATTATAAACATAAGGTAATACGGTAAATTCAATTATTCAAATGGTTGTGATGTTTTCGTAACAGTATTGTTAACCATCATCATGCAAAGTGCTGGAGGAATTTTTATATATACCTTCAGTACTTTTGTCTGACGATAGGAACAAGGCTGTTACCCCAACATTGTCATCAACAATTCGATAATTTGGAGATTTGATCTTGTTACATTTTTTTTTATTTTAACCCATTGACCAGTTCACTAGAAGAATTTGTGAATCCTTTTTGTTTCCCTTTAAACCAAGCAGGTTTTGTGGCTCTGACACTGATTGAAGCCAGTTTGACAGGAGTGGTTGCGATAGATTTCTTCTCTCAGTTAAATTTCCTTTGTAAAAATCCACAAATTAGCGGGTTATTAGTTTAATTAAAAAGCCTGCCATAAAATGTAATAGATAATTAAGATGTTAATTTATTTGTATGAGATTTAGTTTTGTTCCAACCCATATAATACCCTGTTTACAAATAGGTTTTTCCATATAGTACTCTAGTTGGGAATTAGATACTGTCTTTTCTATTATTATTATTATTTAGTATGTCCCCTTGATATAGTTAGATTTTTTAATAGCACATTTGTCAATTTTTTTTCCCTTCAATTTTTTTTTTCTTTTTATAAATATATATCTTTTTCTTTTTATATAATGGATGAATGCAGGTTTTATCACATTTAATTCTCTATGTATAGGATAAATACATACTCTTTCAAGATATGACCAAATCCAAATAAGTTAAATATTTATTCTATATCTATTTATTTATTTGGAGATTTTTTTGGTGTCTTATTACCTTGTGTTTCCAATCTATAATCCACACATTTGTACCTTCCATACTCTAAACCCTAGGGATGAAGTATGAAAGGATGAGTTGTGAAGAGTAATGATAAACGGAAAAATAAAAGTTTTCGGGGATGGGAATCGAATCCACAGTGTTCCCCTCCTTACCGGGCAGATGACATGTCCACTAACCTTCCATACTCTAGTGGAATCTCTTCCTATAGTAGAAACTTCTCCTCTATGACCACTATTGGTTGACACACACATTGTGGTCCTTGCTAGAACTTGCCACCTGTGTTCTTGGTGTCTCTTCTATATTAGTTTTGTTATTGTTTACTTCTATTTATTTCAAGCTTTTTGCATTTATATCAATGATGTTCCACAAATAGAGGTGTTTAAATATACAATAGAATCATTATGATGGTTTTACCTAAAGCATTGTTTTAAACAATTTATTGTTTGTTTGTTTAAATGTTTTATAAATATTCTTTCTCTTGTTTCTCTATAGAGATTTATATATACTTTACACACTAGATATGTATGTATATTTTACCCTGTATATCTCTAAGACAATAGCCATGAGCACACACAACGGCACTTTGATATAAAAGAACCTCACATATATTTGTGGTCTTCAAGTTGCATATAGAGTTTATATGTCGGTAAGGTCCATATGCAAATATGCAGATATATGCAAATAATTCTTAGCTTCTATAATAGTCTTGTGCTTAGCAATAGTAGTTATATATTATTCATAGTAAGGATTGTGTGTAGTTGAGTAAATTTCGAATTTTTTTAAACCTCATGTTCATTTCTCTCTCTCTCTCCTTGCAAAATATCCATCTCTATTTTTATTGGTTTCTCCTTTTTATACTTTTAATTAACTATTTGTAAATTTTTAACTATCTTATTTAAAAATTCCCCTATTTGCATACCAATAATTTTTTAAAACAAAACTCTCTTTTAAAAAATCTTTTATTTAATTTGTGTGTTTCTTTATATATCAAAGTGCTTACAATGTGTTCCATATATAATAGAAAAACAAAAATGTAAACATGATAAATCAGTATTTTAAATGCTCACTGATTATCCTGAACATCTTGGTTACATTTTGTGTTTTCTTAATCTCTTGATACCAGCTTTTTTTTTTTGCAATTTTTATTTATGATGTATTTCATTATTTTTGTTTAGCATTTTAGATACAAGAAAATAAGACCTAATTCAATTTTTATTTTCTTGTATCTATAATCCAAAATTGTATCATGTTTAGCATTTTGTTGTTGTTGTCTTGTGTTTTTTTTTTTGTAAAGTTTAAAAAAGATTTGTTTATTTGTTGTGAGAAGTTCACTGACATTTTTCTGTCTTGTCCTGTATATTGCCCTCCCTCCCCCATTTTGATTGGCTGGTAACTCTTAGTTTTGTTTTGGGACCAGTGGGTTCAAGAAGGTTCTCCGTCCCATAGCACAACCGTCAAAATCGCTGATGCACTTCAATTTGTCCCCAAATCCACGGACCCCCAGGAATTCAAACGCAAACAGAAAGAGGTCAGTGAGCTCTCATTATTATTTTTATTTAAATTTGACCATACATCCTTTGTTTCTCTTTTTATTCTCTTGTCCCTTTTATATTCATGTTTTACTGATGGAAATTTCTCTCTTTGAAATTCCTTTTAGTAAATGGATATTGGATAAGGATTACCTCTATATATAATATAGATATTTTTTCACATTGTGTAGCGTTCTCACGCAATTCTGGCCTTAACTAGCCATTTCATGATTTTTCAGGATGCCTTAATGACCAATTTTTTTGGTCGTTGAGGTACAGCTTGCACCACGCTGATGAGGGCCAACAGCCCTAAACGCGTCTGTGGTTAGCTTTTCTTGATTAATCAAGAATGGGTATTTGGCCAATTCTGGAATAATTAAAAATCAATGAGAATAGTTGATATTTATTCCGATAGATGGTGCAAGCCATTAGCAACCTTCAGTTGCACGATAAGGAGATGCTTTTTCTTAATATAATATAATAGATGTGAAAATGTCTTCTCTAGTAACAAACTCTTGATAAAGAATATAAATTTATAATGTATTTCCCCCTTTTGTTGGATTCATATCTGATAACAGAGAGTTTGCATCATAGTTTTTTTTAATGCTTATAAATTTATTGTCGCATACCTCGAGATGTTTGCATAATATTGTTTTGTTTTGTATATTTTTACATTTTGTTTCTTTTAAAAGGATGGTAGATTTGCATGTCCGCGGGAAGCGCGATATATATATATATATAGGTCAAGAGAGTAATAAAGTTAGAGTTTCTTTTGCTTTGGAGCTTCTCTTGTTCTGTGGAACTCGTTCTTTTTAAATAGAACACTACATTTATTATCTCCACATCTATTTCTTTTTTTACTGATCAATTACAAATTTTTCAATGATAACTCTACTCACAAACTTATGTTCTATTGACAAATATTTGGAACGCTTTTTTTTTAGAGAAATGAATTTTCATTTAAATCACAATTGAAACTAAAATGGTATATATGTATAACTTTTTTTTTTTTTAATAATGAAAAAGTAGATTCCTAAAAAAAAAATCTAAATAAAGTAATTTTAAGAGCACTTGAAAATGATTTTTTTTTTATCTTCATTTTCAAGGAGAAGCTATATTGTGCATTTAAAAAGATATTTTATGTGAATTTTTGAATAAAACTAAATTCAAATATGTGTGAAGTTTCAAGAACAGCATTGTTTCCTAATTTAGTACTTTTGTTTGATGACAATGCTGTTACCAAACTGTCACTTTATTAATTTGGAATTGGTCTTATTACCTCTTGTGTTTCTAATCTAATATCCAAATGGTATTTTTCATACCAATTTTTGTTATTATATATTTTTTTCACAACTCTTCCTATTCCCTCAAACAAAGAGAAATTAATAGACAAATGAATTTTTAGAATTCAAATAATTTTCATTATTTTATAATTATTTAAAAAAAAAAGTGTAATACATATTTTTTGATAAAACAACCTTATTTTCTGTTTATGTCATTACTTGTACCACTTGACTGATGTCAATTTCTGGTGAAAAGAGTTTAGATGAGAAAGGGGTTTATTGACCCCCCCCCCTATTTACATATCTTTAAAAATTCTTACCGGTTTATCTCTTTGATCCTTTTTTTTTTCTCCAAAATATTTATTTTTACTATCTTTAGACCAAAGATTTTTTGCTTAGGAGTTATACATGCATTTACTGATTCTTGTCTTCTTATCTATGTGGTGATGATGCCTTATAGTTATGCAAATTTAGATTGTGTTGTTGTGTTGACTCAATTTGCACGTTTTCCTGCCACTCTTTTTTCTCTAGAAACTACCGCTTTATCTATCTATCTAGTGCTGTGACGATGATTTAATAAAGATCACACTCTCCTGAAATCTGTGTTATTTTGTTTGTGTGTGTTTGTTTGTTTAATTTTTCTTTTAAATTTAATAGAAATAATTCACCTGTTTGTATGACTAATATTTGCTGATGGCTTGCACCATCTGTCGGAATAATCCAGATTTAGCCAAATATCCTTTCTTGATTGATTAAGAAAGTGTTTTCAGCCAATTCTGGAATAATAAAAATCCACCATGATAAGGTACAATTTGGATTATAGATTGATTATAAACACAAGGTAATAAAACCAAATCCAAATAAATAGTGTCTGAAGATGGTAACAACGCTGTTTACCGAAACATACAAACTATCTATCTATTTGGGTTTGGTTTTATTACCTTGTGTTTATAATCCAAATTGTACCTTATCATGGTGGATTTTTATTATTCTAGAATTGGCTGAAAACACTTTCTTAATCAATCAAGAAAGGATATTTGACTAAATCTGGATTATTCAGACAGATGGTGCAAACCATTGACAAGTGTGAAACCATTTTCCTTTATAAATCACTAAAAGTAAACCATTTAGGTGATATAGGCAGTTGGATCTCATCAGCATGGTGCTAAAATTATGATAAAATAAAAATCAGTAATTAGTTAATATTTTTCTGATAAACAGTGCAGGCTAACGGTTTTATGGCAACCTCCAATCTCCTCAATTTTTACATTGGGGGGAATGCATTAGCACATCATCTGTTTCTTATAAACTACTAGCCGAATGACCCGATTTTATTCAAATACTATTTGTTACAATTATAAATTGGCGCCGTGGATGTCATTCTTGTATAATATATAAATGAGTTTTAAAAATTGTAAAAAAAAAAAAAAAAAAAAAAATGCATCGGCCGGGAATCGAACCCGGGCCGCCCGCGTGGCAGGCGAGCATTCTACCACTGAACCACCGATGGTTATGAGAAATGGCCATATTTGGGTATTTATTCCATTCACAAAGCAAACGGTGACAGAATTGATTATTAAGAATTGCTGATTGATGACTCTGATAACTGTATATATTAATAGTCGAGCTTTTTTTATGTGATGTTTACAGCTGTGTGTGACATTCAACTTACACTTTGTGCCAAGCAGGCCACTGTGCTGTAGACCGGATATTCTATGATACAGGTCTGCAACAAGCCAACTGGTGTGTTTGGGATAAGCTCATGGGTCAGAATTTGGGGACAAAAAAATATAGGATGCCCTTTGTGTAAGTCAGCAAAATTGTGATTCTACCAAGTTAGAAAAGCACAATGTGGGTTAGGTTGTTTAAAACACTTTCTCCCTGATCTTACAACTGAATATTTATGATGATGTTTGCTGTCTATTGGAATAAATATTGAAAAAAATATTTCATTCTTGGTAGTGAAGACTTATCCCAAATATGCCTTATACAAGCCATGATAATCATGGTGGTCAGTTAACAACTTTTACTGTGAGAATCCACCTGTCTTAACATGTAGAAAGCAGTTTAACCTTCACACTTTCACATTGCCTCCGTTTGGTTACTTGCACTCCCTGGAGGAGTTCAACTTTCACAAGAATCAGGGTCATTGAACAATTTTTTTTTTATATAAAAAAAAATGGTTTAAGAAGATAGATGTATGATGAAAAATCAGGTGACAAAATTAATAAGGGGGGGGGGAGCATTTGATGATCATGCAACTGAACATTGTTGATAGCATTTTTGATCCATCAGAATCTATATAAAGTCTTTAACACAGCTTCCAATCAACACTGTTCTCGAAATTCCTCCCCCAACTCGACTAATATCAAGGAATCCTGCATGGGTGGCCGATGAAAATGTAGATCTTAAAGAAGAGTGGAGAAACCGATGGAGCAATCTTGCCATCGCCAACAAAGACCTGGTGGAGGATCCTAACACCAAACCTCCCGGCTACAACCTACCTAGGAGGACCTGGTCAACCCTCAATAGAATCAGGACCTCTACTGGTAGATGCAACTACCTACTAAATAAGTGGAACATGAGTCCAGACCAGAACTGCGACTGTGGACAAATACAAACAATGCACCATATCCTAAGGGACTGTCCTCGAAGATTCTTCCAGGGAACACTTGGGGATATCCACCGGTGCACAGAGGAGGCCCTGGAGTGGATTCGTCACCTCGACATTCCACTCTAGAGAAACTTGCCAACATTGTTGTATTGTGCTGTAAAAAACAATATCATACGCAATATATAAACACAGAAAGATTTTTCCAAAAAAGAGCAAGTCCTATGATTTGTTTCCTGACACCTTCCCTCATTGCTAGCTGTACCTCAATGACCAAACAAGATGGTCCCAGAGAATTCCTGATGGCTTTTTTTATCACCACATCTCCCTTGTTTTCTTTTTAAAATTCAAATGCCATTTATCATTAAAATCTGTAATTCTTATTTTTGGCAATGTGTTACTTTTCACCCATCAAATGTTATCTCTACAGAATTTACTGCAATGATAAAAGTATTTGTGTGAATGAAAGGGCTTGGTTCATCATTGATGAAACCTCTTAGCAGTTTCGCCAAATTAATCTCTGAATTATGTTTCTTATATACTGTGCAGTTACTATGGAAGACATCTATGGTGAAACTGCTTTGGGTTCACCACTGATGAGTCAAAAACTTTTATCATTGCAGTAAGGTGGGTAGAGATAACATTTGATACGTGCAACACATTGCCAAGAATAAGTATATTTCTCAACTTTCCATTTATCTCTGAGAGATAAGCTACAGCTTGGATAAAAGATTTAATCCCACAGGTTCTAGGATGGTACTGATACTGTGGCTGAAACCTCCCATATACTCTTCCTTACTAAATGAAGAGCCTCTCTAAAAATCCTGAGTTCAACTGACCCAGTTGATGGACCTCAGCAAGGGTCCAGGAATACAAAGGAGCTGTGTCTGTACTCATGTTAGAGTCGGCAGCAAAGGATTCCATGTTAGGAACAGTCTCAAACTACAGGCAAAGTCAGACTTTCACCAAAGTGTGCCTGGATCATGGTGCCATGATCAACGAAAGCTGCACCCCTACACCCCATTCCATGAAATCATTAACTCATGGAATTTGTGTAATCTTTACACAAAGGGATAAGAAACAACAACAACAAATGTAGAGCCTCAGAATTCACTAATCACATCGTTTTTTTTTTTTAAACAAACTGATTAGGCACAATTTGGATTATAGATTATAAACACAATTACAAATATGTGTTGGAAACAGTGTCTGAAGATGGTAAGAATGCTGTTACCAAAACGTCACACACTATTTATTTGGAATTGTGTTTATTACCTTGTGTTTTAAAACAAACAGTTTCCTATATAAAGGGAGAATGACTAGCAAAATATAACGACATAGAGAGTTGAACTGGTCAAGAGCAGAATCTTTTACCTTCCATCTCACAGAGGTTCTTTTAAGAACACTTACAGTAATGTGAGTGTAATGTTTTTAAAACAAACATCACAAAATAAACCACATTATTGACTGTGTTGACTCATCCATTGATGAGCTCTACTCATCCCCAGTAGACACCATCTCAAGCTCTTCAAGCTTGATACTCTAATATGATTGAGTGAGATAAGAAAGAAGAAAAAAGATAAACACTACAGAGATATAGATATAAGCTTCCAATAAAAAAAAAATATATTTATATATATAATCCCATATAAGTCTGCTACCCTATTGTGATAAAATGTCCAAGAGTTGAAATATAGATTAGAAACATTAAGTAACAAGACACCACATCCTAATTTAATGAAATGTTTGCAATGTTTTGGTAACTCTATTAGTCAGTACTTTTGTCTGATGATGGTTACAATGCTGTTACAGAAGCATCACAAACATTTTATCAATTTGGATTTGATCTTGTTACCTTAAGTGGACAACATGACTATAGAGTGGCTCTAGTGAGGCAAGGATTTCACTGCATTTGGATTTGCTCATTGAAAATTGAATCTAATTAAAAGCTTTTATTTAATTTTATCCTTAATTCTGTTGGGGATCATTAATGAAGTTTCACTTCTTTTCTTCTAAATTTTAAATCTTTAATTTTCAATTGTGCACAATTTGGATTCTACACTCATAGACAAAACTTAAGGAAGTGGAAAGTTTTAGATGTCACCGGTTATTTATATATATTTTTTGTAGGAGACAAAGTCAATTTTGTTCTTACTTGGTTATCTCGTGTGTCTTCAATAAAGGTCACTGTAATATCCTTCATAGTTATTTACTGAATCCTGATATACATGCTGAAAGGTACAACTTCCTTAAGTTTTGTCAGTGTGAGTGTAGTTAAGGACTGCAAGGTAGCAAGAATGAATTCAAAGAGGTATTTCTCTGTCTAACATTTCATTAATGTAACCACAAGGTAATAAGACCAAATCCAAATAAATAAATAGTGTGTGACGTTTCGGCAACAGCATTGTTACCATCTTCAGACAAAAGTACTGAATGAGAAATTTTACCACAGCAAGTTTTTAAATAGTTCCTGCTATCAAGTGTGTAAACAAGATAACAGATAAGATTATCTTGTTTACAATTTCTCATTCAATACTTTTGTCTGAAGATGGTAACAACGCTGTTACCGAAACGTCACACACTATTTATTTATTTGGATTTGGTCTTATTACCTTGTGTTTATAATCTATAATCCAAATTGTGCCTTATCAATTTCATTAATGTATTTGTTAGCCTTCAGATACCATTTGTACTCTGGACTGAGCCCTTATTGGTGTGATGATAGTAACCCCATAGAGTTACATCACCTAGAGAATACAAACCTCATTGTTCATCATTACATAATATCACCTCTGATATTGTGTAAATTAAACATAGGACAATAACACCTCCTTATCTATTTACAGTAGAACAACTTCCATGAAAGGACACTCCTGCTAGAAGACATCTCTCTACAAAGGACAGTTTGTCTCTTGTGTCCGTTACAGAGAAATTCTTCTGTATATTTGAAATGTCTACACATGTGAAAATGTTTTATATTTCATTGTACACATTTTAATTGAAAATAAAAAGAAAATGTGAAAAAAAAAACAACAACAATTTTTTTTTTCCTATTTTTAGGGGGGATGAAATCTTTATTATTTTTTTATTTCATTCATTATATTTCAATTTTCATCAATGTTTTGTTATTTTAAACCAGCCAATAGCCCATTTTATCGATTATTCATTCAATCACCTTTTTTTCTTTTCAAGAATTCCCTTTCTTTTTTTCTCAATATTTTCTTCACAAAAAAAATTCTGTTTAAAAAAAAAAACAAAATTATTATTTTCTTCTTGAATATATTTTTTTAGAGTTATGGTTTTAAGCGCATAAAGAGCGCAGAGAAGAACCATAAATTTTTTTTTTTCTTTCGTGGGTTTCAGTTATTCCTTTGGCCTCTTGCTGCTAGGGTCGCACTCCGGGACCCGGACAGTGTTGTAAACAAAGAGGGCGCTCAGGACGAGGTAGAAGCCTGAGTAGAAAATTTCTTGAAGCCTCGCTTTGAAGAAGTTGGTTTCCTCCGCCATGGTGCTTGGGTCCCCCAATAGGCCTTGGAGTAGAGAAAATAGCTTCCTATGGGCCAAATTTAGTGCCTATTGTTGAATGTTAAGGGATACCATTAGCTCTTTCTTTCTTCTTTTTCTTTCTAAAGTCTTTTTTTAATCTTAGGGTTGATGCTCAGCAACCTTTGTGTTTTTTATATACATCCAGTATACCTTAATGTTTAGGAACACAAAGTAATAAGACCAAATAAATAAATAGTGTATGACATTTCGGTAACAGTGTTGTTACCATCTTCAGACAAAAGTGCTGAATGAGAAATGAAGATGGTAACAACGCTGTTACTGAAATGTCACACACTATTTTTTTGGTCTTAATTACCTTGTGTTTATAATATATAATCCAAATTGTGCCTTATCATAATGTAGGTTAGAATTAACTCACAAGATGGAGACTCAATTGAACTTATAAAGTGTTGTTGATTGTGTCTTTACATCTTCAATTAACTTTATAACTAACTATTTACAATACACAAATCAATAACGCGCCATCTATACATATAAAATAAAAGGACTTAAAAGCGCGAATGTTTCCTTTATACATAAAACGAACTTCTACTGTCCTTACTGCGATGAAAAAATATGTTGGGAGGGCTTGGCTCATCAGTGGTGAACCCTCCCAGCGGTTTCGCCAATTTAATCCACCAGACCGCTTCTCAGAGCTCTAATACTGTATTGGATCATTCTGCTTTTATATGCTACACTAAAGGATAGAATCTTAGGAATTGTTTTCAAGTAAACTATGGACATAAGCTTATAGGACAGTAGAATTACATATAAGCTTATGTCCATAGTTTACTTGAAAACAATTCCTAAGATTCTATCCTTTAGTGTAGCATATAAAAGCAGAATGATCCAATACAGTATTAGAGCTCTGAGAAGCGGTCTGGTGGATTAAATTGGCGAAACCGCTGGGAGGGTTCACCACTGATGAGCCAAGCCCTCCCAACATATTTTTTCATCGCAGTAAGGACAGTAGAAGTTCGTTTTATGTATAAAGGAAACATTCGCGCTTTTAAGTCCTTTTATTTTATATTTACAATACACTTTGATCTATCTGGAAATAAATAAGAGTGGTACATATTTGCTTTGGAAATTTGAAATAAAGACTTTTAAATTATAATGTAGCAAAATAAATAGGGTTATTGGTTAATTTATTAGCATTTATATAAGAGTGCTTCTTTAATCCACAACACCTCCCAGGGGATTAGAATTTTTTTTAGGATGAATTGCACTCTGTTGTATTGATTTATAAATATGTGGGATGGTTGCGTGATGTGTTGGTGTGGCTTGTGGAAAGGCTGCTGATAAAATTATAATTAAAATTAATTTATTCAAAGCCTAAAATATATAAAGAGAAAAGAAGTAACGGCCGTTGTGATCAAGTCTTCTTGTTTACCGCGACGAGTGGCCAGAGTCTGGATGTTCGCGCATGCGTAGTCGGGTTGACGCTCGCGGTTGCCGAGGCCGTCCACTGCCCCGTGTGTGTAGTGGAGCTTTGTCCCAGTTCACGCTCGCTGAAGCAAAGTGTGGTCGCCACAAATATATTTATACAGATGTGTAAATTAACATGGATGTGTTGGACAAGACACTACCAACATGCCACAAAGGTCAACAGATTAATACTTTAGTGGGCCATTTGTTACAAGAAATGTAAACTATTTTTAACGCGTAGGATTCTTTTTGAAATAAAATAATTTTCTGCTGCCCTTATTGCAGTGATATATTAATGGGAGGGCCAGCCGCCTGGCTCTACAATGGTGAACTCTCCTAGCGGTTTTGCCAGTTTAAAGTATCATACCACTGTAATATTGTATTTTGCTGTTTTTCTTATATACTGATACTGAACTCTTGGAAAAGCTATTTTAAATGAACTATGGACATAAGCGATAAGGCACAATTTGGTTTATAGATGATAAACATAAGGTAATAAGACCAAATACAAATAAATAGTGTGTGATGTTTCGGTAACAATAGTGCCCAACAAAAGTGCTGAATGATCAAAGCAGACAAAAGTCTGAAGATGTTAACAACGCTATTACCTAAACGTCACACACTATTTATTTATTTGGATTTGGTCTTATTACCTTGTGTCATTGACATAAAAAGCAAATTAAGAAAAAGGGTATCTTCTGATCATATAAATAAAAGTTGCTGATGGCTTGCACCATCTGTCAGAATAAATACAAACTAATTGAATTAAAAAGGAATATATTGGATCAAAATATAATTTATTCACCAATATTTCAGTTGGCTAAACGCCATTAGGTTAGCATTATATTATATCTAAATTGTACCTTACCATCGATGTATGACTCCGTTTTACCAGCTAGATATGAGCAGCAAGTATGTTTTATGACGTTTGGGACAATTACTGCAGCTGAAGGAGAACCGCATGAAGTCCATGATCACTGCCGGACCCCAGTCCCAGCTTCTTGAAGGTGTCACCTGGGAGGAAGTCCGTAAGATGCAGGTAAGTCTGCTTCATTGACTTCTGTTTGACCAACAAGTACACACATACATATATCTCTGTAGTCCCATTGTCAGCAGGCTACATTCCCTCGCCCTAGTCAAAAACCTTGCTCAAAATATAGCTTGGCACCTGCAGCTCCAGAACACATATTTGTTTGCATTAGATGTACTAAACAGGACCTTTGGGAGAGGCTGCTGCTTATCATAAAACAGCTCGAGGGGCATGAACTCATGGAATTTGCATAATCTTTGTGCACAAGGGGATAAGAAACAACAACATAGTCAAACATTTTGAAAATAGAGCAATCCATATTTAATTCATTAGATAATAAAAAGGCATATATTGGATTTAATAAAAGATTTATTTTGCCAATATTTCGGCTAGCTGAACGCTAACCTTCATCGAGGCATTACATCTTTGTATACACAAACTCAGCAATACTATGCGGCGCTGAGTTTGTGTATACAAAGATGTAATGCCTCGATGAAGGTTAGCGTTCAGTCAGCCGAAATATTGGCAAAATAAATCTTTTATTAAATCCAATATATGCCTTTTTATTATCTAATAGTCAAACATGTGTTACCCTAACTCTAGCCTAAGTTGTTGGTAAGTTTTGACTAGATGTTGAGGCTAAGTAGAGAGAGACAAGAAGTATCCCATATACAAGAAGTAGATTTTAAAGGCTGATCATTCACATGTTTCATCCTTATGTATTTTATATTTGAAAAAGTAAAAATTAAATCAGGTAAATAGTTTCTTTTTATTTATATTGCAAGTTTTCGAGCAATTATACTGCTCTTCAACGGGCGGATATTCTTTGTACAAACTCTAAATAATATATAAACAGTAAAATTGAAAACTTTTTGTTATTAGCATGTGCTCTCGCAGGCGTGCATCAGACTGTTTCCAGCTAAAGTGATAGATATTATACTGGGATTAAATATATTACATTCTAATAATTATTAATATTCAGATTATATGTCAGGGATATTGTTATATTGGGTTGGGAGGTCAATTTTTCTATTAATGCTATTTATTTTTGATGATACCAGTGCTTCTAGAAATAATCGTTGTTGCTTTCTTTCTATGTCTTGATAATGGGCTATTGCTTGTTTGAGATTAAATGTGTGTCCAGTGGTGCTGGTGTGTTGATATATTAAGGATCTATTATCTTTGTTAAATCTATGTTAAATGCCCACACACTGAAATATCTAGTCACTGTCCAGGATGCCAAGCCCAGCGGCACAGAGGACCAGGTGGTCCTGGTAGGAGCAGCCTCCAAAGGAATCATCCAACGACAGTACCAGCACAATGCCCTGGTGTACAAGTCTGCCTACTCCAAGAACCCCTTCGACAACATCTCCGACAAGGACCTGGAGGAGTACAAGAAACTGGTGGAGAGGAAACAGCGAGGGGAGGCTGGTACGTTGATAGTGATTGGTCAACTGTGGTCGATGATTAACCTGGAATAGGTTTGTTAGAACCCTGTATACTACACTCTATTCTGTTAACTTGGATAGTTGATACACCGTCAATTAACCAGTTAGTACCATTTATCTCCATAGTTTCACTTATCAGCAGTATACCAATTATCATGCCTTAATGTTTACACTAGTTCCAATTTAGATTTTTTTTTTTTTTTGCTTATCCCGTGGATAGTTAGCGACTGCTTTTAATAAGTCGGTGGACGAGTGGGTAACACCCTCGATTCCCGACAGTCATGAACCGGGATTGACTCCCGTGTTAAAAATTGTTTAATATGTGAATAACCTTCACATATTATTCATTGTTCAATTATCATGAACTAGGTTGCTCTTGCTGAGCGGTACCTATTTATGTGAATTTGAACCAGCGACTGCTTTTACTGTAAGCGCACCACATGACTACACATGTGAAAAGCAGTTTGACTTTGCACTTACAAATGTGCCAGAGCCCCGTTTGGTTACTTGCACTCGCTGATGGGGTTGGACTTTTGCAAGAATCGTGGGCCATTGGAGCATTTTTTTTTAAACAGAAAAAAGTGTCCAATGTGGGAATCGAACTCAGGTCATAGTGGTCGAAAACCAAACGGTTTAACCAGCCTTCCACCGACCCTCCCCCCCCCCCCAATTAAGATATAAAGTAGAACAACCTCCATGAGAGGACACTCCCTTTAGAGAGCAACTCTCTGGTAAGAACACCTCTCCCTAAAGGACACTTTGTTTCTGCACTAGGTGTTGTCCTTACAGAGAGAGATTCTACTATATATGTAGATTTTTTAAATGGGAATTAATGAAATAAAAAGTATTTTGAATATACACATATGGTAATGAGTCCTCTACTGCTAATTGAAATTAATAATTTGTGCTTCTCCCCTTCCCCAGCAAATTTATCAATTAAAGAAGGGGTATATTAGAAGGGGGGAGAGAGAGCTATGACATTGAGGTTGATCTAGTCAGCCCTTTACCAAAGATTCACTTGGCTATCCCAATTAACTATGACACCCAGAGAGAGAGAGATATATTGTGTAAATATGCAACAGTGGATGACGAGGAGATCCCAGAAGAGATCCGAGCCCTCCTGGTGGAGCCAGTGGCCTCCCCGACTCCTCCTCCTCCTCCCCCAGCGGCCAAGGAACTCCAGTCTCCTGTGTCAGAAGAAGAAGGTATTGTCATCACATACACTTGTCACAGGGGGGAGGATCACCTTCTTTCTTACAACCCAGTAGCTGGGATAACATGGGGTTGGTTCACTTGTCTTGTTGGAACATCTCTCCACAAACATCAACTTTACAGAGAGTTGCATCTAGGAGAACTCTGGTTTCAGACAGAGATTGGGCTCTTCAAAGACTTAATATCTGAAAAAAGACAACTTTGATCACATTATGCTATTTGGTTGTTCTAAGGACCCTTCCTTACACAATGACATCTTCTTAAGTCACAAGACAATTAGTCTTATTTGAGGGTGAACATGACCTTCCTCTGATGAGGCACAATTTGGATTGTAGATTATAAACACAAGGTAATAAGACCAAATCCAAATAAATAAATAGTGTGTGACGTTTCAGTAACAGCATTGTTACCATCTTCAGACGTCACACACTATTTATTTATTTGGATTTGGTCTTATTACCTTATGTTTATGACCTTCCTCTGTATCCAAAATCAGGTGTGTTATGATGATTATCATCATCACAGTATCTAGAGTAATATATTTACATATACATTTCTACAGTCCTAGATGCATATGTCCATAGTTCTTTCAAAACACTCAATTCACAGGATGCAATAGCAAATGTAGGGGATATAAGAAATTTGGTCCAATACAATAGTGTAGTCCTCTGGAGATTAAAATGGCGAAACCGCTGGATTTTTATTTATTGCAGGATAAGGGGAGATAGAAATAGGTTATATATATTCCAGAGTGAGTATTATGGTCAAGAAGATCACTAGATGAGCTGCGAAACATGGTCAATAACAGATGAAGTTGGGGAATATTTATCCATATAGTCACTTAAAAGTTGACTTGATGTACGTTAACAACAACAATAGTGTCCAAAAGGCACAATTTGGATTATAGATTATAAACACAAGGTAATAAGACCAATAAATAAATAGTGTTTGACATTTAGGTAACAGCATTATTACCATCTTCAGACTTTTGTCTGCCTTTTGACCATTCAGTACTTTTGTCTGAAGATGGTAACAACGCTGTTACCGAAAGGTCAGACACTATTTATTTATTTGAATTTGGTCTTATTATCTTGTGTTTATAATGTCCAAAAAGTTTTTGAGCAAATTTTCATATATTTACATGGAAGTATTTCATCACCAGCAACAAGAATTCTATCAAAGTGCAGCCTGCACCATTTTAACACAACCATATGAAAGTTAATCTCAATATGTAGCTGGAATGATAAGGTACAATTTGGATTATAGATCGTAAACATGAAGTTAATAAGACCAAATCCATATAAATAAATAGTGTGTGACATTTTGGTAACAGCATTGTTACCATCTTCAGACAAAAGTACTGAACGAGTCAATCAGTATATTTCAGTACATTCATTACTAAGTTCATTAAGTATTTTTGTCTTAAGATGGTAACAACACTGTTACCGAAATGTCATAATCTATTTATTTGGATTTGGTCTTATTACCTTGTGTTTGGAGCTGGAATGTTCAGTCCGATATATTTTGATACACAGCACAGACCCAACAACGGCATTTTTTTAATCAAACTATCAAGATAGAAAATTTTTTTAAAAATCATTTTTATACACCCCACTATGTGATTCTGTGTGTATTTTTCAACTTGGTTAAACTTATTTAGCACCTATGTAGTTTTTGAGCACTTAAAAAAAAGTAGCAGAACATTTAAATATGACACTTATTTATATAATAAAAGGACATAAAATATCAATGAACAATCAATTTCTTTTTAAATAAATAAAGCTAAATCTTTAGGTAAAGAGTTTCTTTTTTTTTGGTAGTGTTGCAAGATTTTGAAATTCTAGCTATTCAAGGGGCAAATCCAAGAACAAATGAAGATAGACGTTTTCTGGCGTGTATCAGACTATATTACAGCTAAATTTGTTTTTAGATATGCCCGTTGAGCAAATTTTGCTCGAAAGCTTTCAACTCCTCAAAATGAAGAAACTCTCCCAAAGATCTAGCTTTCCTTTATTTGAATATTTCTGGGTAACTATCGTATGGTAAACAAACATTTGTTGAGCTTTAGAAGGAGTCTCCTTCGAAGTGTCTCACGCTATCTGTGGTGTATTTAGGTTGATTATTTAAAAGTAGAAATATATTTTAGGCTTTATTTATTTAAATGGCTTTTATTATATTACACCGTATTAAATGCAAGCTTAAGAATTACAAGTTAACAATCGAATTATATGATGATAAATTATATGTTATGATATATATACAATATATCGCAGAATCTGTGGATTTAATATTATTATATTAATATATTATATAATTAAAATATAAATATACGACACGTATCTTTCATAGTTTCATATCAAGGAGACTTCTCTGAATGCTCAGCTTTTGTGTTTATTCACCATAAAAGATTTGGCGATCACAGAAATTTTTCTTTGTCCTTCATTATGAAAAAAATAAGTGCAATTTTTTAATACACTTGAATGCCATATGTACATGCATTACTCCTTCAAAAATCACATTTCTCACCACAAAAATATTAGTAGTTTCACTTCACCTGCTATAAGTTTGCCCTATAGCTTCAACTAGTACACAACTTCACTACATAGGAGATTTGCACTACTATTGGTTGAAAGACTCTGTGGAGTTAAATGTTCTTGTAGATACTCAATAAATATCCTCTCTTAGCAAACCATTTGAGGAGAGAGCAATCGTATTTGTAAAAATGTAAAAAATTGTGGGGTTTGGATCTAGCATGACCCTACCTCCAACAAGTGACCAGGGGAGCTATGATTAGCAATCCTTTACCTAACTCATTTATCTCATGGAAAATGCTACGGATTCAATGAACAAGAAACATGTTCGGATGAGAAGCTCGTAAAGACAATCCTCTACTACCCAAAACTTAACCCCTTATTTCTCATAAATTTCTTCAGACAAAAAAAAAATACCAATTCAAAATAAAAAATTGAAAAGTTGTTGCTCAAATATGATTAAGGAACAATTTGGAATTATAGATTAGAACTACAAGATAAATAAGACCAAATAAATAAATAGTGTGCGATATTTCTGTAAAAACGTTGTTACTGAAACGTTACACACTTATTTATTCGGAATTTGGTCTTTATAACTTGGTGTTTCTAATCTATGATATTCCAATTGTACCATAGATATATTTAAGCAAAGACTAACCAAACTTACTAGAGAATGTTGTTGACCTGCGCGATGACGTCTGTAGTGAGCGTCCGCGTGAGCCACCTCCCGCAGGAACAGTTCCTGCAGCAGTCACCCACCAAAAAGGGTCAGTTGAGCCTGTGGTAGTAGAAATCCCCCGCTAACCAAAGTGCCCCCCTGGCTGAAATACCTTCCAACCCCCTCTCAATAAATATTCTAGCAGTAAACAGTAGCTAACTACATGTTAACTTGTTGTTTACATCTTTTCTTTTGCACTTTTTGCTTTATTCATTTTTTCCACCCTCTTTTTGTTTGTTTGTTTTGTTTTAGTATATATACAGTGAAACCCCCCAACTAATAAACACAATTTAGATTATAGATTATAAACATAAGGTAATAAGACCAAATCCAGATAAATAAATAGTGTGTTAGGATTCGGTAACAACACTGGTAACGAAACATCAAATACTATTTATTTATTTGGATTTTTGTCTCTTATTACCTTGAGTAAAACCCAGTTAAAATGAACCTGGGATACAGCGAAACTTCCCTTATAACGAACCTGAAATAATCCCCATGTTTATTTTATAATACAGGAAATTATGGCTATAACAAACCATGGCTATAGTGAACCACAGGTTTGATCCCATAGGGGTTCGCTATAGAGGGGTTTTACTGTATATATTTTAGTTATTCTTTTCTTTTTTTTCTTTTTTTGACTGTGCATGCGCGTTGCATGATTTGCCTGCGCTGCGTAGTTGTGGCAACTCCAGAACCCTTCCAAAGGTCCCATTCAGCGAGGATGGTTACTTCTACGCCAAAAGGTAGGTTGCATGAAGTTGGGGATCAAAGGTGGTGGTGGTGGCATTTGGGGAGGGTGTGCAACTTCTGACCTTATTTGCATAGGTGTTGGCAGAGTTGAAATAACCAACAATAACAGACTGTGATGACTGATATAAAGTACAATTTGGATTATAGATAGGAATCACAAGGTGACAATCCTAGTAATATATATATGTGGTGTAAAAGGTGGAGGGAAAATTAACCCAATCACAAGTTGGAAGAGGAACCTAGGTAACTAGAGGGAGAAGGGACTGGCATATTGCCAAATGGACAGCCGTTCATGTCATACCTAACTTAGCAAATTCAAAAAGGACTGTCTTAAAATCCTGGTGTGTTAGTTAATGGGCCCCAAATATACACCCCTTGGAATGTCGCTGGTATGTCAAATGGCCAGACAGCCTGTCTAGGTTGTCTTTAATGGTTCTATATAATATACTAGACGAATGACCCGGGCAACGCCCGGGTTTACACGATTAAATGTATTATTCAAGCACATAAAACATAGGAAAATAAAACATAGCAAATATAGCAAGAGCCGTTATTTTAAACGGCGAATTAGATCAGTTATAGCAAAAAATGAAAATATATATGTAAATATGTGAAATTATGAACGGAAAAATATGTCCAGGGTAGCCTAGTGGTCATGGCATCTGCCCGGTAAGCGGAAGGTTGTGGGTTCGATTCCCATCCCTTGACACTTTTTTTATTTTATCCATTCTGACCAAAATCTATCCGTGAACTTCACACAGACAGAATAAGGCAATTATATAAGTAGATATATTTAAAAGAGATTTTTATTTTTGATCAGCTTGTCACTCTGGAAGGTAAAGGGCTGTCAAGATCTGGCTGATGTGTTGTCAGTATTGGACTCTTCTTCTTTTTCTCTCTAGAGGTTGGCAGAGCATGTGAACCAATATTAA
>CP092868.1:4215293-4271890 GCA_030710605.1 Cordylochernes scorpioides | reverse complement strand
GCCTCGTTTAATGTGGGTCACGTTTTGTGAATGGTTATAAATATTTAATTATACACTGCGTGACATTGAAAATGGAACACCAAGAAATAGTGGCCAGAAAGTGATGAAACTCGGCAGACAGAGAGAGACAGGGACGAACAATAAGTGATCTTTATTTCAAAATGATAGTCATAATACAGAGCGAGAACGGCGTCGGCTTAGTAGCAAGTAGGACCACCGCGGACGGCGATGCACGCAGCAACACGTCTAGGTAGAGAGTCAATCAGAGTACGGATGGCGTCCTGAGGGATGGCTCTCCATTCCCTCTCAACCATTTGCCACAGTTCGTCTTCTGAACGCGGCTGTGGCAAGGCATGCAAACGGCGTCCAATGATGTCCCAGACGTGCTCGATTGGTGAGAGATCAGGAGAGTACGGTGGCCAGGGAAGCATCTGTACATCTTGCAGAGCTTGTTGGCTAATGCGAGCAGTGTGCGGTCGGGCGTTATCCTGCTGATAAAGGGCATTGGGTACCCCCTGAAAGTAGGGGAGTGTCACCGGTCGCAGCACATCATCAACGTATCGTTGGGCCGTCATAGTGCCCTGAATACGAAGTAAAGGTGACCTGGAATCATACGCGATTGCGCCCCAAACCATGATTCCACGTTGTCGCACGGTGGGGCGTTCCACAATTGCTGCCGGATTGGACCTTTATCCACGTCGACGCCACACGCGTACACGGCGACTATCACTGGACAAGCAGAAACGCGACTCATCTGAGAACACGACCCTGTGCCATTCCGTCATCCACGTCGATCTAGCCCGGCACCATTCCAAACGTTGGCGCCTATTCGGTGGGGTCAATGGCAGTCTTCTTAGCGGACGGCATGAGTGCAAGCCATTAGCAACCAATCGACGGGAAATGGTTCTGGTCGAGATGGAATGATCTAGGGTGTCTTGCACATGTTGCAGGATGGCGGTACAAGTGGCTTGTGGGGCCGCCACTGCTTGTCGAAGGATACGCCGATCCACACGTGCTGACGTCACTCTGGTTGCACCGGCATTCCTATAAATTGCCACATTTCCTTGTTCCAACCATCTTCTCCACAGTCGGTGCACCGTGGACGCACCAAGGTGTGTATCAGCTGCGATTTGACGTATGGACCAACCTGCCCTTTTCAGTCCGATCACCATGCCCCTCGTAAAAGCGTCTGTCTGCTTGAACTGCCTCAGTTTACGATGACCTGGCATTCTCTGTTATTACACGTGTCTTTTGACACAAGAACAAAATTTCTACAATGATTTTCCTTGAAGAAATAACGACACGAATACTGTCCTTTCTGCAAGTTCCTTCCCTTATATCTTACTCCATGTGCGCACGAGAGCTGCGCATTTTACATCATTTGCATAACTCGGTTAGGCGCGTCTACCCTGAAATTTGCATAATTTTCTGGCCACTATTTCTTGGTGTTCCATTTTCAATGTCACGCAGTGTACATAATTGTGATAAATATGAAATCGATTTCACATAAATTACCCTTCAAACGGGGCAAAATAAAATAAAGTAAATTTAGTTCTCATTTCCGCCACTCGAGCGCCACCGTCGAGCTTATATTGGGCCTGTAAACTGACTTATTTGTCTTTTGATTTCAATATTTGTTTTTAATTTCTTAAACAAACCCTCCCACATTGGTTCCTTTATATATATTATAAATATATTAATTTCGATGTTTTTAAATTGAAAATTCCCTCAATCATTACATTTAAAAAACATATCTATAAATCGAAAATAGACTTTTTATTTGTTTTTAAAAACATTATTTTCAAAAGCAGGTAATGAATTCACTTCGTGAAAGAAAAAAATGTGATTTAATTTTTTTTTATTATAGAATATTAAGATGAAGGGAGCGAATAAAGAATAAAAATTGGGCAAAAAGGAAGTCCTAATAATTTCCTATCAACCACGGGGGCATAGGCTCTGAATATTTAGGGAAGAGATGATAAGAAAACGGAATAAAAATATATACTTAAAAAATATGTATAATACTGTTAGAAGTGAAATAAAAAGGATATCAAGTTTATAGTGTCAGCTGAAATATATAAAGTTGAAATATTTTAAAACATATCGTGGGGAAGTTTTCATTTAAACGCGAGCTTTATGGACAAAATATCAACCGACGGTGGCGCTCGAGTGGCGGAAGTTGGAACTAAAATTAAAAAAAAAGCTTTTTATTAATTATGCCACGTTTATTGTGGGTCTCCTATTGGTTCCTCATTCACCTCTACATGTAGGTTATAACACTAGTACATTGTTAAATATTATTTTTTAATTATTTCTTTCAATACAATAGATTTTTTTTTTCAATACAGTATAACTTGGAGAGAAACTTGTAAATTTTACTTATTACGGTGCTGAAGTAGGAAACAACCACTAATACAATTGGACATCCTAATTCTATCTCCGAATAACCCTCATTTTAAGCAAGTTTTTTCTTCTTAAATTTGAAACAAAAGATAGCAAAACCTTTCTTTCTTTTCCCCCCACAAATCCAACTCCAAACATATAACTATTTTGGTCATGTTACTCCTTTTGTTTGTAATCTATAATCCAAATTGTACCAATTAATATTTTTTTAAATTGACTTCAATGGATTTTGATAAACATTTCAATAATTTGAATTTGCAGCCTCTTTCTAATCCTATAATTGTACCTTATCTATTTATCAAATTTTTTATATATCGAAAATCCGCCTTTGCCGGTCCCAAGCCCGGATGAAAAAGGAAGAGGGGGAGCAGTAACAAGTTCACTAAAAAACCTGGGTTCAGCTGGCCCGGCTGATAGTACCCTGTAAGGGCTCCTAATCTAGGGATACAGGATGAGCAGCGTTTGTACTCCATGTTAGGAGCGGCTGCACATGGCGTCTGTTCCTCATGTCAGAGGCGGCCATTTATTTTGGAGCCAAGTCGGCCTGCCACTGAGTAGTGCTCCCAGTCTTAATGACAAAGGCATTCTACTTCACCCAGTGTGGAGATAAGAAAGAAAGAAGAAAAAAGATTATATAGCGATTTATATTTCACACACATGTGATAAAGCACAATTTGGATTAGAGATAGAAGAAGGTAACACTGCTGTTGCTGAAACATCATAGTGTGCTATTATTTAGATTAGGTCTTATTTTCTCACACACACCTAATTTTTGCATCTATAAATATAGAAGTTTGAATAATGTATAAAAGAAACATTCGCGCATTTAAATCCTTTTATTTTATATATATAGATGGCGCGTTATTGCTTTGTGTTAATTTATGCCTAACTGGCCTTGTCTTTATTGTTTGCGGAAGAGCAATGCTCGATGCAAATATTTGAATGTAATTCTACTGTCCTATAAGCTTATGTCCATAGTTTACTTGAAAACGATTTCTGAGATTCCATCCTTCAGTGTAGCATATAAAAGCAGAATGATCCAATACAGTATTAGAGCTCTGAGAAGCGGTCTGGTGGATTAAATTGGCGAAACTGCTGGGAGGGTTCACCACTGATGAGCCAAGCCCTCCCAATATATTTTTTCATCACAGTAAGGACAGTAGAAGTTTGTATTATGTATAAACGAAACATTCGTGCTTTTAAATCCTTTCATCTATAAATATGTCAGAGCTTTGTTTGTGGGGTTGGACTTTAGCAAGAATCAGAGCCATTGAAGCAAATCTTTTTTTTTTTTTTTAGAAAAGAGTGTCCAAGTTGGGATTAGATCCTGGCCGTGGCTATCAGATATTTATCCCACTCCACCAAGAGAGAAACTTTTTATATTTATGGTAAAGATAGAGGCTGCTTGGCTGGCATTCATATTTCATCAAATTAAAGATACTTCGGTCAGTAAATCCTTTCATTATCTCAACATTTTGACAAAAATATTTAATCTATAGCAGTGAATAAAAAATTTCTTGCACGTTTACAATTAGTAAAATTTACAAATCCGGTGCTTTTTTTTTTTCTAGAAATATTCTTGAGTTCTCAAAACATCGTTTTTTGTGATGCCCAAAATATTCTAAACTGCAAACAAATATTCTATGTTTACAAAATGGAATTTTAGTAAACAGAAAGGTTGTCAATACTTAATAAGAAATTCTGTCAAATCATAAAAACGGTTGTTTAGGCTTCATAGATGGCTGAAGTTAGGTCCAAAAGTCTGAAGACTTATGGAAAACATGAGAGGCAAACTTTCTACAAACTTGATGAAATTAGAAAAAAAAAAATTGATATACCATTAACCTTTGATAGAAATATTTCATTTCTTTAATTCCCATAATCATAACCATATTGTCAATTTCAGCCTTGTAAACATTCCTACAGCAATACTGTTCTCTTTACTGACGATCCTTGCTGTGTCATCTCCTGACATTCCACAGGTCACTAGAGCTGTGTTATCGAGTTCTTTGATGGTGTTCCATTATCCTGCAATTATAGAAAGTGAAATGTGATAATTGCCTTCCCCACAGAGCAGAACTACCGTTTTCCTTTATATTCGATATGCAAGCATGTTGTAAAAGTTGCATAGTAGATTCAAGGTAACCCCACCCACTCCAATACTGTAATATCTTCAAAGATATGCTGCCTCATTTATTGACATTATTTGCATATTCCACCTAGTTTATTTGTTATTTATTTTTCTTATATAATTCATAAAAAAATATATATTCAATTTCAACATTTGGCATCACATTTTAGAAAATATTTGATGATAATTTTCTATAGTGATAATAATCAGCAGCCTCTCCCAAAGGTCCAGTTTAGTACATCTAATACAAGCCAAAATATGTTCTGAAGCTGCGAGTGCCACATTGTGGACAAGTGGGGTAGATCTTCAATGGCTTGAGATGTTCTGTTCTGAATCTTATTATTCTTGTATTCACAAACATTTCATTATTTTGGAATTGTTCTTCTTACCTTATAATATTCCACTATAATTGGTCTTTTTGAAAATTTACTCACAAGCCTCCCCCAAATTGTATAATGCAACATATGTATGCATAATTAAAAAGACATATATTGGTAAAATAAATGATATTTTGATCCAATATATGCCTTTTTAATTAAAGATTTATCTATGGATTGCTCTATTTTCAAAATATGTATGTATGTATGAATGAAAAAAGAAAGACACAAGTACCAAGGAAAAAGTTTTTTTTTTATGTCACACAAGAGTAAAGGGGCTACAATGTTAGATCTACCACATGTGTGAAGAGAGAGGAAAAAAAAAAAATATTCAAAAAATTATAATAAAAAGCCTTGTGAAGAATTGTAACATTGCCAAAAATTTTTTACTCTTTAATTATGAAATAATATAATAATGAATCTTATAACAACAACTATCAAAAATTATCATTATTATCAGTGAGTGTGTGGCAGTATTAGTTTATATAAGTGAAAAGTTGAACAACAAAAAAAAAAAAAAAAGAGGAAAAAAATAATAGAAAAGTAAATCCTAAAAAAAAAAAAACACTAATAAACATTTATCATCATTATTATTATGCCATCATCCGTTTCTTTTTTAAAAATAAAGAAAATTATCTCTTTTTCTTCTAAAATAAATTCATAGTCAAAAAAATAAATCCTAATTTTTTTTTATCCATTTATCAATGAATAATGGGTAAAAAAAAAAGTAAAAAATAGTCAATTTCAACTAAGAAAAAGAAAAAAAAAAAAAAAGAAGCAATATTTATTGTTAGCAAGAAAGCAACAATAAATTCTTATTTCAGGGCAAAATCCATATGTGCATAATATATTTAGTTATGCAAAAAGCGCTTTTACCATCCCTTGAAAAAAAAAAAAGAAGAAATTTAAGATATTCAATGATAAAAAAAAACTGGGTAAATCAACAAATATAGAATTGGATGGATAGTCTTATATATATACACCGGGTGATGTTTATTCTCTCTATATTTATTTATATAAAGTATATATATAAAGTATGGTTGTATATATATATATATAGCGTTATAAAAAAAAACTAAAACAAAAACTACACACATAGAAGGGAATGGCAGTGTGGTGTAACCATACAGCTCCAGTACTTTAAAACAACACTTTCTGTTTACAAAATATAACTAACCACAGTGTTGCCAAATCCTAATGCTATTCTCAAAAAAAAAAAAAATTAATTCATAGAATACCTAAAAATCTATAATAGACATTGAAAAAAAAAAATAATGAACCTATTTCTAAATTTAAAATATATCAAAAAATAAATATATATACTACAGTGTTGCCGGATTACAAATATTATTATCATAGAATATTAAAAATCATTGAATACTTTTTTTTTAACAATTTTTAAAATATAGAATTGAGATGTATTTTTTTTTTAATATATAATTTATATATATAGTGTGTATATTTTTTAAAATATTAATTAATAATAATGTATATATTCTAGTGCTAATATAAAAAACTCTAAAACAATTTTTTTTTGTATTGTATATATCATTATTTTCCCGGGAATTATTAAGAAAGATTAGAAAAGCAAATATTTGGCCTTCAGTTTATTTAAGAGATGATGGGAAAAAATAAAAATAAAATTATGCAAATATGTGATAATAGCAACTACAAAAGATTTTTTTTTTTTATTTTCAGTAAAACGTGTAGGAGAGAGAGAGATAGTTTAAGAGTGTTTTAACATTTGGGAAAAAGGGTGATTTTTTTATAAGAGCTTTGTATTTAAGATTTTTTTTTAAAAAAGCATCAAGCTTTTAGATTAAAAACTATGCAAAAAAAAAGCCCAAGCAAGCATGGGGGAGTGTTTTTTATTTTTTATATAAAACAACAAAATCCCTGCTAGCGTTCAATCAATCTAGCACAAGTTGGGTTAATTTGGTGGGGGTAGGGGGAACTAAACACTTTTTTTTACAAAAGCGGAAGCAAAATCTGCTGTTATATTAAACACAAAGAATTTTATATATCAACAATCAATATATAAAATCTTTAAACAAATTCTGCTTTATTCAATTAAAGTTTGATTTAATTATGCAGGATTATTTATATGCACACACTCAAAAAGAATTTGAAAAAAAAATTTTTTTTTTTAAATCATAATTCGTTAAAAATTCTTTTTTTTTTGCCACCAAAGATATTTTTCATTATTTTTTGTTCAGTATTCAAACTTGAAGTTGAAAAATGATAATAAAAAATGGTCTAATTAATCATTCTTTTTAATTAATAAAAGTTAATATTTGAAAAAAAAAAATAAAGTTGAAAAAAAAATTGACTAGCATTTTTTTCTGTTTCATTTAATTATTAAATAATATTAGAACTTCAAATTTGTTAATATATTATAGAGAAAGAAAAAATATATATAAAGAATTTTATTACTTGAAAAAAAAAAATTGTTTTTAATGTAAAAAAAAAAAATTTTTTTTTTAATCATAAAAATTACAATTTTACTTCATGATTTTTATATTTGTTAAAAATTTAAAAAATAATATATATAAAGACAATTAGTTTTTTTTTTAAATAAAACTTTTTTTTCTTAAACCCCTTTTTATAATCACAATATTTATTAATAAAAAAAAAAGCAAAGAGAGAGAGAGATAGACAATAAAAGCTGGCGGCATTCGTAAAATTTCTTTAAAGAAAAGAAAAAGAATTAAGACATAGAGCTAGAAGAAACAAAATAACAAAAATATATATATATGAAAAATGTCTCCTAAAGCATTATGTTCCATTTACATGTAGAATATATAAAAAAAAAAAAATGAAAAAAAAAAAAAAGGAACTATATATATAACAAAAAAAAAATTATTTTTCTTAAAAAAAAAAAAAAAAAGATTTAAAAATAGATATTATTCCTAAGTTATATTATTCCCACAAAAAAAAAACATTTTTTTTTTTTTTTTACAATATTTCAAAAAATTTTATTTTATACAAACTAAAAAAAAAAAAAAAAAATTTTAAATTGTAGAAAAAAAAAACATCTAAAGTAATAAAAAAAAACAAAGTTATTAGGCAAAAAAAAAAAAAGGAAAACTGCGATGCAATAACGGATAGAAGCAACAAGATATTGAATAAAATAGAGCTAATATTAAAAATAAACAACATAAATTCCATACTGTATAAATTTTATTGATAAAAAAAAAAAAAAGAGAGAGAGGGAGAGAAAAAAGTACAAATTTCAATTTATTTATGCAATTTATTAACTATGCAACAAGATTGATATAAAACAGTTAGGTATATTGAAATTAAAAGGGAGGGAAGTCAAATGCGAAGGAAAAGGTAAAAAAAAAAAAAAAGGTCAAATTAAAAAAAAAAAAAATTTAGAAAAGAAAAATGTATCATGATCATCACCATAATAATATAAAATAATAAAAAGTCCTAAAATCAACAAAGCTGAGGGAGCCTCGCCCAACAAACAAAAATGAAGGAAGCCAGGAGAGCAGATGTCCCGGAGGCTGCATCTGCACAACACTGGAGTCACTAACTATTGGCTAAATAATGGTAATTCTGTCAATAAAAACTCAAGGTAATAAGACCAAATCCAAATAAATAAATAGTGTGTGATATTTCTGTAACAGCGTTGTTATCATCTTCAGACAAAAGACATTTCAGTACTTTTGTCTGAAGATGGTAACAACGCTGTTACAGAAATATCACACACTATTTATTTATTTGGTTTTATTACCTTGTGTTTATAAGCTACTAGGCAAATGACCCGGCTTCGCCCGAGAAATCCCTTGGGTGCAATTTCCTTCATACTAAAAGTATATCAATAATAAATATTAGAAGTGCCATAGAATAGCAATACAGAAGTAACACATAAACTACAGGAAAAAAAGTGTGTGTGATGGCAAAAATTGTATTATATTAGTGTTTAGGTATTTGATTTAATTAATATAGTTGATATAATATTATATATTTATATTATATTTTTTATAAATTAGTTTTAAAAATTGTAAATTGGAATCGAACCCGGGCTGCCCGCGTGGCAGGCGAGCATTCTACCACTGAACCACCGATGCTTTAAAAAAATGGCCATATTTAGGTATTCATTCCATTCCGGATTAGTCCGCGTAAAAAAAAGTTCTTCAAATTAAAAAAAGAAATAGCCAAAAATACTAATCAAAATGCAGCCGAAAATTTTCCTCAGGTTTATAAAAAGCGACATGCAAAATTTGGTACCAATTGGTTCAGTAGTTTTTGAGTTTATCGCGAAACAGACAGACATTGACTTTTATATATAGAGAGATAATCCAAATTGTGCTTTATCGTCAATAAAAAAAAGTCCTTTATAGAGAGATAGCCTCTCTCTCTTGATGGTTGTTCTACTGTATATAAACAGCACAGTACAATATTAAAAACTATTATTAGGATAAACTGCTTGGGGGGCTAACCACTGATGAGCCAGGCCCTCCTGAATTTATTCCCCATCATAGCAAGCACAGTGTCAAAAGAATTGATTTATTTAAACACAATAACAAGCAAATAAATAGAGTTAAAAGGTTTAAATTCTTACCAAAAAATGTAGCAATGTAGTAGAACTATACTTAGTTTTAACCATAAACCAATCCTTATATAACAGCAGGTTGTTTCCCATACTGTAAAAATTCAAACGTTGTCTTTTAAAAATGATATAATTAATTTTTTTTCAAATATACATTCTTAAAAGTACAACTTCTTTAAGCTTGACCACGAATGTATCTCCTTGTACAGGACAACATCTAGTTTCAGAGCCAAAGTGTAATTTAGGGAGCGTTGTCCTTTTACCTAAGAAGACCTTCTGATTGGTAAAACAGTAACAAGGAAAACTTTGTAGAGAGCTGTCCTCTCATGGAGGATATGTGACAAGAACAAGAAAGAGCCGGACATTCTGCTATGTAGGAGGGAGAGGTACCTGGGTTCAAGCCTCTTTCTCCTTGTCCTCCTTCTCCCTCTTGTGTTTCTTCTTCTTCAGGAAGGAGGTCAGCCCCTTCTTCTTCTTCTTCTCTTTCTTGGGGGAGCCCTCACTGACGTCCTTGATGGGGGAACTCTGCACCACCCACACACCCCGCGTTCTCTGACATCAGTCTGTCTTTAGCATCTTGGGACAACAGCTAGATAACTGAAATCTAGTAGGCTGATTTGGTAACAGCGTGGTTACCAACATCAAGAAAAAATACTGACGCAATGGTAACAATACTGTTACCAAAATGTCACAGGCTATTTATTTATTCAGATTTGGTCTTAATACCTTGTGTTTATAATCCATAGAGTGTAACTTCTCTGTGAAGCAAAGTCAAAGTATCCTTTATAGAGAGGCGTCCTCTTACCAGAAAGTTACTAACTAACAAAAATTGTAATTTTGGCAATGAAAACTGTCCTTTGTAGAGAGGTATCCTCTAATGAGAGTCTATCCTCTATAACTGTATAGAAATATTGGACAAATACTTGTTTTCTTAGAAAGTATCAATTTGATTACCATATTAATTGCATATATATAGTTTGTGATCTTCAAGTGTTCACTCAGTTATGTAATGGCAGCAGCAACAAGCCAATATGTAACAAGGGTAGTTACCTCTTTGCTGCTCCTGGAGGAGACGTCAACCGCAGACCCTCGTTTCTCCTCTCCATTCACCACTGTGTCTCCTGGAAACATCTCAGTCATCTCTCTATCCTACTTGGGGAGATTCTGTTAAGTACGGAGCACCACATTGTGTGCAATATGTTATAAACTTGATTATTGATTAGAAGAAGAACGCATTGTACACAAGCTTTCGGAGGCATAACGCCCTTCTAACGGGTCTTTCCCCCTGAAAGCTTGTATGATTGTCGTCTTATATAAAGAAGCTCTTCTTCCCAACCTGTGTTTCTTCTTCAATAGCAAATAGAGAGATTATCGTTGTCTTAATTATACGACTATTAATTATAATAGTTTGCTTCGTTAAAATTTAATTTTTCTTCCAAACAAGTGTAGTGAGGCCAATGGTCTAACATCTTATCTACATACAGACAACTATGCAAATATATAAATTTCATATCTATTTACCCAACAACTACTAATTCTTTAAAGAGAAATTTACTGAGATGAACTCTCTTTAAAACTATGCAAATCGGAAAATCTTTCATTGCTATCATTAAGTTTTCAGGAAACTTAGAAGCCATCAACAAATTAGTAAACAAGACTTCTCTCAAATATTTACACGATAGAGTATTGTCAGCACATATTTTCACAAAATATACTATTTACACGCCCAAGTTTATTTTTCAGAAATAAAGAATTCTCTACTCCCCACCTGCATGGGAATTATATATTTCATAATAGAAACATGTCTGTCAGGAGTTCAGAATACAGATGGTGTTTACTTACATACATATAACCTGTACACAGTAGAACCTCTCTGTAAACCTAGCTGTGGAGATCCAGTGTGTCCTTTAGGGAGAACTTTCCCCATATCAGAGAGTTGTCTAATAAGTAAAAATGCACATTTTGACAGTGAAAACTGTCCTATGTAGAGAGAGGTGTCCTCTAGCGTCAGTGTCATCTCACGGAGGTTCTACTGTTTCCCATATTTCACCCACAAACATACAGGGGTTTAGTAGAGGAGGCATGAGTATTTTGAAACTAAATCTAGCATATTTTGGGAGGAGGCAAAAGTGAAGTAAAAAAGAGTGCAAGCATAAACACACAAAATAATAAAAATAAAAAGAATATAAATAAATAAATAAAAAAAGAATCCAGACCCATTCCAACCAATCACAATGCAGCGTGGCGGCCACACCCACCTTTTTTGTACTTGCGTTCTGATTTGAACCTCCGTAGGAAGGAGTTGTCGGTTTCGGTGGTCGTCACTTCACACCATCAGGAGGTTTGGTCATTGTGCTACGCCACTAACGTGGAGAGGGTGTGCAAGCCCCATCACTGGAACCCTAGGTATATATATAATTGTCCCTGTTAAGCTCTATGCTAGAAGTAATCCTGGCCTTGAAATGCTGTCTTTTAACATTGTTTATGCAATAATGATCTGTAAATTCAATGAATAGCCAAAACAACAAATGACAAAGGTTAATTACAACTAGGTAACAACATTTATATACTTCCCCACTACCATCTAAACCAGTTTAAAATGCGATGCAGAATGAGCCAAGAAGAATAAATATAAAATATTATTCAGGAGATAGCCATCTGAGGAAAGCCACTGGCACATGATTGAAACCCAGGAGAAGTCTAAAGACATGTATAAATCAGCACCAAAAGGATTAAATACTGAACTGCTGATGTGAACTGGTTATAGACGTGTCAATAGCAGCTTTTTGTTACCATCCACAATTTAAATTTTGAATCTAATATTAGTTCGCCTGCTCTGCCAAACGTTAGAGAGAGAAGAAGAAGAGTCCAATACTGACAACACATCAGCCAGATCCTGACAGCCCTTCACCTACAGTTATCCAGAGTGACAAGCTGATCAAAAATCAAAATCTCTTTTATATATATAAATTATAAAGAACCATTAAAGCCAACCTACAGACAGGCTGTCTGGCCACTTGACATACCAGCGACATTCCAAGGGGCATATATTTGGGGCCAATTAGTTAATATACCAGGACTTTTAAGACGTTCTGTTTTTAATTTGCTAAGTTAGGTGCGACAGTAACAGCTATCCATCCGGCAATGCCAGTTCCATCTCCCTCTAGTTGCCTAGGTTCCTCTTCCAAATTGTGATTGGGTTCATTTTCCCCCACCTTTTATACCACATATATATATATCATGGAGCAAGTTAAATAAACATTTTGTTTATTTTTGCTCCACTAGATGGCGTTCTGCCATCTAAAAAGCACATGTGCTCGTGGTCAGGAAATGCCTTCTTTATTTTTAATATCAACACCTGATCCACTTATCTTTTATTTTTTTCTATTGTTTTTCATATATATATATATATATAAATTACTAGGATTGTCACCTTGTGATTCCTATCTATAATCCAAATTTTATCTTTATATCAGTCATCACAGTCTGTTATTAGTTATTTCAACTCTACCAACACCTATGCAAATAAGGTCAGAAGTTGCACACCCTCCCCAATGCCACCACCACCACCTTTGATCCCCAACTTCATGCAACCTACCTTTTGGCGTAGAGGTAACCATCCTCGCTGAATGGGACCTTTGGAAGGGTTCTGGAGTTGCCACAACTACGCAGCGCAGGCAAATCATGCAACGCGCATGCACAGTCAAAAAAAGAAAAAGAATAACTAAAATATATACAGTAAAACCACTATATAGCGAACCCCTATGGGATCAAACCTGTGGTTCACTATAGCCATGGTTCATTATATAGCCATAGTTACCTGTATTATAAAATTAAAATGGGGATTATTTCAGGTTCGTTATAAGGGAAGGTTCGCTATATTCCAGGTTAATTTTACCTGAATTTTACTCAAGGTAATATGAGACAAAAATCCAAATAAATAAATAGTATTTGATGTTTTGTTACCAGCGTTGTTACCGAAACTTCACACACTATTTATTTATCTGGAATTGGTCTTATTACCTTATGTTTATAACCTAAATTGTGTCTTATTAGTTGGGGAGTTTCACTGTATATATACTAAAACAAAACAAAACAAAAAAAAAAGAGGGTGGAAAAAATGAATAAAGCAAAAGGTGCAAAAGAAAAGATGTAAACAACAAGTTAACATGTAGTTAGCTACTGTTCACTGCTAGAATAATTATTGAGGGGGTTTGGAAGGTATTTCAGCCAGGGGGGCACTTTGGTTAGCGGGGGATTTCTACTACCACAGGCTCAACTGACCCTTTTTGGTGGGTGACTGCTGCAGGAACTGTTCCTGCGGGAGGTGGCTCACGCGGACGCTCACTACAGACGTCATCGCGCAGGTCAACAACATTCTCTAGTAAGTTTGGTTAGTCTTTGCTTATATATATATCTATGGTACAATTGGAATATTATAGATTAGAAACACCAAGTTATAAAGACCAAATTACGAATAAATAAGTGTGTAACGTTTCAGTAACAACGTTTTTACAGAAACATCGCACACTATTTATTTATTTGGTCTTATTTATCTTGTAGTTCTAATCTATAATTCCAAATTGTTCCTTAATCATATTTGAGCAACTTTTCAATTTTTTATTTGGAATTGGTATATGTTTTCATCTGAAGAAATTTATGACGAATAAGGGGTTAAGTTTTGGGTAGTAGAGGATTGTCTTTATGAGCTTCTCAACCGAACATGTTTCTTGTTCATAGAATCGGTAGCATTTCCCATGAGATAAATGAGTTAGGTAAAGGATTGCTAATCATAGCTCCCCTGGTCATTTGTTGGAGGAGGTAGGGTCATGCTAGATCCAAAACCCACATTTTTACAAATACGATTACTTTTTCCTCAAATGGTTTGCTAAGAGAGGATATTTATTGAGTATCTACAAGAACATTTAACTCCACAGAGTCTTTCAACCAATAGTAGTGCAAATCCTATGTAGTGAAGTTGTGTACTAGATGAATCTATAGGGCAAACTTATAGCAGGTGAAGTGAAACTACTAATATTTTTGTGGTGAGAAATGCAATGTGATTTTTGTAGGAATAATGCATGTGCGTATGGCATTTAAGTGTATTAAAAAATTGCACTTATTTTTTTCATAATGAAGGACAAAGAAAAATTTCTGTGATCGCCAAATCTTGTATGGTGAATAAACACAAAAGCTGAGCATTCAGAGAAGTCTCCTTGATATGAAACTATGAAAGATACGTGTCGTATATTTATATTTTAATATTATACAATATATTAATATAATAATATTAAATCCACAGGTTCTCTGCGATATATTGTATATATCATAACATATAATTTATCATCATATAATTCGATTGTTAACTTGTAATTCTTAAGCTTACATCTAATACGGTGTAATATAATAAAAGCCATTTAAATAAATAAAGCCTAAATATATTTCTACTTTTAAATCAACCTAAATACACCACAGATAGCGTGAGACACTTCGAAGGAGACTCCTACTAAAGCTCAACAAATGTTTGTTTACCATAAGAGTAATTGATACGAACGATAGTTACCCAGAAATATTCAAATAAGGAAAGTTAGATCTTTGGGAGAGTTTCTTCATTTTGAGGAGTTGAAAGCTTTCAAGCAATTTTTGCTCTTCAACAGGTAAATCTAAAAACAAATTTTGCTGTAATATAGTATGATCCAACGCCAGAGAACATCTCTCTTCATTTTGTTCTTGGATTTGCCCCTTGAACAGCTAGAATTTGCTCAAAATCTTGCAACACTACCAAAAAAAGAAACCCTTTGCCTAAAGATCTATCTTTATTTATTTAAAAAGAAATTGATGTTCATTGATTTTTTATGTCCTTTATTATATGAATAAGTGTCATTTGAATGTTCTGCTACTTTTTTTTAAGTGCACAAAAACTACATAGGTGCTAAATAAGTTTAACCAAGTTGAAAAATACACACAGAATCACATTGTGGGGTGTATAAAAATGATTTTAAAAAAATTTTCTATCTTGATAGTTTGATTTAAAAAATGCCGTTGTTGGGTCTGTGCCGTGTATCAAAATATATCGGACTAAACATTCCAGCTCCAAACACAAGGTAATAAGACCAAATCCAAATAAATAGTTTATGACATTTCGGTAACAGTGTTGTTACCATCTTCAGACAAAAATACTTAATGATCTTAGTAATGAATGTACTGAAATATACTGATTGACTCGTTCAGTACTTTTGTCTGAAGATGGTAACAATGCTGTTACCGAAATGTCACACACTATTTATTTATATGGATTTGTTCTTATTAACTTCATGTTTATAATCTATAATCCAAATTGTACCTTATCATTCCAGGTACACATTGAGATTAACTTTCATATGGTTGTGTTAAAATGGTGCAGGCAGCATCTCGATAAAATTCTTGTTGCTGGTAATGAAATACTTCCATGTAAATATATGAAAATTTGCTCTAAAACTTTTTGGACATTATAAACACAAGGTAATAAGACCAAATCCAAATAAATAAATAGTGTGTGACCTTTCGGTAACAGCATTGTTACCATCTTCAGACAAAAGTACTGAATGGTCAAGGCAGACAAAAGTCTGAAGATGGTAAGAATGTTGTTATCTAAATGTCAAACACTATTTATTGGTCTTATTACCTTGTGTTTATAATCTATAATCCAAATTGTGCCTTATCATTTGGACACTATTGTTGTTAGCGTACATCAAGTCAACTTTTAAGTGACTATATGGATAAATATTCTCCAACTTCATCTGTTATTGACCATGTTTCGCAGCTCATCTAGTGACCTTCTTGTAGTTTAATTGACCATATACTCTCTCTGGAAAGTCCGCTGGTGTTGTGACTTTGTCACCCGACCCGAGGCCGCTAGTTGCGGCGACGGTCAATAGATGGCATCAGGTTCTGACGTTTATTTTGACGGTAGAAGCGCCCATTGCTTCAATGGATTAATTTCCTCCTCTGGAATATATATAACCTATTTCTATCTCCCCTTATCCTGCAATAAATAAAAATCCCAGCGGTTTCGCCATTTTTATCTCCAGAAGACTTCACTATTGTATTGGACCAAATTTCTTATATATACCCTGCATTTGCTATTGCATCCAGTAAATTGGGTGTTTTGAAAGAACCATGGATATATGCTTCTAGGACTGTAGAAATGTATATGTAAATATATTACTCTAGATGTGGTGATGATGATAATCATCATAACATGCCTGATTTTGGATACAGAGGAAGGTACTATCATGTTCACCCTCAAATAAGACTAATAGTCTTGTGACTTAAGAAGATGTCATTGTGTAAGGAAGGGTTCTTAGAACAACCAAATAGCAGAATGTGAGCAAAATTGTCTCTTTTCAGATTAAGTCTTTGAAGATCCCAATCTCTGTCTGAAACCAGAGTTCTCCTTCTCTCTTGGATGCAACTCTCTGTAAAGTTTATGTTTGTGGAGAGATGTTCCAACAAGACAAGTGAACCAACCCCATGTTATCCCAGCTACTGGGTTGTAGGAGAGAAGGTGACCCTCCTTCCCGGGACAAGTGTGTGTAATGACAATACCTTCTTCTTCTGACACAGGAGACTGGAGTTCCTTGGCCGCTGGGGGAGGAGGAGGAGTCGGGGAGGCCACTGGCTCCACCAGGAGGGCTCGGATCTCTTCTGGGATCTCCTCGTCATCCACTGTTGCATATTTACACAATATATCTCTCTTTCTCTCTCCGGGTGTCATAGTTAATTGGGATAGCCGAGTGAACCTTTGAAAGAGGGCTGACTAGATCATCCTCAATGTCATAGCTCTCTCTCTCCCCCCTACGAATTCCTCGTAGATGCAATTGACCACGTTGGGGACAAAAACCCCTCCATATGTACGGGCCTTTCCGAACTCAGAGCGGCCTTGAACATTTGACATAGTCTAGACATCCCTTCAGAGAAGGCTGATGTAAATATTTATTAATTTGTATATATATTTTACTTTCTTTTATAAATATGTAATATAATTTTTTTTTCTTGGTACTATATAATTTTATATGGGCGATCAATAAAAGTTATTTCAATCTCAATCTCTCTCTCTCCCCCCCCCCCCCCCTTCTAATATATCCCTTCTTTAACTGATACACTTGCTGGGGAAGGGGATAATTAATTTCAATTACCAGTAGAGGACCCATTACCATATGTGTATATTCAAAAATTCTTTTTATTTCACTGATTCTCATTTTAAAAATGTACATATATAGTAGAAACGCTCTCTAAAAGACAACACCTAGTGCAGAAACAAAGTGTCCTTTAGAGGGAGAGGTGTCCTCTTACCAGAGAGTTGCTAAATAGTAAAAAAGGTAATTTGTTAATTAAAACTGTCTCTTGTAGAGAGGTGCCCTCTTGTGGGAGTGTCCTCTCATGGAGGTTGTTCTACTGTATATCTTAATTGAGACTAATGTAAACATTAAGGCTGCTGTGTAAATGGTACTAATTGTTTAATTAACGGTGTAAAACTATCCAAGTTAACAGAATGAGGAGAAAGAGTGTATTATACACTGCTCTACCAAGCTAAAAGCTATGCCAGGTTGATGATAGACCACATGACCTAAGCCGGCCAATCAGCAGCAACGTACCAGCCTCCCCTCGCTGTTTCCTCTCCACCAGTTTCTTGTACTCCTCCAGGTCCTTGTCGGAGATGTTGTCGAAGGGGTTCTTGGAGTAGGCGGACTTGTACACCAGGGCGTTGTGCTGGTACTGTCGTTGGATGATTCCTTTGGAGGCTGCTCCTACCAGGACCACCTGGTCCTCTGTGCCGCTGGGCTTGGCATCCTGGACAGTAACTAGATATTTTAGTGTGTGCATTTATATTATATTAAATATATAAAATACTTTTTGATGAAACATATGATAAAGTATAATCAGCTTTTAAAATATTCTTGTATATGGAGCCTACTTCATGTCACTCTACTTAGCCTCAAGCCTGGAGTTAGTGGAACACATGTTTGACTAGGGGAAGGGAGCCTGCTGAAACTGACACTAGAGAGATATGTGTATTTGTTGGTCGGTCAGAAATCAACGAAGCAGACTTACCTGCATCTTACGGACTTCCTCCCAGGTGACACCTTCAAGAAGCTGGGACTGGGGTCCGGCAGTGATCATGGACTTCATGCGGTTCTCCTTCAGCTGCAGTAATTGCCCCAAACGTCACAAAACATACTTGCTGCTCATATCTAGCTGGTAAAATGGAGTCATACATCGATGGTAAGGTACAATTTAGATATAATGCCAATCTTTTGGCGAAATATTGGTAAATAAATTATATTTTGATCCAAAATATGCCTTTTAATTAAGTTAATTTATATTTATTCTGACAGATGGTGCAAGCCATCAGCAACTTTTATTTACATGATCAGGAGATGCCTTTTTCTTAATTTGCTTTTATGTCAATTACATATGGTAATAACACCAAATCCAAATAAATAAATAGTGAAGTGACATTTCGGTAATAACGTTGTTACCATCTTCAAACTTAGGTATCATTTACAGGGTGGTTCTACTGTGTGTGTACAAAAAAAAAGCAACTATAATAGTTTAGAATTCTCATATCAGATGGCACGGTAATACATCATAATATATACAACCTATTACTGTGTAAGTTCTCATGACGAATTGTCACAAGGTAACAAGACAAGAGTTGCAAATAATAGGCAAAGTTTGTGTAAAGATGTTGTTACTCCAATCTTGAGATTTAGGTACAGAATGCAATTCTGAAAAGGCACGCATACCTTTAATTATTTCGATTTGGTCTTAAATCTAGAAATGAAATTGTACCTTACATGTATTGTACTATATATTCTATATAAAGTATAGGATTAGTTTAATTGATCATTTGCTAATTAGGATAAAGTTAATTGAAACTAATGATTCACTTTTTCATATATATAAATTTCGAAATGTGGAAAAATGTAAATCTTTAAAAATAGTGTTCTTAGAGTAAGAGTAATTTTTTTAGGTGGTTTCTTATTTGAGATTCTACTGCATTGCTATTTGGTTAGCACCATCGGATGGCACGCTAATGCATCGTGTTACTATTATTAAAAAAAAAAAAAAACACTTAATTGCTGTTTGCCAAAGAACAATGCATCAATTATATTAAAATAAAATAAGACCTAATCCAAATAATTTATTAGTGTGTGACGTTTCGGCAACAACATTGTCACCATTCTCAGACAAAAGAATAGATGAGATATATTATAAATATATTATTCATTCTCCTTCTTCTCTTTCTTTCTAAAGTCTTTTTTTAATCTTAGGGTTGATGCTCAGCAACCGTTGTTTTTTTTATATAGCCAGTATACCCCTAATTGTTTAGGAACACAAGGTAATAAGATCAAATAAATAACTAGTGTGTGACGTTTAGGTAACAGCGTTGTTACCATCTTCAGATAAAAGTGCTGAATGAGAAATGAAGATGGTAACAACGCTGTTACTGAAATATGGTACAGAGAAACCTCAAAGCTTATGTTCATAGTTCATTTAAAATAGCATTCCCAAGAGTTCAGTATCAGTATAAAAATAAAAACAGCAAAATACAATATTACAGTGGTATGATACTTTAAACTGACAAAACCGCTGGGAGAGTTCACCATGGTAGAGCCAGGCCGGATGGCCCTCCCATTAATATATCACTGCAATAAGGGCAGCAGAAAATTATTTTATTTCAAAAAGAATCATACGCGTTAAAAATAGTTTACATTTCTTATAACAGATCGCGCACTAAAGTATTAATCTTTTGACCTTTGTTGCACATGCATGTTGGTAGTGCCTTGTCCAACACATCCATGTTAATTTACACATCTGTATAAATATATTTGTGGCGACCACACTTTGCTTCAGCGAGCGCGAACTGGGACAAAGCTCCACTACACACACGGATAAGTGGACGGCCTTCGGCAACCGCGAGCGTCAACCCAACTACGCATGTGCGAACATCCAGACTCTGGCCACTCGTCGCGGTAAACAAGAAGGCTTGATCCCAACGGCCGCTACTTCTTTTCTCTTTATATATTTTAGGCTTTAAATAAATTAATTTTAATTATAATTTTATCAGAGAACAGCCTTTCCACAAGCCACACCAACACATCATGCAACCATCCCACATATTTATAAATCAATACAACAGAGTGCAATTCATCCTAAAAAAAATTCAAATCCCCTGGGAGGTGTTGTGGATTAAAGAAGCACTCTTATATAAATGCTAATAAATTAACCAATAACCCTATTTATTTTACTACATTATAATTTAAAAGTCTTTATTTCAAATTTCCAAAGCAAAATATGTACCACTCTTATTTATTTCCAGATAGATCAAAGTGTATTGTAAATAGTTAGTTATAAAGTTAATTGAAGATGTAAAGACACAATCAACAACACTTTATAAGTTCAATTGAGTCTCCATCTTGTGAGTTAATTCTAACCTACATTATGATAAGGCACAATTTGGATTATATATTATAAACACAAGGTAATTAAGACCAAAAAAATAGTGTGTGACATTTCAGTAACAGCGTTGTTACCATCTTCATTTCTCATTCAGCACTTTTTTCTGAAGATGGTAACAACGCTGTTACTGAAACGTCACACACTATTTATTTATTTGGTCTTATTACTTTGTGTTCCTAAACATTAAGGTATACTGGATGTATATAAAAAACACAAAGGTTGCTGAGCATCAACCCTAGGTTTGATTAAAAAAGACTTTAGAAAGAAAAAGAAGAAAGAAAGAGCTAATGGTATCCCTTAACATTCAACAATAGGCACTAAATTTGGCCCATAGGAAGCTATTTTCTCTACTCCAAGGCCTATTGGGGGACCCAAGCACCATGGCGGAGGAAACCAACTTCTTCAAAGCGAGGCTTCAAGAAATTTTCTACTCAGGCTTCTACCTCGTCCTGAGCGCCCTCTTTGTTTACAACACTGTCCGGGTCCCAGAGTGCGACCCTAGCAGCAAGAGGCCAAAGGAATAACTGAAACCCACGTAAAGAAAAAAAAAATTTATGGTTCTTCTCTGCGCTCTCTATGCGCTTAAAACCATAACTCTAAAAAAATATATTCAAGAAGAAAATAATAATTTTGTTTTTTTTGAAACAGAATTTTTTTGTGAAGAAAATATTGAGAAAAAAAGAAAGGGATTTCTTGAAAAGAAAAAAAGGTGATTGAATGAATAATCGATAAAATGGGCTATTGGCTGGTTTAAAATAACAAAACATTGATGAAAATTGAAATAATGAATGAAATAAAAAAATAATAAAGATTTCATCCCCCCTAAAAATAGGAAAAAAAAATTTGTTGTTGTTGTTTTTTTTTTCACATTTTCTTTTTATTCTCAATTAAAATGTGTACAATGAAATATAAAACATTTTCACATGTGTAGACATTTCAAATATACAGAATAATTTCTCTGTAACGGACACCAGAGACAAACTGTCCTTTGTAGAGAGATGCCTTCTAGCAGGAGTGTCCTTTCATGGAAGTTGTTCTACTGTAAATAGATAAGGAGGTGTTATTGTCCTATGTTTAATTTACACTATATCAGAGGTGATATTATGTAATGATGAACAATGAGGTTTGTATTCTCTAGGTGATGTAACTCTATGGGGTTACTATCATCACACCAGTAAGGGCTCAGTTCAGAGTACAATGGTATCTGAAGGCTAACAAATACATTAATGAAATTGATAAGGCACAATTTGGATTATAGATTATAAACACAAGGTAATAAGACCAAATCCAAATAAATAGTGTGTGATAACAGCGTTGTTACCATCTTCAGGCAAAAGTATTGAATGAGAAATTGTAAACAAGATAATCTTATCTAAATATAGAGTGAAAAAAAAAACCCTGTACAATTTATAAACGAATACAATAAAGCTTCAAGGGCTGCGTGTCTTTATTAAAACGACAATTTACGAGCTTTCGAGCACATACGCCCTTCTACAGGAATTAATAACACACTAATAATAATCCAACCTAGTTTGAAATATAATTTATATACATATAGCTATTATTTTGCATATCTGCTTAACTAGAATAATATTAAAATGATTGAATTTACATGTAGGTATAATAATTTGGAAAACTAATTCTAAAATATATGAGGTAATATGATACATTAAAGTAAACTTATTTTGTATTTTACAAATTTTGCAACTTACAAGGAATCCCATTAGACATGTGATATCATATGTTATGAATGAATTTGTATTATCTTATTGTATTTAAGTCTATTGTATTATATGCTTCTGGTAAATCTATTTTGCGATTTATACTATTGTATTGCTTGGACACTATTGCTTCAATTATTAATCTTTGATGTTTGTTACTTATATTGTTGTAATGTGCTTTAGGTTCATTTAAATTGAATGTATGTCCTGTTGAATTAGAGTGTTGTACTATTAAAGATAAAGGGTCATTTCTGTTTATATTTCTTCTGTGCTCAATGATTCTATTATATAATTTTCTTCCTGTCTCCCCCACATATCTGGCATTACAGTTATTGCATTGTATGGAATAAATTACTTCTTTTCTGTGTGATATGTGTTCGGTTTGCCTGTTTTTTGTTATCGGGTTTCTTAAGATATCTGATAGGCTGGGTGAGTTACTATAAAAGGTTTTTATTCCAAATTTATCTAATGTTCTGGAAATATGGATAGATTTCGGGGAATATGGAATGTAACAATTTTGCCTGTATATTTTAGTTTTTTGTGCTATCATGTTAGATGTGACCTGTTCCTGATAGAAATGTTTTAATATAAATGTTTTAGGGTAACCGGCTGAAGATAAATTCTGGATAACTGTCTGTGTTTCATGATTTTTGTATAGATTTAGTGAACAATGAGTATAAATTCTTTTAGTCAACGTTTTCACTGTGTTAATTTTATGACTGATGGGGCAAAATGAAGAAAACCCTATATAATTAGGGGTGAAAGTAGGTTTGTAGTAAACTGTAGTTTGTAATCTATTATCTATTTTCATTATTTTAATATCTAAAAATGGCAATGTGCAATTATTTTCTTTTTCTATTGTAAAGTGTAAGCTATTGTTGTAATTGTTGAGGGAGGCTAAGATGTTGGGAATCTGTTTTTCGGTACAAATGCAAAATATGTCATCTATATATCGTCTGTATAATATGATATCTGCCGGGTATAATGAAGTGATCCATAAATCTAATTCTCTCATTACTATTTCGGCTAATGGAGTTGACAATGGGCTTCCCATAGGAGAACCCTTAATTTGTTTATACTGTTTCTGGTCAAATGTGAAAATGTTAACTCTAAGACATAATGTGATTAAACCTATTATTTTATCTATTGTATTAGGGTCTATCTTATTGTTATCCAAAAAGGTTTTAGTAGTTTTAAGTATTAAGCTGTGGGGGAGACTGGGGTATAAGGCCTCTACATCGAATGATACCAGACTATGTTCTCTTTGATAATTGTAATTGGCTATTTCTGTGATGAATGTTGGAATATTGGCTATTGACATTGGAAATACGCTATTCTTAATTAATGACTGTAAAAATATTGTAACATACCTGGCTATTGGTGCTAGTGGTGAGCTGTGATAGGCTACTATTGGTCTTAATGGGATCCCTTGCTTGTGAACCTTGGGTTTTCCATATATGTAACTCTCAGAGTCTAAATTAGACATGAATAATTTAAATTCATCGTTGGATATCATATTGCTTTTGGCCATTCTGTTTATTTCTTTTTTGAAGTATGAGTATTCTCGTTTCTTGTTAATTTCATCAACTATTGTAAATATGGTTCTGTCCTCTAATATGTTGTTCATTTTGTTTATATAATCAGATTTGTCCATCACAACAGTCATCCCTCCTTTGTCTGCACTCGTGATGATTATATCTTGTCTATTTTTGAGATCATTTAAGGCTGCTTTATCTCTGTGGTTATTCGGCGGCATTTTGTTTGGTTCTTTTAAAATGTTTATTACAGTATTTCTAATGGTATTCTTATCGTAGTTATTGAGCTTACCGATGGCTGCTTCTATTCCACTAATTATTTTGACGGTCTGTGGTTTGCCTATAACCATAAAAGATATACTATGTCTACTTTCCCTAAACAGCAACCAATCACATCTTAATGATATCATAGTAAACATTAACGCAAAAATAGCAGTAATAAAAGAAAAAATAGAAAAAAGGCATAACAACAAGATAGAATTTTGGATGCGCAAATATGATTTCCCAGCTATAAGTAGAAAAGATGATGCAGTTAATGTGATCAACCTCTCCAAGACAGTGTTAAGCAAAGATGAAGTCAACATATTATCTAAAGGATTAAAACATAGACCAATAGGCAAACCACAGACCGTCAAAATAATTAGTGGAATAGAAGCAGCCATCGGTAAGCTCAATAACTACGATAAGAATACCATTAGAAATACTGTAATAAACATTTTAAAAGAACCAAACAAAATGCCGCCGAATAACCACAGAGATAAAGCAGCCTTAAATGATCTCAAAAATAGACAAGATATAATCATCACGAGTGCAGACAAAGGAGGGATGACTGTTGTGATGGACAAATCTGATTATATAAACAAAATGAACAACATATTAGAGGACAGAACCATATTTACAATAGTTGATGAAATTAACAAGAAACGAGAATACTCATACTTCAAAAAAGAAATAAACAGAATGGCCAAAAGCAATATGATATCCAACGATGAATTTAAATTATTCATGTCTAATTTAGACTCTGAGAGTTACATATATGGAAAACCCAAGGTTCACAAGCAAGGGATCCCATTAAGACCAATAGTAGCCTATCACAGCTCACCACTAGCACCAATAGCCAGGTATGTTACAATATTTTTACAGTCATTAATTAAGAATAGCGTATTTCCAATGTCAATAGCCAATATTCCAACATTCATCACAGAAATAGCCAATTACAATTATCAAAGAGAACATAGTCTGGTATCATTCGATGTAGAGGCCTTATACCCCAGTCTCCCCACAGCTTAATACTTAAAACTACTAAAACCTTTTTGGATAACAATAAGATAGACCCTAATACAATAGATAAAATAATAGGTTTAATCACATTATGTCTTAGAGTTAACATTTTCACATTTGACCAGAAACAGTATAAACAAATTAAGGGTTCTCCTATGGGAAGCCCATTGTCAACTCCATTAGCCGAAATAGTAATGAGAGAATTAGATTTATGGATCACTTCATTATACCCGGCAGATATCATATTATACAGACGATATATAGATGACATATTTTGCATTTGTACCGAAAAACAGATTCCCAACATCTTAGCCTCCCTCAACAATTACAACAATAGCTTACACTTTACAATAGAAAAAGAAAATAATTGCACATTGCCATTTTTAGATATTAAAATAATGAAAATAGATAATAGATTACAAACTACAGTTTACTACAAACCTACTTTCACCCCTAATTATATAGGGTTTTCTTCATTTTGCCCCATCAGTCATAAAATTAACACAGTGAAAACGTTGACTAAAAGAATTTATACTCATTGTTCACTAAATCTATACAAAAATCATGAAACACAGACAGTTATCCAGAATTTATCTTCAGCCGGTTACCCTAAAACATTTATATTAAAACATTTCTATCAGGAACAGGTCACATCTAACATGATAGCACAAAAAACTAAAATATACAGGCAAAATTGTTACATTCCATATTCCCCGAAATCTATCCATATTTCCAGAACATTAGATAAATTTGGAATAAAAACCTTTTATAGTAACTCACCCAGCCTATCAGATATCTTAAGAAACCCGATAACAAAAAACAGGCAAACCGAACACATATCACACAGAAAAGAAGTAATTTATTCCATACAATGCAATAACTGTAATGCCAGATATGTGGGGGAGACAGGAAGAAAATTATATAATAGAATCATTGAGCACAGAAGAAATATAAACAGAAATGACCCTTTATCTTTAATAGTACAACACTCTAATTCAACAGGACATACATTCAATTTAAATGAACCTAAAGCACATTACAACAATATAAGTAACAAACATCAAAGATTAATAATTGAAGCAATAGTGTCCAAGCAATACAATAGTATAAATCGCAAAATAGATTTACCAGAAGCATATAATACAATAGACTTAAATACAATAAGATAATACAAATTCATTCATAACATATGATATCACATGTCTAATGGGATTCCTTGTAAGTTGCAAAATTTGTAAAATACAAAATAAGTTTACTTTAATGTATCATATTACCTCATATATTTTAGAATTAGTTTTCCAAATTATTATACCTACATGTAAATTCAATCATTTTAATATTATTCTAGTTAAGCAGATATGCAAAATAATAGCTATATGTATATAAATTATATTTCAAACTAGGTTGGATTATTATTAGTGTGTTATTAATTCCTGTAGAAGGGCGTATGTGCTCGAAAGCTCGTAAATTGTCGTTTTAATAAAGACACGCAGCCCTTGAAGCTTTATTGTATTCGTTTATAATCTTATCTGTTATCTTGTTTACACACTTGATAACAGGAACTATTTAAAAACATGCTGTGGTAAAAGTTCTCATTCAATTGTGTAACAATGCTGTTACCGAAACGTCACACACTATTTATTTATTTGGATTTGGTCTTATTACCTTGTGGTTACATTAATGAAATGTTAGACAGAGAAATACCTCTTTGAATTCTCTCTTGCTACCTTGCAGTCCTTAACTACACTCACACGGACAAAATTAAGGAAGTTGTACCTTTCAGCATGTATATCGGGATTTAGACAATAACTCTGAAAGGTATTACAGTGACCTTTATTGAAGTCATACGAAATAACCAAGTGTGAACAAAATTGACTCTGTCTCCTACAATAAAAAAAAATATATAAAAATTTAGAAGAAAAGAAGTGAAACTTCATTAATGATCCACAATAGAATTGAGAATAAAAAAAAAAATTGAATAAAAACTTTTAATTAGATTCAATTTTTAATGAGCAAATCCAAATGCAGTGAAATCCATGCCTCACTAAAGCCACTCAATGATCATGTTGTCCACTTAACCCTTAATTACTCGCGTCGAGACACAGGTCTCACCTAAATTTTTAATCGAAAAAATAAATACGATTTTCGAGTCCAAATAATTTGTAAGTTTTTGTAGCTTAAGATAGCATCGAAATAAATATTTTAGACCATTTGTTCTATCACTTAGCCCCTAGAAGGAAGAAAAATAAAACAAAAAAGCCACCGCCGAGACAAACGTCTCGACGCGAGTACTTGCGTAATAATTTTGGTTTAGGTTTCATTTTCCGGCTGGCTCTATCTTCGTAAAACAGTAAGTTATTGTTCTTCTTCTAAGTATATTTTTTGTTCCTAATTATCCTAAATTCTCTCTCTCTCTCTGTCTCTCTTAGGTATTTAGAATTTATTTATTTTTATTCAATATTTTAATACTAAATATTTCCAAAAATATATATTACATTATTAAAAAATGGCTAGTACTTCTGAGAAGAATCAGAGTGAATCCGACATGAATTGCGATGTAATAATTTGTGATTTATCCGATACTTCTGATACCGAAATTTATAGTTATCATGACACAGACTCTGAACAGAATTCAGAGGCGGATGAAGAATTACCAAATGATGATTCTGAATTTTATTTTGGAAAGGATGGTGTCACAAATGGAAAAAGACAATGTGGCAGAAAACCCAGATTCGTACAAGAAGTGTAAATATAATTTCTCAATTGCCAGGGCCTAAATCTGAAGCAAAATCGATAGAATCTGAATAGGATGCATTTACAAAAATAATTGATAATGAAGATTTCTCTAGAGAAAGAGATGCCAAATTAACTACTGTAACAGAAATCCTAGATTTATTTGGACTTTTGATAATGTCAGGTGTCAAAAGAGCTGCTCATTTTACTTATAAAGAGCTATGGGCGGTGGATGGCTCAGGAGTAGAAATTGTGAGAGCAATTATGTCACAAGAACGTTTTTTATTTCTTCTACGTTGCTTGAGATTTGATGATATTACAACAAGGAAAGAACGAAAAAGCTGGACAAACTTGCTCCAATTAGAGAATTTGTAGAAGCCTTTGTATATAACTGTAAAAAGCTCTATACTCCAGGTGAATATAATATAATTGATGAGAAGCTCATTCCATTTCGTGGCAGGTGTGGCTTTAGACAGTATATGCCCAACAAACCTGCAAAATATGGGCTCAATATTTATACCATTAGTGATGCAAGAACATTTTATACCTTTAAATTTGAAATATATTGTGGAAACAACCCGATGGTCCATATAAAAAAAGTAATTCACCCGATGATATCGTAAAAAGATTGATCACTCCAATATCTGGGACAAGCCGAAACATAACAACAGACAATTGGTACACTAGTTATAAATTATCCCAAGATCTTCTTACAGAACATAAACTCACTTTAGTTGGCACTTTGAAAAAAAAAATAAAAAGGAAATCCCTAAAATATTTCTGCCCAATAGAAATAGACCAAAATATAATAGTATATTTGGCTTCACTCAGAATACCACCCTTGTATCTTATGTCCCAAAAACGAGCAAGGCTGTTTTATTGCTCTCAACAATGCACTAAACTCCCACAATTGACGAAGAAAGTGGATTCAAATTAAAACCTGAAATTGTAACATTTTATAATTTGACTAAAGGCGGGGTTGACATGGTGAACCAAATGTGTGGAACTTATTCTGTTGGCCGTCGAACCAACAGATGGCCTCTATGCCTATTTTTCGACCTACTAAATGTTGCAGGCATAAATTCAGAAATAATTTTCAAGTCTTTAAATATAAATTCACCTCGAGTTCCAAGAAGAATATTTTTGAAAAATATTTCCCTACAATTATTCCAGGATCATTTAAAAATTCGATCCCAATTGAAAAACTTGCCAAGAAGTCTCCATGACCTGATAATATTGCATTGCAAGAAAGCTGAAAGTCCAGAGATAAGTTATATATATTTCATAAAATTATTTAAAATGATAAACATAACAATCTTTTGTTTACCACAGATCGAAATGAGTGTAGAGTCAGAACCTAAGAAGCGAAAACGATGCTATGTTTGCCCAAGTACCAAAGGTAGTATGACACAAATTATTCGCTACAAATGCAGGAGACACATCTGTCAACGTAATTCTTCGAATATTTGCAAAGATTGCGAATAATATCCGTCTGCAACTTTTAATAGTAGCCTATTTGTAAAACTATGTCAAACATTCATTGTTTTTACTATAGTCATTGTTTCAATAAAAATAAATAAATATAAAAATATTTTTAGCCTTAATTCACATGTGTCATAAACTACACACAATTACGAATATAATGCAGGCTAATTTTCAATCCAAATATTAAAATTTAACATATATTTCGGTTTTTTAAAAGTGAGACCTGGATCTCAACGCGAGTACTTACGTAACAAATATAGGCGCGAGTAATTAAGGGTTAAGGTAAAAATACCAAATCCAAATTGATAAAATGTTTCTGATATTTCTGTAACAGCATTGTAACCATCATCAGACACATCAGTACTGATTAATAGTTACCGAAATATCATAAACATTTCATTAAATTTGGATGCAATGTCTTATTACTTTGTTTCTAATCTATATTTCAACTCTTGGACATTTTTATCACAATAGGGTAGCACAGACTTATATGGGATTATATTTTTGTTTTTTATATTGTGGAATCTTATGGCTATATCTCTGTAGTGTTTATCTTTTTTCTTCTTTCTTATCTCCACTCAACAATCATATCAGGGTATCAATCTTTTTTTTTTTTCTTATCCCTAGTACACGTGGTACAGGCCATGATAATCATGGTGGTTAGAAGTAGGCGACTGCTTTTACTGTAAGCGCACCACATGTCTACACATGTGAAAAGCAGTTCGACTTTGCACTTACAAATGCCAGAGCCCCGTTTGGTTACTTGCACTCGCTGGTGGGGTTGGACTTTTGCAAGAATCGGGGGCCATTGGAGCATTTTTTTTTTTTAAACAGAAAAAAGTGTCCAATGCGGGAATCGAACCCGGGTCCTAGTGGTCGAAAACCAAACGGTTTAACCAGCCTTCCACCGACCCCCGGGTATCAATCTTAAAGAGCTTGAGATGGTGTCTGCTGGGGATGAGTAGAGTTCATCAATGGATTAATCAATACAGTCAATGATGTAGCTTATTTGTTTTGTGATGTTTGTTTTAAACCTTACACTACACTCACATTACTGTAAGTGTTCATAAAAGAGCCTCTGTGAGATGAAAGATAAAAGATTTTGTTCTCGGCCAGTTCAACTCTCGATGTCGTTATATTTTGCTAGTCATTCTCCCCTTTATATAGGAAACTGTTTGTTTTAAAACACAAGGTAATAAACACAATTCCAAATAAATAGTGTGTGACGTTTTGGTAACAGCATTGTTACCATCTTCAGACACTGTTTCCAAAACTTCACACATATATTTGTAATTGTGTTTATAATCTACTAGACGGGTGACCCGGGCTTCGCCCCGGGATTGACCCGTGTGCATATCTACCCGAGTGATATATATTTAGATAAGATTTTTTTAAATAATTGTTTGTTATTAGCATTATCTATTTGTTTGCATCAGCATAATTTAATCTAATCTTTGATAGAGGGCGCTGTTCGTGAGCTAAGTAGAATAATTTGAATAAATAGTTTTAATAATTGATTTCTATATTTTTTAAAGTATCCTATCTTCTTCCCCGTATTTTTTTACCTATGTATGGAAATTTTGGTTTGAATTAGTGAACTACTGCGAATTTGTATATTGGACATACAAACATTCATTTTTATATATATAGTTAATCCAAATTGTGCCTAATCAGTTTGTTTAAAAAAAAAAAAAAACTATGTGTTTAGTGAATTCTGAGGCTCTACATTTGTTGTTGTTGTTTCTTATCCCCTTGTGAAAAGATTACACAAATTCCATGAGTTCATGATATCATGGAATGGGGTATAGGGGTGCAGCTTTCGTTGATCATGACACCATGATCCAGGCACACTTTGGTGAAAGTCGACTTTTCCTGTAGTTTGAGACTGTTCCTAACATGGAATCCTTTGCTGCCGACTCTAACATGAATACAGACACAGCTCCTCCGTATCCCTGAAGTGGGACCCTTGCTGAGGTCCATCAACTGGGTCAGTTGAACTCAGGATTTTAGAGAGGCTCTTCATTTAGTAAGGAAGAGTGTATGGGAGGTTTCAGCCACAGTATCAGTACCATCCTAGAACCTGTGGGATTAAATCTTTTATCCAAGCTGTAGCTTATCTCTCAGAGATAAATGGAAAGTTGAGAAATATACTTATTTTTGGCAATGTGTTGCTTTTCAAGTATCAAATCTTATCTCTACAGACCTTACAGCAATGAGATAATTTTGAATGAGAGGGTTTGACTCATCAGTGGTGAACCCAAAGCAGTTTCACCAAAGCTGTCTTCCACAGTAACTGCACAGTATATAAGAATCAAAATTAGAGCAGTTTAGAGATTAATTTGGCGAAACTGCTGAGAGGTTTCATCAATGATGAACACCAAGCCCTTTCATTTACACAAATACTTTTATCATTGCAGTAAGTTCTGTAGAGATAACATTTGATGGGTGAAAAGTATAACACATTGCCAAAAATAAGGAATTACAGATTTTAATGATAAATGGCATTTGAATTTAAAAAAGAGAACAAGGGAGATGTGGTGATAAAAAAAGCCATCATGAATTCTCTGTAACCATCTTGTTTGGTCATTGAGGTACAGCCAGCAATGAGGGAAGGTGTCAGGAAACACATCAAAAGACTTGCTCTTTTTTGGAAAAATCTTTCTGCGTTAAAGACTTTATATAGATTCTGATGGATCAAAAATGCCATCAACAATGTTCAGTTGCATAAACATCAAATGCCCCCCCCCCCCTTGTTAATTTTTCACCTGATTTCATCATACATTTAATTTATTCAACCATTTTTTTTTTTATTTATATACAAAAAAATTTGGTCAATGACCCTGATTCTTGTGAAAGTTGAACTCCGCCAAGGAGTGCAAGTAACCAAAGGGAAGCTATGACAATATGAAAATGCAGAAGTTAAATTACTTTCTACAAGTTTAGACAGGTGGATTCAAGTTGTTAACTGACCACCATGATTATCATGGCTTGTATAAGGTGTACTTGGGATAAGTCTCTTCACTAACCCCTACCTATAAAAGTATATATTTTTTAAATATTATATTCCAATAGACAGCAAAAATCACCCCACATTGTGCTTTTCTAACTTTGTAGAATCACGTTTTTGCTGACTTACACAAAGGGCATCCCATGTTCCTTTGTCTCTAAATTCTGACCAGGGGGTATATCCCAACCACACCAGTTGTCAACATGTATCTTAGAATATTCAGTCACAGTGGCCTACTTGCCACAAAGTATAAGGTGAAGGTCGCATACAGCTGTGATTTCCATAATAAAAATGTGCGACTATAGTTTATAAAAAAACATGTTGTGCTAATGCATCCCCCCCAATGTAAAAATTGAGTGATTTTGGAGTTGCCATAAAACAGGTGCTGTTAGCTTGCACCATTTATCAGAAAAATATCAACTAATCATTGATCTTTCTTTTTATTATAATTTTAGCACCATGCTGATGAGATCCAACTGCCAATAACACCTACCTGGTTTACTTTTAATAATTTATAAGGAAAATGGTTTCACACTTGTCAATGGTTTGCACCATCTCTGTCGGAATAATCCAGATTTAGTCAAATATCCTTTCTTGATTGATTAAGAAAGTGTTTTCAGCCAATTCTGGAATAAATCCACCATGATAGGGTACAATTTGGATTATAAACACAAGGTAATAAAACCAAACCCAAATAGATAGATAGTTTGTATGTTTCGGTAAACAGCGTTGTTACCATCTTCAGACACTATTTGGATTTGGTTTTATTACCTTGTGTTTATAATCAATCTATATTCCAAATTGTACCTTATCATCGTGGATTTTTATTATTCCAGAATTGGCTGAAAACACTTTCTTAATCAATCAAGAAAGGATATTTGGCTAAATCTAGATTATTCCGACAGATGGTGCAAGCCATCAGCAAATATTAGTCGTACAAACAGGTGAATTATTTCTATTAAATTTAAAAGAAAAATTAAACAAACAAACACACACAAACACAAAACAGATTTCAGGAGAGTGTGATCTTTATTAAATCATCGTCACAGCACTAGATAGATAAAGCGGTAGTTTCTAGAGAAAAAAAGAGTGGCAGGAAAACGTGCAAATTGAGTCAACACAACAACACATTCTAAATTTGCATAACTATAAGGCATCATCACCACAGAGATAAGAAGACAAGAATCAGGTAATGCATGTATAACTCCTAAGCAAAAAATCTTTGGTCTAAAGATAGTAAAAATAAATATTTTGGAGAAAAAAAAAAGGATCAAAGAGATAAACTGGTAAGAATTTTTAAAGATATGTAAATAGGGGGGGGGGGTCAATAAACCCCTTTCATCTTTCTCATCTAAACTCTTTTCACCAACACAAATATTCACACATTCAAGTGGTACAAGTAATGATATAAACAGAAAATAAGGTTGTTTTATCAAAAAATATGCATTACACCACTTTTTTATTTTTTTATAATTATAAAATAATGAAAATTATTTGAATTCTAAAAATTCATTTGTCTATTAATTTCTTTTTGTTTGAGGGAATAGGAAGAGTTGTGAAAAAAATATATAATAACAAAAATTGGTATGAAAAATACATTTGGGATATTAGATTAGAAACACAAGAAGTAATAAGACCAATTCCAAATGAATAAGGTGACAGTTTGGTAACAGCATTGTCATCAAACAAAAGTACTAAATTAGGTAACAACGCTGTTCTTGAAACGTCACACATATTTGAATTTAGTTTTATTCAAAAATTCACATAAAATATGTTTTTAAATGCAAAATATAGCTTCTCCTTGAAAATGAAGATAAAAAAAAAAAAAAAAATCATTTTCAAGTGCTCTTAAAATGACTTTATTTGAATTTTTTTTTTAGGAATCTACTTTTTCATTATAAAAAAAATAAAAAAAGTTCTACATATATACCATTTTCGTTTCAATTGTGATTTAAATGAAAAATCATTTCTCTAAAAGCGTTCCAAATATTTGTCAATAGAACATAAGTTTGCGAGTAGAGTTATCATTGAAAAATTTGTAATTAATCAGTAAAAAAAGAAATAGATGTGGAGATAATAAATGTAGTGTTCTATTTAAAAAGAACGAGTTCCACAGAACAAGAGAAGCTCCAAAGCAAAAGAAACTCTAACTTTATTACTCTCTTGACCTATATATATATATATATCGCGCTTCCCGCGGACATGCAAATCTACCATCCTTTTAAAAGAAACAAAATGTAAAAATATACAAAACAAAACAATATTATGCAAACATCTCGAGGTATGCGACAATAAATTTATAAGCATTAAAAAAAACTACGATGCAAACTCTCTGTTATCAAATATGAATCCAACAAAAGGGGGGAAATACATTATAAATTAATATTCTTTATCAAGAGTTTGTTTACTAGAGAAGACATTTTCACATCTATTATATTATATTAAGAAAAGACATCTCCTTATCGTGCAACTGAAGGTTGCTAATGGCTTGCGCCATCTATCGGAATAAATGTCAACTATTCTCGTTGATTTTTAATTATTCCAGAATTGGCCAAATACCCATTCTTGATTAATCAAGAAAAGCTAACCACGGACGCGTTTCGGGCTGTTGGCCCTCATCAGCATGGTGCAAGCTGTACCTCAACGACCAAAAAAATTGGTCATTAAGGCATCCTGAAAAATCATGAAACGGGTAGTTAAGGCCAGAATTGCGTGAGAACGCTACACAATGTGAAAAAATATCTATATTATATATAGAGGTAATCCATATCCAATATCCATTTACTAAAAGGAATTTCAAAGAGAGAGTTTCCATCAGTAAGACATGAATATAAAAGAGACAAGAGAATAAAAAAAGAGATAAACAAAGGATGTGTGGTCAAATTTAAATAAAAATAATAATGAGAGCTCACTGACCTCTTTCTGTTTGCGTTTGAATTCCTGGGGGTCCGTGGATTTGGGGACAAATTGAAGTGCATCAGCGATTTTGACGGTTGTGCTATGGGACGGAGAACCTTCTTGAACCCACTGGTCCCAAAACAAAACTAAGAGTTACCAGCCAATCAAAATGGGGGAGGGAGGGCAATATACAGGACAAGACAGAAAAATGTCAGTGAACTTCTCACAACAAATAAACAAATCTTTTTTTTAAACTTTACAAAAGAAAAACACAAGACAACAACAACAACAAAATGCTAAACATGATACAATTTTGGATTATAGATACAAGAAAATAAAAATTAGATTAGGTCTTATTTTCTTGTATCTAAAATGCTAAACAAAAATATTGAAATACATCATAAATAAAAATAGCTGGTGTCAAAAGATTATGAAAACTCAAAATGTAACCAAGATGTTTAAGATAATCAGTGAGCATTTAAAATACTGATTTATCATGTTTACATTTTTGTTTTTCTATTATTTATGGCACACATTGTAAGCACTTTGATATATAAAGAAACACACAAATTAAATAAAAGATTTTTTTAAAGAGAGTTTTGTTTTAAAAAATTATTGGTATGCAAATAGGGGAATTTTTTTAATAAGATAGTTAAAAATTTACAAATAGTTAATTAAAAGTATAAACCAATAAAAATAGAGAAGGATATTTTGCAAGGAAAGAGAGAGAGAGAACTGAACATGAGGTTTAAAAAAATGTGACATTTACTCAACTATACGCAATCCTTACTATGAATAACTACTATTGATAAGCACAAGAATATTATAGAAGCTCAGAATTATTTGCATATAAAGCATATTTGCATATGGACCTTACCGACATATATATACTCTATATGCAACTTGAAGACCACGAATATATGTGAGGTTCTTTTATATCAAAGTGCCGTTGTGTGTCCCCCAGGGCTATTGTCTTAGAGATATACATAATATACATACATATCTAGTGTGTATATAAATCTCTATAGAGAAAAAAGAGAAAAAATATTTATAAAACATTTAAACAAACAAACAATAAATTGTCTAAAACAATGCTTTAGGTAAAACCATCATAATGATTGCAGATTCAAACACCTCTATTTGTGGAACATCATTGATATAAATGCAAAAAGCTTGAAAGAAATGAAATAAATAGAAGTAAACAACAACAAAACTAATATAGAAGAGACACCAAGAACACAGGTGGCAAGTTTTAGCAAGGACCACAATATGTGTGTCAACCAATAGTGGTCATAGAGGAGAAGTTTCTACTATAGGAAGAGATTCCACTAGAGTATGGAAGGTTAGTGGACATGTCATCTGCCCGGTAAGGGGAACACTGTGGGTTCGATTCCCATCCCCGAAAACTTTTATTTTTCCGTTTATCATTACTCTTCACAACTGATCCTTTCATACTTCATCCCTAGGGTTTAGAGTATGGAAGGTACAAATATGTGGATTATAGATTGGAAACACAAGGTAATAAGACACCAAGATATCTCCAAATAAATAGATAGATATAAAATAAATAATTAACTTATTTGGATTTGGTCATATCTTGAAAGAGTATAAACACAAGGTAATAAGACCAAATCCAAATAAATAAGTAGTGTGTGATGTTTCGGTAACAACGCTGTTACCGAAACGTCACAACCATTTGAATTATTGAATTTGACCGTATTACCTTATGTTTATAATCTATAATCCCAATTGTACTTTATCAAGGGTCAAAGAGGAGATTAGAAGTAACCAAATTCCAACGCAGAACAAGTAAGAAACAGAAACACACAAGTAAACTAACAATATAAATTATTAGGGAAACATGATCTTACAAAAATTGAGCTAATCTTTACTAATAGGATCTGTACTAATCTGTACTAATTTTATTGAAAAGTATCTTTTTTTAGAACTTCCATGGATAAACTGGCCCAAAGGGGAATTTTTCAAAATCCAATGGAGAAATCCATGAAAATCGCCAGAACAAAAACACAAAAACAAACAAAAAAAAAAAGCTCTGAGTAGTCTACTAATGCAAAGTAGATAATAAAAACTAAACTAATACTAAAAAAAAAAATGCAAAAATATAAAAATTTTAAAATTCTAAAATCTTTTGTGATGAAAGAGACATCAAGGAAGAAGAAAAACTCTCTCTGTAAAACATAAACAAGACAAAAAGAATCATTATTTTCTTTTCAGTATTATCTAAAATCTCAAAAATAAAATATATCTATAAATGCAAACATGCAAAATATATATATAGAGAACTACAAAAAGAAAAGAAAAATGTTGAAAAATAGAAGAAAAATCTGGTAAAATATTAATTAGAAAAAAAAAAAACTCGAGAAGCAAATTCATAAAATTGTTCTTCTTTTTGTTCCAAAACCACTTTATAAGGTACCGCTCAAAAAGAACAACCTAGTTTATGATAATTGCAACAATGAATGTGAAGGTTATTCACATATTAAACAAAATGTTAACGCGGGATTCAATCCCAGTTCATGGCTGTCGGGATTCGAGGGTTTTACCCATTTGTCCACCGACTCTAATTTGTTTTTTTTTTGACGAGAGAGTTTGTCTCTCCAAAAATTTAAACTAATCATTTTTATAAATCAATTTTAGGAAATGATATGCAAAAAATGGATTAAAAAGAGAGTATATGTAAAAAATAAAGATATTTGGCAACACACACAAACCTAAATGCAAAAAAAAAATTGTCAAAAAAAATATTTTAAAAATAAAAACTTTCACACTAGAAAAATAATAATAATCTAAAAGCCATCCAACACAAACTGGTTTTGTTTGGGTAAATATGTAAATGGGGTAAAAATTAAAATAAATATAGCACTTTGTATGCAGCATTGCTGAGCCTATTATTGAGAAAGAAATCTTAAAGCTAGACACCAAGGAGTATAGAAAAAAAAAAAAGCAAAAAAAAAATTAGAAACTCCTATAGGATGTAAAAGATTAAAGACAATCCAATTTGAATTTTCAAATTGAATTGCCATATAAATTGGGTTTTATAATTTCTAAGACATCAACAGAGCTAAGAAGTTATTCTTCCTATGAGCTGAAGAAAATGAAATTCAAAAGTGAATATCAATGTTAATGCCATCACTTAATAATTCCATTTTAAAGATAATTCAGGATCTGAAGCTCTCCTCTATTTCAAGAAGTTGAGATCCAAAAATTACCTGTGTCAGTAAAGATAAATTAAAGAAAAAAAAATGAGAACTGAATAAATGGCACTTTAAATGTTGTCAAACACCTAGCTAACACATAAAAAAGAGTATTAAAGCTAACTAACTAGTTCTATATAAAAAAGATCTATATGGAGCAAAAATCCTCAGAAACTTTGGCAGATAACTTGGGACAGAAATACTTTTTTCTAAACAGCTTTCATTGCTACTTTTTTTTTTTTTAACTAGAGCTTCAAACTTCACTAGAACAAAGAGGCACTGAGCAAAGATATTTGAGTTATTTTTCCAAACACTGAAACGTCACAATAAAGAAGCTGCTAAAAAAATGAAATAATATTATAAAAAAATAGCTAACAGTTAGTGTGCCAAGTGAGAGAGCTTATCTAGTGGAACACTACAGAGGTTCTAAGTTAGCTGTCTTAGAGAGCAAATCTATCAGAAGCACGGGAAGAAGGTAGGCATGGAAGGGTGAATGCTAGAATAACTGCCGATATTTCCCAATCACTTGTGAATACAAAAATAAATCATTTTGGAGAGAAAGAGAGATTTTTGAGTATATAATCAACAAAAAAAGGAGACGCATTAAAATTTCTCCAATATTTTTTCCCAATCTCATTCAATACAAAAATAAAAACACTTTTGCAGAATTAGTCAACAAAAGGCAACAGGGGCGGAGTCAGATCACAAAAAGAGGCGGGGTTAGGAATGTAGAGGCGGAGTCACATCACAATCTAGGCGGGGTTAGGAATGTGGAGGCGGAGTCACATCTAGGCGGGGTTAAGAAGGCGGAGCTAGAAGGGCGGGGCTGGCGGTGTTAAGCCTCTACCTTGGTAATCTTCTTAGGGTCAGGGGTGCCAGTCTCGAGAACTTCCACTTTCTGGTAGACATTGGGGGAGTTCACCCAGCGCATCTTGTCCTGGAGCTTGCGCCCTTCCACCAGCTTCTTCAGGGGACTGCACAGACACATTCTACTTAAGTCCTGCAAGCTTATTTCATAGTGGGGTGATGGGGTATTTAAAAAAAAAAGAAATATTTTATTGGTAAATACACAAGATTACTCTCTCCATTGTATACTACACTCACTGCTTATCATAAAACAGCTCGAGGAGCATGAACTCGTGTAATCTTTACACAAGGGGATAAGGAACAACAACAACAATACTACACTCATGAACAAAAAAAAAAAAAAAGGTGTAAAGTATTTTATGTTGCCTGTCATCTATTTTTTGAAGGAAAGACAAGAGACAATTATGTTCCCACTTGGTTATCTTGCATCTTCAATAAAAGTCACTGTAATATCTTTCAGAGTTATTGTCTGAATCCCGATATACATGCTGAAGTGTAGTCAGAATGACTAGCTATACTTAGATGTGATTCTTTAGTAGCACATGCTGACCCATGCCTAGTATAATCACATCATTGTTGTGGCTCCACAAAAAATTAACCATCTTTTTAGTTTTTTTTTTTTTTGCTTATCCCTAGTACATGTGGTACAGGCCATGATAATCATGGTGGGTAGTTAGCAACTGCTTTTTACTGTAAGCGCACCACATGTCTACACATGTGAAAAGCAGTTCGACATTGCACTTACAAATATGCCAGAGCCCCGTTTGGTTACTTGCACTCGCTGGTGGGGTTGGACTTTTGCAAGAATCGGGGGCCATTGGAGCATTTTTTTTTTTAAACAGAAAAAAGTGTCCAATGCGGGAATCGAACCCGGGTCGTAGTGGTCGAAAACCAAATGGTTTGACCAGTCTTCGACCGACCCCCAACTTTTTTTTAATTGAATAAATAGAAAATAGAATAAAAGAGAGAAAATGAATCAAATTGGGAGGTGTAAAATAAAACTTAATATAGCTCGCCAAAATCCTTTCCCTGATAACCAAGTCCACCATGTAAGTATTTCAGGACTTTTAGTCCTTCACAGTGAGGTCAGACTGAGGCAAACATACATACTCACACCATATAGTGATATAAAAGAGGCCTACATTTTTATAAAGTCTATGTCAATTGAAGATGCAAAGTGTTCCCAAGATGATTAGGCTCACTACAGCCTTAAAGCTTGCCTTCTCCCAATATCATTACATTTTGAGAATATTTTTATGTTAATATCTTAACCCCAAATCATACTATATTAGATGGGACCACTATTACTTTATTATTTTACTGTAAGAGTACACTTGTTTATATATGCAGAAAGCCATTTATATGATTTCGAGAAAGTGCTCCAAGTTCGTGAAATTTTTCTTGTCTCAAAGGTATACAAATGACATAGTCTAGCCTCACAACATTACTTGGATAAGATTTCATATCATTATTATCTACAATTAAAATAATTTGGGGCATAGAATCATAATCAAGTTGCAGTATAACAAGGGTCTGCTATAAATTATACAGCTTCACTATAGCATCTATATAATATAACCTCTTTAGTTCAAAACACATTATAATTCTGGAATTCTGGAAGGCTGGTTAAACCGTTTGGTTTACGACCACTACGACCCGGGTTCGATCCCCGCATTGGACACTTTTTTCTGTTTAAAAAAAAAATGCTCCAATGGCCCCCCGATTCTTGCAAAAGTCTAACCCCACCAGCGAGTGCAAGTAACCAAACGGGGCTCTGGCACATTTGTAAGTGCAAAGTTGAACTGCTTTCACATGTGTAGACATGTGGTGCGCTTACAGTAAAAAGCAGTCGCTAACTACCCACCATGATTATCATGGCCTGTACCACGTGTACTAGGGATAAGCAAAAAAAAAAAAAAATGTGTGTGTGAGGGTCAATAATTCAGAAACAATTACCCAGAGTGTGCTTTTCTTGTTTATGGATATACTAAATAGATTTAAAGATAAAATTATCTGTTTCAAGGTTTTCCCACTATGTACTGTCAACCTGCAACAACCCCAAACCACATCATTGACTGTATTGACTCATCCATTGATGAAATCTACTCATCCCCAGCAGACACCATCAAAAGTCTCAAGCTCTACAAGCTTGATACCCTAATATGATTGAGTGGAGATAAGAAGAAATGCCACCATCATCAGACAAAAGAATTAAAAAATGATTTCAAAAAATGTTTTCATTTTTTTATTCTTTTATCTGATGATGGTAACAATGATGTTGCCGAAACGTCACACACTAATAAATTAATTGGATTAGGTCTTATTTTCTTGTATTATAATCTATAATCCAAATTGTGATTTATCAGAGAAGAAAGAGAAAATTCAGTAATTTAAAGCCTTGTCTGAGGAACCTTGTTGTAACAGCAACTTGGTTATAGCATCACAATTTAAAGAAAGGGCAAGGATAAATTATTTTTCTAGTCTGAGAGTCTTTTTTGTTAAATCATACAATCAAACCTTAGTAACACAAGGTAATAAGACCAAATCCAAAAAAAGAAATGGAGTGTGACAGTATCAAGGTTGTTACTGAAACGTCACACACCATTTGTTTATTTGGATTTGAGGTCTTATTATACCTCTTGTTTGTAATCTATAATACAAATTTTAGTATTAACAAACATTGCTATAACATCACATGGAAAGATTTTATATTGATATAACCAGAGCTAAAACAATTGAGACTAGGGAGAATAATGGTGCTGTAACCAAGTTGTGCTGTTATAAAAGAGGCAGATATAACGAGGTTCCAGTGTAGATGGTATAAAACACACACAGAGACAAGAAAGTGTTGCAGTAGCTAACACTAAAGAGCCATTGCTCACCTGAGCCACTTGTTCTCCGAGTCAAAGTACTGAGAGAACGAGGAAGCAGCTGGGGGAACCTCCACGTCAGTCTTGGCTCTGGGCTGGTCACACCGCACCAAGGGCTGGCGGTACAGATAGCCAGTGCGGTATCCCTGCACCAACACAATTATCATCGCAATATCAACTTTCAATGTTTACAGAGCCCCTGTGAGTATCACTTCATTCACAACACTCCGTGCCCGAAAGCTAGAGAATAAAAAAATGCTTTGAAAAGACACTTTTCTCTGGAGGCCTTATTAATTTTCACTCAATACACAGTGTGAATGTTGGAACATATCAACATAGGATACTGTTACTAGCAGTGATTCCCCGCACAGTTTGCAGTCTTCAGCATGATGGAAGGCCAAGTTTTAACAAATGTGATGATGAATCAATGAATAGATGATTTCTCCTTAACCTACAGACTTATAATACAAGAAAATAAGACCTAATCCAAATAATTTATTAGTGTGTGACGTTTCGGCAACAATATTGTCACCATCATCATACAAAAGAATAAATCATTTATTATTATTCTTTCTCTGATGATGGTGACAATGTTGTTGCCGAAACGTCACACACTAATAAATTATTTGGATTAGGTCTTATTTTCTTGTATTATAATCCAAATTGTGCTTTATCATCTACAGGCTTACTTTAAATTCCTATATAAACTCCCTATTATTGCAAGGATTTTATTATAGAGAAATTTTGAAAAGAAAAAAAAACAAACATGGACAAAACTGGAGAGGCAAGGAGATAATTTACATTACTTAATAGATTATTAAGTAAATAAAAAGTGTGTATCATCCATTAAAAACCTTCCAAGCAGTGTTCCACACATCTGAAGTCTGACCATCCTTATAGAAAATATCACCTAACAGCCTCCAATAAGAGACCACCTCCAGGAAGAACCTTGGTTATCCCAAGTTGGATCCATCTTCATTACTTTTCAAATGACAATTCCCAGTTTGGAAATGTTATTTAGGTTGAGAAATGGAATAGTGTTGAAAACATTTCAACAATCCTTACACTCATGGAGACAAAACTTAAGGAAGTTGTACCTTTTAGCATGTATATCGGTATTAAGACAATAACTCTGAAAGATATTACAGTGACTTTTATTGAAGACATACAAGATAATCAAGTGTGAACAACCTCTCTTTACTTCAAATAAATAAAAAATAAGAAAAAAAGGGTCCAATGGCCCCCGATTCTTGCAAAAGTCTAACCCCACCAGCGAGTGCAAGTAACCAAACGGGGCTCTGGTACATTTGTAAGTGCAAAGTAGAACTGCTTTTCACATGTGTAGACATGTGGTGCGCTTACAGTAAAAAGCAGTTGCTAACTACCCACCATGATTATCATGGCCTGTATTACGTGTACTAGGGATAAGAAAAAAATAAATAAATAAAAATAGACAACCATCAGCATTAAAGACTTTCTATTTCCTTAAGTTTTGTCCATGAGTGTACAGTAAAATCTTCCATAAGTGTCTATTAATCCGTCTTCTACATGCTATTCTGGTAAGCATTTTAAGACGCAACATCTTTGTGAGTCTCCAAGCGCCCGCTGCACTGGAGGGCCAAGGAGAGGGCTGGAGAGGCGCCGGCAGAGCCGTGGGCACCCCAGGGGAGAGGAGGGCGAGTGCGCGCCGATTTTGAGGAAACCAAGGCAGCACCAAGCACAACTAAAGCGCCGCAGGCTTCAAAAATATTTAAGGGATCATTTCAGGGATCAAGATCAAGCGATCAAGACCCAGAGATCAGAAGGTCTGGCTTTTATCCATAAGGGACACACATACATTTGTAGAGTAACAGCCCAATGAGAGAGACCACCAGAATGCTATCCAACACGGGACTGTAGCGACAGAGAGAATCCACCACTCACAGCGTTGTCCAGCATCCTCATGAGAGCCTCAAAGTGGAGGTCCCAGACTTTCCACTTCTTGGGCCGCTCCCGGGTCTCTGCATGTTCCTTGTCCTCATCTCCTCCCTCCAGTGGAAGGTTAGTACGGTCCTGGCCGCCCAGGACGGACTCCCTCAGTGCTGTGCGTTCCTCCGGACTCAGGATTCGGATGTTGTCCAGTCCCATTGGCATCAGTCTCAGCTGTCACCACAACACTCGCTGTAGAATATGGACTCCTATTGCTTACAGATGTGGAATAACAACTGGATCACTTTCAGGTGGGTACGTCACACACTATTTATTTATTTGGATCTATAATCTAATTGTGCATTATCATTTCGGGTGAGTAAAGTTAGACATTATACTTGATCTAACTACATGTGCCAATTCAGCTTGAGGAGCATGAACTCAGGGAATTTGTGTAATCTTTACACAAGGGGATAAGAAACAACAACAACAACAACAACATGTGCCAATTCAGCTCGAGGAGCATGAACTCAGGGAATTTGTGTAATCTTTACACAAGGGGATAAGAAACAACAACAACATGTGCCAATTCAGCTCGAGGAGCATGAACTCGTGGAATTCATGTAATCTTTACACAAGGGGATAAGAAACAACAACAACACATGTGCAAATTAGTAGAAGAAGTAAAAAAAAAAAAAAGATAAATTGTGATAAGTATTTTTATGATGCATTATCGTGCCATCTGTTATGAAAATTCAATACTCTTATAGACGTGTATGATTCTTTTAATTAAAAGAATCATACGCATCTATAATAGAATCTAATTTTGATAAGTATTTTTGTTTAAAATCTGCAAGCTTTCTCGAGTGCCCACCCATCCTCTGAGCTACTTGGAGGTCTCATTGTTGTTGTTAGTGTCTATCAAGTTGACTTTAGGTTGACTTTATGGAAAATATTCTCCAATTCACTCGCCATTAGTTACTTTCCGGTAGTTTTCTTTACCTCTCCTAGCCAGCTCCATTCAGGTTTTCCTTCAATTTTCCCCAACATCAACATATTTTCTGAGCCATTTGGTGTCATTATATGTAGTAGTTGTTTACATATTTAAGATTCTATGATCTACCAGGATTAATTTCATTTAAGATTGAAGTTGCATATAGAGAGACAGATATAACATTCTCAATATAACACAGTAAATTATATATCGGACAGTTAAACTCTTTGATTAAGGTATTTAATGGAACTGAGGTTTGAGACAATATTTGTTTAATATGTAAACAGCTTCCTTATATTACGATACATAAACACTTTCCTTTTGTCCCATTATTAGGTATTATAATTATTTAGCTGAGGAAGGCCATGCCCGAAAGCTTATATTATGAATAAATTGATAAATTTGTGGCTTAATCATTTCCCCACACAATATTTACATATCTCCATCAACTATGTAAAGTACCTGGGTCTCTGCGGCCCCAGCAATGTTCTGGGCCAGGAACAAGGCCTCCTCCAGAGACTCCCCGCAGGCGAAGACGCCGCGGTTGCGCAGCACCAACACCTTGCTGACAGGCCCCAGGCTGCGGGCCAGATCCTCCCTCTCCTGCCTCTCTACAGGAATGCCGTGGCATTCGTGGTAGCTGACCTCCCCCAGCAGGGCGGCCTCCTGGCTGACTGGCAGCAGGCCGCACTTGGTGGCTGAGATCTGCCGGCAACACACACTCTCTCAATACTACACTCATGGACAAAACTTAAGGAAGTTGTACCTTTTACCATATATATCGGGACAATAACTCTGAATATATATTACAGTGACCTTAATTGAAGACACACGAGATAACCAAATGTTATAATCCAGATCTTCGTTTTACACACAACCTGTCACGATTTAATTGCATCCCGTTTTTAGATGTTTTAATTGTAAACACCGAACACACCTTCCACACAACCATTTACCGTAAACCCAATTCCGCCCCCTCCTACTTACATTTCAAGTCCCACGCCCCGATTTCCCACAAAATCACCACTGTAAAAACCATTTCCAAGCGAATTTACATTCACTGTTCCCTCGACTGTTTAAAAAAGAATGAGAAACGTATTGTATACAATCATCTCTCATCCGCCGGTTATCCTCATGATTTTATCCGTCATCATTTTTACTCGCCTAATTCCACCAAAACAGTCCCTCCCCCCTACAAAGTCCTTTGTGTTCTCCCGTTTTCGGCCAGGAACTCCGACATTTCTTTCTTTTTACACAAATTTGGAATACGTATCTATTTTAATAATACCCCTTCCCTCTATACTTCCTTACGCCATCCAATTACAAAAAGTTCGATTAAAACTAATCCCCTAACCGCCACCAACGCAATTTACAAAATTCCCTGTCTCGATTGTGAACAGTGTTACATCGGAGAAACCGGTCGATCTATCTGCACCAGATTATCTGAACACAGCCGCAACATACGCACCAACGACCGCAAGTCTCTCTTATGCCAACACATCACAGAATTTCGCCACTCGTTCAATTTGGACAGCGCTGTATACGTTTACAAGGGCGTCGGGAACAAGTATCAGCGCCTAGTCCTTGAATCTTTGGTCTCGCACTGCACGCCCAGTTTCAACCGAAAAATCGACCTCCCACCCCAATATTCTGTGTTTTACCTCGCCAATCCCCCCAGCTGAACTATTTACCTACTTTTTTTGGCTATCTTTCATGTCCATAGTTTTAAAATATTGCCAAGTTGTAACCTGAAGAAGGGCATTCTTGCCTGAAAGCTTGTTTTTTACCATTAAAAGAAAATCACGTTTTTATCGCCTTCATTTCAAATAACCAAATGTGAACAAAATTGTCTGTCTCCTTCATAAAAATAGAAGTGTGTCAGAGCCTCATTTGGTTACTTAAACTTGCTGGTGAGGTTGAACTTATGAAAAATTCGGGGGCCATTTGGGAATTTTTTTTTTTTTATTATTATAAAAAGTGCCCAATGCAATGAATTCAAATCCTGGTTTGTAACTGTTGAAAACCAACGGTTTAGACCACTCGACGACTGCGTCCTGATTCTAACAAAAAAGTACCAAAGACTGGGGTCACATACCAACAAGTGACATTATAACAATGAGGTAAATCTACAGGGAACCATCAAATGGTGCACTCACAGCCAGACAGGGGGTGTGGTGGAGATGGACCACGCAGCGCAGCTCTGGTCTCGAGGCATGCAGGGCCGAGTGGAGAGCAAACCCAGGCCGGCTGAAGGAGAAGGTGGTGGAGCCGGGGTCGATGACGTTGCCCTGCATGTCTACCTTCACCAGGGAGGAGGCTGTCACCTCGCCCCACTGTAGGCCGTGGGGGTGCACCAGGAAGTGCTCCTGGTCCTGGCTTACTCTCACCTGAACACACCAGACCTCTGTGGTGGACACTTTAACAAAACATCCCAAGCCCGGTAGAAAGAAAAGGTGAAGAGTAAAATTAAGCTAGCTAAAAAAATCTAGGTTCTGCTGGCTGATTGCACCCTGCTTCTGGCACAGGGACACAGAATCGATACCCCAAGTTGGGAACAGCTGCATATGGCATGTGTTCCTTATGTCAGAGGTGGCCATTTAATATTTGTGTTAGCCGGCTTGCTCCTAAAGAATGTTCCAAGGTTAATTGTCTAAAGATCATTTTATCTCTTTCAATTACAGTAATTTTCAATAGCTAACCCCAATGCCACCGTTTGTTATATATATATAGCCAGAGTTCACTGTATTATAAGATGAAAATGGAGATTATTTCAGGTTATTGTTATAAGGGAAGGTTCTTTTTAGCCAGGCTTTACCTTATATAGCTCAAGATCTATATAATTAATATGGAGAGCTGAGAGAAAGATCTACATAATTTAGAGTAGATAAACTTAATGTCAAAATATGAGACAGGATAGGAGAGAGATTGTGACTCACTGTGATGTTATTGGCCATGCTGTCCGCCCAACCGTACAGGTCCAGGAGACGGTACAGAGATGCCAGCTTGCAGCGGAGCAGCTTCTCACCCTTGGCATAGCGCAGGCCATCCACCCCGCGGATGTCGTTGATGGGGATGGCAGTGCGGTTGATGGGGCCGGATGGGGCTCCTCGGGGTAACAACAGCTGGGTGGCCTGGTGCAGTGCGGAGAGACTGGCCGGCACGTAGCCCTCGCTCAGCTGGGACTCTATGATCCGCTCTAGCTCCTCCCGGAACACCTGGCTGCAGACAACAACACTTGTACCACAAGGTAATAAACCACAGGGTAAATAAAGCTGGCAGTTTCATAAAACCCTATGTTACATGTCAACGATTTAAAATATTTTCTAATTTGTCTAATCTTACTTACCAGTTCTATAAACACAAGGTAATAGGGCCAAATCCAAATAAATAAATAGTGTGTGACGTTTCGGTAACAACGTTGTTACCAAAACGTCACACACTATTTATTTATTTGAATTTGGTCTTATTACCTTGTGTTTATAATCTGCAGACAACAACACTTAAACCACAAGGTAATAGCGGGAAAAGTAAATAAAGCTGGCAGTTTCATAAAACCCTATCAATGTTACATGTCAACAATTTAAAAGGTTTTCTAATTTGTCTACTCTTAAAAAATGTGGTAAGAGTATCATCAAAAGGGTCTTGTGATACTCAGTAGTTGATAAGGCACACCTTTTTTTTTTTAAGACAAGAAACATAAGTGTTAATGAGATCACAACCCAATTAATACGTTATTACAAGACAATTTTGACAATTTCTCAAATGCTCCAATGGCTCCCAAGATTCTTGCAAAAGTCCAACCCCACCAGCAAATGCAAGTAACCATACGTGGCTCTGGTACATTTGAAACTGCAAAAGTCAAACTGCGTTTAAACATATGTAGACATGTGGTGCACTTACAGTAAAAGCAGTCTCCTACTTCTACCCACCATGATTATCATGGCCTGTACCACATGTACTAGGGATAAGCAAAAAAAAATATATATACAGTAAAACCCCTCTCTAGTGAACCCCAATGGGACAGAGCTTTTGGTTCACTATAGCCACGGTTTGGCTATTTCTTTTTTTTTTTTTACTTTTCAAAATTTTTAGACCTTATAATTAAAGGACAGCCATACACACAAGAAGAGGCTGCTGCCTTTTAATAGTGGTCACTTAGTTTTAATTTCCTTTATTGACCAATTTCCTTACATTAATACTGAATAATAATACAGTATTGTTACCATCAAAAGTATACTGAATGTTTTTACACTCAGCGGTGTCCCACCACCAAGACAATGGGGAGAACTGATTATTTATTGATTGATTCTCTCTGCCATTGTTTGTTCTTTCTCTCTGTGGAATACAGAACAAGTCTATTATAAGACAAGGAGACTTAAGAAATGCCATTATGGCTGAATCCCAAGGTAACATGAGCAAAATTGGAAGTGTAATTAATATGTAGAGAATAATAAGGCACAATTTAGATTATAGATTATAAACACAAGTAATAAGACACCAAATCCAAATAAATTAATAGTGTGTGTCGTTTCGGTAACAGCGTTGTTACCATCTTCAGACAAAAGTACTGAATTCAGTACTTGATTGGTCTTATTACCTTGTGTTTATAATCTACTAGCCGAATGACCCGGGCAATGCCCGTGTTTTACCCGATTGAATGTTTTGATTCAAATACTATTTGTTACAATTATAAATTGGCGCCTTAAATAAATGCATATTTTAGTTAATAACTATAGCCTATGTGCTTTATCTGTCTATGTACTGTTGGCTTCCGTAGGCGTCTCTTACTGGGAAAAAGAAAGAGAGGATTCCATTTGGTTATTAACTAATATATGCATTTATTTAAGGAGCGACCCGCTCCAACACAATAGTTACAGAAATGGGGGGGGGGGGGGGGGGGGGGGGGGGGGGGGCAAAGGTGGCGTGATCGTAGCCGACCAATAGGAGGGCGCCATTCCAAAAAAAAGCAAACCGTGACAGAGGCCACGCATGACGCTCGTAACTGTATATAGAATAATCCAAATTGTGCCTTATTGTCACACACTATTTATTTAGATTTGGTCTTATTACCTTGTGTTTATAATCTATAATCCAAATTGTATCTTATTATTCTCTATTACACTATTAAATTATTTGGATTAGGTCTTATTTTCTTGTATTTTATTAGAAAAAAGGTGCCCAATTACAGGGGATTCAATTCCGGGCTGTAGTGGTTGAAAAACAATAGTTTGAACCAATCATCCACCAACCCCACCATATCAGTGCTTCTTTAATTCTCACCAACTCCACATCTCCTATAACTCATCTATTTTCTGTCATAATTGTTAGGGGTCTCTAATTAGGTAGGTGTATTTTGAAGGCCTGTAGTTCAGTGTGGGTCGTTGAAGGAGTGACAATTTCTTCAAAAGAAAGGTCTTTGTGAAGATGTCTCAGATAAGAAAGAAGAAGAGAAAGATCTGAATCCCCCAACCCAATATCTACTTTAATTAAACAGAGTATAAATTCCATATACCTACCTTCAGAGTGTTGATTTTTTTTAAAGAGAGGCTGGTCTATAACTCCAGTAACACATTCTCATTTGAGATGTCATGGCGTCTGTTCCTCATGTCAGAGGCGGCCATTTCTTTTGGAGCTAAGTCGGCCTGCCACTGAGTAGTGCTCCCAGTCTTAATGACAAAGGCAGACGCATTCTACTTCACCCAGTCATGATGGTTGTTAAGTCTCAAGCTCTAAAAGCTTGATACCCTAATATGATTGAGTGGAGATAAGAAAGAAGAAGATTTGATATGTTGAGACAGAACAAGAGACCCAAAAGATATCCCAGATAGATATGCCACCACCACACACCAGCTGTACATTATTCATGCTATGATGAGGATGGATATATGTCATCCTCAGCAAATTGATAATTTGCATACAAAGGGCCAATTTCATTGTTGTGAATCCAATTATAAGTGGGATGGATACAAGTGAGAGAGACAACATTCCACTGTACTGTACAACAACCAAATATAGCTTGGCTCTTTTAGATGTGTTCCCCATCTGCCCTTTGTTTGGAATCAGCTATACTCCTAATCAGATTGGCCAAAATTATGCCTCCAAATATGAACAGTACTCAGTGTTATTAAATATTGATATTTTTATATGTACTTGTGAGAAGAGGACTATACAATCTGTTTTATATACAAATTCCCTTTTAATAACATATTCATGGTAACATGACGATAAGGCACAATTTGGATTATAGATTAGAAACGCAAGGTAATAAGATCAAATCCAAATAAATAGTGTGTGACGTTTCAGTAACAGCACATTATTACCATCAAGAGACAAAAGTACTGAATGTAGTAGTTTCATTCAGTGCTTTTGTCTGATGATAGTAACAGCGCTGTTACTGACACGTCACGCACAATTTATTTATTTGGATTTGGTCTTATGACCTTGTTGTTTATGGTAACAAGACCTATTTCAAAATACAATCACGGACAAACCTTTTAGCATGTATATCAAGATTCAGACAAATAACTCTGACCTTTATTAAGTGAAGACACACGAGATAACCAAATGTGAACAAAATTGCCTCTGTCTCCACAAAAAAAAAAGAAGAAGATCAATAAACAACTGCCAATATCCAACTATGAAACTTACTTAAGTTTTGTCTCTCTCTCTCCGTGAGTGTAAGTAATTTATAGTTTTGTAGCAATTTTGTTATCAAAACATCAGCACAATTTATCAATTGAAATTTGGTCTTGTTAGCTAAAGCTTTAAATCTACAATCCAAATTTTTACCTTTTATCATTGGATTTTGGAATTTGAGAAAAAAAGATGACCCCCATATTAAATATGATAATAGGTATTGAAGATTTTAAAATAGCACATCAATTCAACAACAGCAACAAAAAATGTGGCAAAGATCAACAATATTTTATTAGATAATTTTGGTAAACAGGCAACATTTCTTATATATAGGGTATGCAACTAAATATCTTATCATATGCAACAATGTTAAGTCAGGGCTTATCTCACATGTGCTAGATACAAGGCTTCTCTCTCTCCACCACTCAGCACCTATTTTCTTTCTTTCTTTTTTCCATAACTTCCTACTGTGTCCTCACTGGGAATGGAAAAATGTTGTAAGAGGGCCTTGGCTCATCAGTGGTGAACCCTCTCAGTGGTTTCCCCAGTTTAAACAACCATAATGATATATTATTGCCCTCATCTATATAATTGTATTAAGTGATTCTGCTTATATACTCATGGAGACAAAACTTAAGGAAGTTGTACCTTTAAGCACGTATATTGGTATTCAGACAATAACTCTGAAAGATATTACAGTGACCTTTATTGAAGACACCACCAGATAACCAAGTGTGAACAAAATTTCCTCTGTATCCTTCAAAAAATAGACAACCAGCGATATCAAAGACTTTCCACTTTCTTTAGTTTTGTCCATAAGTGTATATTGGGCACTGGAGAAGGTACAATTTAGATTACAGATTAGAAACATTAGATAACAAGACCACCTCCAAATAAATAAAGTATGTGTGATGTCAGAACTTTTGTCTGGAGATGGTAACAAGACTCTTATAGAAATGTTACACATTATTTAGTTGGAGGGTGGTCTTGTTACCTTTTATATATACAGGTAAACCTGTCTATAGCGCCCCCTCTAAATAACGCCTTCCTCTCTATAAAGCCCGATTTTATATACGTAGTACGATGCGATTTACATTAAAAGTGACCTGTCTATAGCACCCTATTTTGGTGAGTCCCAAGAGGGGGCGCTATAGACAGGTTTATCTGTATATTGGGCACTTGAAAAGAACTCATGGATAGGGTGTATTTAATGAATCTAGTGAGTTAAGCTTTAGAAGACATTAGAAATGTATATTTGCATTGAAGAATACTATTCGGCAAACAACACTCACATAAAAGCCTTTTTTAAAGAAATATAGTCTTATCATGAAATCCATGAATCCCTAAAATCCAAACCACGGAGTCTACAAATGAAAAGAATAAGAAAACAAAGTAAAAGCTAATAACATTTAATGATAATGAAATTTATATACAGGGAAACTTGATTGAGACAGTTAAAAGCTAATAACATTTAATGATAATGAAATTTATATACAGGGAAACTTGATTGAGACAGTTAAAAGCTAATAACATTTAATGATAATGAAATTTATATACAGGGAAACTTGATTGAGACAGTTAAAAGCTAATAACATTTAATGATAATGAAATTTATATACAGGGAAACTTGATTGAGACAGTTAAAAGCTAATAACATTTAATGATAATGAAATTTATATACAGGGAAACTTGATTGAGACAGTTAAAAGCTAATAACATTTAATGATAATGAAATTTATATACAGGGAAACTTGATTGAGACAGTTAAAAGCTAATAACATTTAATGATAATGAATTTATATACAGGGAAACTTGATTGAGACAGTTAAAAGCTAATAACATTTAATGATAATGAAATTTATATACAGGGAAACTTGATTGAGACAGTTAAAAGCTCATAAAGAGATGGGTTTTTTGGCAAATCCTAGGTAAAGAAAATGATAAAGATAGAAAAGGGGAATAAAAATACATTTACCTATTTTAAACATTTACATAGGTAATACATACATACGTTTTTATTAAGATTTTTTTATCTTATGCAAAAATTCCTTAGCTGAAAAATGAAGGTTATTTGAAGTGGATTCAGGAAACAATACACAAAAGGCCATATTTCCCTAATGCAGTAGGGATGACAGTGGGAGACATTGTGAGACAACACCTAGCTGAATGTAGCTGGAATACAGTTGGTCCATATTGTGGTCAGTCAGTTTGGTCATGTTTGACAACATCATGTGGATGTTCTCCAAGTTCCTTTGGCTGTATTTCTCACTCACTCAATACCACCAGCTGATAGTACCCTGTAAGGGCTCCAGGGATAGAGGATGAGCAGCGTTTTTACTCCAAGTTAGGAGCGGCTGCACATGGCATCTGTTCCTCATGTCAGAGGCGGCCATTTCTTTTGGAGCGAAGTCAGTGGCCTGCCACTGAGTAGTGCTCCCAGTCTTAATGACAAAGGCAGATGCATTCTACTTCACCCAGTGTGGAGATAAGAAAGAAGAAGAAGACTCAATACCACCCTTTATTGCTAAATATTGAAAAAGTAAAAAAAACCTGACAGATATGACTATTTTCAAAATAAAAATCTATATACAGTAGAAGCTCCATGAGAGGACACTCTTTCTAGCGGACACCTCTATACAAAGGATAATTTTCATTTGCAAGATTACCATTTTTACTATTTAGTAACTATCCTGTAAGAGAACACTAAAGGACACTTTAGTTCTGTAATTAGGTGTCTTTTACAGGGAGGTAGTTCTACTGTACTAAAAATTATGCTCCAACTCACAGGAAATAGACTGTCATAAATGAATATGAATTAATATAATATTAAAACATGCTGTGGTAAAATTTCTCATTCAGTACTTTTGTCTGAAGATGGTAACAACGCTGTTACAGAAACGTCACACACTATTTATTTATTTGGATTTAGTCTTATTACCTTGTGTGAATATGAAGAAGTAACTTCTCTGAGCAAACCTCACTCTACCATAAAAAATTCCCTAAAAAAATGTCTCCACAATATAGGTAGAGTCCTGACAATTTCCAGGCTACAACACATGGCGAGTAAACCTACATTACCAGATGTTGTAATACACAGCGCTGATTGATGGTTGGATGGATGTTGGCAAACCAAGGTGTTAAATTTCAAATACTCTCGCAAGGCCACCATTATATATACAGTAAAACCCCTCTATAGTGAACCCCAATGGGACAGAGCTTTTGGTTCACTATAGCCACGGTTCACTATAGCCACGGTTTGGCTATTTTTTTTTACTTTTCAAAAATTTTAGACCATATAATTAAAAAATAGCCATACACACAAGAAGAGGCTGCCTCTTAATAGTGGTCACTTCATTTTAATTCCCTTAATTGAATAATTTCCTTATATTAATACTGAATAATAATAGAAATCATTAGATAATAGGTTCTTCTTATGATTAACATACATGTACCTCTATGTCTAAGTTAAAAATCAAGACAAATCCTAGGCAAAGTTTTATTAAATATATATTCAAAGATATGAAATGATTTTAAAACATCATTATCACATATTATATAATGCAATTTTTACTTGAAAAAATGGCTCTAATACCTTTTGTTTCAAAGCATTCTTCCAAGCATTGCACCATTCAAATAAAGTTAGTGTTTTTCTTCCATTTCATGTTTCCCCATATTCTTCTAGGTCTAGATTTCGTTTTTTTTTTAACCTGCCATGCAAAACATTGCTGACTTTAAAATCACCATAGTTAATGGCATAAAAATATTTTTTGTTTCATCACGGGACCGTTTATTTGGACTTTTTTTTTTTAGCCCTAAAACGTACGATCGCGATCGCGGCAAAAGTTGAGGTTGATTCCTCTTTGTAACATTTTTTAATAACTTTATATTTTATCTTTTATAATAGAAAAGTTATATTCTCTTATTTGAATATGTTCTTAACATTTTGCCTATGTTGTTTCACTTTGAAAAGTTCTGAAAATGGCCTTTTTTTTTTAAAGAAATAATGCTTTTGTTTTTAAAATGCCTTTGTTTTCTTCATTTTGGAAGCCATTTGCATTTTTTATATTTCAAATTTAATGGATGCAAAGATATTCTATTTAATAAAAAGTATAATGTGTAAAAATTTATACAACATACAGCAAAAATAAAGTGCAAAAATCAAACAAACAATGCCGCTAAATTTATTGTTTCGAAATCGCGATCCGCGAGCCTAAAACATGCTCAAAATTTTGTTTTTTAATTTTTTTTTTTTTAATTACAATTCTAAGTTCGTTATAAGCATAGTATTTTTAATAGATTTTATCATTTTGGGACCCGAAATAGGTTCGTTATAGGGGTAGTTCGTTATTCTAAAAATCGCAAAGTTCGTTATAACGATGGTATTTTCAATGGAATGGAATTGGGAATCGGCGTGGGTTCGTTATAAGGGAAGGTTCGTTATATCCAGGGTTCGTATTAGCGGGGTTTTACTGT
>CP092868.1:4190519-4215193 GCA_030710605.1 Cordylochernes scorpioides | reverse complement strand
TCTGAAAGATATTTGATACAGTGACTTTTATTGAAGACATACAAGATAATCGAGTGTGAACAAAATTGCCTCTCTCTACTTCAAATAAATAAAAAATAAGAAAAAAATGCTCCAATGGCCCCCGATTCTTGCAAAAGTCTAACCCCACCAGCGAGTGCAAGTAACCAAACGGGGCTCTGGTACATTTGTAAGTGCAAAGTCGAACTGCTTTTCACATGTGTAGACATGTGGTGCGCTTACAGTAAAAAGCAGTCGCTAACTACTCACCATGATTATCATGGCCTGTATTACATGTAATAGGGATAAGAAAAAAGTAAATCAATAAAAAATAGACAACCATCAGCATTAAAGACTTTCTATTTCCTTAAGTTTTGTCCATGAGTGTACAGTGAAATCATCCATAAGGGACACACATACAGTTGTAGAATAACAGCCCAATGAGAGAGACCACCAGAGTGCTATCCCACACAGGACTGTAGCTACAGAGAGAATCCACCACTCACAGCGTTGTCCAGCATCCTCATGAGAGCCTCAAAGTGGAGGTCCCAGACCTTCCACTTCTTGGGCCGCTCCCGGGTCTCTGCGTGTTCCTTGTCCTCGTCTCCTCCCTCCAGTGGCAGGTTAGTACGGTCCTGGCCGCCCAGGACGGACTCCCTCAGTGCTGTGCGTTCCTCCGGACTCAGGATTCGGATGTTGTCCAGTCCCATTGGCATCAGTCTCAGCTGTCACCACAACACTTGCTGTAGAATATGGACTTCCTATTGCTTACAGATGTGGAATAACAACTGGATTACTTTCAAGTGGGTAGGTCGCACACTATTTGGTTCTATAATCTAATTGTGCATTATCATTTCGGGTGAGTAAAGTTAGACATTATACTTGATCTAACTACATGTGCCAATTCAGCTCAAGGAGCATGAACTCAGGGAATTCGTGTAATCTTTACACAAGGGGATAAGAAACAACAACAACACATGTGCAAATTAGTAGTAGAAGTAAAAAAAAAAAATAATAAATCGTGATAAGTATTTTGATGATGCATTATCGCACCATCTGTTATGAAAATTCAATACTCTTAAAGACGTGTCTTTTATAATTAAAACAATCATACACGTCTATAATAGAATCTAATTTTGATAAGTATTTTTGTCTAAAATCTGCAAGCTTTCTCGAGTGCCCACCCATCCTCAGAGCTACTTGGAAGTCTCATTGTTGTTGTTAGTATCCATTAAGTTGACTTTAGGTTGACTCTATGGAAAATATTCTCCAATTCACTCGCAATTAGTTACTTTCCGGTAGTTTTCTTTACCTCTCCTAGCCAGCTCCTTTCAGGTTTTCCTTCAATTTTCCCCAACATCAACATATTTTCTGAGCCATTTGGTGTCATTATATGTAGAAGTAGACTGTCTTTGTTTACATATTTAAGATGATCTACCAGGATTAATTTCATTTAAGATTGAAGTTGCATATAGAGAGACAGAGAGATATAACATTCTCAATAACACAGTAAATTATATATCGAACAGTTAAACTCTTTGATTAAGGTATTTAATGGAACTGAGGTTTGAGTCAATATTTGTTCAATATGTAAACAGCTTCCTTATATTATGATACATAACGACCACTAGGACCCGGGTTCGATTCCCGCATTGGACACTTTTTTCTGTTTAAAAAAAAAAGAAAAATGCTCCAATGGCCCCCGATTCTTGCAAAAGTCCAACCCCACCAGCGAGTGCAAGTAACCAAACGGGGCGCTGGCATTTGTAAGTGCAAAGTCGAACTGCTTTTCACATGTGTAGACATGTGGTGCGCTTACAGTAAAAGCAGTCGCTAACTACCCACCATGATTATCATGGCCTGTACCACGTGTACTAGGGATAAGCAAAAAAAAAAAAAAAAATGATACATAAACACTTTCCTATTGTCCCATCATTATAGGTATTATATTTAGCTGAGGAAGGGGATGTCTGAAAATTAATATTGTGAATAAATTGATAAATTTGTGGCTTAATCATTTCCCCACACAATATTTACATATATCCATCAACTATGTAAAGTACCTGGGTCTCTGCGGCCCCAGCAATGTTCTGGGCCAGGAACAAGGCCTCCTCCAGAGACTCTCCGCAGGCGAAGACGCCGCGGTTGCGCAGCACCAACACCTTGCTGACAGGCCCCAGGCTGCGGGCCAGATCCTCCCTCTCCTGCCTCTCTACAGGGATGCCGTGGCATTCGTGGTAGCTGACCTCCCCCAGCAGGGCTGCCTCCTGGCTGACTGGAAGCAGGCCACACTTGGTGGCTGAGATCTGCCGGCAACACACACTCTCTCAATACTACACTCATGGATAAAATATAAGGAAGTTGTACCTTTCAGCATGTAAATCAGGATTCAGACAATAACTCTGAAAGATATTACAGTGACCTTTATTGAAGACACACAAGATAACCAAGTGTGAACAAAATTGACTGTCTCTTTCATAAAAATTGAAGTGTGTCAGAACCTCATTTGGTTGCTTGCACTCGCTGTATGAGTTGGACTTTTGCAAAATTCGGGAGCCATTCGAGCATTTTTTAAAATTTATTTATTATAAAAAGTGCCCAAAGCAATTATTTCTTTCCCGGGTCATAGTGGTCGAAAACCAACAGTTTAGACCAGCTGTCTACCACGTCCTGATTCTAACATAAAAGTCCCAAATGACTATGGTCACAAACCAACAAGTGACATTATAACAGTGAGGTAAATCTACAGGGAACCATCAAATGATGCACTCACAGCCAGACAGGGGGTGTGGTGGATATGGACCACGCAGCGCAGCTCTGGTCTCGAGGCATGCAGGGCCGAGTGGAGAGCGAACCCAGGCCGGCTGAAGGAGAAGGTGGTGGAGCCGGGGTCGATGACGTTGCCCTGCATGTCCACCTTCACCAGGGAGGATGCTGTCACCTCGCCCCACTGTAGGCCGTGGGGGTGTACCAGGAAGTGCTCCTGGTCCTGGCTTACTCTCACCTGAACACACCAGACCTCTGTAGTGGACACTTTAACAACACACCTCAAGCCCAGTAGAAAGAAAAGGTGAAGAGTAAAATTAAGCTAGCTAAAAAAATCTAGGTTCTGCTGGCTGATTGCACCCTGCTTCTGGCACAGGGAGACAGAATTGATACCCCAAGTTGGGAACAGCTGAATATGGCATGTGTTCCTTATGTCAAAGGTGGCTATTTAATATTTGAGTTAGCTCAAGTTTTCTCCTAAAGAATGTTCCAGGGTTAATTGTTTAAAGGAGATCATTTGATCTTTTTCAATTACAGTAAAACCCCTCAATAGCAAACCCCAATGGGAGCCACTGTTTGTTATATATATATAGCCAGAGTTCACTGTATTATAAGATAAAAATGGAGATTATTTCAGGTTATTGTTAAGAGAGAAGTTTCTTTTTAGCCAGGCTTTACCTTATATAGCTCAAGATCTATATAATTGATATGGGGAGCTGAGAGAAAGATCTACATAATTTAGAGTAGATAAACTTAATGTCAAAATATGAGACAGGATAGGAGAGAGATTGTGACTCACCGTAATGTTATTGGCCATGCTGTCTGCCCAGCCGTACAGGTCCAGGAGACGGTACAGGGCTGCCAGCTTGCAACGGAGCAGCTTCTCACCCTTGGCATAGCGCAGGCCATCCACCCCACGGATGTCGTTGATGGGGATGGCAGTGCGGTTGATGGGGCCTGAGGGGGCTCCTCGGGGTAACAACAGCTGGGTGGCCTGGTGGAGGGCGGAGAGACTGGCCGGCACATAGCCCTCGCTCAGCTGGGACTCTATGATCCGCTCTAGCTCCTCCCGGAACACCTGGCTGTGAACAACAACACTTGAACCACAAGGTAATAGTGGGAAAGGTAAATAAAGCTGACAGTTTCATAAAACCCTATGTTACATGCCAACAATTTAAAATCTTTTCTAATTTGTCTAATCTTACTACCAGTTCTATAAACACAAGGTAATAAGACCAAATCCAAATTAATAAATAGTGTGCGACATTTCAGTAACAACGCTGTTACCAAAAATCACACACTATTTTTTGGATTTGGTTTTATTACCTTGTGTTTATAATCTGAAGACAACAACATTCGAACCACAAGGTAATAGCGGGAAAGGTAAATAAAGCTGGCAGTTTCATAAAACCCTATCAATGTTACATGTCAACAATTTAAAAGGTTTTCTAATTTGTCTACTCTTAAAAATGTGGTAAGAGTATCATCAAAAGGGTCTTGTGATACTCAGTAGTTGATAAGGCACGCCATTTTTTTTAATGACAAGAAACATAAATGTTAATGAGACCCCAACCAAATTGATACGTTATTACAAGACAATTTCGACAATTTCTCAAATGCTCCAATGGCCCCCGAGATTCTTGGAAAAGTCCAACCCCACCAGTGAGTGCAAGTAACCAAATGGGGCTCTAGTACATTTGTAAGTGCAAAAGTCGAACTGCTTTTAAACATATGTAGTCATGTGGTGCACTTACAGTAAAAGCAGTCGCCTTCTTCTACCCACCATGATTATCATGGCCTGTACCACATGTACTAGGGATAAGCAAAATATATATATATACAGTAAAACCCCTCTATAGTGAACCCCAATGGGACAGAGCTTTTGGTTCACTATAGCCACGGTTTGGCTTTTTTTTTTTTTACTTTTCAAAATTTTTAGACCTTATAATTAAAGGACAGCCATACACACAAGAAGAGGCTGCCTTTTAATAGTGGTTGTTTTAATTTCCTTTATTGACCAATTTCCTTACATTAATACTGAATAATAATAACAGTATTGTTACCATCAAAAGTATACTGAATGTTTTTACACTCAGCGGTGTCCCACCACCAAGACAATGGGGAGAACTGATTATTTATTGAATGATTGATACTCTCTGCCATTGTTTGTTCTTTCTCTCTTTGGAATACAGAACAAGTCTATTATAAGACAAGGAGACTTAAGAAATGCCATTATTGCTGAATCCCAAGGTAACATGAGCAAAATTGGAAGTGTAATTAATATGTAGAGAATGATAAGGCACAATTTGAATTATAGATTATAAACATACAGTTACGAGCGTCATTCCTCATCTCCTAATCAATCAGTCATCAGTTTTCATCTCTGTCACCGTTTGCTTTTTTTTTGGAATGGCGCCCGCCTATTGGTTGGCTACGATCACGCCACCTTTGCCCCCCCCCCCACTCGCTTTTTCGTTTTTGTAACTATTGTGTTGGAGCGGGTCGCTCCTTAAATAAATGCATATATTAGTTAATAACTAAATGGAATCCTCGCTTTCTTTTTCCCTGTAAGAGACGCCTACGGAAGCCAACAGTACATAGACAGATAAAGCACATAGGCTATAGTTATTAACTAAAATATGCATTTATTTAAGGCGCCAATTTATAATTGTAACAAATAGTATTTGAATCAAAACATTCAATCGGGTAAAACACGGGCGTTGCCCGGGTCATTCGGCTAGTAGATTATAAACACAAGGTAATAAGACCAAATCCAAATAAATAAATAGTGTGTTATGTTTCAGTAACAGCATTATTACCATCTTTTCAGAATGTATTCAGTACATTTGTCTGAAGATGGTACCAACACTGTTACTGAAACATCACACACTATTTATTTATTTGGTAGAGAATGGTTAAGACCACCCATCCACAAACCCCACATAGCAGTGCTTCTTTAATTCTCACCAACTCCACACTTTCTATAAATCTCCTGTTTTCTGTGATAGCTGTTCATAATTTTTAGAGGTCTCTGATTAGGTAGGTGTATGGCCTGTAAGGCCTGTAGTTCAGCGTGGGTCGTTGAAGAAGTGACAATTTCTTTAAAAGAAAGTTCTTTGTGAAGATGTCTTTGTCTCAGATAAGAAAGAAGAAGAAGAAGAGAGATAAGAAAGATCTGTTTTATCTGAATCCCCCAACCCAATTATCTACTTTAATTAAACAGAGTATAAATTCAATATACCTGCCTTCAGAGAGTTGAATTTTTTTTAAAGAGAGGCTGGTCTATAACTCCAGTAACACATTCTCATTTGAGATGGCATGGCGTCTGTTCCTCATGTCAGAGGCGGCCATTTCTTTTGGAGCTAAGTCGGCCTACCACTGAGTAGTGCTCCCAGTCTTAATGACAAAGGCAGACGCATTCTACTGATGGTATTTTAAATATTTATCTAATATCAAATATTCTTTTGTAGATCGATTTACCTGTTAGGGTATATTCTTACTTGCCTACATTTAAAATCAAGACATGTCTTTTTGATTAACAAATTTATTTTATAACAAAAATGAAAAACTTTACATATTAACCTATAGAAATTTAAAACAAAAACATTACATACCAATTAGCAGCAAACTCTACAAAAACTACTTTTTAAACCAAACAAATGAGAGTTCTAAAAAAGGCAATTACAATGTTGCCGAATACAATTAAACACAAAACCATTCATAGAAATATATTTTGAAAATATTCACAGAAGCCGTTGGCCGGATCCCAACATCTACTTCACCCAGTCATGATGGTTGTCAAGTCTCAAGCTCTAAAAGCTTGATACCCTAATATGATTGAGTGGAGATAAGAAAGAAGATTTGAGATGTTGAGAGTTGAGATAGAACAAGAGATCCAACTACCAAAAGATATCCCAGATAGATATGCCGCCACCACACAGCTGTACATTATTCATGCTATGATGAGGATGGATATATGTCATCCTCAGCAAATTGATAATTTGCATACAAAGGGCCAATTTCATTGTTGTGAATCCAATTATAAGTGGGATGGATACAAGTGAGAGAGACAACATTCCACGGTACTGTACAACAACCAAATATAGCTTGGCTCTTTTAGATGAGTTCCCCATCTGCCCTGGGCTTGGAATCAACTATGCTCCTCATTAGATTGGCAAATATTATGCCCCTGACAGTATTAATAACAGTAGTAATAACAGTACTCAGTGTTATTAAATATTGATATTTTTATATTCACTTGTGAGAAGAGGACTATACAATCTGTTTTATATTCACTTTTAATAAAATATTCATGGTAACAAGACAGATAAGGCACAATTGGACTATAGATTAGAAACACAAGGTAATAAGACTAAATCCAAATAAATAAATGGTGTGTGACGTTTTGGTAACATCACATTATTACCATCAAGAGACAAAAGTACTGAATGTAGTAGTTTCATTCAGTACTTTTGTATGATGATAGTAACAGCGCTGTTACTGAAACGTCACACACAATTTATTTATTTGGATTTGGTCTTATGACCTTGTTGTTTATGGTAACAAGACCTATTTCAAAATACAATCACGGACAAACCTTTTAGCATGTATATCAAGATTCAGACAAATAACTCTGACCTTTATTAAGTGAAGACACACGAGATAACCAAGTGTGAACAAAATTGCCTCTGTCTATTTAAAAATAAAATAGAAATAGACAACCAGAGACATCAAAATAAGAAACTTACTTTTGTCTCCCTCTCTCTCTCTCCATGAGTGCAAGTAATTTATAGGTGATAGTTTTGTAGCAATTTTGTTATCAAAACATCAGCACAATTTATCAATTTGAATTTAGACTTGTTAGCTAAAGCTTTAAATCTATCATCCAAATTTTACCTTTTATCATTGGATTTTGGAATTTGAGAGAAAAAAAAAAGATGATTTCCATATTAAATATGATAATAGGTATAGGAAGGAAATAGGTATTGAAGATTTTAAAATAGCACATCAATTCAACAACAAAAAAATGTGGCAAAGATCAACAATATTTTATTAGATAATTTTGGTAAATAGGCAACATTTCTTATATATAGGGTATGCAAATCTTATCATATGCAACAATGTTAGGGCTTATCTCACATGTGCTAGATACAAGGCTCCACCACTCAGCACCTATTTTCTTTCTTCCTTTTTTCCATAACTTCCTACTGTGTCCTTACTGGGAATGGAAACATATTGTAAGAGGGCCTTGGCTCATCAGTGGTGAACCCTCTCAGTGGTTTCCCCAGTTTAATCATTCATATTGCTATAATATTGCCCTCATCTATACAGTTGTATTAAGTGATTCTGCTTATACCCTCATGTGGAGACAAAACTTAAGGAAGTTGTACCTTTTTGAATATAAATAAGGATTCAGACACAATAACTCTGAAAGATATTACAGTGACCTTTACTGAAGACACACAAGATAACCAAGTCCAAACAAATTTACCTCTGTCTCCTTCAAAAAAACTCTCTCCACTTCCTTTAAGTTTTGTCCATAAGTGTATATTGGGAACTTGAGAAGGTACAATTTGGAATACAGATTAGAAACACATTAGATAACATTACCATCTCTAAATAAATAAATAATGTGTGACGTTTCAGTACTTTTGTCTGGAGATGGTAACAAGACTCTTATAGAAATACTAGCCGAATGACCTGGGCAACGCCCGTGTTTTACCCGATTGAATGTTTTTTTCAAATACTATTTGTTACAATTATAAATTGGCGCCTTATATAAATGCATATATTAGTTAATAACTATAGCCTATGTGCTTTATCTGTCTATGTACTGTTGGCTTCCGTAGGCGTCTCTTACTGGGAAAAAGAAAGAGAGGATTCCATTTAGTTATTAACTAATATATGCATTTATTTAAGGAGCGACCCGCTCCAACACAATAGTTACAAAAACCAAAAAGCGAGTGGGGGGGGGGGGGGGCAAAGGTGGCGTGATTGTAGCCAACCAATAGGAGAGCGCCATTCCAAAAAAAAAAGCAAACGGTGAAAGAGATGAAGAATTATTAAGAACGCATGATGCTCGTAACTGTATATAGAATTATTTAGTTGTAGAGTGGTCTTGTTACCTCTTATATATATTGGGCACTTGAAAAGAACTCATGGATAGGGTGTATTTAATGAATCTAATGAGGTAAGCTTTAGAAGACATTAGAAATGTATATTTGCATTGAAGAATACTATTCGGCAAACAACACTCACATAAAAGCCTTTTTTAAAAGAAATATAGTTTTATAATGAAATCCATGAATCCCTAAAATCCAAACCACGGAGTCTACAAATGAAAAGAATAAGAAAACAAAGTAAAAGCTAATAACATTTAATGATAATGAAATTTATATGCAGGGAAACTTGATTGAGACAGTTAAAAGCTAATAAATAGATGGGTTTTTGGGCAAATCCTAGGGAAAGAAAATGATAAAGATAGAAAAAGGGAATAAAAATACAATTACATATTTTAAACATTTATTAACATAAAACAAGGTAATAAGACCAAATCCAAACTTTAATTTTTCCAATGAAATCTAATCTCTCCATTTATAAGATCATATTTTCAATTTTGAATCAGATTTTGGGAAATTCCATCTATTAGTAATGAAAAATGCATTAGGAATTACTTGATGCATTTTACAGAATTTAAGAAAATAGATGTGAGAAAAAGAACTCACCCTTTTAATGCTGTGTTTTCTCAACTTCTTGAAGTAGAGGATTTATTATATATTTATTAACATATTTTAAACATTTACATAGGTAATACATACATAAGTCTTTATTAAGATTTTCTTCTCTTATGCAAAAATTCCTTAGCTGAAAAATGAAGGTTATTTGGAGTGAATTCAGGAAACAATACACAAAAGGCCATATATTTCCCCAATGCAGTAGGGATGACAGTGGGAGCCATTGTGAGACAACACCTAGCTGAATGTAGCTGGAATACAGTTGGTCCATCTCAGTCAGTTTGGTCATGTTTGACAACATCATGTGGATGTTCTCCAAGGCTGTACTTCTCACTCACTCAATACCACCAGCTGATAGTACCCTGTAAGGTCTCCAGGGATACAGAATGAGCAGCATTTGTACTCATGTTAGGAGCGGCTGCACATGGCGTCTGTTCCTCATGTCAGAGGCAGCCATTTATTTTGGAGCTAAATCGGCCTGCCACTGAGTAGTGCTCCCAGTCTTAATGACAAAGGCAGATGCATTCTACTTCACCCAGTGTGAAGATAAGAAAGAAGAAGACTCAATACCACCCTTTATTGCTTAATATTGAAAAAGTAAAAAAAAAAAAAAACCTGACACTATGACTACTTTCAAAATAAAAATCTATATATAGTAGAAGCTCCATGAAAGGACACTCTTGCTAGCGGACACCTCTCTACAAAGGATAATTTTCATTTGCAAGATTACCATTTTTACTATTTAGTAACTATCCTGTAAGAGAACACTAAAGGACACTTTGGTTCTGTAATTAGGTATCCTTTACAGGAAGGTAGTTCTACTGTACTAAAAATTATGCTCCAACTCACAGGAAATAGACTGTCATAAATGAATATGAATTAATATAATATTAAAACATGCTGTGGTAAAATTTCTCATTCAGTACTTTTGTCTGAAGATGGTAACAACGCTGTTACTGAAACGTCAAACACTATTTATTTATTTGGATTTAGTCTTATTACCTTGTGTGAATATGAAGAAGTAACTTCTCTGAGCAAACCTCTCTCTACCATGAAAAATTCTCTAATAAAATATTTCAATGTCTCCACAATATAGGTCGAGTCCTGACAATTGCCAGGCTACAACACATGGCGAGTAAACCTACCAGATGTTGTAATACACAGCGCTGATTGATGGTTGGATGGATGTTGGCAAACCAAGGTGTTAAATTTCAACTACTCTTGCAAGGCCACCATTATATATATATCACCTACAATATTTGCATAGCATTGCAGGATATGTAACTTTACATCATCACTATACAGCCAGTGGTTATCCAAGCATTGGAGATATAGATATATATTTATACCACAATTGCATTGGAGAACTAAGAGCTTTGATTGAATCAAATGCTTTTTTTTTCTTGATAAAGCACAATTTAGATTATATAGATTATAATACAAGAAAATAAGACCCAATCCAAATAATTTATTAGTGCGTTAAATTTACGTTTTAATACACATTATTAAATTATTTGGATTAGGTTTTATTTTCTTGTATTATATTCTATAATCCAAATTGTGCTTTATCTTGTGCTATCTCTATTTCTTTAAAATGGAGGAGGGAAAAAAAGGTGAACTTTTGGAGTATCCCCTTATCTACACCATAACAATCGCTCTTTTTGTTTTAAAGAATTTAGGACAATTGGAACTTTATGTCTTCAATTACATTGTGTGGATATGAATTGCTTTATCTAATTTAGTAAAATATAAACAAAAATTCATAGAGTACTAGATTGTGGAACACTGAAAGAAGGCTGTGACTGTAAGTACATTTCAGATCCCATGAAAATATGTATATAAAGAATTCAGACTTGACATTTATAAATTATCTCAAAGTTCTATCAACCGGACCTGCAGTCCTGGATCTTTCCCATTGGTCTCGAGGACCATGCCATCACTATCTCCTCAGCTGCGAAGTACATGATCTACGTATTCTTTGTAGATCGCGAAATGCGTGGTGTCGCTGGAGATACACTGGCGATTCTCCACCAAACTCTGCAGCGCTGGCAGAGGCGCCATATTCATTGTACATAGTGTATATAATGCATTGACAAGATGTCATTTTAATTGTCAAATTGTCTATCAATAGCTCTAGAAAGAAACCTGACTTCTATAAAAGTTTCCAGCAAATTTAGTGGTCAGCAGGAACCAACACTTCCAAGTGCAAAGTTAAACTACTTTCTGCCCATTTTCAAACATAGTGTGCCACTAAGGAAGGTATTTGCTGAAATGGGGGGTCATACAATATAGCACAAGTTGCTTCACACAGTTCAAGTTTCTTGTCAGGAAATAAACCTCAAAAGCAATGTAAAGAGACCTTTGCATGTCAAATAGATGAACTTAGCCCTGGCTATAAGGTTAACATTCAAAGAAGATGTGTGAACGCCCTTCATTAAAACTCTCATCTCAACTGGGTATTCCAGACTGCTAGGTGAGTCAGTGCTGGCCACTCATCTGTATTCACAGCCAGAGGTGAGAGGTCTCTGACCATATGGAATGATGAGGCAGTCTTCCAGTAGCTGGATGACGGGTCACTTTGGACCCACCACAGCTGGAACATAATGCCTGGACTGTCCAACCTTCTTAGTCTAGCCATCATTCTTAGCCTGGCATGTCCAACAGCCTTCTTAGTCTAGCCATCATTCTTAGCCTGGCTTGTCCAACAGCCTTCTTAGTCTAGCCATCATTCTTAGCCTGGCTTGTCCAACAGCCTTCTTAGTCTAGCCATCATTCTTAGCCTGGCTTGTCCAACAGCCTTCTTAGTCTAGCCATCATTCTTAGCCTGGCTTGTCCAACAGCCTTCTTAGTCTAGCCTGGCTTGTCCGACCTTCTTAGCCTAGCCTGGCTTTTCAAACCTTCTTAGTCTAGCCATCATTCTTAGACAAGCCTGTCCACCATTCTTAGCCATTCTTTCTTTAGTCTAGTCTTCCAACTAGCATGGTCTGGCTATCTTTTCTTAGCCTGGCCTATTGCCTAGCCACACCTTTCTGTCAGAGACCGTTGGAGGTAGTGAGAGAAATGATGCACCCAGTCCAGTGAAACTTTTTCATCCAGAGAACATGTTAAATCCTATTGTGCCGCCCACACATGTGTAGACATGTGGTGCACACACCTAAATAAACATAAGAGGAAGTATCCCTATATTCTTACAAGAATCAAAAGGCAAAAAGACCAACAAATCCATATAATTATTCTGAATCTGAAACTTTTGAGTGGGAGCATCATTTTTTATAGATCCTTATTAGATTCTTCTCATCTGAAGATGGTAATAACATGTTCCCTATAGCTAGCAATTCTCATCTACAAATCCAAATTGTACCTCATCACACCTAGATGGTTCAATAACTGTTGAGTATAGTGGCTATTGTTTTGAGGAAATGGCTATTCAAAGTTGAATATTTAGATCTTCTTCTTTCTTATCTCCACTCAATCACACTAAGGTATCAAGCTTGTAAAGCTTGAGACTTTTGATGGTGTCTACCGGGGAAGAGTAGAGCTCATCAATGGATGAGTCAATACAGTCAATAATGTGTGAATATTTATATAAAAAGGTACATATTGGATCAAAGGCAGCTCACCAACAACCTTCAACGAGGCATAAAATGTTCAATAACATATTATGAATATATATATATAATAGGAAATCTCTCTATATTATTTCAACTTTAGTATCTTGGTTGGCATGCTGTGAATCAACATTTTGGTAAATTTTTGATTCAATCTTTACTTTTTTATATATAGATAGATAGAAACTATGTGTGCTTGAAATCATTTTTTATAACCACAAAGTAATAAAATAATCTGGACACAAGGTAATAAGACCAAATCCAAATAAATAGTGTGTGACGTTTCGGTAACAGCGTTGTTACCGAAACTTCACACACTATTTAATTATTTGGATTTGGTCTTATTACCTTGTGTTTATACATTTCCTGATCATACAAGCTGATATTATAGGATCATCTATAGATGGATATTTTTCCCGGGAGGATATTGTGGACTATAAAAAATAATGGTCACATCTCCAGTCAAAACTGATATATTCCTCTGTATTTTGGCCCAGCCACTTTGCCAGTTAAACACCTCTTTGGCAGATTGTGAAGATTCCATTGGATCACTTACAGAAATAGTCTGCTCTGGACTGAAGAGAGCAATTAGTCCGAAACCTTGGTCTCCAGGTGAACGCTTCTTAGTTTGCCAAAGCTGGTGTTGTGGCTTTTTCACTGACTTGAGACCTAGTTTGCAGGGATGATCAATAGATGGCCTCTAGTTTTGACATATATTTTTTGACGGGAGATGTGACCTTTGTTTTTATAGCTGTTATCTAGGTTATTCCATTAGATATGATTCCTCTCTGTGCAACATTTGAGTTGCATGAACATCAGGCATCCTATATGCATACTTGTGTATCATTAAATATGGTTGTAAAATAAAAATAAAACCTTTCGCAATGAGTTTCTTTTATATGATATAGATAATAATAAAAGAAACTCATTGCGAAAGGTTGTATTTTTATTTTTATTTTAAAATTTGTAGCGCAATTTTTTCATTTACTTCAAATATGGTTGTGCTACACTAATGTAACCCTCCTAAACACATGATCACACAAGAGCTCAACTACTAATTTTACTAATTTATTTTTTATTTATACCTGCCAACACAGAGAGAGAGAGTGATAACAAACAAGGAATGTTCTTGACCGTGAACTGGTGCAATGAGATTCCCGGGTTTGAGATAAGATAAAGAGTTCAAATTGTGGTCTCAACCAGGATGTAATATGTAAAGTTGGAGAAACACCATTTTACCTAACAACTTCCAACAGCCAAGTATCCTCTCTTTACCAATAGCCTCCAAACTAAGCAATAAACCTCTTTCACTCGTAACAACAACACCTCAAGATTGTTTCTTGTGAGTGCAAAAGTCAAACAGCTTTCCACACATGTAGACATGTGGTGCACTTACATTAAAAGCATTCACCAACTCCTACCAACCATGATTATCATGGCCTGTTGCATTAGATGCAGTAAACAAGTCATTTGGGAGAGGCAGCTACTTATCCTCAAACAGCTCGAGGAGCATGAACTCATGGAATTTGTGTAATTTTGGGATAAGAAACAACAACATCTCTGCCTGTACCATGTATACTAGGAATAATAAGAAGAAAAAAGATTGCTTCTTTCGATAGTAATTTGTGATAACAGAGAGAGAGAATTGGGTGGAACAAATATGTAAAATGTGGCATTCTAATTTTCAAAGAGATATTCTTTACTTCCCCCATAAGGTTCTAATATGGGACTAGAATATGAGTAGATAGATCTAGGGTATCTACCTAGAGGGACATATGCAGGGGTAGGTACAAGATATATTACCTACACAAGGTAATAAGACCAAATACAAATAAATAAATAGTGTGTGATGTTTCTGTAGCAGCGTTGTTACCATCTTCAGACAAAAGTACTGAATGATCAGAACATGATCAGATGTATTACCTGTTCATGATCATCTCCACCCTCTTGCGCCTCTCCATCTCCTTCACATCCTGCTCAATATCAGGAGGACGCCACGACTGCCGCTGTAACTCTGCCTCGTCCATTTCTGTCGCAGCCACCCCGTCATTCTCCATGGTTTCCTGCAACAACAATCTTTACATTAATATACAACATGTGAGAAATTTCTATATTTTTGGAGGGGATTTCTCTTTTACAAATATCTAAATCATCTTTAATATCAACAATGATATAGCACACAATATATTTATAGATAAGATATGGCGGGAAACAAGACAAAACCTGAATGAGTAACTGTGTGATACGGGATGTTTCAGTATAACAACATTATTACTGGAACATCATTTACTTATTTGGATTGGGTCTTGTCACACTGTGAATATGAGCAATTACCTCAATAATGTAAATTTTTCATCAATTCTCTTCTTTTATCTACAGTATAATTACCTCTCTGTAAAGGACAACACCTAGTTGCAGAGCTGAAGTGTCCTTTAAAGAGAGGTGTCCTCTTACTGGAGGGTTACTTAATAGTAAAAAATGCTAATTTTGAAGATGTAAACTTTCCTTTGTGGAGAGATGTCATCTCTTAGAGGTTCTACTGTACCACACTTTTATTTTTTCTGGATTTGGAGTGGAAGATAACAAGACCTCATGTCCAAATGGATAAAGTAGAAATGACATATCAGGTAACAAGTGTTGTAGTTGGAAATAGTTATATAGGTGGCTGACTTCTGCATTGTGCTAGTGTGTGAGACCATTAAAACAAACTTAAAAACCATCATCGGTTTAAGATTAGAAATATAATAACTTCCAAGGACAGATCCATCTAACCAGCTTCTAACTACACTCATTGACAAAACTTAAGGAAGTGATAAGTCTTTGCTGTCGTCGGTCATCTGTTTTGTTTTAAGAAGACAGAGGTGTTCACACTTAGTTATCTCATGTGTCTTCAATAAAGGTCACTGTAATATCTTACAGAGTTATTGTCTGAATCCCAATATACATACTAAAAGGTACAACTTCCTTAACTTTGTCCATGAATGTATATCACAGTGGCATTGTTATAGGCAGATTGTCCTTTGATAGAATTGTCGTATATTTCTCCCTATAGCACCAGAATGTACAATCTTCCAAGGACTTCCCAACAAAAAATTTCTTCTCCTCTAAGACTAAATTCATATTTAGAGGCAGTGAGGAGCAACGAGAGAAATAAAAAAAGAAGCAAGTTTACCCAACAGTATGCAATATCAGAATAGAGGGATGCAAAAAGCTCTACACCAAACCTAAAGAAAAAAAAGGTCAAATTTACAGAGAGCTAACTTCTCTATAGAAAAGCTAATTGAATATATTTAAAGAAGGAACTGTTTAAAATGATAACAGAATGGTGATTATAGGGGGTGGTGGGGGGTTAAAAAAAAGGAAGCTCAATTTTCAACGGGGTAAGATATGGGCAGGAGAGGGGGGGGAGGGTTGCCATTCTAAGAGTAGTGTGTGTATGTGGGGGAGAATAATGGAAGGATTGTCTGCCGGACTTCAATGGACACAATCTGCATACAAGGAAGTACAGTTTTAAAGGTCCAGAGCTGCAACAGGCCCCGCAGTACCTCTACTACACCAGTGCAGAAGAAAAGGCTATGGCTATGGAAAAGGATGATAAAACACAATTTGGATTATAGATTATAATACAAGAAAATAAGACCTAATCCAAAAAATGTATTAGTGTGTGACGTTTCGGCAACAGCATTGTCAACATCATCAGACAAAAGAATAAAATGTTTTTTTTTTTTTTATTATTATTATTATTTTGTCTGATGATGGTGACAATACTGTTGCCAAAATGTCACACACTATTAAACTATTTGGATTAGGTCTTATTTTCTTGTAGGCTAATAAAGGTGTTTAGAAAAAATGATCAAATCAATAACTGTTAGTAAATACACTCTATAGGAGTCTGAATATGCTATCAAGAAATACAAATTTTATTTATTTATATTAGCTTGTGTAAACCAACTTTAATTTAACAGGAATCCAGCTATGCCTTGGTGTGTTGAATTAAAGAGAGAGCTTCTGGTATATTTTGTTTTTTTATGGACACCTAATTGCAGAACCAAAGTTTCCTTTAGGGAGAGGTATCCTCTTACCGGAGAGTGTCAAAATAGTAAAAATGGTAATTTTGTAAATTAAAACTGTCTTTTATAGAGAGGTGTCCTCTGGTTGGAGAGTCCTCTCGTGGAGATTCTACTGTATATAAAATCATTTACAGTTTGTTGTGTGAGAAGTTAGTTGAAAGTGTTGAAGAAGAGTTAGAAGTGTTAAAAAAATATATATGGGGACAGTTAGCACTCCCCTTGACAAGGATGGAATGGTCTTCTGACCCAACACTATACAGATTTTGGTGGTACTTTTTGTTGAGAAGTTATTAGGTAAGTTGATAAGGCACAGTTTGGATTATAGATTATAAATAAGGTAATAAGACCAAATCCAAATAAATAAATAGTGTGTGACGTTTCGGTAACAGCATTGTTACCATCTTCAGACAAAAGTACTGAATGTAGTATTTTTCATTACTTTTGTCTGAAGATGGTAACAATGCTGTTACCGAAACGTCACACACTATTTATTTATTTGGATTTGGTCTTATTACCTTGTTTTATTAGGTAAGTGAAACCACAAAAAAAATTAAATTATTGACAAAAATGCAAATTCCAAGAGTTAAGGAAATAGATTGAACCTCCAATAAATTTGATTGCTCAACACTGGGAACACGGTAGGAGTTCCAAGAAAGATAGGAGGACCATGTTAACACGGCTGTAAACTCCTCTTTCCACCAATGAGGTCGGTTGTCTGCCCGTAAATCAGCATCAGGGATAATTGGGGAAAGAGGGGAGAAAAAAGTAGCTAGACAGTAGTATCTCTCCCCATAAATCTGTCTCCCTTTTATAACAACTTGTACAGCTTTCTCTCTCTTATTTTTTTAACTTTGCCAATATATTAGATTGGGCTGAAGAAAACAATTTGAAAAAATTAATTTCTTCTTTTTTTTTACCAATGTTTATAGCTTTTATTTCCAATTATCCTTGACATGATTTACACGTTGAGGAACAATTTCGATTATAGATTATAAACATGAGGTAACAAGACCCTATCCAAATAAATAAATAGTGTGCAAGGTTTTGGTAACAGCGTTTTCAACCATCATTAGTACTTTTACATATTTACTTACATACATTTACATATTTTCTAAGTGTCAGCCTGCAATCCCAAGACATATTATTGACTGTATTGACTCATCCATTGATGAGCTCTACTCTTCCCCGGCAGACACCATCAAAAGTTTCAAGCTTTACAAGTGTGATTGAGTGGAGATAAGAAAGATGATTAGTACTTTTGTGTCGGATCATGGTAACAAACACTATTACCGACACATTACACATTATTTGTTTATTTGGACTTGTTACCTTATGTTGTTATGATTTAAAATGATTTATATTAAAGAGAAAACACATTTTTTTTGGAGAAACACAATTAAATAACTGAATTAAAAAAAAGAAAAAAGACAATTTTGAACAAAGAGTTTCTTAAATCATCTAATAAAAGATTTCTAAGAAAAAAAAAAAAATCTGCAGATAATAGTTTATAAATTTATAAATTCAATTGCCATCTATATATATATACAGTTAAACCTGTCTATAGCGCCCCCTCTAAATAACGCCCAAATTTAAATATGTAGTACAATGCGATATTTACATTAAAAGTGACCTGTCTATAGCACCCTATTTTGGTGAGTCTCAAGAGGGGGTGCTATAGGCAGGTTTAACTGTATATATAATTATAAAATTTGTAACAAATAAATTTACTGGCAATGCGTTTCTTTTCAATAATATCATCAACTATTATCTCTACAGACCTTACTGCAATGATATAAGTTATTGAATGAGAAAGCTTGGCTATCAGTGGTGAACCCTCTCAGCGGTTTCGTCAAATTAATCTCTAGACCGCTCTACTATTGTATTGGATTGGTTTGGTATATACCCTGTATTTACTATGGAATCCAGCTTAGGGGTGTTTAGTATGAACCTATGGACTTATAGGTCTGTTGTAGAGGTACATATAGATGGCATGTAATCACTTTATAGTTAAGAGAATTCATGTTTCTGAGATAATACGTAGTTAGAAGAAGGTGGCCAGCTGGCCTCTTAGAAAGAAAATGTAAACTGGACAAAGACTTCTCAGTTTCACATTACTCCATTTGAAATAAACAAACATAATCAACAGCAGAGATAGAGAGTGAAAAAAAGAGGACCAGTCACAATTAAACCCACAATTAAAAATCTGTGGTGCAAAGAAATACACGTTTATAATAAGGTACAGTACACAATTTTTAGATTATAGATTAGAAACAAAAGGTTATAAGACCAATGATAAGGCACAATTTAGATTATATATTATACAGTTATCAGCGTCATGCATTCTTAATTCTGTCACCGTTTGCTTTTGGTTCAGTGGTAGAATGCTCGCCTGCCACGCGGGCGCCCCGGGTTCGATTCCCGGCCGATGAATTTTTTTTTTTACAATTTTTAAAACTCATTTATATATTATACAAGAATGATATCCACGGCGCCAATTTATAATTGTAACAAATAGTATTTGAATAAAAGCATTTAATCAGGTAAACCCCGGGCGTTGCCCGGGTCATTCGGCTAGTAGATTATAACCATAAGGTAATAAGACCAAATCCAAATAAATAAATAGTGAGACATTTCAGTAACAACGCTGTTACCGAAACATCACACTATTTATTTATTTGGATTTAGTCATTACCTTGTGGTTTATAAGACCAAATTTTAGAAATCCTTATAAAAAATTGGGAGTTTTTTTTTTTTTCACTTCACTCTATTTCTAAAAAGAATATTGATGTGTATCTGGAGTTAACAACGAGGAAATGGATGAGGGCATACAGAAATGTTGAATAAATAAACAGATGACCTCCCAATGGTTTCCTACTTCGAGGGGTCAAGTGAAAGGCCAATCTGGGACAGGAAGCAATTTACTCATACTCCCCTTTTATTACTCCAGCTCTCTATGCTGCTGCTGCGGCCATTATGCAAATTTGGTAAAATGAGAACTTTAAAGTAAGTACAAGTTGAGCGGAAGCAAGTTTTAAACTATATTTTGGCAATTTAGTGTTCTGAGAGTTGAATAACTTATTTCTTTACTTATTGCGCAGGTTCAGGCCATAATAATCATGGTGGATGATTAGGGACTGCTCTTTTCAAAAGCTTTTATTTAACTTGTTTACTGTACACCACAAGTCTTCACATGTTTAGAATACATCTCCAATCTCTCTTCACATCTATAGCTTTGCTCTTACAATTCCCTTGCGCTCATGGACTTTAACAAGAATCATTTGAAAAGCAATATTCTCATGCCTAGCAATGGCTGCAGCCTTGCAGAAATTTGACCCAGAACAGCAGCTTTACACACCCAAGATAGAGAATATTGGAACTGCTGTGATAGAGATGCATGGAGACATCTGAAGCTCTTCATTGAACACAACAACATTTGAAATCCAATTTTGTTTTTAAAGAATTAAAAAAATGTCCAATACAAGATTTGACCCCAAGAATGGGCTTGTTCAAAATAGTCATGGTGTAACATCCACACCAGCCCCCTGTTGAGTGATAAAGTGAGGCTACTCAGCCTAGCTCCAGTTCTGAGGAAAATTACTTGTGCGGCAGGTATAAAACAACTTGAGAAATTACATGGAACAGAATGTTTGAGGAAGTTACTCGCACAATACTGCATGCACAAGTCGAACAATTGAACAATGTAGGAGAGATTCAACTATCTTTGGAAACAATTATTGTTTTTCTATTTCAAATAAAATATTTTTGTAATGTTGATTTGGTACAATCAATTTGGATTATAAATTAGAAAAACAAGATAATAAGACCAAATATATAAATAGTTATGTTTTGGTAACAATACTGATGCCACCCAACACACTATTCATCTATTGGAATTTATTTTAAATACAAGGTAATAAGACCAAATCCAAATAAATAATTAACTAACTAAACAAATAAGTTATAAAACTATTTTAGAGGCGTAATATTCTTTTTAAAATAAAACAATTTCTACTGTCCTTGCTGCGATGGAAAAATTAAAGGGAGGGCCTGGCTCATCAGTGGTGAACCCTCCCAGCGGTTTCGCCAGTTTAATCTACCATACCGCTGTTATATTGCATTTTTGGAACTTCCTAAGTTCCTAATAACAGCGGTATGGTAGATTAAACTGGCGAAACCGCTGGGAGGGTTCACCACTGATGAGCCAGGCCCTCCCTTTAATTTTTCCATCGCAGCAAGGACAGTAGAAATTGTTTTATTTTAAAAAGAATATTACGCCTCTAAAATAGTTTTATAATTTGATAACAGATGGCGCTCTAGTACATCGTAAACAAATAAGTATTTATTTGGATTTGGTCTTATTACCTTTTGTTTATAATCTATAATCCAAATTGTGCCTTATCATGAATTTATTTTTATTAACTTGTGTTTTGTAATGTCTTTATTACTGCACTGAAAACAAATATTGGGAAGGCCCCCGGGTGTGGACAGTTCACCTTAATGGTCCTCCTCCCCCACAAAGACAATACCAAGTTAACCTATTTCTTTTACAGTAGCCAACTACCTCTACATCTGTAAAGGACAACACCTAGTTGCAGAGACAAAGAAAGTATCCTTTAGGCAGAAGTGTCCTCTAACCTGAGAGGGCAACTAAAAAAAAAAAAAGAGGTTAAAATTGTCTTTTATAGAGAGGTGTCCTCTAGCAGGAGTGTCCTGGGGAAGTTTGCTCTAATGTATCCTTTGTAGAGAGGTGTCCTCTAGTGGGAGTGTCCTCCCAGGGAGGTTGTTCTACTGTATTCTTTATAGAGAGGTGTCCTCTAGTGGGAGTGTCCTCTCAGAGAGGTTGTTCTACTGTATTCTTTATAGAGAGGTGTCCTCTAGTGGGAGTGTCCCTCCCAGGGAGGTTGTTCTACTGTATTCTTTATAGAGAGGTGTCCTCTAGTGGGAGTGTCCTCCCAGGGAGTTTGTTCTACTGTATTCTTTATAGAGAGGTGTCCTCTAGTGGGAGTGTCCTCTCATGGAGTTTGTTCTACTGTATCCTTTATAGAAGGTGTCCTCTAGTGGGAGTGTCCTCTCATGGAGTTTGTTCTACTGTATCCTTTATAGAGAGGTGTCCTCTAGGAGGAGTGTCCTCAGGGAGGTTGTTCTACTGTATATAGAGGGTGTACTAATGTTTAACCATAAAGAACATTAGAAACAATCAAGTAACTTAAACTGTATAGTATATGCGTTTCAAAATATAGTACAATTCTTATGTTGACTGCTCGTTACGAAGATGTAATTTGGATTTGATTTTGTTTTACTTACAATTTTTTTTTCAATCAAATCCAAAACTCACTTTATTGGTGATCACAGTACAGTAGAACAACCTCCATGAAAGAGAGGACACTCCCACTAAAGGAACACCTCTCTATAAAGAACAGTCTTCATCGCCGAAATTACTCTGTGTACTGATGAGGCACAATTTAGATTATAGATCTTTACAAGGTAGTAAGACCAAATCCAAATAAATAGTGTGTGATGTTTCAGTAACAGCACGTTATTACCATCAACAGACAAAAGTACTGAATGTAGTAGTTTCCTTCAGTACATTTGTCTGATGATGGCAACAACACTGTTACCAAAACATTACACACTATTTATTTGGATATGGTCTTACTACCTTGTGTACCATGTATATTTATTAGTTGCTCTAAGGCAATAAGACATACTCTCTGTTAAGGTCACTGTGGCTCTGCAACTAGATATTGTTATTTATAGATGTAGAGGTTCTATTGTACGCTATGTGTCAGGAGCTATATCACTGGGTGGCTCACATGAGAGATTTACACAACCCAACCAACATGCTGAGAAGTTACTCACGTAGTACGGCATGGTCGGGGAAGGTAAGTTGTTCCAATGCGGCATGGGAGGAGAATAGAGCTAGCTCTCCAGAGATAAGCTATCATCTGTGGAATGGAGGTTGCATTAAGTGTAGATGAGGTGCTGATAACCCAGAGTACTCAATACTGTGCGTGCGCCCACACTCTCAGTCTCTCTCTATTTGCATATCTAGTTGCATATGGGATTTTAGAAAACTATATGCAATTATGTAAAATATATATTCCCAGTATGTACTAACAATAAAAACTTAAGCCCTGGATGCATTATTGATTATATTAAATTATAAGTCAGGGTAAGAGTGGTTTATTGTATAAATATTTAAATATTAGATGTTGAAAAAAAGAAGTACAAGAAACTTAGCACTGGATGCATTATTGATTTATAAAAATAATCTAATTACATCAATGCTGATTGAATAGAGATGTCTCACTTGGGAAGTATCAAGTAGATCTGCAATAATCAATCTGTAGGCTCCCAATTAATGGAGGTTTACAGTATTCTCACAAAATAACAAGCTGACTAAAAAAAAAAAAATGCTGGCCAAATCCTAGAATTGACAAACTACATTAAACACATTCCTGTAAAAATACATAAATGCGGTAAGAAACAAAGAGTTGATTAGATTATAGATATAATTTAGAGCACTTTTAGTTGCCTTTGGGGAAGGGGGATAAATAAATTACACCTTTTTTAAAAGAATAGAACGGAAGAGAAAACATTGCTGATGCATTGTGCCATTCACCAGAATAAAAAAATCAACTAATCACTATTTTTAAAATTACTATATTCCACAAAAAGTAGCAAAAATAAAAAGATTAGTTGATATTCCTGATGATAGAAGGTGACACCCATCAGCAACATACAAACAATAACTCTGAAAGATATTACAGTCACCTTTATTGAAGACACACAAGATAACCAAGTGTGAACAACCTCTGTCTAAAATATATAGATAACCGGCAATATCAGATTTTCCACTTCCTTAAGTTTTTTTGTCCATGAGTGTATTTCAATAATTTGGAGTTTCTCTCTTGTTAGATTTTGATTAGAATCAAAGAGTTTAGAATTGTGGATGAAAATATAGTTGAGATGACTAAACAACTACTACCATGGAAGTGGGTTAATTGGCTTAGAGCCTGGCAGGGGATGAGGCCGTAGAAGTGGGTGGACAAATGGGATTAGAGATCTGACACAACCCCAAAAAAATACTGGAACCAACAGGAATAAATATTTTTATTATGATTGAGATTAATCCTGCTAGAAGTGTTGGATTTTTCACAAACAACACCATACAACATGTTCTATGTCATTTTTTCCATGGTGTTTATACACTCATAGAGACAAAACTTAAGGAAGTTGTACCTTTCAGCATGTATATCGGGATTCAGACAATAACTCTGAAAGATATTACAGTGATCTTTATTGAAGACACGCAAGATTACCAAAGTACGAACAAAATTGTCTCTGTCTCCAAAAAAAAATGACAACCAGCAGCATCAAAATATAAAACTTTCTCAAGTTTCGCTCATCATAAACAGTGTATGTGTTATGTAATTTTGACAATGTAGGTACATAATATGGGCTACATACACAATCCAAACATATATACATATGGCTGA
>CP092868.1:4172356-4186138 GCA_030710605.1 Cordylochernes scorpioides | reverse complement strand
GTTACTCGATTGTTTCTAATGTTGTTTATGGTTAAACATTAGTACACCATCTATATATAGTGGAACAACCTCCCTGAGAGGACACTCCCACTAGAGGACACCTCTCTACAAAGGATACACTAGAACAACCTCCCTGAGGACACTCCCACTAGAGGACACCTCTCTACAAAGGATACAGTAGAACAACCTCCCTGGGAGGACACCTCTCTATAAAGAATACAGTAGAACAACCTCCCTGGGAGTACACTCCCACTAGAGGACACCTCTCTACAAAGGATACAGTAGAACAAACTCCCTGAGAGGACATTCCCACTAGAGGACACCTCTCTACAAAGGATACAGTAGAACAAACTTCCTGGGAGGACACTCCCACTAGAGGACACCTCTCTACAAAGGATACATTAGAGCAAACTTCCTGAGGACACTCCTGCTAGAGGACACCTCTCTATAAAAGACCATTTTAACCTCAATTTTTTTTTGTTTTAGTTGCCCTCTCAGGTTAGAGGACACTTCTCCCTAAAGGATACTTTCTTTTTCTCTGCAACTAGGTGTTGTCCTTTACAGATGTAGTTGGCTACTGTGTGTGTGTGTCTAAGAAATAGGTTAACTTGGTATTGTCTTTGTGTGGGAGGAGGACCATTATGGCGAACTTTCCACACCCGGGGGCCCTCCCAATATTTGTTTTCAGCGCAGTAATAAAACACAATAAGAACAAATTCCAATAAATAAATAGTGTGTTGGTGGCATCAGCATTGTTACCAAAACATAACTATTTATATATTTGGTCTTATTATCTTGTTTTTCTAATCTATAATCCAAATTGATTGTACAAATCAACATTACAAAAATATTTTATTTGAAATAGAAAAACAATAATTGTTTCCAAAAATAGTTGAATCTCTCCTACATTGTTCAACTTGTGCATGCAGCATTGTGCGAGTAACTTCCTCAAACATTCTGTTCCGTGCAATTTCTCAAGTTGTTTTATACCTGCCGCACAAGTAATTTTCCTCAGAACTGGAGCTAGGCTAAGTAGCCTCACTTTGTCACTCAACAGGGGGCTGGTGTGGATGGTACACCATGACTATTTTGGACATTCTTGGGATCAAATCTTGTATTGGATATTTTTTTAATTCTTTAAAAACAAAATTGGATTTCAAATGTTGTTGTGTTCAATGAAGAGCTTCAGATGTCTTTATGCATCTCTATCACAGCAGTTCCAATATTCTCTATCTTGGGTGTGTAAAGCTGCTGTTCTGGGTCAAATTTCTGCAAGGCTGCAGCCATTGCTGGGCATGAGAATATTGCTTTTCAAATGATTCTTGTTAAAGTCCATGAGCGCAAGGGAGTTGTAAGAGCAAAGCTATAGATGTGAAGAGAGATTTGAGATGTATTCTAAACAGCTGAAGAGAGACATGTATTATAAACATGAGAAGACCTGTGGTGTACAGTAAACAAATTAAATAAAAGCTTTTAAAAAGAGCAGTCCCTAATCATCCACCATGATTATTATGGCCTGAACCTGCGCAATAAGTAAAGAAAAAAGTTATTCAACTCTCAGAACACTAAATTGCCAAAATATAGTTTAAAACTTGCTTCCGCTCAACTTGTACTTACTTTAAAGTTCTCATTTTACCAAATTTGCATAATGGCCGCAGCAGCAGCATAGAGAGCTGGAGTAATAAAAGGGGAGTATGAGTAAATTGCTTCCTGTCCCAGATTGGCCTTTCACTTGACCCCTCGAAGTAGGAAACCATTGGGAGGTCATCTGTTTATTTATTCAACATTTCTGTATGCCCTCATCCATTTCCTCGTTGTTAACTCCAGATACACATCAATATTCTTTTTAGAAATAGAGTGAAGTGAAAAAAAAAAAAACTCCCAATTTTTTATAAGGATTTCTAAAATTTGGTCTTATAAACAACCACAAGGTAATAAGACTAAATCCAAATAAATAAATAGCGTGATATTTCGGTAACAGCGTTGTTACTGAAATGTCTCACTATTTCTTTATTTGGATTTGGTCTTATTACCTTATGGTTATAATCTATAATCTAAATTGTGCCTTATCATTGGTCTTATAACCTTTTGTTTCTAATCTATAATCCAAAAATTGTGTACCGTACCTTATTATAAACATGTATTTCTTTGCACCACAGATTTTTAATTGTGTGTTTAATTGTGACTGGTCCTCTTTTTTCACTCCCTATCTCTGCTGTTGATTATGTTTGTTTATTTCAAGCGGAGTAATGTGAGACTGAGAAGTCTTTTATGGGTGGAAATTCTGTCGGGAGGATATTGATTTAAAGAGACAAAGGTCACCTCTCCCGTCAAAATAGACGTCAAAACTAGACGCCATCTATTGACCGTCACCGCAAACTAGCGGTCTTGGGTCAGTGACAAAGCCACAACACCAGCTTTGGCAAACTGAAGCTTGTCCAGTTTACAGTTTCTTTCTAAGAGGCCAGCTGGCCACCTTCTAACTACGTATTACCTCAGCAACATGAATTATCTTAACTATAAAGTGATTTCATGCCATCTATATGTACCTCTACAACAGATCTATAAGTCCATAGATTCACTAAACACCCCTAAGCTGGATTCCATAGTAAATACAGGGTATATACCAATCCAATACAATAGTAGAGTGGTCTGGAGATTAATTTGGTGAAACTGCTGAGAGGGTTTACCACTGATGAGCCAAGCCCTCTCATTCAATAACTTGTTGTTGTTGTTTCTTATCCCCTTGTGTAAAGATTGCACGAATTCCATGAGTTCATGATCTCATGGAATGGGGTATAGGAGTGCAGCTTTCGTTGATCTTGGCACCATGATCCAGGCAATTCAATAACTTATATCATTGCAGTAAGCTCTGTAGAGATAATAGTTGATGATATTATTGAAAAGAAACACATTGCCAGTAAATTTATTTGCTACAAATTTTATAATTATATAGACATATATACAGTTAAACCTGCCTATAGCATCCCCTCTTAGGACACACCAAAATAGGGTGCTATAGACAGGTCACTTTTAATGTCAAATCGCATCGTACTTTGTATTTAAATTTGGGCGCTATTTAAAGGAGGCGCTATAGACAGGTTTAACTGTATATGTATATATAGATGGCAATTGAATTTATAAACTATTATCTGCAGATTTTTTTTTCTTAGAAATCTTTTATTAGATGATTTAAGAAACTCTTTGTTCAAAATTGTCTTTTTTTTTTTTTTTTTAATTCAGTTATTTAATTGTGTTTCTCCAAAAAAAAATTGTTTTCTCATTTTAATATAGATCATTTTAAATCATATCAACATAAGGTAACAAGACCAAATCCAAATAAATAAAGTGTAATGTGTCGGTAATAGTGTTTGTTACCATGATCCGACACAAAAGTACTAATCTTCTTTCTTATCTCCACTCAATCACACTTGTAAAGCTTGAAACTTTTGATGGTGTCTGCCGGGGAAGAGTAGAGCTCATCAATGGATGAGTCAATACAGTCAATAATATGTCTTGGGGTTGCAGGCTGACACTTAGTACATACAGTCGAACCTCTTTAATTCAACACCCCAAGGGATCAGAGCTTTTGGTTGAATTAAAGGAAGTGTTAAATTAAGGTGAGATGATTAGCTAATCATCTAACTAGCTAAAATAATATATATATTTTTTATAAATAGCTTTGTAATATAAATTAATGATATTAATTGAAACCATTGTGTGTGTACTTTTTTATATTTATTTTTTATTTTCATGATTAACTTTTAGTATCTGGGACAAAATGGCAATAATACATATTTTCGAAACAAATAATATTTTATTCCAATTGAATAATAGTTGAAAGAAAATAAATATGGAAAATAAAACGAAAATTAAAAAATAATTTTTGAAAAGAATCAAGATTAAAAAAAATATATTTTATAGATGTCTGTTTTTTCTCTGAAATCCTATTCAGGATGTATTCCAGATAGTCTATTTTTAAAAGACATGCATGCCTTTCTTCCTCAGAAATGTCTTTTAAATAACAAAGAGTTTTTATTGTATTAAAGGCATCCACTGCCGCTGCAGGTGTTATTGATGTTTTGTTTAAATCTTTTTCTGTTGGCTCTACCTCTTCATCTTCTTCTTTTCCCATTACCTCCTTTACAATTTCTTCAATGGACTGTTCCCCAGCAACTTGCACATCTTTATCAACTTCCAAGAAGTCAATATAGTTGACATCAATGGCTTGATGTTTTTTTAATGCCTCAAAACATCTGTTCATTTCTTCTTCAACAACTTCTTCCATTGCTTCATCCATCACAAATCCTGAATGAGAAAAACAATTTTTTATTGTGGAAGAACTAACCCCAACCCATGCAGCCTCTAGCCAGCTAATTGCAAAGAGTAAATGAACTTGAGCATTTTTTTTTCTTCCATGCAAGTGAGAAGATACGTTATCATTCGTTTCCTATATTGGTCTTTTAGGGCTTTAATGATACCCATATCACAGGGTTGTAATGCACTTGTAGTTAGGGCGGGCAAAAATCTTATTTCAATGTTCTGTAACCCTTCAGGTATTTGGTGGGCTGGGCAATTATCTAAAATTAATAAAATTTTTCTTTCTCTTCTTTTGAATATTTGGTCCAATTTTTTCAGCCAATCCGTAAAAATTGCCCCAGTCATCCAGGCTTTTTTATTAAAATGATAATTTGAGGGAATATTCATGCCATAGAAGCATCGTGGTCTTCTATATTTCCCAATATAAAGTAAAGGCAGTTTTTCACTTCCATCCATATTACAGCATACCAACACTGTAATTCTCTCTTTAGACTTCTTACCCCCTTCACATTTCTCACCTCTGATAGTCATTGTTTGATTAGGCAAAAGTTTCAGCATTGAAAATGTCCTGTGGGCTGTATTTAGCTAAAAGTGAAGGAATAATCCCACCTTTCCAAGTGGCTACACTATTGGCATCCACACTTCCAGCTTCTCCATGAAGTCGTTTAAAAGCAATATTCCTTCTGGCCTTAAACTTTTCTAGCCAGCCATTGCTAGCTTCAAAATTATCTTGACCCATTTTCAAGGCCAAGAGTATAGCCTTTTCTTTCAAGATATTGCCATTTATGGCAAGTTTCATGGCATTTGCCTGCCTTATCCACCTAAACAGGGCTTCTTCAATCTCTGGGAATTCCCCGTCATGATCACGTTTCAAGGTAGAGCTAAAATTAGATTTTAAAAAGGCAGATTTTATGGTGAATTTATTTTTAAAAATTGTGCTAATGGTGGACCGTGGAATATTTCTCCCTCTGGAAACTTGACTATGTGATTTTCCTTGTTCTATTTCTTCTATAATTTTCATTTTTTCCACATAAGTGAGCTGCTGATACTGACTACGTTTCCAATTTTTTTTGGCAGAACCTGACATTCTTGCCCCACTCATTTATTCAAATTAACACAGAATATTGAATTAAAATGTTATCATAATCATTGTTGGATCATTTTATAAAGATTTATTTATTTAAAAAGAAATTATTTATAAATTTAAAAATAGCTAAAATATTTCAATGTTAAAAATAAAAAAAATAAAAATTATTATTAGTTAGCGCATGATGCCGAAATTCCCGCGTAAAAAAACAACAATAACATCCGCGAAATTGCGCAACGGCACTGCAAAGTGAAACTTAAACTAACCAGAAACCAAAAGTGCGCAGGCGCGATCCGATCGGCGCCCGCCGTAATACCGTTTAGCGGTAAAGTTGCATGTAAAATAACATTCAACTGTCGAAATTCGAATTTTAAAATGGTCGAACTATCGGAACTGTCGTATTATCGATACTGTCGAATTACGGTTTGTTATTTGATAGGCCGGAGGTCGGGACATCGGAACATGGTCGAATTATCGCCGAGTGTCGAATTGGGGTGTGTCGAATTAACGAGGTTATACTGATGTAAATGTATGTATGTAAATATGTAAAAGTACTAATGATGGTTGAAAACGCTGTTACCAAAACCTTGCACACAAATTATTTATTTGGATATGGTCTTGTTACCTTGTGTTTATAATCTATAATCGAAACATAAATCATGTCAAGGATAATTGGAAATAAAAGCTATAAACATTGGTAAAAAAAAAAGAAGAAATTAATTTTTTCAAATGTTTTCTTCAGCCCAATGTAATATATTGGCAAAGTTAAAAAAATAAGAGAGAGAAAGCTGTACAAGTTGTTATAAAAGGGAGACAGATTTATGGGGAGAGAGACTGCTGTCTAGCTACTTTTTTCTCCCTTCTTTCCCCAATTATCCCTGATGCTGATTTATGGGCAGACAACCGACCCTATTGGTGGAAAGAGGAGTTTACAGCCGTGTTAACATGGTCCTCCTATCTCCAGTGTTGAAGCAATCAAATTTATTGGGGGTCAATCTATTTCCTTACCTCTTGGAATTTGCATTTTTTCCAATAATTTAGGGTTTTTTTTGTGGTTTTTTACTTACCTAATAACTTCTCAACAAAAAGTACCACCAAAATCTGTATAGTGTTGGGTCAGAAGACCATTCCATCCTTGTCAAGGGGAGTGCTAACTGTCCCCATCTTTTTTTTTTTTTAAACACTTCTAACTCTTCTTCAACACTTCCAACTAACTTCTCACACAACCAATTGTAAATAATTTTATATACAGTAGAATCTCCATGAGAGGACACTCACGCTAGAGGACACCCCTCTATAAAAGACAGTTTTCATTTACAAAATTACCATTTTTACTATTTTGACACTCTCCGGTAAGAGGATACCTCTCCCTAAAGGAAACTTTGGTTCTGCAACTAGGTATCCATAAAAAAAACAAAATATACCAGAAGCTCTCTCTTTAATTCAACACACCAAGGCATAGCTGATTCCTTTTAAATTAGAGTTGGTTTACACAAGCTAATATAAGAGCAAATAAGTAAAATTTGTATTTATTGATAGCATATTCAGACTCCTATAGAGTGTATTTGCTGTGGTAGCATTAACACTTATTGATTTGATCATTTTTTCTAAACACCTTTATTAGCCTACAAGAAAATAAGACCTAATCCAAATAGTTTAATAGTGTGTGACATTTCGGCAACATCATTTCACCATCATCAGACAAATGAATAAAAATAAATAAAAATAATTTTTTTTTTTATTCTTTTGTCTGATGATGGTGACAATGCTGTTGCCGAAACGTCACACACTAATACATTTTTTGGATTAGGTCTTATTTTCTTGTATTATAATCTATAATCCAAATTGTGTTTTATCATCTTTATTAGCATCTTTCTTCTGCAATGGTGTAGTAGAGGTACTGCGGGGCCTGTTGCAGCTCTGGACCTTTGAAACTGTACTTCCTTGTATGCAGATTGTGTCCATTGAAGTCCGGCAGACAATCCTTCCATTATTCTCCCCCCCACCACATACACACACCACTCTTAGAATGGCAACCCTCCCCCCCTCTCCTGCCCATATTTTACCCCCGTTGAAAATTGGGCTTCCTTTTTTTAACCCCCCACCACCCCCTATAATCACCATTCTGTTATCATTTTAAACAGTTCCTTCTTTAAATATATTCAATTAGCTTTTCTATAGAGAAGTTAGTTCTCTGTAAATTTGACCTTTTTTTCTTTAGGTTTGGTGTAGAGCTTTTTGCATCCCTCTATTCTGATATTGCATACTGTTGGGTAAACTTGCTTTTTTTTATTTCTCTTGTTACTCCTCACTGCCTCTAAATATGAATTTAGTCTTGGAGGAGAATTTTTTGTTGGGAAGTCCTTGGAAGATTGTACATACTGGTGCTAAAGTTAGAAATATACAACAATTCTTTCAAAAGGACAATCTGCCTATAAAGATGCCGCTGTGATATACACTCATAGACAAAGTTAAGGAAGTTGTACCTTTTACCATTTTGTTGCTCCATGGATTCAGAAGAGGACATCCATACGGACAAGGCACCTCAGTTAGCCGGTATTGTGATCATGGTGCACAGACCGATCTGATTTGCTCCATGAACAAGACACCACCACCACCTTTTCGCATGTATATCGGGATTCAGCCAATAACTTTGTGTTCAATAACAGTGACCTTTATTGAAAATACATGAGATAAAAAAAAAAGAAAAAAAATTGCCTCTGTCTCCTTAGAAAAAAAAAAAAAAAGACAACCAACGACATCAAAGACTTTCCTCTCTGGTAAGAGGACACCTCTCTCTAAACGATTTTAGCTTTGCAACTAGGTGTTGTCCTTTACAGAGTTCTACTGTAGATAAAAGAAGAGAATTGATGAAAAATTTACACTATTGAGGTATGTGCGCAAATTCACAGTGTGACAAGACCCAATCCAAATAAGTAAATGATGTTTCAGTAATAATGTTGTTATACTGAAACATCCCGTATCACACAGTTACTCATTTGGGTTTTGTCTTGTTTCCTGCCATATCATATCTATAAATATATTGTGTGCTATATCATTGTTTATATTAAAGATGATTGAGATATTTGTAAAGGAGAAATTCCCTCCAAAAATAGAAATTTTCCACATGTTGTATATTAATGTCCAGAATGTTGTTGCAGGAAACCATGGAGAATGACGGGGTGGCTGCGACAGAGATGGACGAGGCAGAGTTACAGCGGCAGTCGTGGCGTCCTCCCGATATTGAGCAGGATGTGAAGGAGATGGAGAGGCGCAAGAGGGTGGAGATGATCATGAACAGGTAATACATCTGATAATGTTCTGATCATTCAGTACTTTTGTCTGAAGATAATAATAATGCTATTACCGAAACATCAAATACTATTTATTTATTTGGATTTGGTCTTATTACCTTGTGTAGGTAATATATCTTGTACCTACCCCTGCATGTGTCCCTCTAGGTAGATACCCTAGATCTATCTACTCATATTCTAGTCCCATATTAGAACCTTATTGGGGAAGTAAAGAAAATCTCTTTGAAAATTAGAATGCCACATTTTACATATTTGTTCCACCCAATTCTCTCCTCTCTGTTATCACAAATTACTATCGAAAGAGGCAATCTTCTTTATTATTATTGTTCCTAGTACTCATGGTACAGGCCAAGATGTCGTTGTTTCTTATCCCAAAATTACACAAATTCCATGTGTTCATGCTCCTCAAGCTGTTTGATGCAGGCCATGATAATCATGGTTGGTAGGATTAGGCAAATGCTTTAACTGTAAGTGCACCACATGTCTACATTTGTGGAAAGCAGTTTGACTTTTGCACTCACAAGAAACAATCTTGAGATGTTGTTGTTACGAGTGAAAGAGGTTTATTGCTTAGTTTGGAGGCTATTGGTAAAGAGAGGATACTTGGTGTTTCTCCAACTTTGCATATTACATCCTGGTTGAGACCATACTGTTATCTTATCTCAAACCCGGGAATCTCATTGCACCAGTTCACGGTCAAGAACATTCCTTGTTTGTTATCACTCTCTCTCTCTCTCTCTGTGTTGGCAGATATAAATAAAAAATAAAATAGTAAAATTAGTAGTTGAGCTCTTGTGTGATCATGTGTTTAGGTAGGTTAGATTAATGTGGCACAACCATATTTATAATGATACACAAGTATGCATATAGGATGCCTGCTGTGCGTGCAACTCAATGTTGCACAGAGAGGAATCCTATCTAATGGAATAACCTCGATGACAGCTATAAAAACAAAGGTCACATCTCCCGTCAAAATAGATGTCAAAACTAGAGGCCATCTATTGATCATCCCTGCAAACTAGAGGTCTCAAGTCAGTGAAAAAACCACAACACCAGCTTTGGCAAACTGAGAAGCATACAGCTGAAGACCAAGGTTTCGGACTAATGGCCCTCTTCAGTCCAGAGCAGACTATTTCAGTAAGTGATCCAATGGAATCTTCACAATCTGCCAAAGAGGTGTTTAACTGGCAAAGTGGCTAGGCCAAAATATAGAGGAATATTTTTCCAGGAGGATCAGTTTTGACGGGAGTTGTGACCATTATTTATATAGTCCACAATATCCTCCAGGAAAAATATCCATCTATAGATGATCCTACAATATCAGCTTGCATGATCAGGAAATGTATAAACACAAAGTAATAAGAACAAATCCGATAAAGCACAATTTGGATTATTGATTATAATACAAGAAAATAAGACCTAATCCAGATAATTTAATAGTGTGTGACGTTTCAGCAACAGCATTGTCACCATCATCAGACAAAAGAACTCTTTATTCTTTTGTCTGATGATGGTGACAATGCTGTTGCCGAAACGTCGCACACTATTAAATTATTTGGATTAGGTCTTATTTTCTTGTAAGAACAAATCCAAATAAATAAATAACAAAAACACACACTATTTATTTATTTATTTGGTTTTGGTCTTATTACCTTGTGTTTATAATCTATAATACAAATTGTGCCTTATCAGGAAATGTAGTTTTCAATGAGTCTCAGTTTTTTCCCTTCACCATACAATGGAACACATTGTTCTATAATGGCAACTTGGTTAGAGCATCATAATTCTAAAGTCCCTAGTTCTAATTCCAGATTATTTTATTACTTTGTGGTTATAAAAAATGATTTCCAACACACATAGTTCCTATCTACAGTTAAACCTGTCGCCCCCTCTTGGGACTCACCAAAATAGGGTGCTATAGAGAGGGGGTGATATAGACAAGTCACTTTTAATGTAAATCGCATCGTACTACGTATTTAAATTAGGGCACTATAGAGAGGAAGGCCCTATTTAGAGAGGGCGTTATAGACAGGTTTTAATTGTATATATAAAAAAAGTACAGATTGGATAAAAAAATTACCAAAATGTTGATTCATAGCATGCCAACCAGGATACTAAAGTTGAAATAATATAGATTTCCTATTATATATATATATTCATAATATATTATTGAACGTTTTATGCCTCGTTGAAGGTTGTTGGTGAGCTGCCTTTGATCCAATATGTACCTTTTTATATAAATATTCACACATTATTGACTGTATTGACTCATCCATTGATGAGCTCTACTCTTCCCCGGTAGACACCATCAAAAGTCTCAAGCTTTACAAGCTTGATACCTTAGTGTGATTGAGTGGAGATAAAAAAGAAGAAGATCTAAATATTCAACTTTGGATAGCCATTTCCTCAAAACAATAGCCACGATACACAACAGTTATTGAACCATCTAGGTGTGATGAGGTACAATTTGGATTTGTAGATGAGAATTGCTAGCTATAGGGAACATGTTATTACCATCTTCAGACGAGAAGAATCTAATAAGGATCTATAAAAATGATGCTCTCATTCAAAAGTTTCAGTTGCCTTTTGATTCTTGTAAGAATATAGGGATACTCCCTCTTGTGTTTATTTAGGTGTGTGCACCACATGTCTACACATGTGTGGGCGGCACAATAGGATTTAACATGTTATCTGGATGAAAGAGTTTCACTGGACTGGGTGCATCATTTCTCTCACTACCTCCAACGGTCTCTGACAGAAAGGTATGGCTAGGCAATAGGCCAGGCTAAGAAAAGATAGCCAGACCATGCTAGTTGGAAGACTAGACTAAAGAAAGAATGGCTAAGAATGATGGCTAGACTAAGAAGGTTTGAAAAGCCAGGCTAGGCTAAGAAGGTCGGACAAGCCAGGCTAGGCTAAGAAGGTCGGACAAGCCAGGCTAGGCTAAGAAGGTCGGACAAGCCAGGCTAGACTAAGAAGGTTGGACAAGCCAGGCTAGACTAAGAAGGTTGGACAAGCCAGGCTAGACTAAGAAGGTTGGACACGCCAGGCTAGACTAAGAAGGTTGGACAAGCCAGGCTAGACTAAGAAGGTCGGACAAGCCAGGCTAGACTAAGAAGGTTGGACAAGCCAGGCTAGACTAAGAAGGTTGGACAAGCCAGGCTAGACTAAGAAGGTTGGACAAGCCAGGCTAGACTAAGAAGGTTGGGCAAGCCAGGCTAAGAATGATGGCTAGACTAAGAAGGTTGGGCAAGCCAGGCTAAGAATGATGGCTAGACTAAGAAGGTTGGGCAAGCCAGGCTAAGAATGGTGGACAGGCTTGTCTAAGAATGATGGCTAGACTAAGAAGGTTGGGCAAGCCAGGCTAAGAATGATGGCTAGACTAAGAAGGTTGGGCAAGCCAGGCTAAGAATGATGGCTAGACTAAGAAGGTTGGGCAAGCCAGGCTAAGAATGGTGGACAGGCTTGTCTAAGAATGATGGCTAGACTAAGAAGGTTGGGCAAGCCAGGCTAAGAATGATGGCTAGACTAAGAAGGTTGGGCAAGCCAGGCTAAGAATGATGGCTAGAATAAGAAGGTTGGGCAAGCAAGGCTAAGAATGATGGCTAGACTAAGAAGGTCAGACAAGCCAGGCTAAGAATGATGACCAGGCTAGACTAAGAATGATGGACAGTCCAAGCATTATGTTGCGGCTGTGGTGGGTCCAAAGTGACCCGTCATCCAGCTACTGGAAGACTGCCTCATCATTCCATATGGTCAGAGACCTCTCTCACCTCCGGCTGTGAATACAGATGAGTGGCCAGCACTGACTCACCCAGCAGTCTGGAATCCCCAGTTGAGATGAGAGTTTTAATCAAGGGCGTTCACACATCTTCTTTGAATGTTAACCTTATAGCCAGGGCTAAGTTCATCTATTTGACATGCAAAGGTCTCTTTACATTACTTTCGAGGCTTATTCCCTGAAAAGAAACTTGAACTGTGTAAAGCAACTTGTGCTATATTGTATGACCCCCCATTTCAGCAAATACCTTCCTTAGTGGCACACCATGTTTGAAAATGGGCAGAAAGTAGTTCAACTTTGCACTTGGAAGTGTTGATTCCTGCTGACCACTAAATTTGCTGGAAACTTTTATAGAAGTCAGGTTTCTTTCTAGAGTTATTGATAGACAATTTGACAATTAAAATAATTTTATTGACATCTTGTCAATACATTCAAAGAGCCCAGTCTTCACTATTTAAAAAAAAATCATAATATGCATTATGTACACTATGTACAATGAACATGGCGCCTCTGCCAGCGCTGCAGAGTTTGGTGGAGAATCACCAGTGGGTCTCCAGCGACACCACGTATTTCGCGATCTACGAAGACTACGCAGATATCGTACTTCGCAGCTGAGGAGATGGTGATGGCGTGGTCCTCGAGACCAATGGGAAAGATCCAGGACTGCAGGTCCGGTTGATAGAGCTTTGAGATAATTTATAAATGTCAAGTCTGAATTCTTTATATACATATTTTCATGGGATCTGAAATGTACTTACAGTCACAGCCTTCTTTCAGTGTTCCACAATCAGGTACTCTATGAATTTTTGTTTATATTTTACTAAATTAGATAAAGCAATTCATATCCACACAATGTAATTGAAGACATAAAGTTCCAATTGTCCTGAATTCTTTAAAACGAAAAGAGCGATTATTATGGTGTAGATAAGGGGATACTCCAAAAGTTAACCTTTTTCCCCCCCCCTCCATTTTAAAGAAATAAAAGATTCAAGAAAATAAGACCTAATCCAAATAATTTAATAATGTATATTAAACACATTTAACATACTATTAGATTATTTGGATTAGGTCTTATTTTCTTGTATTATAATCTAAATAATCCAATTGTGCTTTATCAAGAAAAAAAAAAAAGAATTTGATGCAATCAAAGCTCTTAGTTCTCCAATGCAATTGTGGTATAAATATTGATCCCAATGTTTGGATAACCACTGGCTGTATAGTGATGATGGAAAGTTACATATCCTGCAATGCTATGCAAATATTGTAGGTGATATATATAT
>CP092868.1:4147223-4172256 GCA_030710605.1 Cordylochernes scorpioides | reverse complement strand
CAAGTAGACTGTAGGTACCATTTGACCTAGCGTGGGAATATTCTAGCATTCTGAAGCTAAGGTTGGGCCACCTGCCATGAAGGGCAACGTTCTCGGTAAACCGAGAGTGCGCCGGGGATTTGTATTTAGTCGGCAGAGTTAGGATGGCTGCTTATGGAGGACTGATCAGCGCCCCAAAGAATGTATTCGAAGTGCGAAGCAAAACGCCGGGATCGGTCGTTAAAAGACTTAGCGACCGTAAGTTCTTATATCCATTTCAAAGCTAGGACAGAATTACAGTCACCTAAATATTTCCCCAAAACAAGAGACAGATTCGGTTTCACATGGGTACTCACCAAGAAAAGAAGCAACATTCGACGCAGATGGGATTGGAGGAGGCAGTCTTTTTTTCCCAATATTTTGACATCTTCCGTTTAGCAAATCCGTTTAATAAATGCGTTAAAGCAGCTGCGGTAGAGCCAGCCTTGTAGGTATTTACATAGTTGCTTACTGTCCTCAAAGCTTATATCCATAGTATTCCCTAGATAATCTCACCAAGCATACATCAAAAGAGCAGCTATATAAACAAAACAGCTCGATTAAAAAACCAAGTATATCGGTCTATTCTTATTTAAACCGTTAGGAAGGTTCGCCACTAATGAGACCTCCCAATATGTTTCTCTATCGCAGTATAAACAAACACACACAGCGGGGTGTTGCTTTAACACACGGTATTCTTGATTGTTTGTATATGAGTTTATGCCAAGCCCTTTCTTTCTTCTCTCCCCTTATTTGATACATTGTAAATAACATTGCTGATTATTGTTACTATTATTCCTGTATATACCCTATTCTACTCGGATAATCTCTATAAGACAGAGGTCGGCAAACTTTTGAGTAGGAAGAGTGAAAAATTACAATTTACAAAATTTCAAAGATTTTAAAGAGTAAATAGTATTTTTTTAATTTTTAAATATTAAAAATGGTAATTTTGCAAATGAAAACTGTCCTTTGTGGAGAGGTGGTCCGCTAAAGGGAGGTTCTACTGTACCAGCATTTTATAACTCTAAAATAGACCGATTAGTTCGTTATTGGACTAATTTCCATAGACTTTGGATAGCCTACGGGTAAAACGATTATTTGGGCTTGCTTCCTGTGAAAACAAAAATTCCTAATGTTTTCTTGCCAACAATAAATAGTACTCGCATAAATAATATTTGAATATGGAACTTTATAAAGAGCTTCACATCCAAAGAACCGCATGTGACTCACGAGCCACGGTTTACCGACCCCTGGAATAGGACCAGAAGGTTTTAATAAATCTTGTTGCTGTAGCAATTTTTAGCAATTAAAAGAACTTTATTGACCTCTTGTCAATGCTTACACTCACAAAGAGTTAAGGTAAGAAATAATGAAATAAAACATTTACAATGTATGTATATATCAGGCGGAGCTCTCACTGAGGGGACGCCTGAATATTTTCAAGAACTAAGAGTTGCCTGGATTGTGGTCAGGTTTCTGCGGATTAAAGGATCCGCATCCCTAGCAAGCTCGAAGACTTTGTTGAGGAAATCAATAAGGATCGGCCTGTTTTCAGGCAAAAGGGTCCCATGGAAGGTGGTCTGTTCGGGATGCATGATCGCCCCGATGACATCTTGTTGCTGTAGTTATAACACAGGGATAACGAGGTAGACATATTCGGTGTGTGCAGCTTCAGTTCCTAAGGTGAAGGAAGGAAGGTACAGCGAGTAAACAACAGCGAAGCCCACACAATGGTCGACCAGCCGGCCAGGAAGAAGCAGCTCAGGATGATACTGCCTCCTATTCAGATCGAGTTGAATCAAGGCGGTGGTGGATAAAAAATAAAATGGAAGTTTTTCTTTTGTCTTTTCTGCCTCTTCTTACGGGAGCTTTTGTTTCCTTCTTGACTTACAATACCTCTGCGTTTTGTTCTTTTTTTTTCCCCATTCTCTTAAAGAAATCTTGAGAAGGGTGAAATTACGCGGGGGTACAAAGGCAGACATGTACATTGGGCCGCCGATAAAGAATGCTAGGCGTATACCGCGCCATTAATCAAGTGAAACAGAGATACTAGAAAATATATATTTATTAATTCTATTCAACTTTATATCTTACTATAGCGCTGAATGTGACACGCCCGGGGTTCTTCCCCGAAGTGAATGTTTACCCAACTAGAGTATTGTTTTAACCCACATATTAATTATAATCAATAATAATTATTATTACAGTCGAACTTGGATAATTCGAACCCCAAGGGACCATAAAAAAAATCGAATTATCCAAAAATTCGAATTAAAGATGTTAAATTATTTATATAGGAAATTCTAGGGACCAAGATAAATATTCGAATTAAAGAGGTTTTCGAATTAAAGAAGTTCGAATTATCCAAGTTCTACTGTATTAGCAGTTGTGTGGTGAGCAATAGTGATGATAGAAAATTACTACAGTAGAACTATCTCCCTGTAAAGGACAACACCTAATTGCAGAGCCAAGGGAGAGAGGTGTCCTCTTACCCGAGAGTTGCTAAATAGTAAAAATGGTAATTTTGCAAATGAAAACTGTCCTTTGTGGAGAGGTGGTCTGCTAGCGGGATGTCCGCTAAAGGGAGGTTCTACTGTACCAGCATTTTATAACTCTAAAATAGACCGATTAGTTCGTTATTGGACTAATTTGCATAGACTTTGGATAGCCTACAGGTAAAACGATTATTTGGGCTTGCTTCCTGTTAAAACAAAAATTCCTAAATGATTGATTCGGCAGTTTTTGACAGAGAGGGAGAGAGAGAGATTGAGATTGAAACTGATTTATTACAATGTCCATATAAGATTATATATATAGAGAGAGAGAGAGAAAGAGAGGAGAGGAGTAACAAACTTCGATTGAGCATTTCATTTAAGATGGAAACTCCGCCTTTGCCGGTCCCAAGCCCGGATGAAAAAGGAGGAGGGGGAGCAGTAACAAGCTCACTAAAAAACCTGGGTTCAGCTGGCCCGGCTGATAGTACCCTGTAAGGGCTCCTAATCCAGGGATATAGGATGAGCAACGTTTGTACTCCATGTTAGGAGCGGCTGCACATGGCGTCTGTTCCTCGTGTTAGAGGTGGCCATTTCTTTTGGAGCTAAGTCGGCCTGCTACTGAGTAGTGCTCCCAGTCTTAATGACAAAGGCAGACGCATTCTACTTCATCCAGTGTGAAGATAAGAAAGAAGAAGAAGATATTTAAGATGGATGCTATCTATAATAGAAATCAACGAAGAAACCTATTTATTTTGTAATTAGCTTTTAATCACACAATTCTCCTTTATCCCAAGTATTATCCAAGTGTGCCTCTGAGTTTTGAGTTATATGTACACAGTAGGTATATGAAGTATATCACCACCAAAAAATAAAATAAAAAAAACTTATACTTTCGATGGTCCGTAGAATTCAAATCAAATTTGCATATACCCTAGGGCATCAAATCCGACTTCTGCGGGAAAGAGAACAGAAACAAGAGTGACAGGTTCCATCACGGCAGTACAAAACTGGTGAAAGGAAAGAAAACATTATAACTTGAAGAAGTTCGCCCCCATTTACTTAAACAAGTGGAACCACATCAGTAGAAAGAAATACGACCTAAAAAATAAAATGGATAGAAAGAACTTTGCAGAACAAACTTGCTCTACTCCAGCACCCTGAAATTGAATGACAAAAACCTTCTCTGAGGATGTAACTTCCACGAGAGACCATCCAATGGCTACTGAGGCAACATCAGGTCCGCGAGGCTAAATCAAATGAATATACACAAAAGAACTACGACAACAAAAAATAGCTGCGTGTCCTGACAGGAAACATCATTTCGGAAACTTGGCCTCCGTCTGCTGAAAAGATAGGCTGCCCCAGTTCTTAAACGAAGTTGGTGTTAAAACACGGGTTTTCGATCCTTTGACACATGAATCACCCATTAATTGGGTCACATAATGGTTGTGAGAATCATTTCTCTCTCTCTCTCTATAGAGAATAAACCTTCACTAACCACACCTAGAGAAATATCATTTACTGATTAGAGAGATGAGTAGAGAGATTATTGAGTTGCACCTATCAGCCAAATTCAACTCTTTTATTATTTACCAGACGACATGTCAGCAACCATATTTATCAATAGGTTTCCAATCAACGAATTGTGGTGGTGGATGCAGAGCAAAACAACAACAAAACCTAAAAACTTCCTATTTAAAAAAAAAAACTAAAACACAAAACCAAAAAGGAAAACCATCCCCCACCCCCAGAAAAGAGTTAGGAAAGATTTACAAAATAGTTACGGCCATGTTAAAGGTTGTAGGTGGGAAGAAGAATTCAGTTTTTTACGCCAACTATTTATGATAGAGATTTTTTCTATTAAAAGCGGAGGAGATAAATGGAGGAGGAGCGGCCTTGTGTCCAGGAAGCAGCTCAAGGTCATGGCATCACTCTGCCGCTCTCCTGTCACATCGACGTTACCATGTTCTTCAATGGGGCAACTTCTACATATGAGCAAATATTATATAACAGCTTTCGATCAGAGGCCCTTTACCAGCTTGATGTATATAGTACAAGTAACCTTGTGTGACTCCTGGAGGCTACACAAGTCATGGAGTGCTCCCAGTCTTAATGACAAAGGCAAACGCAATCTACTTCACCCAATCATTATGGAGCTCTACAGACTTGATACCCTGATATGATTGAGTGGAGATAAGAAAGAAGAAGAAGACACAAGTCGCCAACTATCCGGCATGTATATGGGAGTAAATGTCTACGTTTTATTCGATATCTGATTGGCTTCTCACTACCACGTGGCTATAATCAGCCAATCAGCGGTGCAACGTTTCCTTAGCTCAGAGGTTACATTGGAAAACGAAATGTTTTAAGTCGTACGCCCCAAAGTTGGTTAAATTCTATAGTGAATTTATTAAGATCGTGGGTTCGATATATATTCTATAATTTTTATTTAAAACATTTTGTGTGTCATTCTATATTTGATTATATTCTCAAAATACAATGATCTATTTCAGGGTTGTGTATATTTAGGAAAATCATGTATGGATATATTGTGATCTTTAATAGCGCTTTGTATTATAGATATCTCTGTGACGCTTATTCTGTATTTGCATCTCCTTATACTGTAAGGGTCAAGTTTAGAAGCATCAAAGAAGAGTTCCATTTTATTCCACACAGACACATTCTTAGGTTGAATTGTTGTTTTAAATGTCCAATCGCGTGTGTGCAACGGACTAATTCTCTAGTTGACAAAACGTTTTTAAATATCGCGAAATTAAACGAAACTAACGTATTCCTGCAAGTTCTTCCAGGACATTTCAGGAACGACAGAAAAGGTCAACTGCTGAATGGACAACATTTGGTATCGGGATATATAGGGTTTGACATTCAGCTGCCATTTCCGTTGTTTTCCCCGACGGCGGTCATAAAGAAGACACCAGGCGCCGACGTCCTTCCATTTTATGGCCGTCCACCATCGACCCGTCTAGCTCTAAGACTACAGCTAGCTGTGGCGGTATACCCCAACATACACTGATATGGACTTAAGGAAGTTGTACCTTTTAGCATGTATATCGGGATTACAGACAATAAATATGAAAGATATTACACTGATCTTTTTTGAAGACACACAAGATAACCAAGTGTGAACAAATTTGCCTCTGCCTCCTTAAAAAAAAAAAATTAATAATAATAAACAGCCGTCGACAATAAAGAATTTGTCCATTAGTATATAACTTGGTTACGATTATTCATTATCAAAATAAAGAGTTTTCCTCGAAAAAGGGCGACTGCGGCTCGCTGAACCATCATCGGAAAAGAGTATGACAAAAAGGTAGAGGAGCAAATCGTTTTTTAACTCAATTAAGTACTCTCTCTCTCTCTCTCCCATTAAAGAGCATACAGAATAGTAACATATAACGAGAGGAATTGATAAAAACTCCATCATGAGTTACCGAAAGCTCGCAATCTGCCTACTGGATACCATGCCACATAGTCCCTGACTGAGGAGACTTTCCTTCTTGGCACGCTTCCATGGAAAGAAACCAAAGAGAAACGCCTTCATTCAGCACTTTTTTTTTTAACACCAACTTTGAAGAATCCACCAGAAGGGGTCGAGCACAGAACAGCAGCTTTCAGAGCTCTAGAGGCGCGGCGGGTTAACTTGATCAATCAATCAATCAATCAAGGATCGATCAAAGGGGGGACCAAGGGGCAGCGACCCGACATTGTTGCTGACGCGCGACCTACAATATGTAAATTAAAAAAACAGGAGTGGGTGCGTGCGCCCGGGTTGGGGAGGTAGAAAGGGGAGAGGGGAAAAAAAAATTTTTTTTGACCATTTCACCTTTCTCCGCCCACTATTATTATTTAGGTTGATACATTAGAGTTCGTTTTTTTTTTTTTTTCTGAGTACTTTTCACACGGCTGGGTAGGCATGGAATTATCGCATAAGCCCACCACTCTCGGTTAAAAAAGAAAGACAACATAGCCTTGTCTGTCCCACTGTCGGTGCCAGGATTACCATGGCACCACCATCGTTACAACAACGAATTGGAAAAGCTTCGGGATTGTATACCCGATTTAACTTTGTCGCGACGGAGATAAATTGACGGTGTCTATAAACCAAAGCGCCTATAAGTCTCTCCCACATTTTAAAGCTTTCAAAGAATACACGGTAGAAAAGGAGAGGACACCTCTCTACAAAGGACAGCTTTCATTTGCAAAGTTACCATTTTTACTAATTTGCAACTCTCCGCTAAGAGGACACCTCTCTCTAAAGGACACCTAATTGCAAAGCCAGTGTTCGACTGTATATTTATAGGATGGCGTTGTCATCCAGCCCTTGGCTGAAGAGCCAGCAAAGATAGGCTGAAAGATAAAGCTGTGTGTCTAGAAAAGAACTATTTTAAATAAATCAATGTTTTAAAGGACTGAAGTCTCTTGCGGCTGCTTGTGTATGTGAATGAATGTAAAGACGGACATATGGTCTCCCTTCTGCAGGATAATATGAATTTATGAGTTGGACATCCTAAACTACCGGCTCATATGTGCGTGAATAAAGGTTAGGAATAGAACATAAAGACCGTGAAAGACCGAGTGAGAGTGATGAAAGAAGAAAAAGGGGCTGTATGATATTGGTTAGCAAAGTCAGGATCATCGTGAAGCATTCACACCTAGATTTAACCACGGCAGAAATGAGCGACGGTGGTGGGCTGCAGTTCGGAGAAAGAAAAAACGCCGCGATGTACCTCTTCGATGGCAGAGGTCGGGTGAATTACGGGAGTCTCCTCACGTACACGGGGGGATCGTCTACTTCCTTCCTTCCGTACATCATCTTCCTGCTTGATACATCGTCATCGTAGATGTCACACCACAACTTCCGTACTACGCTGTCGTCACATTAGGGACCACCCCTGTGTCCATTGCTTTACTCCATTTACCCTATAATGAACCAGAGAGACCTACGACACACATTATACAGAGGAGGGACAACATATAACCTAACTTAAATCTTTCCCAGCAAACATCAGAGAGTGGAGGACATCAACAACGGTTCCACACACTCTTTGGAGAGAGAGAACAAACAAGAAGGATCTCTAGAATTTAATTACGGCGGACTAAAAACAGACAATTAAAAATACCACCACCACCAATAATAATAATAATAATATAGAAGATGGTTGATCTCTTTGGATCCCAACCCTAGAATACAATATTCCTAACAGATTGGAAAAACTTTATAAGCTTTTGTCCGCTACCAATGAATGTGAACCTATCAACCAAATTGTCCATCTAGTAAAGGAAGTTACACGGGCCTGGTGTAGAAACGGTTGGTTCTCCGGGGAGATGGAGAATTTAAATGATTTGACCCCAATCACACATACTATGGGTCGTCAAATATATATTTTAAAAGTGTGGCCGATATCTGAATAAAATGACACTGTGACCTTTCATCAGTTGAATAATAATATTTATCGTGTCTTTATTAGGAAAGAGAAGAAGAGGACGTGCTTGGCCTTAGGTCGCGAGCGTTGGCGGCGTGGGCGGCCGAAGGGTCACCAGACTGGTCAGGGTAAACACAGCTCAATTTGGACTCGAACATATCTTCTACTGGCCCGGGTCGAGAGTCCAGGCTTTGTCAATTATATGTGTAGTGTATTCAAGGTGTTTGTTTCCTGATCTTCATTAAAATGTTATTTATTTATACTTTTTTTTTTCAAACTATTATTCCCGTTTTTTCTTCGCCTCTAGTATGTTTACTACCACGATCCTTTTTTTCATTATCTGTGAACTACCTTAATCCATATTTTACTCCCTAAGCTTCCGCCTTTATTGAATGGTCGGTGTATGCCTTCCGTCGCCAGGATTGCCTGAATTGTAATAGAAGTTGTTAGTTAATAGAGGAGGAGCAAGAGTTAGTTCTCTAAGTTAGAACATAAATAGAGATTTTACCAATGTCCAACCAGCAAGTAATACTATCCAAATGGTTGCTCCGACACATCAGTACAAATTTCGAACTCCTACGCATGTAGACATGTCAGAAGCAGACTTCAACCTATCACCAACTACAGTACAGTACCTTAAGTATACTTGGATGAATATATTGCTGTCTGTTTTAATAGGGGAATATCTTTGTCCCCGTTAGCAAACTGTACACAGTACTCAGTGTCCTAGGACCAACTGACCATCCAGGGTGCCAAGAAACAAGAAGAGGTCGACCAGCCAGCCGGGCGTAGAGAGCAAACATCGCCGAACCGTCAAGTTCCAGGAAGAAGTGACAGCACAGCGTTGCCAGGTGTTGACTTAATCATCATCGGTCGGTGCTTCCTTCACTTCCTCAACTCTACCGCTACCACCAACCTCAGCGTGGACCACAGCAAGTTGGCGTGATGACAACCATGCGACCCTATGTAACTATGGATGGGGTTTAAACAGCCGTGTTTGCTGTCACCAGAGTGGTAAGATTCGAACATTCGACCATATATACATATGCGTCCTCCACTTCACATCAATCTACAGGAGAGAAGATTCTCAGCCACATCTACGTTGTAGATCCTTCGTAGAGATACATTCGTCCAGAGTTCCTTTTTGGAGAACCCTCCTCAACTTCATCTCCCTCTAACTCCCAGCTTCTCTCGAAATGGGCCACCAAAAAAAAAACCTAACATGCCATTTATCTCAAACACCACGGCACTTCTTGAAATACTCGACCGTTCGTGGCGTGGTCTGATTTAAGGACGACTCCCGTCTTGCGGAGGTTCCGAATCCTGTTAATCCGATTTTGCCGACAATCGATTCAAATTTTGTCAGGCCAAATGTCTTAAGCCCATCCATTCTTCCTCCTTACGATAACCGACCACCGGGGGTCGGTGGAAGGCTGGTTAAACCGTTTGGTTTCGACCACTACGACCCGGGTTCGATTCCCGCATTGGACACTTTTTATGTTTAAAAAAAAAAATGCTCCAATGGCCCCCCGATTCTTGCAAAAGTCCAACCCCACCAGCGAGTGCAAGTAACCAAACGGGGCTCTGGCACATTTGTAAGTGCAAAGTCGAACTGCTTTCACATGTGTAGACATGTGGTGCGCTTACAGTAAAAAGCAGTCGCTAACTACCCACAGTGATTATCATGGTCTGTACCACGTGTACTAGGGATAAGCCAAAAAAAAAAAAAAACGATAACCTTGTTAATTTTAAAATCTCTCTCTCTTAAAAAACCTCTAGACTACTTCCCCAATATTAAAATTATACACACTCATTACACCGATCAATTAAGGGCATGTCCTATCTAGGCAAAGACACCCTATGTCCCAGAAAATTGTAATCTATCAAATACATATTTTACTGGCCAACCTTCAACTGGATGGTCAAGTCTAGTGCAGTGCTCCGCTGGTCCATCGTAAGATTATACTAGGTTTGCCGTCTCCATTTACTGTGCACGTGCTATATCCCAATAACTATCATATTGTATTTCAACTCCCTAGTTGTATGTTGAATATATAAAAAAAAAAAAAAAAAAAAAACATTCCAAATGATTGTGGTGACAGAGAGGAAGTTACACATTCCATTTAGGACCACCCACAAGTTGACTAACATCTGTGTGGCCCCACACATGGCTGGTTCAAATTTAGCCGGACAAGAGGGGCCGGGGTTGTGGTCGGGGCCCTGAGCTGTCATTTGCCTTTTCCCCTCTCCCGATATAGGACTTGAAGCTAAGACAATCTCCCTATTCACTATAGGAAAAAAGAACACAAGTCGGGAAGAAAGAGCTTCTCACGACTTGTGCTGTCTTCAATGGGACTTAAATTTCTTGGTGTTATCCTTCAATCCACTCCATGACTTCTCATTTCTACTAATAAACCTAACGACTGAGCCTATTTATATATTTTAAAAAAACTCCTATATCTTAAACACATGAGTAGTTTTGAGATTAAAGTAATACGCCGTAGGTATATAAAAGGTTTAGGACACATTGGACTAGCGTCTATACATTTGTCGACCATCATTGCCACTGCCACCCAGGATATCTGAATTTGTAATAGCAGCTGTAATAGCCTCTTAGAGGAGAGGTCGACAGTACAAATAAAGCTCCAGTCCAGGAGAGAAGATGGTTGTTCCCGTACATGAGAAAGGACGTAGCGAGCGGCGGCGACGGAGTTATTTAGGTCCGTCCGGGCGTTGCGAAAGGCTTTTCTCTCCCCAGACTTCCTCCTCCGCCAGCTTTCGCCACGTGACTGGACACATTCCTCGCTCCAATCACAATTGTAAATAAGGGACGGCTTTTTGCTGGCTCCGCCAACGTGCGACCCAAACATCAACACCATCTCCTCTCTCCCACCAGGAAATAAATACTTTTAAAAAGCTCACCCTCCGGGTGTTGTGGATTAGAATTCACAAATGATGCTAAGATCTTCAAATAAAAGAAGTATACATTACTATTGAGGCGGTAGTTTTAAACCGCTACAATTCCCAACACCAAAAGGAATGTATACCATCACAAATGCTTCTTGCATTTCCATAGTTTCCTTGTGATTCTGGCAGCTACCAGTTATAGAAGTATGTAAGCAACAATACAAGAGTTTGCAAGAGTGGGACGACCTAACAGATGAAAACTGGGAGGATTCGACACTGATGAGGAGTCATTCAACTTTTTACATATACACTCATGAGCAACTTGAAGGAAGTCTCATATTTTGATGTCGTCGGTCGTCTGTTGTATTGAAGAAGATAAGAAGCAATATTGTCCACACTTGGTTATCTCGTGTCTTCAATAAAGGTATCTGTAATATCTTTCATTGTCTCAATCCCGATAAACATGCTAAAAGGTTAACTTCCTTAAGTTTAGTCTATAAGTGTAAAAGTATGTAAATGTAAAGGATTAAGACCTTCAAGTGTAAATGTAGTTGAAGGTCTTAATCATTTACAAAAAGAAGGAGAGAAAGAACAAGGGAGAGTGATCCTAAGTGTGTCGAACCCAACTAAATGATCAGAGAAGGACACTGCAAGGGGTTGGTCGGTTAGTTGTCATCGAACTGTGCGCACGAGATAGAAAGGATTCCTTGATGTGAGGAGGACGTGTAGTTATGAACGGAATACTGCGGCGACAGACAGACGGCCGGCCACGTAAGAGATCCGGGTACAGAATAGCAAATAACCACCCGGCGGCCACTACGTCTACATGTTCCAGCTAGTGGTGGACGGACACCCTCTCTCTCTATGTATGTACAGCTTCTTCTGAACTGCCTTGAGATGAGGGTGAAAAATCCACCGATTGTCTAGGACTGACTCTTCGTCATTGGGGGGGGAGCCTTCTGGACAATTTGTAAACATTATCCTCACCCCCTTCCCCAGTTTTCCTTTTCTTGTTGTTTTATTCTAGTGTTTTGTTTGTTTGTTTTACTACCACTATTGACTTTATTGCGTCAAGAATTTCTCCTCCACTGCATGATTTGATCGTGAGGATATCGTTACAAGCCTGCAATGAGAGAGGAGAATCTGACTGGTGTCTTAATAAATGCACTGTGTGTATTAGGTCAATAATATATATATATGGTAAACACTGGTACATTGCTGACAGTGATGGAGGGAAAGCTCCAGGTGAAGGAGACAAGAGGGATACACAGACGATCTAAAACAATGGACTGGACGACACACCTACGAGGAGATGAAGAGACCATGTGGCTCAGTAGAGGAAGGAAGGAAGGAAACACTGGTGAAAGCTGAGATCGCAATAGCTGAAGATCTGACGGAGGATCAAAAGTCAACCATGTCAGATAGAGCGAGCTGGGAGGACATAAGAACAACCTTCAAATGGAAGTCAAGTTGGAGAGACCTCACCCAATCAACGAGATCACTCACCAAGTATAACGGGGGGGGGGTCGGTGGAAGGATGGTCTAAACCGTTGGATTACGACCCAGGTTCGATTCCCGCATTGGGCACTTTTTTTCTGATAAAAAAAAAAATGCTCCAATGGCCCCCGATTCTTGCAAAAGTCCAACCCCACCAGCGAGTGCAAGTAACCAAACGGGGCTCTGGCACATTTGTAATTGCAAAGTCGAACTGCTTTTCACATGTCTAGACATATGGTGCATTTACAGTAAAAGCAAACGCCTACTTCTACCCACCGTGATTATCATGCCCTGTACCACGTGTACTAGGGATAAGCAAAAAAAAAGTATAATGGAAGGACGAATAAACCACACATTCTACATTTATTTAAAACAAAAGCTGCTATTCAAAATCAATCAGTCATTCTATCCAGCCAAGCAGCAAGCTGTTAAACACAGGAAGAGACCTGGGCGGCGGTGGTGGTGTGTTTTTATAAATATTTAAAAATAAATAAATTATAAAAAGACGGTGAGGGTACTAAATTTATCCGTTTGGTAGAGAGGGAGGGGGAAAAAAAGGGGCGCGGTCTTCCACGTTTGTAAAGGAAGGGGGTCACGTGATCACGCATGCGCGACAATGAGGAAACAATGACCCCACCGCGGCGGTGGCGGTAGCAGACAACATCCCCCCCACACTCATTTCTTTAAATCTCGCCTCAACATTCTATAATGTATTACAGACACTTATTTAACGTTTGCTAGACATCCACCTGATCAGAGCACTCTTTGAGTGTTACACCTCTCTGTAAGTGACCCCGGGGAAATGTTGGATAAAACCAGCGCTCTAACGTAACTGGCATATAACCTATATAGAGTCGTGCATAACAGAATCTCATACTTTATTAAGGATAAGTAAAAAAAAAAACGTTTTGAGTAGATTGCTTTAGATAATCGCATTGCTCTAAAATTATTTCTAAAGTTCTTGAATCATCAGTATAAAAATAGCATGTATGTAAATATGGTCTATTCGTTTAATAGACAGCAAAACGATTAACAACTCTAAACAGATAACATCTTTGAGAAACAGAATTAAATAAAAAAAAAAAAAACATTATTTATATTAAACACTTCCCCCCCCCCCTCCCCCTAAAACAAAAATATTTAGTTTTTTTTTGACGCTTACGATGAGAAACCGAAACCAATTAATTCGAAACTAAAACCTTTGTTTGATCGTCGCGAACACAATTTTTTTTTTTTGCTAAAAATAGTCTATTCGGATTATTGGAGAATATCCTGAAAGTGTTATATCTCTGATAAAAAAAAATAATAATAATCAAATTTAGGAACAGTAAAAAAAACATCACATTTATACTAAGAATGTCGAAATATTTTCGCGCAGGAATTTCCCTCCATCTACATATAATATCAGAGCATCCTAACCCTACTTTTATTTCTTCTCTAGAAACTGGAGGTTCTAACAACGATATATATAACAATTCATCAACTTTAAATTGCCTTTTTTTAGATGTTCGTGAATAATGGAATTATTAGATTCAAATTGAAGAAAGGCATCTGAAATTTTATAAGGGTTTCGAAAAAAGTTGAACACCTAGGCAAGTTGAAAGTGGTGATTGTGCGGGATGTAATCCCAGGAACAACGGTCATATGTTGCTAACCATAATGGTGGACCATAGTTAAATGTCCATTGTTGGAATTGTCATAGTTAAAGTACTATTGTTGGTTTTGCCATAGTGTGACCGCAGTATACATACAAAACTTCATTGTTGGAAAATCCATAGTGAGATAATTGTTATAACTCTGGGTTATCAGTTGTTGGAAGTTGCCATAGTAAAATCCGAGTTATACTCCATTGTTGGAAGTCGCCAAACTAAGAACCTAACCTTATCATATTCGCGATCACCAAAGGGTGGGTCAAATAAAACAACTGGCCAATAGGCGAACAAAAAAAACGGGGAAACTTTCGTCGATGTGCTATAGACCTGCCTTTTCTCCGTCAGAAGACGAGAAGAATGGCGTCCAACCACCGCGAAGGATCAATCAATCAACAACGTAAGGGCCCAGCCCTAGACGACAGACAGATAGGGCGGAAGTCAGAACATGGCAATTAGAGAAAAGAAGAAAAAAAAACATTCCCACGGGGACAAATTACAAATGTAGAAAGTGGATTTAAAAAAAAAAAAAAGATAAAAAGATGTTTTTTTTTACGAAGGCGGCAGTGTTTTTTGTCACCCAGCGTGCGGTGTCGTAACGCCGACCCAAAACATCGCTCTTGGAGTACTTCCTCTCAGGTACTGTAGGCGCTTTCTGGTATCGAGGACATATTGACAGATGGGTTAGCACTAGGAACTGACACCTCAGGCAATGTACACCACACCGAGAAGATGCCTCAAATCACAACACTTCCGACATGTCTTCGATCATCTACCGGCCACATCAGACAGGATCTCTGTCGCGTTCTATCCAAGGATGAAGGAAAATAACCCAACTGTTGACACCATCTATTGGAGAATCGGTCTGATTTTTTACCTGTCAGAACCGCTGTGCGAATAAACAGTATCAACCTCACACGTCGTTTAGCCTCTAATAGCAAATTTCCCCTCAAAAGGTCCGGAGGGAGAGAGTGAATGATGGGGGGACGAGGGTATCAAAATCTTCAAGAGGGTACTCGAGATTCTCTCGCGGATAACAAAAACTTATCAGAATCTATACCAACGGGGAAAGCATAGCTCAACAACCACCATGTTGTTCCAATATAAGTCCCAGCAAAATTTTATGCTCGTGGCCCAACCGGCCGGCGCCAGACATTGTTGATCGACCTCACAGACCAATCGAAGCCGTTATGGATGCTGCCCCAGATTCATCGCCGACAAGACTGCTGCTGTATACAATATTTCAAACGTTTGTGCTGGGGAAAAGAAAGATAAGAGGATGTATATGGAAATCAATTATTTACTGGAAGCATGTGAATTAATATGCGCGGGACGAGGTCTTTTTTTTTTAAGGCCATTCTCCGAGATAAATAACACTTATATTTTACTTATACTTCATTTTTATTATTATAAAATCAGCTCTTATTTCAGCGAGAAGGAGAGAAACGCTGTTAGCACAAGCTGTGGAACCGTCGTTCTCTACTAGCTCGGGGGTTATAAGACCCAAAATGTCTGAAACCTATTGCTGAGACAGGAGAGATTTCTTTCCCTCAGTACTGTAGTAGAGTCCGTAAACTCAATTCCACCAGAGAGATTGGGATTGAAGCTACTTTTAATTGATACCTCTATAGTCACTTATAATATACAAGAAGTAGTACACGCTTGTTCGGCGGTACATATACTAAAATTGGAACGATACAGAGAAGATTAGCATGGCCCCTGCGCAAGGATGACGCGCAAAATCGTGAAGCGTTCCATATACAAGAAGTAGTGAAGTAAAGGGGGTAATAAATATATACAAGGTCGATGAGGCAGGCCCTCCCAACAATGAAGAGTGAGTGAGTGAGCGAAACATCCACTACATTTTTGAGAGGTATGTAAGGAGACATCGTTGATATTTTTTAATTATTTCAGAGACTCCGCAAAAATACCCTTCCTTGTGATTAATCAAGAAAAAAGCTAACCATGTACGCATTTCGGGCTGTTGTCCCTCATCAGCGTGGTACAATCTGTACCTCAACAACCAAAAAAAATGCTGTTCTTTGGGGCATCCTGAAAAAAAAAAATCATAAAACAGGTATTTAGGCCGGAAGGGCGTGAAAATGCCAAACTATACGCCCTATATTAAACGCCCTCTATAAAAAAAAAACAATCTCTCTCTCTCAACCACTTTTTTAAAAATTCACAGTTTTGAATGAGGGTGAATAAAGGTCGTTCAAAAAGCCTGTAGTAGTAGGCAGGCACTTCGCTGACTGCGGATGATTCAGCCTCTTGGATGGAAATAACTCGAGGCCGGCCTGATTGGGACGAGTGTACGAACTCCTCCACCACGACACTACTACATCTATCTACCCGGTCAATATATAACAACATTCTCCAACACTTTCTTTGCTCACTTCGACAATGGCATCATGCCTTTAGCTCTTCTCTATACAGTGGTACCTCGACATACGAGTTTAATTCGTTCCGCAACCTTGCTCGTATCTTGAATTACTCGTATCTCGAAGCAAATTTCCCCATACAAAATTCCCATTTAAAATCACAGATTAATATCTTCAACGCTACCGAACCGAACTCGTATCTCGAATTTCGCTCGTAACTCAAAGCAAAAAATCACTTGCTCGTCGGCTCGTATCTCGAAAAACTCGTATGTTGGGGCGCTCGTATGTCGAGGTACCACTGTATATCGATCCATCGCCCACCATCCACTTTGATCTTAGCTAAAAGGCCGAGAAGCGATGACACCATCCACATACACAACGCTATAGTTCCTGGCGTCTTCCAAGAAGACACACATCTATAAGTACCTTCTCTGTGTGGAACTGAGGAGTGTCCAAGAAGACCTTGTCTGGAGAAAAACTTTCTCATTATCATTTTTTAAAAATTAGTTTTTAAGTCACCGTTTTTTAAATAACTGAAAAGGCTTTTTGCTGTTGGTGTTTGCGAATGAAAAAAAAAAAGCTTTATTTTATATAAAAAGAAAAAGATATTATTTATCGCACTATTATATATATATTTTTTTAATATACAAAGAACATAAATTGAGCAAGGGTTATTATATGTCTACATGTGTGTGTGTGTTATCTCTTTTATCAACAACAACAACACACGCCGGGTGATAATGATGATATCGTTGCTATAGAATTAAATTTTATAACGCTTTTATAAACAAATAAGTTTATATGATATATATAATAGGCGTCCTCCAAAAAAATACCATTTTATCAATATGTATAACTGTAAATAAAATTCTATAACATAAAAAGTCGGTGGACGAGTGGGTAACACCCTCGATTCCCGACAGTCATGAACCAGGATTTAATCTCGCGTTAACATTTTGTTTATAATGTGAATAAACCTTCACATATTATTCACTGTTTCAATTATCATGAACTAGGTTGCTCTTGCTGAGCGGTACCTATTAATGTGATTGTGAACCAGGTTCCATTTCTTTTTACAAAGATAGGCGCAAAAAAAAAGCAAAAAAAAATAAAAATCGAAAAGAAAGGCTGAAAAAACAAAAACATAGCAACTCGCCGCCCCCTCCAGTATAAAAATAAATTTAAATAAAAATGGAACAATAAAAATGGAAGCATTTTTAAGAAGCGATCAGCGGATGACTGGAAACGGCCAATGGAATTGTCGAGGACCCCCTCTGTCACGTGATACCCACAATCCCTCGGGGCAACACCACCATTGTGGGACAAATTTGGACGTTTGTTTTTATTGCCTGTCGCGTCCAATTGTGTTATTTATACATCCTCCTCCCCTGTCTGGTGGGTGGGTGGGTGGTTGGTAGACACGCTTCCCTGCATCCCACAGCTTCCGGCCTAGAAACGTCAGTGGCCGTGGAACAAATGTAGACACGACGGCACCGTTTGAGACATCGCTGCGTTGAAAGTATTGAAGAGAATTTTGCTAGTTTCCATTTTATTGAAGAAGTAAGTGGAGAGAAATGGGAAATTTCCCGAGACGCAAAGTCGGGATCATACAACTCTCGACAAGGTGGTTCGTAAATGGTAACAGAAAGTGCGAGAGATCGGCGGAGATAAGATGTGAAAATTTGCCAAAAAAATTCGCGCTCTCCTGACACTGGGTCCTCTATCTAGACCAGCTATAACAATCCTGACACTAGGTCCTCTATCTAGACCAGCTATAACAATCCTTCTAGGTCCTCTATCTAGACCAGCTATAACAATCCTGACACTAGGTCCTCTATCTAGACCAGCTATAACAATCCTGACACACTAGGTCCTCTATCTAGACCAGCTATAACAATCATTCTAGGTCCTCTATCTAGACCAGCTATAACAATCCTTCTAGGTCCTCTATCTAGACCAGCTATAACAATCCTGACACTAGGTCCTCTATCTAGACCAGCTATAACAATCCTGACACTAGGTCCTCTATCTAGACCAGCTATAACAATCCTGACACACTAGGTCCTCTATCTAGACCAGCTATAACAATCCTGACACTAGGTCCTCTATCTAGACCAGCTATAACAATCCTGACACTAGGTCCTCTATCTAGACCAGCTATAACAATCCTGACACTAGGTCCTCTATCTAGACCAGCTATAACAATCCAGACACTAGGTCCTCTATCTAGACCAGCTATAACAATCCTGACACACTAGGTCCTCTATCTAGACCAGCTATAACAATCCTGACACTAGGTCCTCTATCTAGACCAGCTATAACAATCCTGACACTAGGTCCTCTATCTAGACCAGCTATAACAATCCTGACACTAGGTCCTCTATCTAGACCAGCTATAACAATCCTGACACTAGGTCCTCTATCTAGACCAGCTATAACAATCCTGACACACTAGGTCCTCTATCTAGACCAGCTATAACAATCCTGACACTAGGTCCTCTATCTAGACCAGCTATAACAATCCTGACACTAGGTCCTCTATCTAGACCAGCTATAACAATCCTGACACTAGGTCCTCTATCTAGACCAGCTATAACAATCCTTCTAGGTCCTCTATCTAGACCAGCTATAACAATCCAGACACTTCTAGGTCCTCTATCTAGACCAGCTATAACAATCCAGACACTTCTAGGTCCTCTATCTAGACCAGCTATAACAATCATTCTAGGTCCTCTATCTAGACCAGCTATAACAATCCTTCTAGGTCCTCTATCTAGACCAGCTATAACAATCCAGACAAAAGCGACTACCCAGTAGAAGCTTAGGACAGGAGACATAGGAAGCTCCCAAGCTACCTGGAATGTAAAAGAAGAATGAAACTAAGTGGGAAAGATTGGAAAGGCTGAGAGAGAAAGGTGAAAAACAACTGGCGTAACATCAACTCCTTAAACAGCCATAGCAGGAAGGGGAACATGACAGAGCTAGAAGAATAACATCAGAAAACAAAAAGCTGAGAGAACGAAAAAAAATTCGCAGAGAGAACGCAACAATTCACAAACGTAACGTTGTGACATTAATAAATGGTTTTGGAAAGAGAGAATCGGTAGGTACTGTCGAATAGGGGGCAAGTGGAAGCACAGCGGCAGAAAAACGAAAAGAAAGAAAGAAAAGAGCGGCAATTCTCGAAAGAAGACGCTTGTTAGGCAAAAAGGGGGTCAAACGTCGTGGGGGGTCTCATTTGGTCATTTCTTTGTCACGGACTTTAGAAACTTGGAAACTATGAACGGAAAGCTCATGAGTTGGCCAATATGTAAATCTTCTCTTGAAGTAGATCTGCCCAGTGTCCGAAATGGAGGTGGGTTCTATCCAGTTCGGAAACATCTTTCCGTGAGAAAAATCATCCCCGTTTTGACTTGTGCCCAATTCCACTAGATATCTATTGGATGTAGGTAACCAGCACATTTCAGTAACAAAGTTGAACACAGTGCTGTCGATATCTAACCGAATGTTCTGTAAAATCAAGGCGATCTCTATTACCAGAGGTGTTTAAAGTGGCCCTAAAAATAATATTTAAAAAGTGAGGGGCTAAAGTGAGCAGCAAGTGCCGCTACACCAGGTTGTTGCTTATTAAGGACACGCTATTTAAACGTAATCTAACGTTATAAGCCAGCTCATCAAATCCGCAATAAACACATCAACACTGATGGACAAAACTTAAGAAAATTGTACCTTTTAGCATGTATATCGGGATTCAGACAATAACTCTGAAAGATATTACAGTGACCTTTATTGAAGATACACAAGATAACCAAGTGTGAACAACCTCTGTCTCATAAAAAAAAAAAAGTCGACCGGCGACTTCAAAGACTTTCTACTTCCTGCTTTATCTGCGAGTGTATTTCTGCCAATACGGATAACTACATCTCAGGATATCAAAGTCCACAAAGTTGGCTGCCAAAACCAACGACAAAAGTATAGAAGGAGAGACGCCTATAAACCCAGCGATATAAAAAAGCCTACAGAGAATGTAGCAGCAAACACACAACAGGAGCTGATCACACTGAGTAGGCCGACGCTGCCAAATGCGTCCACTTGCGGCGGCGATGAGTTAGCAGCAGAAATTAGAGCAAGGTCCTCCACAGCTGACCCCAAAGGCAATTTCGCGTGTTCCGCCCGGACTTGAGAGAAGTAGGACAGTCATAATTTACCAAACCTCCATAGCTATGTGGTAGAGGCGAGCAAACATTTCGAATTCTCCTTTCGAACACAGTCGCCTGGATCAAGCCGGGGCTATATCGCAAATATATACCACCTATCCTGATTAGACCTGGTAGATTCTGTTAGTAGAGAGGGAGAAGTTCACGTGTACTGTACATCGCCACATGTCTTCACACGTTGTACTTACAAGGCGCCAGAGAATCTCCAGTTTGAGAAGGATGAGTGTATATATCCCTTCTGTATATTCCCCACTTTCACAGGCCTATCTCTCTTGTAATCTCGGGGAGAATCCTATATAAGACCAGTGTGTCTTAATAAAGGCTTTTGTGTGTGTGTGTGAGTGTATATATCAAGAGAGAAGATGACAGAGACTAACAAACAACAACAAAGCCTTTATTTAGGGCCTCTCGCCCTATACAGGATTCGCCAGTTCGCAAGGGATGGGGAGAACACTGTGTGGCCTGTTTCCAGGATATAGTCTTGTGGAATCCAAATATCGCCATCGCTATATACCTATTCTTTGATATTTCATTAAGTAGTGCCGGAAAGATGACAGAGACTAAAGGAAGATGGAAATAAAATGTAGTTTAGGACAACGAGAAAATCTCCTTATTCGCTGAAAAAAAAAATCTTCTCCCCGACTTGCGTTTCTTCTTCTACAATTCAGTTTAGTTAATGCACCAACCACTATGGTGGAAGCACCAATCCATTCTCCATTATTCCAAATGAGAGAGTCACATTCTCTAATGTCAAAGCAGAGGTACTGAATAACGGGGATAACGTTGAATATTTCAACGGGCGGGCGGCCATACATGTCATTACAGGATTTATGCGAGGTCCCGCCGTCGACGTGACGAACATGTCTACAGACTCTCTACACCCATCCTCGACTGTATATATACTCTCGTGAACAAAACTTATAGAAGTTGCATATTTTGATGTCGCCGGTCGTCCATTTATTATTACTAGCCGAATGACCCGGGCAACGCCCGTGTTTTACCCGACTGTAGATGTTACAACGGTGATCCTTAGGTCGCTGGTTCAAATCCGGCTCGAGGGAGCCGGCGAGCACGTGACCTCCCTGTGCGCGCGCATCCGTGACAGAGGCCGATGAGGAAAGACGGTCGTGGCCATATATATAGGGATTATTTTTTTTATTATTATATATATATTTTTTAAGGAGACAAGAGTCAATTTTGTTCACACTTTGTTATCACGTAGGTCTTCAATGAAAGTCACTGCAATATCTTCCAGAGTTATTGTCCCGATATACATGGTACATAAAGAAACTTATCCTTATCGAATCTAATCGTTATTATAATACATGGCACAACTTCCTTAAGTCTTATCCGGAAGATAGAAGTTGTCTGGCCGGCATTCATATTTCTATGAAAAAATAGACGAAGGCAAAAGATTTTTGTCGAAACGTTGAGAAAAATTAAAAACTAACTGGCCGAAGTGTCTATTTTTCATAAAAATTCCTTAAGTCTTGTCCGATAAGTGCAGTTTCTTTATGCATACCCCCCACAGCCCTCTTTAACATGTTATTACTCTCTATACAGATGTGTGCTGTGCTAAAAAAAAATCATTTAAAACCTAAACATCCACATTCCTACAGACTCTATTTTTGTATTTAATCTCTACCGAACCCAAGGTAAATGGTTACGTTATGTTTGTGGAAGTGTTAGGCGAGAAGGAAACAAGTTAGGAGCTACATTCTTGAAGAAACGTTTGCGACTAAAACGATACGAGAGTAAAACACACACAAGAGGGCGGCAGACAACCTATTATAACATGCCAAAAAGACGTTATCGACTGGCATTCCTAGTATCCCAGAGACAATCTGAACTACCCCATCCTGACTGGGTCACCTGAAATTGTCTGGAAGAGAGAAAGGCAAACACCGGTAGGGACGTTATCCAGATGCCGGCCGCGCTGTCTAATTAGCAGAGGAGATTACCGCGGGCAACTTGATACTTAAGGCGAGATAAGTTTCTACGGTGGGGGAAATATAAGTTGTCTCCTCCGAGAACTCTTGCCCACTTCACCAATCCCCTGTGTTCTGGTTGGGAGCCCCACGTTGGGGCGACATTTGCCAGAAACTCGCATCAAAACTTCCACGCCTATTATCTATCTAGGGTTGTCTACATGTTTAGAAAAAAAAATCTAATTGCTTGCACGTACAAAGGCATTAGAGTCCCATTTGATTACTTGTACTCACCGATAGAGTTGGACTAGAGAAAGAATCCTAGGAGGACTAAATGGAACAGAAAAGAAAAAATGCGGGGATATTCTATCCAGGATGTTCGCTGTCGAAACAGGCGGTTGTGTGTAAGCATTCCTCCATCAAATCCTGTAATGTGACTACGCCACTGACAAAACGAATAAAAAAAGACAAAAAGAAACAACAACAACACAGCCAGACATCTCACACCACCCACCCTTAGGAAGAGCGGCGCCGGCAAGATTACGTGACCACACTCGGCAACACCACGATCCATTATTTATTGACCCCGAACATTAACACCTCCAGTTTTTTTTATTTCCTTCTTTCATTTCTTGGCGTCGTTTAGAATAAATTATACTTTATATATAAAAAAAGGACAGCAATTTAAAATACATAAATCATCATGTCCGGGATTTAAAAGGACGCATTCGATAGAACCGGATGTTTTGGACTTCCGAAACCAGAGAGAGAGGGGAATTCTTTATTGAATTGGAAACGTGTTAAGACCTGAGGGAAGCAATTTTTTTAAAATCTCAATAAAGAGATTATACTTGAACCTAGGAGCCACTCACTAACTTGAAGATAGAAGTTGCCTGATCGCCGACGTTCATACTTCTTAAAAATGAAAGACACTTTGGCCAGAAAGAGTTCATAAAACCAGAAATATTTATATTTTTTTAAGAACTACACTCATGGACAAAACTTAAGGAAGTGTAAAGTATTTAATATTGCCGGTCGTGTACTGGCGTTGTAGTTGGCATGTATATCGGGATAAATTACCAAAGTTGTTTACCTTCCTTTTGGAAACCTGCGTGAAGGAGAGAATCGATAGACAAAAACACGGATATTCCCCCGTATGGATATCGAAATACTCCGTGAAGAGCCTGTGTCAATAGAATACAAACAAGTTGAGAGAGAAACTCCTTATAAATATTCAGGTGGAAACGGGAAGAGATAAAAGGCTGGCTCATGGTCAAATATCATTTTAAAAATTCATAGAACCGCGTCGTCGGTCAGTCATCGCTAAAAGCAGAAGCCGGATTTAGATCGCCTCCAAGTGGCGGCTGATGGCGGGAGGCCAAGTGCTGGAATATGCAAATCCATCGAAAAACATTTCCCACCCGGCGCCGCCGACCAATAACAACAAGGCGCGGTACCACTAACTTCACACCACTTTTAATATATCTTTTAGAACATATTCTTCATGAGCGAAATATTTAAAGCTAATGGGTGATACCATTAGTGCACCGGTTAGCTGGCTTCAAGAATCAGGGCTACCAGCAAGAGAGAGAGATTAATTCCAACCTAGTTTTATTTGCGCCTTGAATTCTAGATGTCACGGCTTTTCTTAGAGTTCTTGCACATCGCTTTCTCTATTCCATTGGAAAGCGAGAGACGCCATCAAATTCACTCAAGGACAGAACTTGAGGAAGTTGTACCTTTCAGCATATATATCGGTATTCAGACAATAACTCTGAAATATATTACAGTGACCTTTATTGAAGACACACGAGATACACTCATGGACAAAACTTAAGGAAGTTTTTACCTTTCAGCATGTATATCAGGATTCAGACAATAACTCTGAAATATATTACAGTGACCTTTATTGAAGACACACGAGATAACCAAATGTAAACACCTCTGTCTTCTTCTTCAAAAAAGACATCAAAGACTTTCCACTTCCTTAAGTTTTTGTCCAAGAGCATAATTATGAACACTTAATTACCCAAACGCTCTGGAATAATGGAATCTAGAAAAATTGAAAACGTTTTGATTGTTTTATTGTTGCTCAACCATTTCAATTGTGCGCGGAGCGAACAAAGAAACGAGGGCTACCGACCAACAGGTACTGACTGCTCTTCAAACATCTCGAGTCTGATGTAAGTTTCCAGAAGTGAGGAGTGATTGATGGGTTGGTCATTCAGTGTTGGAAATACATCCCTCGGTACTTGCGCATCTCGATCCAAAATAATGCACAATTCCTTTTACAGAAAGTGGCACAGCCTGGACTTCACAGCACCTATAAAGAGAGTTAATAATCAGAGTTTTGAAAAAGGCTTGCACCTATATACGGTCTATAGCCACAATTAATGATCATTACAATAAAATATAACGATGTTTTTAACAAAAATGATTATAAAAGATGTAGATATGGATGGTAACATGGAGAAAAAGAGCATTCACTGCGATT
>CP092868.1:4101614-4147123 GCA_030710605.1 Cordylochernes scorpioides | reverse complement strand
AGGTTGGGCCACCTGCCATGAAGGGCAACGTTCTCGGTAAACCGAGATTGCGCCGGGGATTTGTATTTAGTCGGCAGAGTTAGAATGGCTTTTTATGGAGGACTGATAATCAGCCCCAAAGAATGTATTCGAAGTGCGAAGCAAATCGCCGGGATCGGTCGTTAAAAGACTTAGCGACCGTAAGTTCTTATATCCATTTCAAAGCTAGGACAGAATTACAGTCACCTAAATATTCCCCCAAAACAAGAGACAGATTCGGTTTCACATGGGTACTCACCAAGAAAAGAAGCAAAATTCGACGCAGATGGGATTGGAGGAGGCAGTCTTTTTTCCCAATATTTTGACATCTTCCGTTTAGCAAATCCGTCTTATAAATACGTTAAAGCCGCTGCGGTAGAGCCAGCCTTGTAGGTATTTACATAGTTGCTTACTGTCCTCAAAGCTTATATCCATAGTATTCCCTAGATAATCTCACCAAGCGTCCATCAAAAGAGCAGCTATATAAGCAGAACAGCTCGATTAAAAAACAAGTATATCGGTCTCTATTCTTATTCCAACCGTTAGGAAGGTTCGCCACTAATGAGACCTCCCAATATGTTTCCCTATCGCAGTGTAAACACACACAGACAGCGGGGTGTTGCTTTAACACACGGTATTCTCGGTTTTTGTACCGAGTTTATACCAAGGCCTTTCTTTCTTCTTTGCTCTTATTTGATACATGGTAAATAACATTGCTGATTATTGTTACTATTATTCCTACCCTGTTCTACTCGGAGAATCTGATAAGACAGCAAACTTTTGAGTAGGAAGAGTGAAAAATTACAAAATTTCAAAGATTTTAAAGAGCCACAATTTTTTTTTCCTTGCCAACAATAAATAGTACTCGCATAAATAATATTTGAGTATGGAACTATGTAAAGAGGTGCAGCTTCACATCCAAAAGGGCCGCGTGTGGCTCACGAGCCATGGTATAGTACCAAAACGACATTTGGATGAGGTATGAAAGGGTGAATTATGAAGAGTGGGTTCGATTCCCATCCCTGGACATTTTATTTTTCCGTTCGTCATTACTCTTCATAATTCACCCTTTCATACCTCATCCAAAAAGGTTAGAAATAGTCGATATTTCACCTTGAAATAAAATTTTGATTTTTCGTTTAAAAGAAACTCATGTAACTTCAAATGTCGTTTTACAATCACAGGCCGCAGTGTATTATATAGGACCAAAATGTTTTAATAAATCTTGTTGTTTTAACACACGGACAACGAGGTAGACATATTCGGTGTGTGCAGCTTCAGTTCCTTAAGGTGAAGGAAGGAAGGTACAGCGAGTAAACAACAGCGAAGCCCACACAATGGCCGAGCAGCCAGCCGGCCAGGAAGAAGCAACTCAGGATGATACTGCCTCCTATTCAGATCGAGTTGAATCAAGGCGGCGGTGGATAAAAAATAAAATGGAAGTTTTTCTTTGTCTTTTCTACCTCGTCTTACGGGAGCTTTTGTTTCCTTCTTGACTTACAATACGTCTGCGTTTTGTTCTTTTTTTGCCCCCTTCTCTTAAAGAAATCTTGAGAAGGGTGAAATTACGCGGGGGGTACAAAGGCAGACATGTACATTGGGCCACCGATAGAGAATGCTAGGCGTATACCTCGACATTTATCAAGTGAAACAGAGATACTAGAAAATATATATTTATTAATTCTATTCAACTTTATATCTTACTATAGCGCTGAATGTGACACGCCCGGGGTTCTTGCCCGAAGTGAATGTTTACCCAACTAGAGTATTATTTAAACCCACATATTAATTATAATTAATAATTATTATTATTAATGTGGTGGGGGCAATAGTGATGATAGAAAATTACTACAGTAGAACTACTGCCCTGCAAAGGACAACACCTGATTGCAGAGTCAAGGGAGAGGTGCCCTCTTACCGGAGAGTTGCTAAATTGTAAAAATGGTAATTTTGCAAATGAAAACTGTCCTTTGTGGAGAGGTGTCCGCTAGCGGGATGTCCGCTAAAAGGAGGTTCTACTGTACCAGCATTTTATAACTCTAAAATAGACCGATTAGTTCGTTATTGGGGTAATTTGCATAGACTTTGGATAGCCTACAGGTAAAACGATTATTTGGGCTTGCTTCCTGTTAAAACAAAAATTCCTAATGATTGATTCGGCAGTTTTTGACAGAGAGAGAGAGAGATTGAGATTGAAACTGATTTATTACAATGTCCATATAAGATTATATATATATAGAGAGAGAGAGAGAAAGAGAGGAGAGAGGAGTAACAAACTTCGATTGAGTATTTCATTTAAGATGGATGCTATCTATAATAGAAATCAACGAAGAAACCTATTTATTTTGTAATTAGCTTTTAATCACACAATTCTCCTCTATCCCAAGTATTATCCAAGTGTGCCTCTTGGGTCTTCGGGCATGGCCTAGACGATGACGCCCTGGCCATCCTAGCGTCTGCCAAGACGCGCATCTATAGGCACTTCCTCGGCGCGGAACTGAGGAGTGTACAAGAAGACCTTGTCTGGAGGAGGACTCTCTCAAGGTGGGGAAGCCTTCCTTGCTGAAGATATTTGTATATATATTCCCCTACACTTTATATGCCCTTTTACTCTTTTATTTTTTCTCCTTTGTAAAATTTGATTAAAAGAATCAATAAAATTGTTTAAATTGTCTATTGTCCAAGTGTGCCTCTGAGTTTTGAGTTATATGTACACAGTAGGTATATGAAGTATATCACCACCAAAAAATAAAATAAAAAAAAAACTTATACTTTCGATGGTCCGTAGAATTCAAATCAAATTTGCATATACCCTAGGGCATCAAGTCCGACTTCTGCGGGAAAGAGAACAGAAACAAGAGTGATTGGTTCCATCACGGCAGTACAAAACTGGTGAAAGGAAAGAAAACATTATAACTTGAAGAAGTTCACCCCAATTTACTTAAACAAGTGGAACCACATCAGTAGAAAGAAATACGACCTAAAAAATAAAATGGATAGAAAGAACCCTGCAGAACAAACTTGCTCTACTCCAGCACCCTGAAATTGAATGACAAAAACCTTCTCTGAGGATGTAACTTCCACGAGAGACCATCCAATGGCTACTGAGGCAACACCAGGTCCGCGAAGCTAAATCAAATGAATATACACAAATGTAAACATCAGTCTACAAAAGAACTACAATAATAAAAAATAGGTGCGTGTCCTGACAGGAAACATCATTTCGGAAACTTGGCCCCCGTCTACTGAAAAGATAGGCTGCCCCAGTTCTCTTAAACGAAGTTGGTGTTAAAACACGGGTTGACATTTTCGATCCTTTGACCCATGAGGTGTGGATCACCCATTAATTGGGTCACATAATGGCTGTGAGAAACACTTGTCTCTCTCTCTATAGAGAATAAACCTTCACTAACTACACCTAGAGAAATACCATTTACTGATTATAGAGATGAGTAGAGAGATTATTGTGCTCTACCTCTCTCTATCAACTAAATTCAACTCATTTATTATTGTCGGCGACTCTCCCACCATATTTATCAAAAGGTTTCCAATCAACGAATTCTGGTGGTGGATGCAGAGCAAAACAACAACAAAACCTAAAAACTTCATATTAAAAAAAAAAACTAAAACACAAAACCAAAAAGGAAAACCATCCCACCCCCCAGAAAATAGTTAGGAAAGATTTACAAAATAGTTACGGCCATGTCAAAGGTTGTAGGCGGGGAGAGGAATTCAGTTTTTCCCGCCAACTATTTATGATGGAAGAGAGATTTTTTCTATTAAAAGCGGAGGAGATAAATGGAGGAGCGGCCTTGTGTCCAGGAAGCAGCTCAAGGTCATGGCATCACTCTACCATCCTCCTGTCACATCGACGTTACCATGTTCTTCAATCGGAAATGGGGCAACTTCTATATATGAGCAGATATTATATAACAGCTTTCGATCAGAGGCCCTTTATCAGCTTGATGTATATAGTACAAGTAACCTTGTGCGACTCCTGGAGGCTACACAAGTCGCGGAGTGCTCCCAGTCTTAATGACAAAAGCAGACACATTCTACTTCACCCAATTATTATGAAGCTCTACAAGCTTGAAACCCTAATATGATTGAGTGGAGATAAGAAAGAAGACACAAGTCGCAATATCCGGCATGTATATGGGAGTAAATGTCTACGTTTTATTCGATATCTGATTGGCTGCTCACTACCACGTGGCTTTAATCAGCCAATCAGCGGTGCAGTGTTTCCTTAGCCCAGAGGTTACATTGGACAACGAAATGTCGTACGCCCCATTTAGTTAAATTCTATAATGAATATTAAGATCGTGTGGGGGTTCGTCATTCTATATATTTTTATTTGAAATATTTTGTGTGTGTCATTCTATTTGATTATCTTTTCAAAATACGTTTTGAATATTTGAATATATTTTCAAAATATCTCAGGGTTGTGTATTTAGGAATACCATGTATTGATATATTATGATCTTTAATAACGCTTTGTATTATAGATATCTCTGTGACGCTTATTCTGTATTTGCATCTCCTTATACTGTAAGGGTAAAGTTTAGAAGCAGCAAAGAAGAGTTCCATTTTATTCCACAGAGACACATTCTTAGGTTGAATTGTTGTTTTAAATGTCCAATCGGGTGTGTGCAACGGACTAATTCTCTAGTTAACAAAACGTTATTTTAAATATCGCGAAATTAAAAGAAACTAACGTACTCCTGCGAGTTCTTCCATGACCTTTCAAGAACGACAGAAAAGGTCAGCTGCTGAATGGACGACATTTGGTATCTAGGGTTTGACATTCAGCTGCCATTTCCGTTGTTTTCCCCGGTGCCGGCCATAAAGAAGACACTAGGCGCCGACGTCCTTCCATTTTATGGCCGTCCACCATCGACCCGTCTAGCTCTAAGACTACAGCTAGCTGTGGCGGCAGCGATATACCCCAACATACACTGACAGGGACTTAAGGAAGTTGTACCTTTCAGCATGTATATCGGGATCACAGACAATAAATATGAAAGATATTACACTGACCTTTATTGAAGACACACAAGATAACCAAGTGTGAACAAAATTGACTCTGCCTCCTTAAAAAAAAAAATAAAAATAATAGACAACCCCCCGTCGACAACAAAGACTTTGTCCATGAGTATATAACTTGGTTACGATTATTCATTATCAAAATAAAGAGTTTTCCTCGAAAAAGGGCGACTGCGGCTCGCTGAACCATCGGAAAAGAGTATGACAAAAAGGTAGAGGAGCAAATCGTTTTTTAACTCAATTAAGTACTCTCTCTCTATCCCATTAAAGAGCATACAGAATAGTAACATAAAACGAGAGGAATTGATAAAAAAACTCCACCATGAGTTACGGAAAGCTCGCAATTTGCCTACTGTAGGATGGATGCCAATAGACATGGTCCCCGACTGAGGAGACTTTCCTTCTTGGCACGCTTCCATGGAAAGAAACCAAAGAAGCGCCTTCATTCAGCACTTTTTTTTTTAACACCAACTTTGAAGAATCCACCAGAAGGGGTCGAGCACAGAACAGCAGCTTTCAGAGCTCTAGAGGCGCGGCGGGTTTACTTGATCAATCAATCAATCAATCAAGGATCGATCAGAGGGGACCAAGGGGCAGCGACCCGACATTGTTGCTGACGCGCGACCTACAATATGTAAATTAAAAAACAGGAGTGGGGTGCGTGCGCCCGGGGTTGGGGAGGTAGAAAGGGGAGAGGGAAAAAAAATAATATTTTTTTTGACCATTTCACCTTTCTCCGCCCACTATTATTATTTACGTTGATACATTAGAGTTCGTTTTTTTTCCTGAGTACTTTTCACACGGCTGGGTGGGCATGGAATTATCACATAAGCCCACCACTCTCGGGTAAAAAAGAAAAAAAAGACAACCTTGTCTGTCCCGGCTCATATGTGCGCGAATAAAGGTTAGGAATAGAACATAAAGACCGTGAAAGACCGAGTGAGAGTGATGAAAGAAGAAAAAGGGGCTGTATGATATTGGTTAGCAAAGTCAGGATCATCGTGAAGCATTCACACCTAGATTTAACCACGGCAGAAATGAGCGACGGTGGTGGGCTGCAGTTCGGAGAAAGAAAAAAACGCCGCGATGTACCTCTTCGATGGCAGAGGTCGGGTGAATTACGGGAGTCCCCTCACGTACGCCAGGGGGAACGTCTACTTCCTTCCTTCCGTACATCATCTTCCTGCTTGATACAACGTCATCGTAGATGTCACACCACAACTTCCGTACTACGCTGTCGTCACATTAGGGACCATCCCTGTGTCCATTGCTTTACTCCATTTACCCTATAATGAACCAGAGAGACCTACGACACACATTATAAAGAGGGGAGACAACATATAACCTAACTTAAATCTTTCTCAGCACACAACATCAGAGAGTGGAGGTCATCAACAACGTTTCCACACTCTTTGGAGAGAGAGAAAGAACAAACAAGAAGTATCTCTAGAATTTAATTACGGCGGACTAAAAACAGACAATTAAAAATATATTACTACCACCACCACTACTACTACTACTAATAATAATAATATAGAAAATGGTTGATCTTTTTCGACTCCAACACTAGAATACATTATTCCTGACAGATTGAGAAAACTTGATAGGCTTTTGTCCGCTACCAATGAATGTGAACCTACCAACCAAATTGTCCATCTAGCAAAGGAAGTTACACGGGCCTGGTGTGGTTGGTTCTCCGGGAAGATGGATAATTTAAATGATTTGACACCAATCACACATACTATGGGTCGTCAAATATATATTTTTAAAGTGTGGCCGATATCTGAATAAAATGACCTTTCATCAGTTGAATAATAATATTTATCGTGTCTTTATTAGGAAAGAGAAGAAGAGGACGTGCTTGGCCTTAGGTCGCGAGCGTTGGCGGCGTGGGCGGCCGAAGGATCACCAGACTGGCCAGGGTAAACACAGCTCAATTTGGACTCGAACATATCTTCTACTGGCCCGGGTCGAGAGTCCAGGCTTTGTCAATTATATTTGTAGTGTATTCAAGGTGTTTGTTTCCTGATCTTCATTAAAAAGTTATTTATTTATACTTTTTTTTTCCAAACTATTATTCCCGTTTTTTCTTCGCCTATAGTATATTTACTACCACGATCCTTTTTTCATTATCTGTGAACTCCCTTAATCCATATTTTACTCCCTAAGCTTCCGCCTTTATTGAATGATCGGTGTATGCCTTCCGTCGCCAGGATTGCCTGAATTGTAATAGAAGTTGTTAGTTAATCGAGGAGGAGCAAGAGTTAGCTCTCTTAGTTAGAATAACAATTAGAGATTTACCAATGTTCAACCAGCAAGTATAACTATCCAAATGGTTGCTCCGACACATCAGTACAAATTTCGAACTTCTACTACGCATGTAGACATGTCAGAAGCAGACTTCAACCTACCACCAACTACAGTACAGTACCTTAAGTATACTTGGATAAATATATTGTTGTTTGTTTTAATAAGAGAATATCTTTGTCCCCGTTGGTAAACTGTACACAGTACTCAGTGTCCTAGGACCAACTGACCATCCAGGGTGCCAACAAACAAGAAGAGGTCGACCAGCCAGCCGGGCGTAGAGAGCAAACATCGCCGAACCGTCAAGTTCCAGGAAGAAGTGACAGCACAGCGTTGCCAGGTGTTGACTTAATCATCATCGGTCGGTGCTTCCTTCACTTCCTCAACTCTACCGCTACCACGAACCTCAGCGTGGACCACAGCAAGTTGGCGTGATGACAACCATGCGACCCTATGCAACTATGGATGGGGCTTAAATAGCCGTGTTTGCTGTCATCTAAGTCAGAGTTTTAAGATTCGGACACTCGACCATATATGTATACGTCCTCCTACAGGAGAGAACATTCTCAGCAACATCTACGTTGTAGATCCTTCGTAGAGATACATTCGTCCAGAGTTCCTTTTTGGAGAACCCTCCTCAACTTCATCTCCCTCTAACTCCCAGCTTCTCTCGAAATGGGCCACCAAAAAAAAAAACCTAACATGCCATTTATCTCAAACACCACGGCACTTCTTGAAATACCCGGCTGTTCGTGGCGTGGTCTGATTTAAGGACGACTCCCGTCTTGCGGAGGTTCCGAATCCTGTTAATCCGATTTTGCCGACAATTGATTCAAATTTTGTCAGGGCAAATGTCTTAAACCCATCCATTCTTCCTCCTTACGGTAAACTTGTTAATTTTAAAATCTCTCTCTCTCTCTTAAAAAATCTCTAGACTACTTCCCCAGTACACCTATCCCCCGATTTACACGGTACTTGTTTTATACGTTTTCGCTTTTACACGGTTTTCCAAATAATATATTTTTTTATCGCACTATACTAAATGCTACTGTGATTGAACACATGCGCTGTGTACACATCTCACGAGGAATCCAGAGCTTATGTGCTGACTTGCTGCACACGCACACTGTGTCTGTATTTCTTCGCATAAAAATTTCGCGAAAATTTTTAATATTCGATTTACACGTTTTTCTCAGGAACGTATCTACCGTGTAAATCGGGGGATAGGTGTATTAAAATTATACAAACTCATTACACCAATCAATTAAGGGCATGTCCTATCTAGGCAAAGACACCCTATGTCCCAGAAAAGTGTAATCTATCAAATACATATTTTACTGGCCAACCTTCAACTGGATGGTCAGTCTAGTACAGTGCTCCGCTGGTCCATCGTAAGATTATCCTGGGTTTGCCGTCTCCATTTACTGTGCACGAGCTATATCCCAATAACTATCATATTGTATTTCAACTCCCTCTAGTTGTATGTTGAGTATCAAAAAAAAAAAAAGCATTCCAAATGATTGTGGTGACAGAGAGGAAGTTACACATTCCATTTAGGACCACCCACAAGTTGACTAACATCTGTGTGGCACCACACATGGCTGGTTCAAATTTAGCCGGACAAGAGGGGCCGGGGTTGTGGTCGGGGCCCTGAGTTGTCATTTGCCTTTTCCCCTCTCCAGATATAGGACTTGAAGCTAAGACAATCTCCCTATTCACTATAGGAAAAAAGAACACAAGTCGGGAAGAAAGAGCTTCTCACGACTTGTGCTGTCTTCAATGGGACTTAAACTTCTTGGTGTTATCCTTCAATTCACTCCACGACTTCTCATCACATTTCTACTAATAAACCTAACGACTGAGCCTATTTATATATTTAAAAAAAACTCCTATATCTTAAACACATGAGTAGTTTTGAGATTAAAGTAATACGCCGTAGGTAGATAAAAGGTTTAGGACACATTGGACTAGCGTTTATACATTTGTCGACCATCATTGCTATCACCACCCAGGATATCTGAATTTGTAATAGCAGCTGTAATAGCCTCTTAGAGGAGAGGTCGACAGTACAAATAAAGCTCCAGTCCACGATGGTTGTTCCCGTACATGAGAAAGGACGTAGCGAGCGGCGGCGACGACGGAGTTATTTAGGTCCGTCCGGGCGTTGCGAAAGGCTTTTCTCTCCCCAGACTTCCTCCTCCGCCAGCTTTCGCCACGTGACTGGACACATTCCTCGCTCCAATCACAATTGTAAATAAGGGACGGCTTTTTGCTGGCTCCGCCAACGTGCGACCCAAACATCAACACCATCTCCTCCAACCAGGAAATAACGACTTTTAAAAAACTCACCCTCCGGGTGTTGTGGTTTAGAATTCACAAATAATGCTAAGATGTTCAACTAAAAGAAGTATACATTACCATTGAGGCGGTAATTTTAAACCGCTACAATTCCCAACACCAAAAGGAATGTATACAATCACAAATGCTTCTTGCATTTCCATAGTTTCCCTGTGATTCTGGCAGCTGCCGGTTATAGAAGTATGTAAGCAACACTACAAGAGTTGGTGGTGGGACGACCTAACAGATGAAAACTGGGAGGATTCGCCACTGATGAGGAGGAGTCATTCTTTTACATATACACTCTTGGACAAAACTTGAAGGAAGTATCATATTTTGATTTCGTCGATCGTCTGTGTTTTAATGTCCATCCATAGAGAGCAAAACAACAACTGACTCACCCGTGCAGCCAAGGTCACGCTCCGCTGCGTCACGTGGGAAAACATACGTAGAGGTTCTCGTCCATGTTCTCAGCACATCCCCCTTTTTAAGATTTGAAATATATATATACATTACAAACTTTAAATGCATAATATAATTAATAATGAAGGCGATCCACAGGTTTAAGCTCCTCCATGTCCGTAGCTCCGCAGCGTCGATCATATCTGGATTTCATATCCTTTCTCCTTCTCCCCTCCTTTCTTTTCAGGGTCTGAGAGTCCACCAACTTTGGATTAAGATTCTCTGGTGCAATTGGCAAGGTCGTTCGGAGTTTACGTCCCATGAGAAGCTCAGCAGGGCTGTAACCGTTCTCCAAAGGGGTCGATCGATACTCCAGGAGTCCAAGCGATGGGTCTTGATTTTTCTTGAGGATCAACTTAGCAATTTTCACACCTGCTTCTGCCATCCCATTGCTTTGCGGGAATCGAGGACTTGAAGTGACATGTGTGAATCCGTACTGCCTTGCGAAATTTGCAAATTCACGAGCAGCTCCAAATTGCGTCCCATTATCGCTTACAACAGTTTCTGGTATTCCATGTCGGGCAAATATGGATTTGCAACTACGCACCACCACATTGGCTGTGAGCCGATCCAGCTGAACCACTTCAGGAAAGCGAGAATAATAGTCAATGACGACTAGATACCACTTATTCTCGAACTTGAACAAATCCATTCCAATCTTTTGCCACGGTCGTGTAGGAAAGTTGGTTGGTATCAAAGGTTCATGTTTTGAGACGGCTTCCTGGATACAGATACTGCACTTTCTGACCGTTTCCGCGATCTCCTCCGAAATTCCAGGCCACCATACCGTCTCACGTGCGCGAAGTCTTGTTTTTGTAATCCCGAAGTGCCCAGCGTGCAACTTATCTAGGATCTCCAGTTTCATACTTGCTGGAATAACAAGACGACAGCTACGCATCAGTAGTCCATTTTGAACGCCGAGTTCATCCTTGACATGCCAATAAGAGAGCAGAGCCTGTGACATCTTCTTCTTATCTGGCCAGCCTTGCTCAAGGTAGTTGACTACTGCTTTCAGGGTCGTATCTTCTTGTTGAGCTTCAAAAATCTTCGTCAAGATATCGTCTTTGTCGAGCTCTTCCAATCTTGTTTTGAGCTTTTCCATCAAAGGTATTGGTACCCGTCGAGGAGTATGCACAGCATTTCAAGATTATAGAATGAAGAATGAACTAGTTGTTTGTGAACTTAACGATTTGATTTCTGTTTTAATGTCCATCCATAGAGAGCAAAACAACAACTGACTCACCCGTGCAGCCAAGGTCACGCTCCGCTGCGTCACGTGGGAAAACATACGTAGAGGTTCTCGTCCATGTTCTCAGCACAGTCTGTTTTATTGAAGAAGACAAGAGGCAATATTGCCCACACTTGGTTATCTCGTGTGTCTTCAATAAAGGTATCTATAATATCTTTCATTGTCTCAATCCCGAGAAACATGCTAAAATGTTAACTTCCTTTAGTCTATAATTGTAAATGTAGTTAAAGGTCTTAATCCTTTACAAAAAGAGGGAGAGAAAGAACAAGGGAGAGTGATCCTGAGTGTGTCGAACTAAATGATCAGAGAAGGACACTGCAAGGGGTTGGTCGGTTAGTTGTCATCGAACTGAGCGCACGAGATAGAAAGGATTCCTTGAAGTGAGGAGGACGTGTAGTTATGAACGGAATACTGCGGCGACAGACAGACGGCCGGCCACGTAAGAGATCCGGGTACAGAATAACCACCCAGCCAGTACGTCTACATGTTCCAGCTAGTGGTGGACGGACCCTCTATGTATGTACAGCTTCTGAAACCGCCTTGAGATGAGGGTGAAAAATCCACCGATTGTCTAGGACTGACTCTTCGTCATTGGGGGGGGAGCCTTCTGGACAATTTGTAAACATTATCCTCACCTCCTTTCCCAGTTTTTTTTTTCCTTGTTGTTTTATTCTAGTGTTTTAGTTTTTGTTTGTTTGTTTTACTACCACTATTGACTTTATTGCGTCAAGAATTTCTCCTCCACTGCATGATTTGATGGTGAGGATATCGTTACAAGCCTGCAATGAGAGAGGAGAATCTGACTGGTTTCTTAATAAATGCACTGTGTGTATTAGGTCAATAATATATATATGGTAAACACTGGTACATTGCTGACAGTGATGGAGGGAAAGCTCCAGGGGAAGGAGACAAGAGGGATACACAGACGATCAAAAACAATGGACTGGACGACACAGCTACGAGGAGATGAAGAGACCATGTGGCTCAGTAGAGAAAGGAAGGAAGGAAACACTGGTGAAAGCTGAGATCGCAATAGCTGGTGATCTGACGGAGGATCAAAAGTCAACCACGGCAGATAGAGTGAAATGGAAGGACATAAAAACAACCTTCAAATGGAAGTCAAGTTGGAGAGACCTCACCCAATCAACGAGATCACTCACCAAGTATAACGGGGGGGGGGGGGGGGGGGGGGGGGGTCGGTGGAAGGATGGTCTAAACCGTTGGATTACGACCGCTACGACCCGGGTTTGATTCCCGCATTGGGCACTTTTTTTCTGATTAAAAAAAAATGCTCCAATGGCCCCCGATTCTTGCAAAAGTCCAACCCCACCAGCGAGTACAAGTAACCAAACGGGGCTCTGGTACATTTGTAAGTGCAAAGTCGAACTGCTTTTCACATGTGTAGACATATGGTGCATTTACAGTAAAAGCAAACGCCTACTTCTACCCAGCGTGATTATCATGCCCTGTACCACGTGTACTAGGGATAAGCAAAAAAAAAAAAAGTATAACGGATGGACGAATAAACCACACACACTTTATTTAAAGCAAAACCTGCTATTCAAAGTCAATCAGTCATTCTATCCAGCCAAGCAGCAAGCTGTTAAACACAGGAAGAGAGACCTGGGCGACGGTGGTGGTGTGTTTTTATAAATATTTAAAAATAAATAAATTATAAAAAGACGGTGAGGGTACTAAATTTATCCGTTTGGTAGAGAGGGAGGGGGAAAAAAGGGGCGCGGTCTTCCACGTTTGTAAAGGAAGGGGGTCACGTGATCACGCATGCGCGACAATGAGGAAACAATGACCCCACCACCGCGGCGGTGGCGGTAGCAGACAACATCCCCCCCCCCCCCACCCATTTCTTTAAATCTCGCCCCAACATTCTATAATGTATTACAGACACTTATTTAACGTTTGCTAGACATCTACCTGATCAGAGCACTCTTTGAGTGTTACACCTCTCTGTAGGTGACCCCGGGGAAATGTTGGATAAAACCAGCGCTCTAACGTAACTGGCATAAAACCTATATGGAGTCGTGCATAACAGAATCTCATACTTTATTAAGGATAAGTAAAAAAACTCTTTGAGTAGATTGCTTTAGATAATCGCATTGCTCTAAAATTCTTTCTAAAGTTCTTGAATCATCAGTATAAAAAAAAAAAAGCATGTATGTAAATATGGTCTAGTCGTTTAATCGACAGCAAAACGATTAACAGCTCGAAACAGATAACTTCTTTGAGAAACAGAATTAATTTTAAAAAACACATTATTTATATTAAACACTCACCCCCTCTCCCTAAAAAAAATTGAGTTTTTTTTTTTAGACATTACGAGAAGAAACCGAAACCAATTAATTCGAAACTAAAACCTTTGTTCATCGTCGCGAACACAATTTTTTTTTTTTTTTGCTAAAAATAGTCTATTCGGATTATTGGAGTTTTAGATAATAATCATATTTAGGAACAGTAAAAAAACGTTACATGTATACTAAGAATGTCGAAATATTTTCGCGCAGGAATTTCCCTCCATCTACATATAATATCAGAGCATCCTAACCCTACTTTTATTTCTTCTCTAGAAACTGGAGGTTCTAACAACGATATATATAACAATTCATCAACTTTAAATTGCCTTTTTTTAGATGTTTGTGAATAATGGAATTATGAGATTCAAATTGAAGAAAGGCATCTGAACTTTTATAAATTGTTGGAATTGTCATAGTTAAAGTACTATTGTTGGTTTTGCCATAGTGTGACACCGCAGTATACATACAAAACTGCATTGTTGGAATATCCAGAGTGAGTTAATTGTTATAATTCTGGGTTATCAGTTGTTGGAAGTTACCAAAGTAATCAGTTATACTCCATTGTTGGAAGTTGCCATAGTATAATCCGAGTTATACTCCATTGTTGGAAGTTGCCATAGTAATCAGTTATACTCCATTGTTGGAAGTTGCCATAGTAAATCCGAGTTATACTCCATTGTTGGAAGTTGCCATAGTATAATCCGAGTTATACTCCATTGTTGGAAGTTGCCATAGTAATCAGTTATACTCCATTGTTGGAAGTTGCCATAGTAAAATCCGAGTTATACTCCATTGTTGGAAGTTGCCATAGTAAAATCCGAGTTATACTCCATTGTTGGAAGTTGCCATAGTAAATCCGAGTTATACTCCATTGTTGGAAGTTGCCATAGTAAAATCCGAGTTATACTCCATTGTTGGAAGTTGCCATAGTAATCAGTTATACTCCATTGTTGGAAGTTGCCATAGTAAAATCCGAGTTATACTCCATTGTTGGAAGTTGCCATAGTAAAATCCGAGTTATACTCCATTGTTGGAAGTTGCCATAGTAAATCCGAGTTATACTCCATTGTTGGAAGCTGTCATAGTAAATTCGAGTTATACGCCATTGTTGGAAGTCGCCAAACTAAGAACCTAACCTTATCATATTCGCGATCACCAAAGGGTGGGTCAAATAAAACAACTGGCCAATAGGCGAACAAAAACCCGGGGAAACCTTCGTCGATGTGCTATAGACCTGCCTTTTTCCCCCGTCATAATGGCGTCCAACCACCGCGAAGGATCAATCAACAACGTAAGGGCCCAGCCCTAGACGACAGACAGATAGGGCGGAAGTCAGAACATGGCAATTAGAGAAAAGAAGAAAAAAAAACATTCCCACGGGGACAAATTACAAATGTAGAAAGTGGATTTAAAAAAAAAAAAAGATGTTTTTTTTTTACGAAGGCGGCAGTGTTTTTTGTCACCCAGCGTGCGGTGTAGTAACGCCGACCCAAAACATCGCCCTTGGAGTACTTCCTCTCAGGTACTGTAGGCGCTTTCTGGTATCGAGGACGTCTTGACAGATGGGTTAACACTAGGAACTGACACCTCAGGCAATTTACATCACACCGAGAAGACAACATGCTTCAACTCACAACACTTCCGACATGTCTTCGATCATCTACCGGCCACATCAGACAGGATCTCTGTCGCGTTCTATCCAAGGATGAAGGATATGATCCAACTCTTGACACACCATCAATTGGGGAGAATCGGTCTGATTTTTTACCTGTCAGAACCGCTGTGCGAATAAACAGTATCAACCACATACGTCGTTTAGCCTCTAATAGCAAATTTCCCCTCAAAAGGTCTGGAGGGAGAGAGTGAATGATGGGGGGACGAGGGTATCAAAATCTTCAAGAGGGTGCTCGAGATTCTCTCACGGATAACAAAAACTTATCAGAATCTATACCAACGGGGAGAGCATAGCTCAACAACCACCGTGTTGTTCCAAATATAAGTCCCAGTAACATTTTATACTCGTGACCCAACCGGCCGGCGCCAGACATTGTTGATCGACCTCACAGACCAATCGAAGCCGTTATGGATGCTGCTCCAGATCCATCGCCGACAAGACTGCTGCTGCTGTATACAATATTTCAAACGTTTGTGCTGGGGAAAAGAAAGATAAGAGGATGTATATGGAAATCAATTATTTACTGGAAGCATGTGAATTAATATGCGCGGGACGAGGTCTTTTTTTTTTTTTAAGGCCATTCTCCGAGATAAATAACACTTATATTTTACTTATAAACTTCATTATTATTATAAAATCAGCTCTTATTTCAGCGAGAAGGAGAGAAACGCTCTGTTAGCACAAGTTGTGGAACCGTCGTTCTCTACTAGCTCGCGGGTTATAAGACCCAAAATGTCTGAAACCTATGCTGAGACAGGAGAGATTTCTTTCCCTCAGTGCTGTAGTAGAGTCCCCCTAAACTCAATTCCACCAGAGAGATTGGGATTGAAGCTACTTTTAATTGATACCTCTATAGTCACTTATAATATACAAGAAGCAGTAAAGTAAAAAGGATATACAAGGTCGACGAGGCAGGCCCTCCCAACGATGAAGAGTAAGTGAGCGAAACATCCACTACATTTTTGAGAGGCATATAAGGAGACATCGTTGATATTTTTTTAATTATTCCAGAGATTCGGCAAAAATACCCTTCCTTGATTAATCACGAAAAAAGCTAACCATGTACGCATTTCGGATTGTTTGCCCTCATCAGCGTGGTACAATCTGTACCTCAACAACCAAAAAAATGCTGTTCTTTGGGGCATCCTGAAAAAAAAAATCATAAAACAGGTATTTAGTCCGGAAGGGCGTGAGAATGCCAAACTATACGCCCTATATTAAACGCCCTCTATAAAAAAAAAACAATCTCTTTCTCTCTCTGATCCTCTTTTTTAAAAAAATCACAGTTTTGAATGAGGGTGAATAAAGGTCGTTCAAAAAGCCTGTAGTAGTAGCAGGCAGGCACTTCGCTGACTGCGGATGATTCAGCCTCTTGGATGGAAATAGCTCGAGGCCGGACGGACGGCCTGATTGGGACGAGTGTACGAACTCCTCCACCACGACACTACTACATCTATCTACCCGGTCAATAACAACATTCCCCAACACTTTCTTTGCTCACTTCGACAATGGCATCATGCCTTTAGCTCTTCTCTATACAGTGGTACCTCGACATACGAGTTTAATTCGTTCCGCAACCTTGCTCGTATCTTGAATTACTCGTATCTCGAAGCAAATTTCCCCATACAAAATTCCCATTTAAAATCACAGATTAATATCTTCAACACTACCGAACCGAACTCGTATCTCGAATTTCGCTCGTAACTCAAAGCAAAAAATCACTTGCTCGTCGGCTCGTATCTCGAAAAACTCGTATGTTGGGGCGCTCGTATGTCGAGGTACCACTGTATATCGATCCATCGCCCACCATCCACTTTGATCTTAGCTAAAAGGCCGAGAAGCGATAACACCATCCACACACACAACGCTATAGTTCCTGGCGTCTTCCAAGAAGACACACATCTATAAGTACTTCCTCGGTGTGGAACTGAGGAGTGTCCAAGAAGACCTTGTCTGGAGGAGAACTTTCTCATTATCATTTTTTTTTAATGAGTTTTTAAGCCATCGTTTTTTAAATAACTGAAAAGGCTTTTTGCTGTTGGCGTTTGCGAATTTAAAAAAATGCTTTATTTTAAATAAAAAGATATTATTTATCGCACTATTATATATTTTTTTTAATATACAAAGAACATAAATCGAGCAAGGGTTATTATAAGTCTACATGTTATCTCTTTTATCAACAACAACAACAACACACGCCGGGTGATAATGGTGATATCGTTGCTATAGAATTAAATATTCTAACGCTTTTATATATAAACAAATAAGTTTATATATCAGAAACAAATAGGCGTCCTCCAAAAAAAAAATGCCATTTTATCAATATGTATAACTGTAAATAAGTTTCTATAACAACTGTTCCAATTCTTTTTAGTAAGCATTTCTATATAAGTCGGTGGACAAGTGGGTAACACCCTCGATTCCCGACAGTCATGTACCGGGATTTAATCTCGCGTTAACATTTTGTTTAATATGTGAATAACCTTCACTTATTATTCACTGTTTCAATTATCATGAACTAGGTTGCTCTTGCTGAGCGGTACCTATTAATGTGATTTTGAACCGGAACCAGGTTCCATTTCTTTTTACAAAGATAGGCGCAAAAATATATATATAAAAATCGAAAAGAAAGGCTGAAAAAACAAAAACATAGCAACTCGCCGCCCCCTCCAGTATAAAAATAAAAATGGAACAATAAAAATGGAAGCATTTTTAAGAAGCGATCAGCGGATGACTGGAAACGGCCAATGGAATTGTCGAGGACCCCCCTGTCACGTGATACCCACAATCCCTCGGGGCTACACCACCATTGTGGGACAAATTTGGACGTTTGTTTTTATTGCCTGTCGCGTCCAATTGTGTTATTTATACATCCTCCTCCCCCTGTCTGGTGGGTGGGTGGTTGGTAGACACGCTTCCCTGCATCCCACAGCTTCCGGCCTAGAAACGTCAGTGGCCGTGGAACAAATGTAGACACGACGACACCGTTTGAGACATCGCTGCGTTGAAAGTATTGAAGAGAATTTTGCTAGTTTCCGTTTTATTGAAGAAGTAAGTGGAGAGAAATGGGAAATTTCCCGAGACGCAAAGTCGGAATCATACAACTCTCGACAAGGTGGTTCGAAAATGGCTACAGAAAGTGCGAGAGATCGGCGGAGATAAGATGTGAAAAATTGCCAAAAAAATTCGCGCTCTCCTGACACTGGGTCCTCTATCTAGACCAGCTATAACAATCCTGACACTAGGTCCTCTATCTAGACCAGCGCTATTTCAATCTAGACACTTCTCGACCTCGATGATAAACCAACCCAGTAGAAGCCTAGAGACAGGAGACATGGGAATCTCCCAAGTTACCGAGAATGAACAAGGAAGAATGAAACTTAGTTGGAAAGATTGGAGAGGCTGAGAGAGAAAAGGTGAAAACCAACTGGCGTAACATCAACTCCTTAAACAGCCATAGCAGGAAGGGGAACATGACAGAGCTAGAAGAATAACATCAGAAAACAAAAAGCTGAGAGAACGAAAAAAAAAATCGCAGAGAGAACGCAACAATTCACAAACGTAACGTTGTGACATTAATAAATGGTTTTGGAAAGAGGGAATCGGTAGGTACTGTCGAATAGGGGGCAAGTGGAAGCACAGCGGCAGAAAAACGAAGAAAAAAAAGAAAGAAAAGAGCGGCAATTCTCGAAAGAAGACGCTTGTTAGGCAAAAAGGGGGGTCAAACGTCGTGGGGGGTCTCATTTGGTCATTTCTTTGTCACGGACTTTAAAAACTTGGAAACTATGAACGGAAAGCTCAAGAGTTGACCAAGATGTAAATCTTCTCTTGAAGTAGATCTGCCCAGTGTCCGAAATGGAGGTGGGTTCTATCCAGTACGGAAACATCTTTCCGTGAGAAAAATCATCCCCGTTTTGACTTGTACCCAATTCCACTATATATCTATTGGATGTAGGTAACCAGACCAAAAGGGCACATTTTCAGTAACAAAGTTGAACACAGTGCTGTCGATATCTAACCAAATGTTCTGTAAAATCAAGGCGATCTCTATTACCAGAGATGTTTAAAGTGACCCTAAAAATAATATTTAAAAAGTGAGGGGCGAAAATCAAATAAAAGCAGCAAGTGCCGCTACACCAGGTTGTTGCTTATTAAGGACACGTTATTTAAACGTAATCTAACGTTATAAGCCAGCTCATCAAATCCGCAATAAACACATCAACACTGATGGACAAAACTTAAGAAAGTTGTACCTTTTAGCATGTATATCGGGATTCAGTCAATAATTCTGAAAGATATTTCAGTGACCTTTATTGAAGATACACAAGATAACCAAGTGTGAACAACCTCTGTCTCCTTCAAAAAAAAAAAAGTCGACCGGCGACATCAAAGACTTTCTACTTCCTGCTTTATCTACGAGTGTATTTCTGCCAACACGGATAACTACATCTCAGTATATCAAGTCTCCACAAAGTTGGCTGCCAAAACCAACGACAAAAGTATAGAAGGAGGTATAAGTGACGCCTATAAACCCAGCGATATAAAAAAGCCAACAGAGAATGTAGAAGCCAACACACAAAAGGAGAGCTGATCATACTGAGTAGGCAGGCCGACGCTGCCAAATGCGTCCACTTGCGGCGGCGATGAGTTAGCAGCAGAAATTAGAGCAAGGTCCTCCACAGCTGACCCCAAAGGCAATTTCGCGTGTTCCGCCCGGACTTGAGAGAGAAGTGGGACAGTCATAATTTACCAAACCTCTAAAGCCGCCGCTTAGCTATGTGGTAGTGGCGAGCAAACATTTCGAATTCTCCTTTCGAACACAGTCGCCTGGATCAAGCCGGGGCTATATCGCAAATATATACCACCTATCCTGATTAGACCTGGTAGATTCTGTTAGTAGAGAGGGAGAAGTTCACGTGTACTGTACATCGCCACATGTCTACACACGTTGTACTTACAAGACGCCAGAGAATCTCCAGTTTGAGAAGGTTGAGTGTATATATCCAGAGAGAAGATGATAGAGACTAAAGGAAGATGGAAATAAAATTTAGTTTAGGACAACGCTAATCTCCCCATTCGCTGAAAAAAAAAAAAAGAAATTCTTCCCCCCGACTTGCGTTTTCTTCTTCTATAATTCAGTTTAGTTAATGCACCACTATGGTGGAAGCACCAATCCATTCTCCATTATTCCAAATGAGAGAGTCACATTCTCTAATGTCAAAGCAGAGGTACTGAATAACGGGGATAACGTTGAATATTTCAACGGGCGGGCGGCCATACATGTCATTATAGGATTTATGCGAGGTCCCGCCGTCGACGTGACGAACATGTCTACAGACTCTCTACACCCATCCTCGACTCTATATATACTCTCATGAACAAAACTTATAGAAGTTACATATTTTGATGTCGCCGGTCGTCCATTTATTATTACTAGCCGAATGACCAGGGCAACGCCCGTGTTTTACCCGACTGTAGATGTTACAACGGTGATCCTTAGGTCGCTGGTTCAAATCCGGCTCGAGGGAGCCGGCGAGCACGTGACCTCCCTGTGCGCGCGCATCCGTGACAGAGGCCGATGAGGAAAGACGGTCGTGACTATATATAGGGATTATTTTTTTATTATTATATATATTTTTTTAAGGAGACAAGAGTCAATTATGTTCACACTTTGTTATCTCGTTGGTCTTCAAAGAAAGTCACTGTAATATCTTTCAGTTATTGTCCCGATATATATGCTGAAAGCCACAACTTCCTTAAGTCTTATCCGGAAGAGAGAAGTTGCTTGGCCAGCATTCATATTTCTATAAAAAATAGACGAAGGCAAAAGATTTTTGCCGAAACGTTGAGAAAAATAAAAAAATAAAAACTAACTGGCCGAAGTGTCTATTTTTCATAAAAATTCCTTAAGTCTTGTCCCGATGAGTATAGTTTCTTTATGCATACCCCCACAGCCCTCTTTAACGTGCTCTTACTCTCTAAAGATGTGTGCTGTGCTAATAAAATCATTTAAAACCTAAACATCCACATTCCTACAGACTCTATTTTTGTATTTTATCTCTACCGAACCCAAGGTAAATGGTTACGTTATGTTTGTGGAAGTGTGGGGCGAGAAGGAAACAAGTTAGGAGCTACATTCTTGAAGAAACGTTTGCGACTAAAACGATACGAGAGTAAAACACGCACACACAAGAGGGCGGCAGACAACCTATTATAACATGCCAAAAAGACGTTATCGACTGGCATTCCTAGTATCCCAGAGACAATCTGAACTACCCCATTCTGACTGGGTCACCTTAGATTGTCTGGAAGAGAGGAAGAGAAAGGCAAACACCGGTAGGGACGTTATCCAGATGCCGGCCGCGCTGTCTAATTAGCAGAGGAGATTACCGCGGGCAACTTGATACTTAAGGCGAGATAGGTTTCTACGGTGGGGGAGATAAGTTGTCTCCTCCGAGAACTCTTGCCCACTTCACCAATCCCCTGTGTTCTGGTTGGGAGCCCCACGTTGAGGCGACATTTGCCAGAAACTCGCATCAAAACTTCCACGCCTATTATCTATCTAGGGTTGTCTACATGTTTAGAAAAAAAATCTAATTGCTTGCACGTACAAAGGCATTAGAGTCCCATTTTATTACTTGTACTCACCGATAGAGTTGGACTAGAGAAAGAATCCTGGGAGGGCTAAATGAAACAGAAAAGAAAAAATGCGGGGATATTCTATCCAGGATGTTCGCTGTCGAAACAGGCGGTTGTGTGTAAGCATTCCTCCATCAAATCCTGTAATGTGACTACGCCACTGACAAAACGAGTTAAAAAGACAAAAAGAAACAACAACAACACAGCCAGACATCTCACACCACCCACCCTTAGGAAGAGCGGCGCCAGGCAAGATTACGTGACCACACTCGGCAACACCACGATCCATTATTTATTGACCCCGAACATTAACACCTCCAGTTTTTTTTATTTCCTTCTTTCATTTCTTGGCGTCGTTTAGAATAAATTATACTTTATATGTAAAAAAGGACAGCAATTTAAAATACATAAATCATCATGTCCGGGATTTAAAAGGACGCATTCGATAGAACCGGATGTTTGGACTTCCGAAACCAGAGAGAGAGGGGAATTCTTTATTGAATTGGAAACGTGTTAAGACCTGAGGGAAGCAAAATCTCGATAAAGAGATTATACTTGAACCTAGGAGCCACTCTATCTCACTAATTTGAAGATACAAGTTGCCTGATCGCCGACGTTCATACTTCTTAAAAATGAAAGACACTTTGGCCAGAAAGAGGTCATAAAACCAGAAATATATATATATTTTTTAAGAACTACACTCATGGACAAAACTTAAGGAAGTGTAAAGTATTTAATATTGCCGGTCGTGTACTGGCGTTGTAGTTGGCATGCATATCGGGATAAATTATCAAAGTTGTTTACCTTCCTTTTGGAAACCTGCGTGAAGGAGAGAATCGATAGACAAAAACACGGATATTCCCCCGTATGGATATCGAAACACTCCGTGAAGAGCCTGTGACAATAGAATACAAACAAGTTGAGAGAGACCCAACTCCTTATAAATATTCAGGTGGAAACGGGAAGAGATAAAAGGCTGGCTCATGGTCAAATATCATTTTAAAAATTCATAGAACCGCGTCGTCGGTCAGTCATCGCTAAAAGCAGAAGCCGGATTTAGATCGCCTCCAAGTGGCGGCTGATGGCGGGAGGCCAAGTGCTGGAATATGCAAATCCATCGAAAAATCCCACCCGGCGCCGCCGACTAATAACAACAAGGCGCGGTACCACTAACTTCACACCACTTTTAATATATAATCCAATACTTTATTTTCACCGTGTTTCCTTTTAGAACACATTTTTCATGAGGGAAATATTTAAAGATATACGGGATACCATTAGTTCACCGGATAGTTGGCGTACGCGGCTCCAGGAATCCGGGTACAGCAAGAGAGAAAGATCAATACCCAACCTACAGTTTTATTTGCGCCTTGTTTACCATGAATTCTAGATGTCACGGCTCTTTGCGGAGTTCTTGCACTTCTCTTTCTCTATTCCATTGGAAAGCGAGAGACGCCACCAAAAAATTAATGGACAAAACATAAGGAAGTTGTACCTTTCAGCATGTATATCGGTATTCAGACAGTAACTCTGAAATATATTACAGTGACCTTTATTGAAGACACACGAGATACACTCATGGACAAAACATAAGGAAGTTGTACCTTTCAGCATATATATCGGTATTCAGACAATAACTCTGAAATATATTACAGTGACCTTTATTGAAGACACACGAGATACACTCATGGACAAAACATAAGGAAGTTGTACCTTTCAGCATATATATCGGTATTCAGACAATAACTCTGAAATATATTACAGTGACCTTTATTGAAGACACACGAGATACACTCATGGACAAAACATAAGGAAGTTGTACCTTTCAGCATATATATCGGTATTCAGACAATAACTCTGAAATATATTACAGTGACCTTTATTGAAGACACACGAGATACACTCATGGACAAAACATAAGGAAGTTGTACCTTTCAGCATGTATATCGGGATTCAGACAATAACTCTGAAATATATTACAGTGACCTTTATTGAAGACACACGAGATACACTCATGGACAAAACTTAAGGAAGTTTTTACCTTTTAGCATGTATATCAGGATTCAGACAATAACTATGAAAGATATTACAGTGACCTTTATTGAAGACACTCGAGATAACCAAATGTGAACACCTCTGTCTTCTTCTTCAAAAATACGACATCAAAGACTTTCCACTTCCTTAAGTTTTGTCCACGAGCATAATTATGGGCACTTAATTACCCAAACGCTCTGGAATAATGGAATCTAGAAAAATTGAAAACGTTTTGATTGTTTTATTGTTGCTCAACCATTTCAATTGTGCGCGGAGCGAACAAAGAAACGAGGGCTACCAACCAACAGGTACTGACTGCTCTTTAAACATCTCGAGTCTGATGTAAGTTTCCCGAAATGGTGAGTGATTAGTGCCATTGATTGATGGGTTGGTCATTCAGTGTTGGAAATACATCCCTCGGTACTTTCGCATCTCGATCCAAAATAATGCACAATTCCTTTTACAGAAAGTGGCAGAGCCTGGACGACTCCACAGCACCTATAAAGAGGGTTAATAATCAGAATTTTGAAAAAGGCTTGCACCTATATACGGTCTATAGCCACAATTAATGAACATTACAATAAAATACAACGATGTTTTTAACAAAAATGATTATAAAAGATGTAGATATGGATGGTAACATGGAGAAAAAGAGCATTCACTGCGATTAGGTAACAATGCTGCGATTGCCTCTATTGGAATCTATTCCTTGCCAAATGGCCGCAACTTCTTGTATTAACCGCGAAATAACATAAAGTTGAAGGAAGATGTACCCAAAAGAGGAACCTCTCCCTTTAATAATGCAATCAGAACGACACACTTGTTCAGCACCCTAGTAAAAAACTTCGCTAGTGATTAGTATTATGGGTCATGCTTTATCATCACTAGTAAAGTTTTTTACTAGGGTAATGAATAAGTGCATCGTTCATATGTATAATTAGGTCTTCCCCCTACGTCAGGATCAGCCCGAAACTAGAAACGATCAATTCAAAATATATATTTGTTTGATTTCTGTATAAAAGAAGAGACCTATATATCTGGATGAAAGTTTACGTAGCGATACAGGAGGCTAGGTATGTGTCGCCAAGAACAACAAGGAGCGATCAGTAAAAAAAAAAAAAGAAAGAAGCATACAGCCAATAGGAAGGCTCGTGTATTGAGAGGCGTGACGCCAGGAAAGCCACATGTTACTAGTCAAGGTCGACTTCACCAACCTCTACATACACAATGCTGGGGTAGCTCGGTGGGCGTTTCTTGTTTAATCCATCTTATTGGCGACCAATACACGGTCAAGTCGTCATCCAGCCACTTGGATGTCTTTTCTCAAAGCCGTCTCCTCAAATCTGACTTAAAAGTGGCGCATGCATTGGTTGTCCTAGTGTAATATAATGGAGTGGTCTCTAAGTTAACTTCCTCGTTGGCCCTTTGAGACCATTCCCATGTCCCATAGAGCAAATACGGGCCTTCAACGTCCTATGTTGGGACATATGGAAAGTCACAGCTAGGAACTGTCTCCTCATATCCTGAAACTGCCACATACCCCCCTCCAAGACTTGACAATCTTCAAACTTAAACAGCAATAGCACACAGATCACCCCAAAAATTAAATCGAAAACAACAAAAAAAAAAGTTACTTTTGGAATAACTTTTTGATTTATGTGAACATTTTGGGGGATCGTGTTATCCTTCTAATCAATTTCTCAGCCCCTACGCCTATATTCAAAACTTCAAAAAGGAAAATGAAAACTTCTCAAATTGTTATAAAAAATCTAAGCACCTCTATATAAGGCCCAATAATAACCTATCAACAAACCGTTAGCAATCCTCCCTGAAACGAGCACAACTATCCCGTAAGCCTTTGCGGTACTGAGTCGACCAGCCTAAATGAGTAAATTGAAGCTTGCGAGACAGAAAAGCCGGTTGGGGGGGGGGACATTTCAATCTGGCCGTTTGGACGGGGTGAGCGAAACGAGTTTTCCCACCACGTGAGGCAACCTCGGTAAACAATCGGCGCGTTACGACAGACCTGGCCGGCCAAATCTGAGTGTGAAGTTGACCATAGGGCGACAAGTGGCGCCCGGAGTCGATCATTGGCGCCCTTACTATCATGGGAAGCAGCCAATCAGCTCGCCGGATACACACACCACTATATCTTTGTCCTTATATGGCACCCAATGCTGCGAGAAGATACCACATTGTTTAACTTACTTATAATGACTTTTTTTAAGGGTTTAAAAGAAAAGAAAAAAGGGGGCATTTGCAGTCAAAAAGTTGAATCGTCACCATTGTAAAAATGTCAACACTAAAAGCTTTATGAGAAGGCTAATTGCTTACTAGGAAGGAGAATCCTAAAATGCTCGACCTGACCAATGGTCAGTGATGTTGTCAAAAAGAACAACTGGCCAACAGAACGGAGAGAGAGAGACTGTATGAACGAACCATGTCAATCAAATACCGGGGAAGGAGAGCTAAACAACAACGTCAGCGTACGGAAGGAAGAAGTGAAAGAAATGCCCGTTTTACGAGCGCCGTTTAAAAACGAGATTGACAAATATTAAGTTACGGAAGGGAGGGAGGGGGATATGTAAAAAAAAAACAAAATACATAACGTCATGTTTCCGTAGTTTTTTGACGACACCGCCGGCGACGCGGAAAATTGAAGGCCGTTAGCTGATTGGTCGTAAAATGTATTTGGCTGGCCAGCACGAAAGATACTCACCACCGCCATAAATTATGGTAAAGCTCTCGACATAGTTAAATCCCCCGCCTAGCAACGAAACAAAGTCAAACGTTGCTATATATTCCCCGTATATACTCTTCCAATTCAGATATTTCGATACTCGTACATTTTTAAATGTACGACTTGTGTCCCCTAGTTATACAAAAATGAGCATAATTAGAGCACCTCGTATTATTTTAATGGTTTTTTTTTTGTCAAATTTAGAATGTCTTCAGTACACATTGGGTCAAAGGTCCAGACAGTCCTCTTAGTAATCCCAGTCATGAGATGGTGGGTTTATTATCAGGGGCTAATCATGCGATATGTGGACTACGAGAAGAAACCAATGGATATGTAAATAGATCTCTACATCCCCACGTAAATATATCTTCACTTATGCTGCACTTCCTCCTCCTTCTTATCTGACAAGTTACCGCCTTCAAAAACAAGTAAGCATATCCATATATATATTGTTTACACTTTCTCAAAGAAGGTTCCTCTCATGCTTTGAAACACATGGAAGAAGAAGAAAAAAAGGCTTGTAATATGGCACAAAAAACATAGAGCATTGTTACAATAGATAGGTATTTTACAGTATGTATCACCAAAGTTGATGTCTAAGACAATCACAGCTGGATATTGAAGAGTTGGGGGAGAGAGGTGCCAACACAATGTTGTCAAGAAGTGATTCTCTTACCAAGGATAAGCATCCAACATGAGTTTCCCTCAGACAGCACTAGATGGATGTCATCCAAATGTGGCGAGGAAGTACAGTGTGGGCAGAGAGAAGTTTACTGAATACTAATCAGATTGAGAACCTGACAAACAGCAAACAAACAATTTCTTGTTTTGGATCCTCCACCATAGCTGGTGAGTAACCTAGCCTGTTGAAGTAAGGTCACCTCTCTTCCCAGGTAAGTTGGTGAAGTCAGTTTAATCAAGTAAAAAAATAGTTTAAAAGATGTGACTTCACCTATTTCACCCCACACTGTGGAGTCTTGAAGAACCTACTCCTAGAAGAAGTGTGACATAATGTATCAATTAGATCAAAGCCCCAAAGGTTAAAAACCACCAAAAAAAAAACGCTCACAACTTCAGCAAAGTGAGAGAGAAATGTACTCAGATACCAATAAACTTTTGTAAGAACACTTTGTATAATTTAACTCAGAATACAACCACACAGTCTTCCATCAGCCTGAAAATTTACTAAAAAATCATAAAAACGCTGCAACTCTTTTTATTCACTTGATTAAAGGAAATTTTTGTATATGCCCTTCTTCAGTTAACGATTAAACAATAAAATGGTCAAAATCCACAATCCTGTAATAATCAATAGCCCATAAACATGGGTAAACTCAGTGTCTCTTCTGGAGGTGGTCTCTTATCAGAACTTATGTTCAAGTTAAAATAGACTTATCCGGATATGACAGTCTCCAATGAGACAACTTCCAGGAAACACCGAGCCATGGTCTCTCCTGATATGATTCTACTGTGTATATTTTTAACAATTAAATTTTATTGCCATCTATCGTTAATATTTTACACAAATAAATTTACTGGCAATGCGTTTCTTTTAAATATCATCAAATTATTTGTGCAAAATATTAACGATAGATGGCAATAAAATTTAATTTACTAATATATATTGGTTATGAAAACATATTTTGCGGAAGAGCTTTGCTCGATGCAATACCTGGAAATTATATGTATGTACTTACTTCTACAGACCTATAAGCTTATGTCCATAGTTCACTAAACACCCCTAAGCTGCCTTCCATAGAAAATGCAGGGTATATAACAAACCCAGTCCAATACAATAGTAGAGCGGTCTAGAGATTAATTTGGCGAAACCGCTGAGAGGGTTCACTACTGATGAGCCAAGCCCTCTCATTCAATAACTCATATCATTGCAGTAAGGTCTGTAGAGATAATATTTGATGATATTTAAAAGAAACGCATTGCCAGTAAATTTTTAACAATCTTCAACAGCAATCACCCAGTAGTATTCCTTGGAATAAAAGTTGGATTAAAGAGGTACTCTTTAACCACCACGCCCCAATTAGGAATAATTTCACCATCGAGTAATATTTGCATAAGTAATGTGGTGGGGGAAGTGGGTCGTACATTGGGGAGAGATAATTTCCCTAACACACTCTGTGGATAATGAGGTGGAGGGGGGGGGGAATTATAATAATTATAATCTGATGCATACATTATAACTTTTCACAGAGGAGATGGGGGTTTAATGACCCCCCCCCTTCAATTGTCTCCTTATTTCTATACTATTCTCTGGGAGCATATGTAATTATGGTAGATAGGCAACTTAAATCTCTTTGTTATAGCCCTTCTTTAATTACAAACCCCATCTCCCTGAACTCTATAACACTATATGATAAAAGAGCTTAATATGAAATTAAGAGAAAGTATGTCTACTCTTGTATGGCCTAAAATTAGATTTAAAGTTTTTTTTAAGGAGGAGGTCCAATTTGTATTGTTGAAAAAAAAAAAAGGTCTATGGATAGAAATTTGTGCTTAAGCCAACTACTTCAATTAAGAAAGAGTCAAGCATTGCCAAAAATAACATTTAGATTCTAAAGTTATTGATAACACGCTGTTTACTCTTAGTCTTAAACAAAAACCTTCTTTGAACTATTTCTACTGGCATCTTGATAAGGTACAATTTGGATTATAGTTTAGAAATAAAAGTTAGGAAGACCAAATCCTCAAATAGTGTTATGATGTTTTGATAACAACATTATTAGCAGACAAAAGTACTGAAAACTGATTGTTCCTATAATCATTCAAGACCGAATCAAAATTTTTAAATTGTGAGCAACATTGTGGTAACAAACTGAGTTTTGAATCAAATGGCTATTTAAAAAAAAAGGTTCATTTGGTATGGGTATCACAGAATCTCCAAGAGACCACCAATAACACACTCATTATAGTTAGAACAAACTTAGGCCTAGAATTGGTTGAAATCCATTTAGGTTTCCGGGAGAATTAATTAAAACTGCCCTCATTTCCATCTCGGCACAAATGGCCAGAGATGCCTATATGCAAATATGAGTCTGATGATGGGGAGAAACTTTCTCTCTCTCTCTCGTGTTCCCAATGTTAAAAATATCACTTGGAGGAGAATGCCACCGTTTCCATAGCAACCCGAGTAATTTTAACAAGAGTAATCCGTGATGCAGAGCTATTGTGATGTCTGAAACTTTGAACTAAAATGGCCGGTGACATCACCAGAAGCCGCAGAGATGAGTCGAAACAAACAGGTCACAGCAAGGTGTTTGCTTCTAAGCCTTACCTACATGACATCTTAGAGTATAGTTATCTCTAGTCATCCTACAAGCTTACATATTACTACAGTTGTTGTTGTGTCCAATGAAGAGATGTCTCCATGAATCTCTATCACAGCAATGTCCAATATCTATTACTACAGTAAAATGGTAAAAAGACCCCACATTTATATAAATAAATAAATAGTGTATGATGTTTTGGTAACAGAGTAGTTATCATCATCAGACAAAACTACTTCATTGTCTGATGATGGTAAAAACACTATTACAGAAACGTTACATACACTATTTATTTATTTGGATTTGGTCTTATTACCTTTCAGTGTTATAATAAAAAATTTAAATATGTTTATCTTATTTGTGTTTATGGAAGGGATTGGTCTGGTGTGTGTATACTTTTAATATTTATATATGTATATATATATTAAAAAAGGCGTATCCTGACTGTTCACATGAGAATTTTTGATGCCAGAGCACCATCTAGTGTTATTAAAAGTAACTAAACGTTGATTCAACTTATTCCGTGATACATATATTATTTTTACAAATCTTGTTTGAAGTTACTTTGTACTTTTTTTTTATAACTGTTGACTGAGTTCTAAATAAACGTTATTAATTTGTCTAGATTATATATTTTTTACTATCCCTAGTAGACGTGGCCATGATAATCATGGTAGGTAGAAGTAGGCGACTGTTTTTACTGTATGTGCATCACATGTCTACACATGTTTAAAAGCAGTTTGACTTTGCACTTACAAATGTGCCAGAGCCCCGTTTTAGATCCATGGAAAGAGTTGAACTGTGAGCTGGCTGTATGGTGGGGGGGGGGGGGGGGGGGGGGGAAACAACCCACACATTCCCATTTCACACAAAAAACAACAAAAAGACTAAAAAAAGGACACAGTTACCCACACAAACCTTGTAAGGGTAACTTCAAGAGGTCTTGGCACCTTATAAGTACTTCCAACAAGTGTTGACATGAGGTACTTGGGGAATGACAAACTTTTTTTTTTTTGGTTCCCCATCACCACCATGGGGTTTATTAGAACACTAGCGGACGTACCCGGCTTCGCCCGAGGTTTTACCCGAGTAAAGGTTTTTCTAACGAACATTTGCCCGTGTTTTACCCGAGTAAAGGTTTGTCTAACGAATCTCTCGATAAAGTGAACATTTTTCCCGGTCCCTTGAAAAATACTCGATAAGTTGAATAAATTCAATATTAATCGGTACCCGAGTAAAGGTCTGTCTAACGAACATTTGTTAAAACAATTCTCTATAGACTTATAAAAAGAAATAGATATATTTTGATAATTTGAAACTGATAAAGTGATCATTTTTTCCCGGTCCCTGTGTGCCGTGTCATTCTGAATTTTGTCTTTCCTAATTTTCTACATTACAAAATCATCGTTTTATCTAGTGAACATTTTTTCCCGGTCCCTTGAAAAATACTCGATAAGGTTGAATAAATTCATGGTCGTTTATGGAAGATGGACGAAGTTCCCGGAGGTCATCTTGGGCAAGCTCCCGCGAGGCTTTTTTTCTTGTCTACTTGGCATAGCTGTGTCACCAACTCTGCCCTGATTGGTCGGTGGGTACTTTGACTGTCGGCCGGCGGCCGGGCGAATCCATTCTCGCACGGGGTCTGCCCCACTCCAAACTTTTGGCAAAGCACTTTCTAATTAAAGATTATTGTCTTAAATAATCTTTAAGAACAAAAAGTATAATAATTGAACGATAGGAAATTATAGTAAATAATTATACTAAACTAAATGATGTAAAAATAATTATACATGAAATTTGAAATAAGTTTTAGAAAAGTTATCGTTAAGTCCACGGGAAAAGATGTAGCCAAAACAAATAGGTTTTTAACAGTGACACGTGAGCACCCGCCTCGAGACGCGCTCCTCTCTCCTAACATTACTCCCCCTCTTGAAAAAGCCTATCTCCGTCTCAATGGTGGCGCTGCTTGCGAGTTAAAGCTACAAATCTGCAAATAACTCTAAGGATATTAAAGATATTCAAGATATTATTTTTCGTAAACCTTTCCGGGGATATGCCTAATAATATCCCAAATTTTCACGGCGATTGGATGTATGGTTTTTGAATCCATAGAGGACACACACACAGACATTCAATTTTATATATATAGATTACCACATTGCACTTACAGAGAGAGTTCAAGAATATCAAATCTGGGAAATACAAGTCCAACTACTTTGAGCTTCACAAGCTTGATACCTTAGTGTGATTGAGTGGAGATAAGAAAGAAGATGAGATTTCTTATTTTTTTAATATTTTTTTTATAATGGAGCTAGAGTATGACCCACAATTTTGCAGTTTATGAAGATTCCATTTGAAAATGTACATGAGAATGTCAATTTGATATTGAAGAATTATTGAACACTCTGTGCTCAAGTATAAAGAAAGGTACAGATTTATATTTAAATGATTTTTTTTTAAAATTCCACACTTTAAATTGGACAAATAATCCCTTGACTCAATATGAAAATACAAACATTAGGCCTCAACAAGGTAATAAGACCAAATCCAAATAAATAAATAGTGTGTGACACTGGTAATAGCGTTGTTACTGAAACCTCACACACTATACTTCGATTAGGTCTTATTACCTTGTGTTTATATTCTATAATCCAAATTGTGCTTTATCATGAAGCTGGGTGTGTTGAATTATAGCTAGTTGAGATTATCTTCTTTTTTTTTTATCTCCACTCAATCATATTAGGGTATCAAGTTGTGACCCTTGATGGTGTCTGTTTGACAACCATCATGACTGGGTGAAGTAGAATGCATCTGCCTTTGTCATTAAGACTGGGAGCACTACTCAGTGGCAAGCCGACTTAGCTCCAGCTGAGATTATTATCAATTCAATCACAACATTCATTCTACTAGTGGACCATTTTTCTAAGACATTTTATTGTCAAAACTTAAAGGACAAGGTAATAAGACCAAATCCAAATAAATAAATGGTCTTATTACCTTGTTTTTATAATCTATAATCCAAATTGTGCCTTATCAAAACTTAAGGGAGTGTTGAATAAGCACTGTGTGAATGGGAGTAGAAAACTTTACGATTTATTGTTAGCTGTTGACTATTATAGTGGTGCTTATCTCCATGGTTAAACCAAATCTTGAAGTCCACTCCTCTCCAATTTTGCGATGGTAGTTATAGGCCTGGGGTCCTCTATTGTCAGTTCTGAGCATGATATGTTCCGAAAAAAAAAAAGGAAATATGTGAAGGGCAAAGTTTGAAACTGGTTGAATTAAAGTTTATATTTTTTTTAGTACTACAAGAGTACTCTAAATACATTCAGAACTTTTGTCTGATGGCAACAACGCTGTTACTGAAACATTCCACACTATTTATTTATTTGGATTTGGTCTTATTGAGTTCTTTAAAGTGTCGGTAAAAGAGATATAAAAAGATCATCATTAAGTTGATTATTTGTGGCTCCCTGATATCTGTATTAGGACAGTAAAGTATTACAAAGAACAGGACATCTTAGAATGCTCAAATTTAATGGAAAAATCAAAACATTCCTGAAATGCCCCAAATGTGATTACCAACCAGCCAGTTCTGAACATCTATTGAATTGTGTCAAATCCTCCAAAAAAAGACCTCTGGGAAAACCCCCAGGACTATAATAGAAAATCTGAGACAATGGAACCTAATGGAGAATTGTAAAGATAAAGGTTGCCTGGCCGGCATTTATATTTATAAGAAAAATAGACACTTCGGCCAGTTGGAGTTTTTTTTATTTTAAAACTCTAAAAACTCCAACAGGCCGAAGTGTCTATTTTTCATATAAATAATGGAGAATGTTTAAACAACTTGAGGAATAAGCAACAACACCAAGTACTAGTTGGTGTTACCCATTGATCCAACAGTGTATGTGCAGGGAGGGGAGGAGGTATGTGGAAGTAACACAGCACAGGATGTGGTGGTGATAGCAACACCCATAATTAGAACAGTAACGACCCAATGATTCCTGACAGATAAATGAATGAGGTGACACAAGTATGCTGACATTCAACACATACATTTCTAATTCTTTTAATAATAATTATAAATCAGAAAATACACTTATGGTATTAAAATTTAAGGAAGTTGTACTTTTTTAGCATGTATATCAGGATTCAGACAATAACTCTGAAAGATATTACAGTAACCTCTATAGAAGACAAGATAACCAAGTGTGAACAAAATTGTATCTGTCTCCTTCGAAAAAAAAAAAAAACATAGGTGACCGGTGACATCAAAATAGGAAAATCCCTCAAGTTTTGTCCATGAGTGTGGTGGGTAACATGTGGGGGTCACGATACAGTAGAGAATCTCTCTCTCTCTAAAGGATAACACCTGGTTTCAGGAGTCAAAGTGTCTTTTGGGGAGAGGTATCTTTTTACTGGAGAGCAGCTGATTCTCAAATATGGTATTTTTGATGATGAAAACACAAGGTAATATATAAGACCAAATCCAAATAAATAAATAGTGTGTGATGTTTCGGTAACAACGCTGTTAACAAAGCATCACACACTATTTATTTATTTGGTCTTATTACCTTCTGTTTATAATCTATTAATCCAAATTGTGCCTTATCATGATGAAAACTGTCTTTTGAAGAGAGAGGTTATCTTATAGCAGGAGTGACCTTTCAAGGAGGTGTACTGGATGAATGGTACAATTAGGTGGTACCATTAAAAGAGTAATTCAAACAACCAACAGTCACAAGTGAAATCCATATTAGGGTCGGCAGTAAGGGTTTTCTATGTTAGGAGTGACCATATCCAAAGTAGCAATGGTAGACCAAGGTGTAGACTGTCTATCCAGTAGAAGTCTAGGTAGATTGAGAGAAGGGATATTAAGATAAAACTGAATAACAGATGGAATAGGTCTGTCTCCTGTCTGTCTGTCTAGTCAAATGACAACATTCAACTTTTTTTTTTTTTCAACATCTTAATATTTTCCAAATTCAAACATTCAACATTTTGGTTTTCGACCACTACGACCCGGGTTCGATTCTCGCATTGGACACTTTATTCTGATTAAAAAAAAAAAAATGCTCCAATGGCCCCCGATTCTTGCAAAAGTCCAACCCCACCAGCGAGTGCAAGTAATCAAACGGGGCTCTGTCACATTTTTAAGTGGAAAGTCGAACTGCTTTTCACATGTGTAGACATGAGGTGCGCTTACAGTAAAAGCAGTCGCTAACTACCCACCATGATTATCATGGCCTGTACCACGTGTACAAGGGATAATTAAAAAAAAAACATTCAACAGTTAGCAGCAGCACTGCCCACACAACACCAATGTCAAAAAAAAAAAAAACTACTAGTAGAAACTAGATCATCCCTAGAAAGCTACAAAGGCCTTGGACCAAATTAGAAGGAACCCATCATGGATCCATTACACTTAACTAGCTATTACTGTGGGTAACAGGAAGAAGGGTGTCTGAGAAACCCTCTGAAATTCTTCAAACATCTAGTCCAATTGGCCAAAAAAGTGTATATAGGCTGGTGAAGTTTTCAAGCAAGAATACAACATAAATTTGCAGGAGGATTCATGTACCAAAGGAATGGTACCTCTCCTTTAAAAATGCATTAAAACAAGAGAAGTAAAACTTTTGGTTTATACATGTATACCATCCTCCAGCAACTTTAGATTATATACACTCATGGACAAAACTGGATGTGGGAAGTCTTGTGGGATGTTGTCAGTCATCTATTTTTTTTTAAGGAGACAGAGGTTGTTCACACTTGGTTATCTTGTGTGTCTTCAATAAAGGTCACTGTAATATCTTTCAGAGTTATTGTCTGAATCCCGATATACATGATAAAAGGTACAACTTCCTTAAGTTCTGTCTCCATGAGTGTACTTTGACATTGAGCAGTAGTTGTTCTGTTAGAGGCTCTCGTGCAGAGGCCCAAGATCCCACAGATTTTAGACATATTTGATAATGAGGAGGTAATAAGAAAGAATACAATTGCTTAGGAAGCCGACAATAAATAAAGAGCTGACAGACTGGTCAACCCCAAGCCAACACAGGAAAAACTGCTTTAGTAAGGTTTAAAGAACTATCACTTCAATGCTCTCAACTTTTGTTTTTTACTTTATAATAAAAATTCTGCCGCAGAGTGAGAGAACGGAGGAAAGAGAAAAAGAGTCTATTTAAAACCTAATGACTTTCACAAAGTAATTTAAAACTACTTCCATTGACCTTTGAGTTTTTTTTTTTAAATCTTCATCTCACTATGGGCGGCCACCTCAGGTCATAGCGGCACAAGAGGTGATTAGTGAAAGTTTAATGTGCGGAGACACCTTTTTTTATGATATGTTCTCAAGTGGCGTAGCGGCCTTCTTAGCGGAACTGGTAGCCCCTTCCTTCCTTCCTTCTATACTATTGGGTGTTAAGTCGGAGGATTCTCAATAGGAAATTGTTCGCAAATAAATTTGTTTGGCAAATAAAAGAAAATAAGACCTAATCCAAATAATTTATTAGTGTGTGACGTTTCGGCAACAACATTGTCACCATCATCAGACATCTGCATTTATTCTTTTGTCTGATGATGATGGTGACAATGTTGTTGCCGAAACATCACACACTAATAAATTATTTGGATTAGGGTCTTATTTTCTTTTATTATAATCTATAATCCAAATTGTGCTTTATCATTTGTTTGGCAAAATTTTAGGGATGTATGGAATCTGTGAATGTTTTTTTAAAAGATCCAATATAGACCAATTTTAAAAATAGGTTTGAATCAAGGGCTGCTCTCTCTATCTATAAAAATATACATATTTATAAAAAAAGAATCTGTGCATGGTGAGGGCTAAGGTGAAACCACTCTATATATCAATACCATGCATTAGCCTGTCTTCTGTTATGGGAAATTTGCATATATACAGTCCATGGTTTGATGGAGGTACAAAAAATTTGGTTTATAGATAAGAATCTCTCTCTAAGAAGATGAAATAACTTGAAAATAAACACAAGGTAATAAGACCAAATAAATAAATAGTGTGTGACGTTTCGGTAACAGCGTTGTTACCAGCTTCAGACAAAAGTACTGAATGAGAAATTTTACCGCAGCATGTTTTTAAATAGTTCCTGTGCTTGTGGTACTGCTGTGGTAAAAATTTCTCATTCAGTACTTTTGTCTGAAGATGGTAACAACTCTGTTACCGAAATGTCACACACTATTTATTTATTGGGTCTTATTACCTTGTGTTTATAATCTATAATCCAAATTGTGCCTACTTGAAAATATTTGGATTTGGAATTTTCTCCTTTGGATTCAGTTTATATTTGCGACAGTTTTACACTATACACATATTATAAAGTAAATAAAGCTTCCAGGGTTAAGTTTCTATAGTCATATATAGTCAAATTTTTACAGTAAATTATCATTATGTGAAATTGGATTTTGGGATTCATTTTCTTCAGCCTCATGAGAAGAATAAGGTACAAGAGATAGATTAAAAGTAAGTGTACTTCATACTAGATTATAAAACAAGGTAATAAGACCAAAAGACCAATGCTGTTACCGAAACGTCACACACTATTTATTTATTTGGATTTGGTCTTATTACCCTGTGTTTATAATCTATAATCCAAATTGTGCCTTATCATTCATACTAGATTTATTGACTAATTTGGAGATTTTTGGCCTTGTCCATTGCAGTGGGATGCCATTAAGTGTGTATGTAACATTTAGGTAATGCTGTAAGTACGTGTAAACCAGACTCAAGTAAGTCAGTCAAGAAAGAGATAGAAAGCGTAAAATTTCCCCATTTTCCAGGAAAGATAAGAGATACCTTCTCCATGTCACTTCTTAGATTTCCCAACAACCACAGAAGTTATTCTTGGTAGCGAGTTTGGAAATACAAAACCAGATCTCACTAAATGAAACTAAATGAATAGAGGAATAAAATGATTTCCTGAAACTTGCTGAATGCAACTACCTAAATAAAATATTGGTATCATCACCATTAAGTACAGCCTTTACCAATAGATGAGGTTGGCAGCCATTGGAACATCAATTCACCCTAGAGGATGATGAGTTTTTAAGACATGACTTTGGAAGTGGGAGATAATACTACTAAAACTGTATACTGTAGAACAAACTCCATGTCAGGACACTCCAAACTAGAAGATTCCTCTTTACCACGGACAGTTTTCATTACCAAAATCACCATTTTTTACCATAATAAGCAACTCCATCTTTCTCTAAAGGACACTTTGGCTTTGAACCTGGGTGTCCTTTACAGAGAGGTAATTCTACTGATAAGGCACAATTTGGATTATAGATTATAAACACAAGGTAATAAGACTTATTACCTTGTGTTTATAATCTACTAGCCAAATGACCCGGGCAACGCCCGGGTTTTACCAGATTAAATGCTTTTATTCAAATACTATTAGTTACAATTATAAATTGGCGCCGTGGATGTCATTCTTGTATAATATATAAATGAGTTTTAAAAATTGCAAAAAAAAAAAAAATGCATCGGCCGGGAATCGAACCCGGGCCGCCCGCGTGGCAGGCGAGCATTCTACCACTGAACCACCGATGGTTATGAGAAATGGCCATATTTGGGTATTTATTCCATTCACAAAAGCAAACGGTGACAGAATTGATTAAGAAAGAATTGATTATGACGCTGATAACTGTATATTTTAATAATCCAAATTAGGCCTTATCATTTTTAAAGACTTCAATGGACCTAAGAAGTTATTCTTCATCTTATTACCTTATATCAGGTAGTTCTACTGTATAGGCTTATAACAGACATTTTGCAAATGTGTGCTGGATCAAATTTTCTGTACAAATTGAAGTGAAGTACAACTAAAGCATATATATATATATATTGCGTATGATATTGTTTTTTACAGCACAATACAACAATGTTGGCAAGTTTCTCTAGAGTGGAATGTCGAGGTGACGAATCCACTCCAGGGCCTCCTCTGTGCACCGGTGGATATCCCCAAGTGTTCCCTGGAAGAATCTTCGAGGACAGTCCCTTAGGATATGGTGCATTGTTTGTATTTGTCCACAGTCGCAGTTCTGGTCTGGACTCATGTTCCACTTATTTAGTAGGTAGTTGCATCTACCAGTAGAGGTCCTGATTCTATTGAACTAAAGCATAACAAACAATCATGTAAAATCTTCTTATATCCAAGATTTTCAATAAAAACTATTTCTGTGACTTAATAAATGTAATTTAAGGAGAACAATAATAAAATAAATTTATCTTCTTTAGAGGAGGAGAGTTCAGAACGTCACTTTCCAGAGGTTTCCCCCAAGAGAAATCTCACCTATAGGACAAAAGGACGCTCATGTCTGGTGAAGCTATCGGACCTAATAATCTGATTTGAGGATTCTACTTGATCACAGTAAGAAACAGACATCTTGTGAATATTATCATGTACAATAGAAACTCCCTGTAAAGGACAACACTCAATTACAGAGCCAAAGTATCCTTTAGGGAGAGGTGTCCTCTTACCAGAGAGTTGCTAAATAGTAAAAAATGGTAATTTTGCAAATTAAAACTGTCCTTTGTATAGAGGTGTCTGCTAGTGGGGTGTCCACTAAAGGGAGGTTCTACTGTATACATCCCTTTTTGTTTCTCTATTGGTGCAAATAAAATAATGATGAATGACCTTCGAGTTGAAGTGAAAAAAAAATGCTTCGAAGAGTTGTAAAAATGTCTGACCATAAAAAATTTTTTTTTTTCTTTAAACTGAAAATTATCCACACATGAAGGACAGAGAATGTTTCTATTATAATATATATGGTATACATTAGAACCTCCATGAGAGGACACTCACGCTAGAGGACACCTCTCTGCAAAGGACAGTTTTCATTTGCAAAATTACCTTTTTTACTATTTAGCAACACTCCAGTAAGAGGACAACTCTCTCTAAAGGACATTTTGGCTCTGTAATTAGATGTTGTCCTTTACAGGGAGGTTCTACTGTATACTACAACTTTTTTTTTTTTCATATCAGAGAAGCTTTCACGGTTATGTCCTTCTTCAGTTCCATGTACAACTGGAGTATAGTGATGAAAATGTAGCTTTGGCATATTTATATGATGTCCTTTACATGGAGGTTCTACTGTATATAGAGATAAAACTATATATTTGAAACTATTCTAAAGGCGTAAGATTCTTTTTGAAATTAAACAATTTCTACTGCCCTTACGTCTTTAGAATAGTTTTGAATTTTGATAACAGATGGCGTGCTAGTGCATCAAACTATATATTATTTAGTAAATTAAGGTGCCCATACAATATTAATAAATGAGGATGCATACAATTTTATTTGTAATGGAAAACTTTAGTTAGTATATTGCACAAATAACTACCAACTATAATAATAATTTCCTAGTTTCCAGATCTAAGCTTTTTCTCATTAAATCTTTGGAGTGGCAAGAAATGGCAAGATTTTTTAAAATATTTCTGTTCTATATAAATAATATTTATTTAAAATATTATATATTATCTTTGTGAGGTATTATTTTTTTCTATTCGTAAGTATTTTTAAAAAAAAAAAATATATATATATATATATATATTGAAGCACATTTAATTATAGTAAAAAACCCATATACACTCTCTTGGCCATTTAAAAAAAACAGTCTGTATTAAATGATAAAACACAATTTGGATTATAGATACAAGAAAATAAGATGTAATCCAAATAAATATCAAAACACTATTAAATGATTTGGATTAGGTCTTATTTTCTTGAGTCTATATTAAAAAAAAACTTGATGTTCCTAATTATTTTTTTCCTAATTGTGGTAAAATATAACACATCATTGAATTTTCATAATGGTCATATTTATAATTGTAATTGACTATGGACCAATCCATATGGTGGCTTCTGCTCCCCACAGGGACTAATTATATATAAATAATTACTTTCTAGGAATGCTCATTTGCTAATTGGTGCAGGATTAGCTATATCACATAATACTGCATCATAGTAAACATGATTATATGGCATTTTAAAACTCAAACGTTTTTCAAAAATGGTGTGCAATTCATAATGACTTAGCTTTTAGGGAAGAAAAATCTACCAACCTATTTGTTTTTATTACCATATTTATATATATATACCCGAAATATTTGGTGTATAAATATATTAAATAATAAGTCTTTTTTTAATGATTTTCATAAAGAAAGAAACATTTGGGAAAAAATTGGGCTCTATATATATATACCCAAACAAAAATACATGAGTCTTTTGGTATATTTAAAATGGATATTATTATGTGTTATCAATTTTTTAATTTCTTATATGTGGATTCAATATTTTAAAAGAAAAAATAATAATTCGATAAAAGTTTATATTTTAATTAGTTATTTAGTGCATAATATATTTGTTTTCGAAAATAAAGTATATTATAAGCATTTAAAAATTTATTTTTGTCTGCTAAATATAGTTGCTATTTATATATATAATTCACTTTTGGGATCAAATATATTATTGTAATGATTGTTAAATAACAATTTATAATAATAAATATATATATATAATAAGAGAACCTAGTAAATATTAACGATTCAACACCAAAATTCTGTGCCTACGTATAAAAATGTATATATTTTTATCTTACCGAAGCTATCAAAAAAACAAACAGAAGAATAGATTAAGAAAATAAATATATCAAACTCACCTTTCAGTCAATGAAATCCGCGCTGTGGAGATATCTTCCGCTTATCAGAAAAAAAAAAAGGCGGCAGGGAATTATTTTGAAATATACACGATGGGTGCGGTTATATCCAAATGTCTATTTCAGGATGGCGTCTTTCATAGAAAAAAAAGGGTTAAAAATAAAATACAACAAAAGTCTATATAAACTGTAAATTTATATAAAGATAAAAACAATTAAAGGTCCTAAAATTCTATCATGACTAGCTGGTCATGATACGAATTATTGATTTATGCCCAAAAGTGGAAAGGCGTTACCGGGAGAAGGAGCCGCAGAGCGTGAAGCAAGCTGCTACTACAGAGACCCTTACGGCAACTACCGAAATAATTTTTCAAATTGCTTTTGAATTATAAAATACATTTTTCTAGTTTAGCAAAAATATTAAATATAAAATATTACCTTCTTTTTGCGTATTTATTTTATTTATTTATTAATTTTGAAAAAATATATTTTCTTTTAGAAATAATAAATAAATAAATATAAACGTCTGATCATAGACTTATACTGCCATCTATCGTTAAAAGAGAAAATTATTTTTAAATGGACGGTCACAGACGCAACTATTAAAAGTTAATATTTATTTTAATATTAAGAATTATGAATAAACCATTGATTTTTCCCCTTTATTTTATTATTAAATTATTATGTTCATTTATTCATAAACATTTTAAAGCGCATGCACAAACGTCTTAAATTTAATTTTCAAATAATCTTTCTTCATTCTCGATTTTTATACATTCAGAATTTATTTTAAAATTGACGTATTTTAGAATTTGATCTAATTTTATATTGAGATTCATAAAGAGAACATTGGAATTCATTTTAAAATTGTGATTTTTTTTTTTTTATAATTATTTAATTTTTAGATCTAGCAGTCTCTCTTTTTATCCAAACAACATGGTAGCTGTGTTGTTACTGAATTATCAAAGTAAAATTGTTTGATAATTCTACCACCATCTTTATATTTGTTCAGCATGTGCAATTATGACTTAAATAATATTTCAAATTGCTTATAAACCACTGTAATTTTTTGTCTCATGGACAAACAATTTTTGTATCTAAAACCAATAAAATCCTAGTGCCTATGCCCTTTTCATTTTTTACACCTAACTGAAGGCCTAAGTATACCTCATAGTATACTCAGAAATGGGGGGTTACTTGTTCATAGAACTAGATGATTATCTTTTAGAAAAAAGAAGAGTTGCATTGGTCTTCTTTCTTATTTCCACACAATCAAATTAGGGTATCAAGCTTTATAGGTTCTTTTTAATTAATCTTATCCTTTATGAAATCACACCAGATTGATTTGCATTCTAGGAGTCTGAGTTAAAGGTTTTACACCAGATCTTGGATATCAAACTATCTTTCAGTTAAGTACAAATGAAATCCTTTTGCATCTTCTTCTTCTTTCTTATCTTCACTCAATCACACTAAGGTGTCAAGCTTGAGAGTTTTGATGGTGTCTACCGGGGAAGAGTAGAACTCATCAATGGATGAGTCAATAATATGTCTTGAGGTTGCAGGCTGAGAATCCTTTTTGCATAATTTTAAGAAACATCTCAAGATGATAAGACCATATACAATAGAACCGCCCTGTAAAAGACACCTAATTGCAGAGCCAAAGTGTCCTTTAGGGAGAGGTGTCCTCTTACTGGAGAGTTGTTAAATTGTAAAAATGGTAATTTTGAAAATGAAAACTGTCCTTTGTAGAAAGGTATCCACTAAAGGGCGATTCTACTGTATATATATATATATATACCATAAAATCTAAATGAATAAATAGTGCGTGATATTTCTATAGCAATATTCTGTACTTCTGTCTGAAGATGGTAACAACGCTGTTACAGAAATGTCACACACTATTTATTTATTTGATCTTATTACCTTGTGTTTATAATCCATACTCCAAATTTTGCCTTATTGTTTAAAAAACATCTGTTAAAAGGTGATATATTTTTTTATGCTACTTATTTTGAGAATATTTTCTATAGTTCTCACTTTGAGGGAAAATATCTTTAGAGAACCTGACTCATCAGTGATAAACTCTCCCATTTACCATATTGTATTGTGCTTATTGGTCTATCTGCATAGCTTTCTGCAAAGCTATTTATATAATACACTGCGGCCTGTGATTGTAAAACGACACTTGAAGTTACACCGCATGAGTTTCTTTTCAACGAAATATCAAAAGTTTTTATTTCAAGGTAAAATATCGACTATTTCTAACCTTTTTGGATGAGGTATGAAAGGGGGAATTATGAAGAGTAATGACGAACGAAATTCCCATCCCTGGACAATTTTTTTTTTCCGTTCGTCATTATCTTCATAATTCACCCTTTCATACCTCATCCAAAAAGGTTAGAAATGGTCGATATTTTACCTTGAAATAAAAACTTTTGATATTTCGTTGAAAAGAAACTCATGCGGTGTAACTTCGAAAGCTATTTATGGAAATTTCATTACTCATGAGCCACAGGTTCTTTCAAGATATTTTTCATTCTATTAGGAACTACAGAATATATTTTTAAAAGATAAAGCAGTGCATAATATATTTAACATTTTAATCTATTTTTATTTTTCATTATTTTTTCACATTTCAATCCATATTTGATGTGCTGATATGTTGTCTTTTAAATTATAAAATGTCACAATTATTTTTAAAATAACAATATTTGACTTTTTTTCAGTTTTGTTTTGTAAATTATTTTTAATCATTATTATACGAAGTGCTATCACACTTTGGTTATGGAGACTTTATGTAAATTCATATACAATTAGGTTAAAGTAGGTTATGAAGTAAATGTCATGTCTGGGGCAAGCTTCCCCATAATTATAGATGTTACAATGATGATAAGTCCCAATAAGAATTTAGATTGTGATACATTTAGAACATTTTTCCGTATTATCTGCGTTAACCTGGTAGGGAGATGACCCTGAGCAGGACAGGACAAATACACTGATGGACAAAACTTAAGTAGAAAGTCTTTTGTTGCCTGTCATCTATATATTTTTTTAAGGAGACAATTTTGTTCAGGTGTCTTCAATAAAGGTCACTGTAATATCTTTCAGAGTTATTGTCTGAATTCCGATATACATGCTAAAAGGTACAACTTCCTTAAGTCCATGAATGTATGTCAGGGGTCTTGTACTCCTGGTACACTAAGCATGAAGGCTGCACTACTAAGCCTAGCTAAATGTTAACAGTTGTATCCCTACCTCTGTGTGACTCTGCTATCAACAGGAAACACACCCAATTACTGTCTAAGGAGATAAGCACTGCCACTCGAAACTTTACGGAACATTCATTCATCATTTAAAAATAGAGCAATCCATATATAAATCTTTAATTAAAAAGGCATATGAACGCCAACCTATATTTAGCCAACTGAAATAGAGGTAAACTAAATGATATTTTGATCCAATATATGCCTTTTTAATTAAAGATTCATTCATCTGTTATTAGAAATATCAGAAATTGGTTGAGAAATTTCCCTCATCTCCAGTAGTCATCCTAACTTGAGTCTCTGATGCTTAACATCTTAGGCTAATAAAATTTGAAATTTTATTTTTTAAATTTATTATCCCATTGTATAATTATACAAGGTCATGGAGACTAAATTCATTGATCAAATTTACTATCTTGGTAGGGTTGGAATACAGGTCCTGTCTTGAGGCTCCC
>CP092868.1:4075928-4101514 GCA_030710605.1 Cordylochernes scorpioides | reverse complement strand
AGGTAACAATGCTGTGATTGCCTCTATTGGAATCTATTCCTTGCCAAATGGCCGCAACTTCTTGTATTAACCACGAAATAGGTATAACATAAAGTTGAAGGAAGATGTACCAAAAGAGGAACCTCTCCCATTAATCATGCAATCAGAACGACACACTTGTTCAGCACCCTAGTAAAAAACTTCGCTAGTGATTAGTGTTATGGCTCAAGCTTTATCATCACTAGTAAATATTTTTTTTACTAGGGTAATGAATAAGTGCATCGTTCAGAAGTATAATTAGGTCTTCCCCCTACGTCAGGATCAGCCGAAACTAGAAACGATCAATTCAAAATATATATTTGTTTGATTTCTGTATAAAAGAAGAGACCTATATATCTGGATGAAAGTTTACGTAGCGATACAGGAGGCTAGGTATGTGTCGCCAAGAACAACAAGGAGCGATCAGTAAAAAAAAAAAAAAAAGAAAGAAGCATACAGCCAATAGGAAGGCTCGTGTATTGAGAGGCGTGACGCCAGGAAAGCCACATGTTACTAGTCAAGGTCGACTTCACCAACCTCTACATACACAATGATGGGGTAGCTCGGTGGGCGTTTCTTGTTTAATCCACCTTATTGGCGACCAATACACGGTCAAGTCGTCATCCAACCACTTTGGCAGTCTTTTCTCAAAGCCGTCTCCTCAAATCCGACTTAAAAGTGGTATGCATTGGTATAAATGAGGTGGTTTCTACGTTGACTTCCTCGTTGGCCCTTTGAGACCATTCCCATGTCCCATAGAGCAAGTACAGGCCTTCAACGTCCTATGTTGGGACATATGGAAAGTCACAGCTAGGCACTGTCTCCTCACATCCTGAAACTGCCGCATACTCCCCTCCAAGACTTGACAAATCTTCAAACTTAACAGCAATAGCACACAGATCACCCCAAAAATTAAATCGAAAACAACAAAAAAAAAGTTACTTTTGGAATAACTTTTTGATTTATGTGAACATTTTGGGGGATCGTGTTATCTTTCTAATCAATTTCTCAGCCCCTCTGCCTTAATTCAAAAAGGAAAATGAAAACTTTCCAAATTGTTATAAAAAATGTAAGCACATCTATATAAGGCCCAATAACTTATCAACAAAACGTTAGCAATCCTCCCTGAAACGAGCACAACTATCCCGTAAGCCTTTGCGGTACTGAGTCAACCAGCCAAAATGAGTAAATTGAAGCTTGCGAGACAGAAAAGCCGGTTGGGGGGGGGGGGGGGAGACATTTCAATCTGGCCGTTTGGACGGGGTGAGCGAAACGAGTTTTCCCACCACGTGAGGCAACCTCGGTAAACAATCGGCGCGTTACGACAGACCTGGCCGGCCAAAACTGAGTGTGAAGTTGACCGTAGGGCGACAAGTGGAGTCGATCATTGGCAACCTCACCATCATGGGCATCAGCCAATCAGCATGTGCGATACACACACCACTATATCTTTGTCCTTATATGCACCCAATGCTGCGAGAAGATGCCACATTGTTTAACACTTTCTTATAATGGCTTTTTTTAAGGGTTTAAAAAAAAAAATAAAGGGCATTTGCAGTCGAAAGTCGAATCGCCACCATTGTAAAAATATCAACACGAAAAGCTTTATTAGAAGGCGAATTGCTTACTAGGAAGGAGAATCCTAAAATGCTCGACCTGACCTATGGTCAGTGATGTTGTCAAAAAGAACAACAGGCCAACAGAACGGAGATAGAGAGACTGTCTGTATGAACGAACCATGTCAATCAAATACCGGGGAAGGAGATCTAAACATCTACGTCTGTGAACGGAAGGAAGAAGTGAAAGAAAGGCCCGTTTTACGAGCGCCGTTTAAAAACGAGATTGACAAATATTAAGTTACGGAAGGGAGGGAGGGGGATATGTAAAAAAACAAAATACATAACGTCATGTTTCCGTAGTTTTTTGACGACACCGCCGGCGACGCGGAAAATTGAAGGCCGTTAGCTGATTGGTCGTAAAATGTATTTGGCTGGCCAGCACGAAAGATACTCACCACCGCCATAAATTATGGTAAAGCTCTCGACATAGTTAAATCCCCCGCCTAGCAACGAAACAAAGTCAAACGTTGCTATATATTCCCCGTATATACTCTTCCAATTCAGATATTTCAATACTCGTACATTTTTAAATGTACGACTTGTGTCCCCTAGTTATACAAAAATGAGCATAATTAGAGCACCTCGTATTATTTTAATGTTTTTTTTTTTTGTCAAATTTAGAATGTCTTCAGTACACATTGGGTCAAAGGTCCAGACAGTCCTCTAGTAATCCCAGTCATGAGAGGGTGGGTATATTATCAAGAACTAATCATGCGATATGTGGACTGCAAGAAGAAACCAATGGATATGTAAATAGATCTCTACATTCCCACGTAAATATATCTTCACTTATGCTGCACTTCCTCCTCCTTCTCATCTGACAAGTTGCCACCTTCAAAAACAAGTAAGCATATCCATATATATTGTTTACACTTTCTCAAAGAAGGTTTCTCTCATGCTTTGAAACACATGGAAGAAAAAAAAAAAGCTTGTAATATGGCACAAAAAACATAGAGCATTGTTATAATAGATAGGTATTTTACAGTATGTATCACCAAAGTTGATGTTTAAGACAATCATGGCTGGATATTGAAGAGTTGGGGGAGAGAGGAGCCATCACTTGTCTAAAATGTCGGCAAGAAGTGTGTCTCTTACCAAGGATAAGCATCCAACATGAGTTTCCCTCAGACAGCACTAGATGGATGTCATCCAAATGTGGCGAGGAAGTACAGTGTGGGCAGAGAGAAGTTTACTGAATACTAATCAGAACCTGACAAACAGCAGACAAACAATTTCTTGTTTTGGATCCTCCACCATAGCTGGTGAGTAACCTAGCCTGTTGAAGTAAGGTCACCTCTCTTCCCAGGTAAATTGGGTGAAGTCAGTTTGATCAAGTAAAAAAAAGAAAAAAAATGTGACTTCACCTATTTCACCCCACACTGTGGATGGAGTCATGAAGAACCTACTCCTAGAAGAAGTGCGCCAATGTATCAATTAGATCAAAGCTCCAAAGGTTAAAAACCACCAAAAAAAACGCTCACAACTTCACCAAAGTGAGAGAGAAATGTACTCAGACACCAATAACATACCAATAAACTTTTGCACAAACACATTTTTATAATTTAACTATGCTTCAGAATACAACCACACTACAGTTGTCTTCCATGAGTGAACATAGCCTAAAAATTACTAAAAAAATCATAAAAAGCTGCAACTCTTTTAATTTACTTGATTTTGGGGGTCGGTGGAAGGCTGGTTAAACCGTTTGGTTTTCGACCACTAGGACCCGGGTTCGATTCCCGCATTGGACACTTTTTTCTGTTTAAAAAAAAAAAATGCTCCAATGGCCCCCGATTCTTGCAAAAGTCCAACCCCACCAGCGAGTGCAAGTAACCAAACGGGGCTCTGGCATTTGTAAGTGCAAAGTCGAACTGCTTTTCACATGTGTAGACATGTGGTGCACTTACAGTAAAAAGCAGTCGCTAACTACCCACCATGATTATCATGTGGTCTGTACCACGTGTACTAGGGATAAGCAAAAAAAAAAACTTGATTAATGGAAGCTTTCGAGCATGCCCTTCTTCAGTTAACGATTAAACAATAAAATGGTCAAAATCCACAATCCTGTAATAATCAATAACCCATAAACATGGGTAAACTCAGTCTCTCTTCTGGAGGTGGTCTCCTATCAGAACTTATGTTCAAGTAATAATAGACTTATCCGGATATGACAGTCTCTAATGAGACAACTTCCAGGAAACACCGAGCCATGGTCTCTCCTGATATGACTCTACTGTGTATATTTTTAACAATTAAATTTTATTGCCATCTATCGTTAATATTTTACACAAATAAATTTACTGGCAATGCGTTTCTTTTAAATATCATCAAATTATTTGTGTAAAATATTAACGATAGATGGCAATAAAATTTAATTTACTAATATATATTGGTTATGAAAACATATTTTGCGGAAGAGCTTTGCTCGATGCAATACCTTGAAATTATATGTATGTACTTCTACAGATCTATAAGCTTATGTCCATAGTTCACTAAACACCCCTAAGCTGCCTTCCATAGAAAATGCAGGGTATATAACAAACCCAGTCTAATACAATAGTAGAGCGATCTAGAGATTAATTTGGCGAAACCGCTGAGAGGGTTCACTACTGATGAGCCAAGCCCTCTCATTCAATAACTCATATCATTGCAGTAAGGTCTGTAGAGATAATATTTGATGATATTTAAAAGAAACGCATTGCCAGTAAATTTTTAACAATCTTCAACAGCAATCACCCAATAGTATTCCTTGGGATAAAAGTTGGATTAAAGAGGTACTTTAACCACCACGCCCCAATTAGGAATAATTTCACCATCGAGTAATATTTGCATAAGTAATGTGGTACATTGGGGAGAGATAATTTCCCTAACACACTCTGTGGATAATGAGGTGGAGGGGGGGGGAATTATAATAATTATAATCTGATGCATACATTATAACTTTTCACAGAGGAGATGGGGGTTTAATGACCCCCCCTTCAATTGTCTCCTTATTTCTATACTATTCTCTGGGAGCATATGTAATTATGGTAGATAGGCAACTTAAATCTCTTTGTTATAGCCCTTCTTTAATTACAAACCCCATCTCCCTGAACTCTATAACACTATATGATAAAAGAGCTTAATATGAAATTAAGAGAAAGTATGTCTACTCTTGTATGGCCTAAAATTAGATTTAAAGTTTTTTTTTTTTTTAAAAGGGGGAGGTCCAATTTGTATTGTTGAAAAAAAAAGGTCTATGGATAGAAATTTGTGCTCCAGCCAACTACTTCAATTAAGAAAGAGTCAAGCATTGCCAAAAATAACATTTAGAATCTAAAGTTATTGATAACACGCTGTTTACTCTTAGTCTTAAACAAAAAACCTTCTTTGAACTATTTCTACTGGCATCTTGATAAGGTACAACTTGGATTATAGTTTAGAATTAAAGGTTAGTAAGACCAAATCCTCAAATAAATAGTGTGATGTTTCAGTAACAACATTATTACCAGACAAAAGTATTGAAAAATGATTGTCCCTATAATGGGACCCCCAGGACCAAAACCAAATTTTTAAATTGTGAGCAACATTGCGGTAACAAACTAAAGTTTTGAATCAAATGGCTATTTAAAAAAAAGGTTCATTTGGTATGGGTATCACAGAATCTCCAAGAGACCACCAATAACACACCCACTATAGTTAGAACAAACTTAGGCCTAGAATTGGTTGAAATTCATTTAGGTTTCCGGGAGAATTAATTAAAACTGCCCTCATTTCCATCTCGGCACAAATGGCCAGAGATGCCTATATGCAAATAAGAGTCTGATGATGGGGAGAAACTTTCTCTCTCTCGTGTTCCCAATGTTAAAAATATCACTTGGAGGAGAAGTGGTCATGCTACCGTTTCCATAGCAACCCGAGTAATTTTAACAAGAGTAATCTGTGATGCAGAGCTATTGTGGTGTCTGGGGGGGAAACTTTGAACTAAAATGGCCGGTGACATCATCAGAAGCTGTAGAGATGAGTCGAAACAAACAGGTCACAGCAAGGTGGTTGCGTCTAAGCCTTACCTACATGGCATCTTAGAGTATAGTTATCTCTAGTCATCCTACAAGCTTACATATTACTACAGTTGTTGTTGTGTCCAATGAAGAGATGTCTCCATGAATCTCTATCACAGCAATATCCACTATCTATTACTACAGTAAAATGGTAATAAGACCCCACATTTATATAAATAAATCGTATACAATGTTTCTGTAACAGAGTAGTTATCATCATCAGACAAAAGTACTTCAGAACTTTGCATTCAGTACTTTTGTCTGATGATGGTAAAAACACTGTTACAGAAACGTCACATGCACTATTTATTTATTTGGATTTGATCTTATTACCTTTCAGTGTTATAATAAAAAAATTAAATATGCTTATCTTATTTGTGTTTATGGAAGGGATTGGTCTGGTGTGTGTATACTTTTAATATTTATATATGTATATATTCAAAACAAAAAAAAGGCATATCCTGACTGTTCAAATGAGAATTTTAGATGCCAGAGCGCCATCTAGCATAATTAAAAGCAACTAAACGTTGATTCAACTTATTCCGTGATACATATATTATTTTTACAAATCTTGTTTAAAGTTACTTTCATCTTTTTTATAGGACTGTTGACTGAGGTCTCAATAAACGTTATTAATTTGTCTAGACTATATATTTTTTACTATCCCTAGTACACGTGGCCATGATAATCATGGTAGGTAGAAGAAGGCAACTGTTTTTACTGTAAGTACACCACATGTCTACACATGTGAAAAGCAGTTCGACCTTGCACTTACAAATGTGCCAGAGCCCCGTTTTAGATCCGTGGAAAGAGTTGAACTGTGAGCTGGGGCTGTATGGTGAGGGGGGAACAACCCACACATTCCCATTTCACACAAAAAAACAACAAAAAGACTAAAAAAAGGACACAGTTACCCACACAAACCTTGTAAGGGTAACTTCAAGAGGTCTTGGCACCTTATAAGTACTTCCAACAAGTGTTGACATGAGGTACTTGGGGAATGACAAACTTTTTTTTTTTGGTTGCCCACCACTACCATGGGGTTTATTAGAACATTACCACATTGCACTTACATGGATGAAGAGAGAGTTTAAGAAGATCAAATCTGGGAAATACAAGTCCAACTTCTTTGAGCTTCACAAGCTTGATACCTTAGTGTGATTGAGTGGAAATAAGAAAGAAGATGAGATTTCTTATTTTTTTACATTTTTTTTATAATGGAGCTAGAGTATGACCCACAATTTTGCAGTTTATGAAGATTCCATTTGAAAATGTACATGAGATTTGATATTGGAAGAATTGTTCAACACTCTGTGCTCAAGTATAAAGAAAGGTACAGATTTATATTTAAATGAATTTTTTTTAAATTCCACACTTTAAATTGTACAAATAATCACCTTAAATCAATATGAAAATACAAACATTAGGCCTCAACAAGGTAATAAGACCAAATCCAAATAAATAAATAGTGTGTGACTCTCTGGTAACAGCGTTGTTACAGAAACCTCACACACTATTTATTTATTTGGATTAGGTCTTTGTGTTTATAATCTATAATCCAAATTGTGCCTTATCATGAAGCTGGGTGTGTTGAATTATATAGCTAGTTGAGATGATTATCCATCAACCCCAACATTCATTCTACTAGTGGACATTTTTCTAAGACATTTTGTTTTCAAAACTTAAGGGAGTGTTGAATAGGCGCTGTGTGAATGGGATTAGAAAACTTTACGATTTATTGATAGCTGTTGACTATTATGGTGGTGCTTATCTCCATGGTTAAACCAATTCCCGAAGTCCACTCCTCTCCAATTTTTCGATGGTAGTTATAGGCCTGGAAAATAGGTTCTTTATTGTCAGTTCTGAGCATGATATGTTCCAAAAAAAAAAAAAAGGAAATATGTGAAGTTCAAAGTTTGAAACTGGTTGAATTAAAGTTTTTTTTTTTTTTTTTGTACTACAAAAGTACTATAAATACATTCAGAACTTTTGTCTGATGGCAACAACGCTGTTACTGAAACATCCCACACTATATGTATATCTATTTGGATTTGGTCTTATTACCTTGTAGTTCTTTAAAGTGTGGGTGAAAGAGATATAAAAGATCATCATTAAGTAGATTATTTGTGGTCCCTTGATATCTGTATTAGGACAGTAAAGTATTACAAACAGAAAATCTTAGAATGCTCAAATTTAATGGAAAAATCAAAATATTCCTGAAATGCCCCAAATGTGATTATTCAACCCAGCCAGTCTTGAACATCTATTGAATTGTATCAAATCCTCCAAAAAAAGACTTCTGGGAAAACCCCCAGGACTATAATAGAAAAGCTGAGACAATGGAACCTAATGGAGAATTGTAAAGATAAAGGTTGCCTGGCCGGCATTCATAAATATATGAAAAATAGACACTTCGGCCACAGTTGGAGTTTTTTTATTTTAATACTCTAAAAACCCCAACTGGCCAAAGTGTCTATTTTTCATATAAATAATGGAGAATGTTTAAACAACTTGAGGAATAAGTAACAACACCAAGTACTAGCTGGTGTTACCCATTGATCCAACAGTGTATGTGCAAGGAGAGAAGGAGGTGTGTGGAAGTAACACAGCACAGGATGTGGTGGTGGTGATAGCAACACCCATAATTAGAACAGCAACGACCCAATGATTCCTGACGGATAAATGAATGAGGTGACACAAGTATGCTGACATTCAACACTTACATTTCTAATTCTTTTTTTTTATACAGTTCTTGTTAACATCTTTTAATAGTAATTATAAATCATAAAATACACTCAAGGTACAAAAACTTAAGGAAGTTGTACCTTTTTTAGCATATATATCGGGATTCAGATAATAACTCTGAAAGATATTTGATACACAATGACCTTTATTAAAGACACACTAGATAACCAAGTGTGAACAGCCTCTGTCCCCTTCAACAAAAAATATACACAGTTAAACCTGTCTATAGCGTCCCCTCTTGGGACTCACCAAAATAGGGTGCTATAGAGAGGAGGTGCTATAGACAGGTCACTTTTAATGTAAATCGCATCGTACTACGTATTTAAAATCTGGCGCTAGAGAGGGAGGAGCTATTTAGAAGGGGCGCTATAGACAGGTTTAACTGTATATGTATATAGATGACCGGTGACATCAAAATAGGAAACTCCCTTAAGTTTTGTCCATGAGTGTGGTGGAGTGGGGGGATCACAATACAGTATAGCACCTCTCTCTCTAAAAGACAACACCTGGTTTCAGAAGTCAAAGTGTCTTTTAGGGTGAGGTGTCCTTTTACCGGAGAGCAGCTAATTCTCAAATATGGTATTTTTGATGATGAAAACTCAAGGTAATAAGACCAAATCCAAATAAATAAATAGTGTGTGATGTTTCAGTAACAGCGTTGTTACCGAAACATCACACACCATTTATTTATTTGGATTTGGTCTTATTACCTTGTGTTTCTAATCTACTAGCCGAATGACCCGGGCAACGCCCGTGTTTTAGCCGATTGAATGTTTTTATTCAAATACTTACATCCACTACCATACCATGTACAATATTGGTATGTATGCGGTATATATAGTATAGGTAAGTCATAATATATATATTAGTAGAGTATATAGTATTATATCTACATTTATGTAGATGTGACATATATATCCCTAATGATAATAGTACTTACATATGTACATAAGTATGTGTATATATATACACCTTAATAGTACAAAAGCTACATACCTATACTTTTGATATTTGCGGACCTATAATGAGGTATTGTTAACAATAGATTATTTAAGGAGCGACCCGCTCCAACACAATAGTTACAAAAACCAAAAAGCGAGTGGGGGGGGGGGGGGCAAAGGTGGCGTGATCGTAGCCAACCAATAGGAGAGCGCCATTCCAAAAAAAAAAAGCAAAGGTGACAGAGATGAAGAATTATTAAGAACGCATGACGCTTGTAACTGTATATAGAATAATCCAAATTGTGCCTTATCATGATGAAAACTGTCTTTTGTAGAGAGAAGTTATCTTATAGCAGGAGTGACCTTACATGGAGGTGTACTGGGGGAATGGTATAATTAGGTGGTACCATTAAAAGAGTAATTCAAACAACCAACAGTCACAAGTGAAATCCATATTAGGGTCGGCAGCAAGGATTTTCTATGTTAGGAGTGACCATATCCAAAGTAGCAATGGTAGACCAAGGTGTAGACTGTCTATCCAGTAGAAGTCTAGGTAGATTGAGAGAAGGGATATTAAGATAAAACTGAAAAAACAGATGGAATAGGTCTGTCTCCTGTCTGTCTGTCTAGTCAAATGACAACATTCAACAATTTTTTTTTTTTTCAACATCTTAATATTTTCCAAATTCAAACATTCAACATTTTGGTTTTCGACCACTACGACCCAGGTTCGATTCCCGCATTGGACACTTTATTCTGATTTAAAAAAAAAAATGCTCCAATGGCCCCCGATTCTTGCAAAAGTCCAACCCCACCAGCGAGTGCAAGTAACCAAACGGGGCTCTGGCACATTTTTAAGTGCAAAGTCGAACTGCTTTTCACATGTGTAGACATGAGGTGCGCTTACAGTAAAAGCAGTCGCTAACTACCCACCATGATTATCATGGCCTGTACCACGTGTACTAGGGATAATTTAAAAAAAAAAAACATTCAACAGTTAGCAGCAGCACTGCCCACACAACACCAATGTCAAAAAAAAAAAAAAAACTACTACTAGAAACTAGATCATCCCTAGAAAGCTACAAAGGCCTTGGACCAAATTAGAAGGAACCCATCATGGATCCATTACACTTAACTAGCTATTACTGTGGGTAACAGGAAGAAGGGTGTCTGAGAAACCCTCTGAAATTCTTCAAACATCTAGTCCAATTGGCCAAAAAGGTGCGTATAGGCTGGTCAAGTTTTCAGGCAAGAATACAAAATAAATTTGCAGGAGGATTCATGTACCAAAAGAATGGTACCACTCCTTTAAAAAATGCATTAAAACAATATAAGTGCAACTTTTGGTTTATACATGAATGCATCCTCCAGCAACTTTAGATTATATACACTCATGGACAAAACTGGATGTGGGAAGTCTTGTGGGATGTTGTCAGTCATCTATTTTTTTTTTTTTTAAGGAGACAGAGGTTGTTCACACTTGGTTATCTTGTGTGTCTTCAATAAAGGTCACTGTAATATCTTTCAGAGTTATTGTCCCAATATACATGATAAAAGGTACAACTTCCTTAAGTTCTGTCTCCATGAGTGTACTTTGACATTGAGCAGTAGTTGTTCTGTTAGAGGCCCTCGTGCAGAGGTTCAAGATCCCACATATTTTAGACACATTTGATATGATAATGAGGAGGTAATAAGAAAGAAGAAAATTTGCTCAGGAAGCCGACAATAAGAGCTGACAGACTGGTCAACCCCAAGCCAACACAGGTAAAACTGCTTTAGTAAGGTTTAAAGAACTATCACTTCAATGCTCTCAACTTTTGTTTTTTACTTTATAATAAAAATTCTGCAGCGGAGTGAGAGAGAACGGAGGAAAGAGAAAAAGAGTCTATTTAAAACCTAATGACTTTCACAAAGTAATTTAAAACTACTTCCATTGACCTTTGAGTTTTTTTAAATCTTCATCTCTCTATGGGCAGCCACCTCAGGTCATAGCGGCACAAGAGGTGATTAGTGAAAGTTTAATGTGCGGAGACACCTTTTTTTATGATATGTTCTCAAGTGGCGTAGCGGCCTTCTTAGCGGAACTGGTAGCCCCTTCCTTCCTTCCTTCTATACTATTGGGTGTTAAGTCGGAGGATTTTCAATAGGAAATTGTTCGCAAATAAATTTGTTTGGCAAATAAAAGAAAATAAGACCTAATCCAAATAATTTATTAGTGTGTGACGTTTCGGCAACAACATTGTCACCATCATCAGACATCTGCATTTATTCTTTTGTCTGATGATGATGGTGACAATGTTGTTGCCGAAACGTCACACACTAATAAATTATTTGGATTAGGTCTTATTTTCTTTTATTATAATCTATAATCCAAATTGTGCTTTATCATTTGTTTGGCAAAATTTTAGGGATGTATGGAATCTGTTTTTTTTTTTTTTTTTTGCTTATCCCTAGTACACGTGGTACAGGCCATGATAATCATGGTGGGTAGTTAGCGACTGCTTTTTAATGTAAGCGCACCACATGTCTACACATGTGAAAGCAGTTCGACTTTGCACTTACAAATGTGCCAGAGCCCCGTTTGGTTACTTGCACTCGCTGGTGGGGTTGGACTTTTGCAAGAATCGGGGGGGGCCATTGGAGCATTTTTTTTTTTTTTAACATAAAAAGTGTCCAATGCGGGAATCGAACCCGGGTCGTAGTGGTCGAAACCAAACGGTTTAACCAGCCTTCCACTGACCCCCCATGGAATCTGTGAATGTTTTTAAAAAATCCAACATAGACCAATTTTAAAAATAGGTTTGAATCAAGGGCTGCTCTATAAAAATATACATATTTATATAAAAAGAATCTGTGCATGGTGAGGGCTATGGTGAAACCTCTCTCTATATATCAATATCATGCATTAGCTTATCCTCTGTTATATGAAATTCTAATATATACAGTCCATGTTTGATGGAGGAACAAAAAATTTGGTTTATAGATAAGAATCTCTCTCTCTAAGAAGATGAAATAACTTGAAAATAAACACAAGGTAATAAGACCAAATAAATAAATAGTGTGTGACGTTTCGGTAACAGCGTTGTTACCATCTTCAGACAAAAGTACTGAATGAGAAATTTTACCACAGCATGTTTTTAAATAGTTCCTGTGCTTGTGGGTACTGCTGTGGTAAAATTTCTCATTCAGTACTTTTGTCTGAAGATGGTAACAACTCTGTTACCGAAACGTCACACACTATTTATTTGGATTTGGTCTTATTACCTTGTGTTTATAATCTATAATCCAAATAGTGCCTTATCTAACTTGAAAATATTTGGATTTGTAATTTTCTCCTTTGAATTCAGTTTATATTTGCGACAGTTTATATTCAGTTTATATTTTACACTATACATATATTATAAAGTATATAAAGCTTCCAGGGTTAAGTTTCTATAGTCATATATTTTTACAGTGAATTATCATTATGTGGAATTGGAATTTGGGATTCATTTTCTTAGGCCTCATGAGAAGAATAAGGTACAAGAGATGGATTAAAAGTAAATGTACTTCATACTAGATTATAAAACAAGGTTATAAGACCAAAAGACCAACGTTGTTACCGAAACGTCACACACTATTTATTTATTTGGAGATTTGGTCTTATTACCCTGTGTTTATAATCTATAATCCAAATTGTGCCTTATCATTCATACTAGATTTATTGACTAATTTTGGAGATTTTTGGCCTTGTTACAGTGGGATGCCATAAGGGTGTATGTAACATTTAGGTAATGCTGTAAGTACGTGTAAACCAGACTCAAGTAGGTATAAGAGATAGAGAGGAGAGCGTAAAATTTCCCCATTTTCCAGGAAAGATAAGAGATACCTTCTCCATGTCACTTCTTAGATTTCCCAACAACCACAGAAGTTATTCTTGGTAGTGAGTTTGGAAATACAAAACCAGATCTCACTAAATGAAACAAAATGAGAATAGAGGAAGAAAATGATTTCCTGAAACTTGCTGAATGCAACTACTTAAATAAGATATTGGTATCATCTTTGTCATCATAAAGTACAGCCTTTACCAATAGATGAGGATGGCAGCCATTGAAACATCAATTCACCCTAGAGGAAGACGAGTTTTAAAGACGTGACTTTGGAAGTGGGAGAAAATACTGCTAAAACCCTATACTGTATAACAACCTCCATGTCAGGACACTCCCAACTAGAAGATTCCTCTTTACCAAAGACAGTTTTCATTACCAAAATCACCATTTTTTTACCATAATATGCAACTCTTCATTAATAAAACACCCATCTTTCTCTAAAGGACACTTTGGCTTTGAACCTGGGTGTCCTTTACAGAGAGGTAGTTCTACTGATAAGGCACAATTTGGATTATAGATTATAAACACAATTTGGATTATAGATTATAAACACAAGGTAATAAGACTTATTTACCTTGTGTTTATAATCAACTAGCCAAATGACCCGGGCAACGCCCGGGGTTTTACCCGATTAAATGCTTTTATTCAAATACTATTAGTTACAATTATAAATTGGCGCCGTGGATGTCATTCTTGTATAATAAATAAATGAGTTTTAAAAATTATAAAAAAAAAAAATGCATCGGCCGGGAATCGAACCCGGGCCGCCCGCGTGGCAGGCAAGCATTCTACCACTGAACCACCAATGGTTATGAGAAATGGCCATATTTGGGTATTTATTCCATTCACAAAAGCAAACGGTGACAGAATTGATTAAGAAAGAATTGATTATGACGCTGATAACTGTATATTTTAATAATCCAAATTGTGCCTTATCATTTTTAAAGACTTCAATGGACCTAAGAAGTTATTCTTCATCTTATTACCTTATATCAGGTTGTTCTACTGTATAGGCTTATAACAGACATTTTGCAAATGTGTGCTGGATCAAATTTTCTGTACAAATTGAAGTGAAGTACAACTAAAGCATAACAAACAATCATGTAAAATCTTCTTATATCCAAGATTTTCAATAAAAACTATTTCCATGACTTAATAAATGAAGTTTAAGGAGAACAATTTTAAAAAAGATTTATTTTCTTTAGAGGAGGAGAGTTCAGTCATTTTCCTGAGGTTTCCCCTGAGAGGAATCTCACCATGTCCTACAAAAGTACGGACGCTCATGTCTGGTGAAGCTTTCAGAACTAATAATCTGATTTGAGGATTCTACTTGATCACAGTAAGAAACAGACATCTTGTTAATATTATCATGTACAATAGAACCTCCCTGTAAAGGACAACACTCAATTACAGAGCCAAAGTATCCTTTAGGGAGAGGTGTCCTCTTACCAGAGAGTTGCTAAATAGTAAAAAAATAGTAATTTTGCAAATGAAAACTGTCCTTTGTAGAGAGGTGTCTGCTAGTGGGGTGTCCACTAAAGGGAGATTCTACTGTATATATCCCTTTTTGTTTCTCTATTGGTGCAAAAAGAATAATGATGAATGACCTTCAAGTTGAAGTGAAAAAAATGCTTCAAAGAGTTGGAAAAATTTCCAACCATATAAAAAAAAAGAAAATATTAAAAAAGAAACTGAAAATTATCCACACATGAAGGAATGAAGGACAGAGAGAATGTTTCTATTATAGTATACCATAGAACATACTCCAGGAGAAGAAACTCACGCTAGAGGACACCTCCCTACAAAGGACAGTTTTCATTTGGAAAATTACCATTTTGACTATTTAGTAGCTCTCCAGTAAGAGGACAACTCTCCCTAAAGGACACTTTGGCTCTGCAATTAGGTGTTGTCTTTTACAGGGAGGTTCTACTGTATACTACAACTTTTTTTTTTCATATCAGAGAAGCTTTCACGGTTATGTCCTTCTTCAGTTCCATGTACAACTGGAGTATAGTGATGAAAATAGCTTTGGCTTGACATATTTATATGATGTCCATTACATGGAGGTTCTACTGAGATAAAGAGATAAAACTATATATTCGAAACTATTCTAAAGGTGTAAGATTCTTTTTGAAATTAAACAATTTCTACTGCCCTTACGCCTTTAGAATAGTTTCGAATTTTGATAACAGATGGCGCACTAGTGCATCAAACTATATATTATTTAGTAAATTAAGGTGCCCATACAATATTAATAAATTAGGATACATACAATTTTATTTGTAATGGGACGCTTAAGTTAGTATATTACACAAATAACTACCACCTTTATTATTTCCTAGTTTCCAGATCTAAGCTTTTTCTCATTAAATCTTTGGGAGTGGCAAGAAATGGCAAGACAATATTATATTGAAGATAAGCACATTTAATTATAGTAAAAACCCATATACACTCTCTTGGCCATTTAAAAAAAACAGTCTGTATTAAATGATAAAGCACAATTTGGATTATAGATACAAGAAAATAAGATCTAATCCAAATAAATTAATAGTGCGTTATCAAAATGGTCTTATTTTCTTGAGTCTATATTAAAAAAAACTTTGATGTTCCTAATTATTTAGTTTCCTAATTGTGGTAAAATATAACATATCATTGAATTTTCATAATGTTCATATATATAATTGTAATTGACTATGGACCAATCCATATGGTGGCTTCTGCTCCCCACAGGGACTAATTATATATAAATAATTACTTTCTAGGAATGCTCATTTGCTAATTGGTGCAGGATTAGCTATATCACATAATACTATATCATAGTCAACATGATTATATGGCATTTTAAAACTTAAACGTTTTTCAAAAATGGTGTGCAATTCATAATGACTTAGCTTTTAGGGAAGAAAAATCTACCAACCTATTTGTTTTTATTACCATATTTATATATATATACCCGAAATATTTAATGTATAAATATATTAAATAATAAGTCTTTTTTAAATGATTTTCATAAAGAATGAAACATGGAAACATTTGGGAAAAATTTGGGCTCTATATATATACCCCCAAACAAAAATACATGAGTCTTTTGGTATATTTAAAATGGATATTATTATGTGTTATCAATTTTTTAATTTCTTATATGTGGATTTAATATTTTAAAAGAAAAAAATAATAATTCGATAAAAGTTTATATTTTAATTAGTTATTTAGTGCATATAATATATTTGTTTTCGAAAGTAAAGTATATTATAAGCATTTAAAAATTTATTTTTGTCTACTAAATATAGTTGCTATTTATATATATAATTCACTTTTGGGATCAAATATATTATTGTAATGATTGTTAAATAACAATTTATAATAATAAATATATATATATAATAAGAGAACCTAGTAAATATTAACGATTCAACACCAAAATTCTGTGCCTACGTATAAAAATGTATATATTTCTATCTTCCCGAAGCTATCAAAAAAAACAAACAGAAGAGTAGATTAAGAAAAAATAAATATATCAAACTCACCTTTCAGTCAATGAAATCCGCGCTGTGGAGATATCTTCCGCTTATCAGAAAAAAAAAAAAGGGCGGCAGGGAATTATTTTGAAATATACACGATGGGTGCGGTTATATCCAAATGTCTATTTCAGGATGGCGTCTTTCATAGAAAAAAAAGGGTTAAAAATAAAATGCAACAAAAGTCTATATAAACTGTAAATTTATATAAAGATAAAAACAATTAAAGGTCCTAAAATTCTATCATGACTAGCTGGTCATGATACGAATTATTGATTTATGCCCAAAAGTGGAAAGGCGTTACCGGGAGAAGGAGCCGCAGAGCGTGAAGCAAGCTGCTACTACAGAGACCCTTACGGCAACTACCGAAATAATTTTTCAAATTGCTTTTGAATTATAAAATACATTTTTCTAGTTTAGAAAAAATATTAAATATAAAATATTACCTTCTTTTTGCGTATTTATTTTATTTATTTATTAATTTTGAAAAAAATATATTTTCTTTTAGAAATAATAAATAAATAAATATAAACGTCTGATCATAGACTTATACTGCCATCTATCGTTAAAAGAGAAAATTATTTTTAAATGGACGGTCACAGACGCAACTATTAAAAGTTAAAATTTATTTTAATATAAAGAATTATGAATAAATCATTAATTTTTTCCCTTTATTTTATTATTATTAAATTATGTTCATTTATTCATGATCATTTTAAAGCGCAAAGCAATCGTCTTAAATTTAATTTTCAAATAATCTTTCTTTATTCTCGATTTTTATACATTCAGAATTTATTTTAAAATTGACGTATTTTAGAATTTGATCTAATTTTATATTGAGATTCATAAAGAACATTGGAATTCATTTTAAAATTGTGATTTTTAAAAATAATTATTTGATTTTTAGATCTACCAGGCTCTCTTTTTATCCAAACTAGCATGGTAACAGTGTTGTTACTGAAGCAATAAACGAATTGTTTGATAATTCTACCACTATCTTTATATTCGTTCAGCATGTGCAATTATGACTTGAATAACATTACAAATTGCTTATAAACCACTGTAATTTTTTGTCTCATGGACAAACAACTTTTGTATCTAAAACCAATAAAATCCTAATGCCTATGCCCTTTTCATTTTTTACACTTATCTGAAGGACTAAGTATACCTCAGAGTTCACTCAGAAGTGGGGGTTACTTGTTCATAGAACTAGATGATTGTCTTTTCAAATAAAGAAGAGTTCCATTAGTCTTCTTTCTTATTTCCACACAATCAAATTAGGGTATCAAGCTTTATTGGTTCTTTTTTTAAAATGTTATCCTTTATGAAATCAACATTGATTTGCATTCTAGGAGTCTGGGCTAAAGTTTTTACACCAGTTCTTGTACATCAAACTATCTTTCAGCTAAGTACAAATGAAATCCTTTTGCATCTTCTTCTTCTTTCTTACCTCACTCAATCACACTAAGGTATCAAGCTTGTAAAGCTTGAGACTTTTGATGGTGTCTGCTGGGGAAGAGTAGAGCTCATCAATGGATGGGTCAATAATATGTCTTGGGGTTGCAGGCTGAGAATCCTTTTGCATAATTTTAAGAAACATCTCAAGGTGATAAGACCATATAGAGTAGAACCTCCCTGTAAAGGACACCTAATTTCAGAGTTAAAGTGTCCTTTATGCAGAGGTGTCCTCTTACAGGAGAGTTGCTAAATTGTAAAAATGGTAATTTTTCAAATGAAAACTGTCCCTTTGTAGAAAGGTGTCCATTAAAGGGAGATTCTACTGTATATATATACACCATAAAATCTAAATGAATAAATAGTATGTGATGTTTCTATAGCAATATTCAGTACTTCTGTCTGAAGATGGTAACAACGCTGTTACAGAAATGTCACACACTATTTATTTATTTGGTCTTATTACCTTGTGTTTATAATCCATAATCCAAATTTTGCCTTATCGTTTAAAAAACATCTGTTAAAAGGTGATATATTTTTTATGCTACTTATTTTGAGAATATTTTCTATAGTTCTTACTTTGAGGGAAAATATCTTTAGAGAACCTGACTCATCAGTGATAAACTCTCCCATTTACCATATTGTTCTATTTTTGTATTGTGCTTATCGGTTTATCTTCATAGCTTTCTGCAAAGCTATTTATGGAAATTTCACCACTCATGAGCCACAGGCCCTTCAAGATATTTTTCATTCTTGTAGGAACTACAAAATATATTTTTAAAAGATAAAGCATGTGACATTTTAATCTATTTTTATTTTTTATTATTTTTTTTCACATTTCAATCCATATTTGATGTGCTGTTATGTTGTCTTTTAAATCATAAAATGTCACAATTATTTTTTAAACAAACAAATATTTGACTTTTTTCCAGTTTTGTTTTGTAAATTATTTTTAATCATTATTATATGAAGTCCTATCACACTTTGGTTATGCAGACTATATGTAATTCATATACAATTAGGTTAAAGTAGGTTATGAGGTAAATGTCATGTCTGGGGCAAGCTTTCCCATAATTATAGATGATACAATGATGATAAGTCCCAATAAGAATTAAGATTGTGATAAATACATTTAGAACATTTTTCTGTGTTATATATCTGCCTTAACCTGGCAGGGAGGTGACCCTGAGCAGGACAGGACAAATACACTCATGGGCAAAACTAGGGAAGTAGTCTTTTTGATGTTGCCTGTCATCTATTTTTTTTTTAAGGAGACAATTTTGTTCAGGTGTCTTCAATAAAGGTCACTGTAATATCTTTCAGAGTTATTGTCTGAATTCTGATATACATGCTAAAAGGTACAACTTCCTTAAGTTTTGTCTATGAGTGTATACACACTTGGTTATCTCGTGTGTCTTCAATAAAGGTCACTGTAATATCTTTCAGAGTTATTGTCTGAATCCTGATATATATGCTGAAAGGTATAACTTCCTTAAGTCCATGAGTGTATGTTAGGGGTCTTGTACTCCTGGTACACTAAGCATGAAGGCTGCACTACTAAGCCTAGATAAATGTTAACAGTTGTATCCCTACCTCTGTGTGACTCTGCTATCAACAGGAAACACACCCAATTACTAAGGAGATAAGCACTGCCACTAGAAACTGTACGGAACATTCATTCATCATTTGAAAATAGAGCAAGTCATATATAAATCTTTAATTAAAAAGGCATATGAACGCCAACCTATATTCAGCCAACTGAAATAGAGGTAAACTAAATGATATTTTGATCCAATATATGCCTTTTTAATTAAAGATTCATTCATCTGTTATTAGAAATATCAGAAATTGGTGGAGAAATTTCCCTCATCTCCAGTAGTCATCCTAACTTGAGTCTCTGATGCTTAACATCTTAGGCTAATAAAATTTGAAATTTTATTTTTTTAAATTTATTATCCCATTGTATAATTATACAAGGTCATGGAGACTAAATTCATAGATTAAATTCACAATCTTGGTAGGGTTGGAATCCTGTCTTGAGGCTCCTATACATTCCAAGAGGTGGTCTGGTGAGGTCTCTTTGGTCCTGTAAGATGGTGTTTTGACACCATCCTGGAAGAGGAACAGTCTTGTATGGCTGCCAGTTTTAATCCAGGAAATATATACAAGGTGTTTACTGTCTGTTCATCCCACATTCCAGAATAGCTCCAGGGTTCAGATACCAATGATGGGAGGTTCACTCCTGTATTATTATTTTTGGTAATGTTTCTTACAAAATATATTTTTACATAAATATTATCTGCTCTACAGACCTTACTATAAGTGATTAGGTACCATTCTGATTATAGATTAGAAACATAATGAGACCAAATCCACTATTTATTTATTTGGTCTTGTTATCTTTTGTTTATGTTGTTGTTGTTGTTGTTTCTTATCCCCTTGTGTAAAGAATCTTTTGTTTATATATACTGTATATATCACAAGAAGAAACATATTGCCAAGAGAATTATAAAATTACTAATTTTATTATGATGCACTAGCGCGCCATCTGTTATCAAATTTCGAAAATATTTTAGACACGTAATATTCTTTTTGAAATAAAACAATTTCTGCTTCCCTTGCTGCAATGGAAAAATTAAAGGGAGGGCCTGGCTCATCAGTGGTGAACCCTCCCAGCGGTTTCGCCAGTTTAATCTACCATACCGCTGTTATATTGCATTTTTGGAACTTCCTTTTATAGTGATACTGATGCTTGACTCTTCGAATGGGTATTTTAGATGAACTATGAACATAAGCTTTTAGAACAGCAGAATTACATATAATTATAAATATATAATTTTATTGTTAGAGATGGCACTTGAAATTAATTAATATTTAGGGTGTGTGTGGGGGTCGAATAGTTTTATCTTGTATAACAATTTTATATTTTTTAGCTTTTATCTTTCAAATTAATTATGTTTTTTTAAATGGTGTATCCTATATGCCAAGATGAACTGAACACATTTAGAATTTCCATAGTGCATGAGTCCATGGAATAGAACCAGAATTGGAGAGATAATACCATGTTCTCTCATCTTCTTCTTCTTTCTTATCTCCACACTGGGTGAAGTAGGATGCGTCTGCCTTTGTCATTAAGACTGGAAGCACTACTCAGTGGCAGGCCGACTTAGCTCCAAAAGAAATGGCCGCCTCTGACATGAGAAACAGACACCATGCGCAGCCACTCCTAACATGGAGTACAAACGCTGCTCATCCTGTATCCCTGGATTCGGAGCCTTTACAGGGTACTATCAGCCGGGCCAGCTGAACCCAGGTTTTTTAGGGAACTTGTTACTGCTCCCCCTCCTCCTTTTTCATCCGGGCTTGGGACCGGTAAAGGCAGAGTTTTGTGTTCTCTCATGGTTATGAACAGGTTACTGTGCAAAACACTTCAAAGAATGTAAACAAGATTTATACCTAAACTGTGAATCCCAGCCTGCACTGTCCAGTATTACAAAAATATCTCTAATATACTTTAGAGGTTTTTAGAATTTAAATTGAAATGAAGAATTAAAATGTGGAAGGATGGTCTAAACCAGGGGTGGCGAACCTTTTTATATTAGAAGGCCAATTTTAATTTTACCATTTTTGAGAAGGCCGCATCCATATATATGACATTCGTATTAGATATTTTCAATAAAATAATGAAAGTAATTGAAAACTGCGAAACAAAAATGATGATTTTGAATTTATGAAAAGGCCACAACTTGGGCAAGAAAAGGCCACATGCGGCCTTAAGGCCGTACGTTCGCCACCTCTAGTCTAAACCGTTGGTTTTCAACTGCTAGCACCCAGGATTGGATCTCGCAATGGGCACTTTTTTCTAATTACAAAAAAAATGCTCCAATGACACCCGATTCTTAAAAAAGTCGGTGGACGAGTGGGTAACACCCTCGATTCCCGACAGCCATGTCCGGGATTGAATCCCACGTTAACATTTTGTTTAATATGTGAATAACCTTCACATTCATTGTTGTAGATATCATAAACTAGGTTGCTCTTTTTGAGAGGTACCCAATAAAGTGATTTTGGAACCGAAAAAGTCCAACCCCACCAGCAAGTGCAAGAAACCAAATGGGGCTCTGGCACATTTGTAAGTGCAAAAGTCAAACTGCTTTTCACATGTGTAGACATGTAGTGCACTTACTGTAAAAGCATTCACCAACTTCTACCCACCATGATATCATGGCCTATACCAGGTGTACTAAGGATAATAAAAAATATGCTCAGGAATTGGTGAAGAAGCATCTAAATGAGGTTTCAGAAGAACTAATTGAGTTTTGTTGTTAGTGTCCCTCAAGTCACTGACTGTATAGACAAATATTCTCTAATTTGTTCTGTTAGTGAACATAACTCGCATCTAGTGACCTTCTGGTAGCTTTCTTGACCTCTTCTAGCCAGTTTATTGCAGGTCTTCCTTCAATTTTTCCTAACATCATTTTTTCTATTTGCTCTCATTGTCAATCTTTTTAAAAACCATATTTGGAATTATAAATAGGGATCTAATAAGATTAATTCATTTATGATAAGGCACAATTTAATACTTCATTCAGTACTTTTATCTGAAGATGGTAACAATGCTGTTACCGAAACATCACACACTATTTATTTCTTTGGATTTGGTCTTATTACCTTGTGATTATTTCATTTAATATTGAAATCAAAATTCAAAATTATTTTAAAGGCTTAAGATTCTTTTTGAAAATAAACAATTTCTACTGCCCTTACTGCAATGGAAACATTAATGGAAGGGCCTGGCTCATCAGTGGTGAACCCTCCCAGCGGTTTTGCCAGTTTAATCTACCATACCGCTGAAATTGAAATATTTGTACTTTTATATCTGTCCATAGTACACTGAGAGTATTTTCCCAATGTCCACACTATAAACACGATAGCAGATAAGAAAAAGATAGTTTTCTAAGAGTATTTCTAAGTTTTATTATTAGAATTAAGAAGTTATAGAAAACTATCATCTTATCTATCTTGTTTACACACTTGATAACAATCCTAATTAAAACATGCTGAGATATATTTTCTCATTCTTTTGTCTGATGATGGTAACAACGCTGTTACTGAAACCTCACGCACTATTCATTTATTTATATTTGGTCTTGATAAGACACACACACACAAAGTTTTATTAAGACCACCGGTCTTATACAGATTCACCACAGGAAGAAATAATAGATGGAGCTCCTATACTCCAGGTAGCTCAGCATCCAACAATAGCCTCCAGGTCCGACGTATGTCCAATGGCCACACATTCCTTCGTACATACGTCATGGTTAGCGAATCACTGAACAGGCTAGTGTGGAACCAGCCGCGTTTTAGTCTTCGCTTTCTTCGTCCAAATGGACCACGGCATTTGGCGATTCAACCGAACAGTGACTGCGGCCTTGTTGAATTTATATAATTTAGAGATTATAAACACAAGGTAATAAGACCAAATCCAAATAAATAAATAGTGTGTGACGTTTCGGTAACAGTGTTGTTACCATCTTCAGACAAAAGTACTGACATTTGGTGAGGCCTCTAAAAGCTGTAAAGAATGGATCAACAGGACTACGGTGACATCTTACCACCAGACAACAGCTATAAATGGCCACTTTGTAGAAGACTGATTAAGTCAAATTAAAATCGCTCCCTAAATAAAATTGGATAAAAAAATGTTTGAAAATTTCACTTATGTTACGGGGGTTGGTGGAAGGCTGGTTAAACCGTTTGGTTTTCGACCACTACGACCCGGGTTCGATTCCCGCATTGGACACTTTTTTCTGTTTAAAAAAAAAAATGCTCCAATGGCACCTGATTCTTGCAAAAGTCCAACCCCACCAGAGTGCAAGTAACCAAACGGGGCTCTGGCACATTTGTAAGTGCAAAGTCGAACTGCTTTCACATGTGTAGACATGTGATGCGCTTACAGTAAAAAGCAGTCGCTAACTACCCACCTTGATTATCATGGCCTGTACCACGTGTACTAGGGATAAGTAAAAAAAAAAAACTTATGTTACAGTAGAAACTCTTTGTAAAGGACAACACCTAGATACAGAGCCAAAATATCTTTGAGGCTTTCTAATTTACTAAAGTTTTCTTGTCTCATTTGTCGATTGATTTGGCACAATTTGTATTATAAACACATATTCAGGGTTTACCAAAACTTCAAACACTATTTATTTATTCAAATTTGGTCTTATTACCTTGTGTTTATCTTTTGTAGAGAGGTGTCCTTTAGCAAAAGTGTCTTCTAATGCATGTTCTCTCATGTATATATATAGAAAAAAAAAACACACACACAATATTTAAAATAAAAGTAATCTATTTTTTTACCATTGTCATATACTTTGAATTAAGTCCAAATATAATATAAAATCATTTTTAAAAAATGGCAAAATAAAAAAAAAAATACTTTTCAAAATAATTACAGTCATTGAAAAAAAAAGGTATAAAGTAAAAAAAAAACTTGTTGCACTTGTCCACACAAATAATAATATAAAATCACTCCTATTTACAAATATAAAATGACATTTAAAAAAACTTGTGCGAGAGTCTCACGTGTGTTCAATAAATAAATTTAAAAAAGGGATAAAAAAAAAAGGTGTATGTAAATATATATATAGAAGCTTGCCTTATTTACACAATGTCCATTCATCAGAACTTGAGTCCCCTGGCGAAGCCGTTGGAGATGTGGGACTTGGATTTGGAGCGGAATTTCTTGAGGTCTGAGGTGTGGTCCTCGTGGAGCATGGGCTTGTAGTGCGGGGGTTCGCACAGATCCTGGAAGTCCTGGTAGAAAGCCTTGTAACCTCCATCTAGGATGTACAGCTCCGGGTGAAGCAGCAAGGGGTAGTACTTCTCATTGATCTCTCTGTCCCTCTTGCGCAGGTACCTGCATCTGTGCCACACACCATATTGTTGTTGTTTCTTATCCCCTTGTGTAAAGATTACACGAATTCCATGAGTTAATGCTCCTCAAGCTGTTTGATGATAAGCAGCTGCCTTTCCCAAAGGTCCTGTTTAGTACATCTAATGCAATGTGTTCTGGAGCTGCAGGTGCCAAGCTACATTTTGGGCAAGTGGGGTAGATTTTGTTGTTATTTTCTATCTTCAATGGCTTGAGATGGCCACCATATACATGCATCTACTATATACCTGCATTATTATCATGATATCTGGATCCTGATATTTGGATTATAGATTATAAACACAAGGTAAATCAGTACTTTTGTTTGAAAAATAAACTTCACACACTTAATTACCTTGTAGTTCTAATCTATAATCCAAATCGTACTTTATTGTCTTACTGTCTAGTAAAGAGAAAAAAAAGATAATGAAGAGGAATATT
>CP092868.1:4038733-4075828 GCA_030710605.1 Cordylochernes scorpioides | reverse complement strand
ATACATTCCAAGAAGTGGTCTGGTGAAGCCTCTTTGGTCCTGTAGATGTGTATTGTCTTGACACCATCCTGGAAGAGGAACAGTCTTGTATGGCTGCCAGTTTTAAGCCTGGAAATACAGGTTGCTGCCTGTGAGTTCATCTCACATTCCAGAATAGCTCCAGGGTTCAGATACCAATGATGGGATGTTCACTCCTGTATTATTATTTTTGGCAATGTTTCTTACAAAATATATTTTTACATAAATATTATCTGCTCTACAGACCTTACTATAAGTGATTAGGTACCATTCTGATTATAGATTAGAAACATAATGAGACCAAATCCACTATTTATTTATTTGGTCTTGTTATCTTTTGTTTATGTGGTGCGCTTACAGTAAAAAAAGCAGTCGCTAACTACCCACCATGATTATCATGGCCTGTACCACGTGTACTAGGGATAAGCAAAAAAAAAATCTTTTGTTTATATATACTGTATATATCACAAGAAGCAGATCCAGAACACATTTTGGCTTGCATTAGATGCACTAAACAGGACCTTTGGGAGAGGCCGCTGCTCATCATAAAACAGCTCGAGGAGCATGAACTCATGGAATTCGTGTAATCTTTACACAAGGGGATAAGAAACAACAACAACAGAAACATATTGCCAAGAGAATTATAAAATTACTAATTTTATTATGATGCAATAGCGCGCCATCTGTTATCAAATTACGAAAATATTTTAGACGCGTAATATTCTTTTTGAAATAAAACAATTTCTGCTGCCCTTACTGCAATGGAAAAATTAAAGGGAGGGCCTGGCTCATCAGTGGTGAACCCTCCCAGCGGTTTCGCCAGTTTAATCTACCATACCGCTGTTATATTGCATTTTTGGAACTTCCTTTTATAGTGATACTGATGCTTGACTCTTCGAATGGGTATTTTAGATGAACTATGAACATAAGCTTTTAGGACAGCAGAATTACATATAATTATAAATATATAATTTTATTGTTAGAGATGGCACTTGAAATTAATTAATATTTAGGGTGTGTGTGGGGGCCGAATAGTTTTATCTTGTATAACAATTTTATATTTTTTAGCTTTTATCTTTCAAATTAATTATGTTTTCTTAAATGGTGTATCCTATATGCCAAGATGAACTTAACACATTTAGAATTTCCATAGTGCATGAGTCCATGGAATAGAACCAGAATTGGAGAGATAGTACCATGTTCTCTCATCTTCTTCTTCTTTCTTATCTCCACACTGGGTGAAGTAGGATGCGTCTGCCTTTGTCATTAAGACTGGGAGCACTACTCAGTGGCAGGCCGACTTAGCTACAAAATAAATGGCCGTCTCTGACATGAGGAACAGACGCCATGTGCAGTCGCTCCTAACATGGAGTACAAACGCTGCTCATCCTGTATCCCTGGATTAGGAGCCCTTACAGGGTACTATCAGCCGGGCCAGCTGAACCCAGGTTTTTTAGGGAGCTTTTCATCCGGGCTTGGGACCAGCAAAGGCAGAGTTTTGTGTTCTCTCATGGTTATGAACAGGTTACTGTGCAAAACACTTCAAAGAATGTAAACAAGACCTAAACTGTGAATCCCAGCCTGCACAATATACTGGCCAGTAATAAATAATGGCTAGTAATAAATTTGCGGCCCACCAGACAATATATTTTTATAAATTAAAAAAAAAAATTAATAAAAATTTGTAGCCTAATTTTTAAAAATTGTAATTATACATAATTTATTTATTAATAACGAACCACTGGTCGCCATACATAAGTCGTAAGTTTTGATAATATTATACCTATGTAATATTATAAAGAATATTGTCTAATAAATAATTATGTACCATGTTGGATATAATGTATTCTGTATGGATTCAAATAAAGATGGCAGTCAAAGGAAGAGGAGATGGAAGAAGTAGAAGAGAAAAGAACGACAGATCCAAGTCGTGTATCTAGGTCACTTAGAACAAAGAGGCCCTCATATTCCAGAGTTGAATGTCCTGAGAGATTGGGATGTTAGGCAAAGCTTCTTCCCGACCAAATTTACCATCATGGCCGACAGAGACAGGGACCAATCAAAGGTCAAGCAGGGTCCCACATGACCCAAGCCAGGGGGCGGGGCAACCAGAGTTCGGTCGGTAACGTGTGTGTCAAGACGTGTGTGTGCATCTTCTAAAAGTAGTGCCTCGAGGTCCAAGATGTGAGTCATCTCAATCCAATTTAATCGCGAAAATCCTTCCATCTCCTCTCCCGAGCCGCCAATGATTAATATTCCGAGGTGTTTTGTGATTCATTAATCGATATAGTGTGCCGATTTTTTCATCCACCGCCATTGATAACGACTGCCCAAACATACAAAACCCCATCCACTCCCGAGGATTCTCAGGACAAAGCACTTTAATATAGAGAGTCGACAAGATTCTCAGGATCCTTTTCCCATATACCACAGAGAGTCGACAGGATGGACGAGAAAAACGAAACGCAAGACGCGGAGGAATACACCGCAGAGGGAGAAAACAACCCCGCCGTAAGTACTCCCAAAATAGAACCCCCCCCTCCGTCGGCAGAGTTGCCGGCCGTCCTGGCACGCCTCGCGGCGTGTTTATCTGCCCTTCAGACCACCAGCGACCGCGTGACCCATCGGACGGAGATAGAAGTCCAGAGCTTCGACGGGACCTACCCAGCCGCACAGTTCTTTCGGACATATGACCAGAAAACAGACTGGGATGGTCTCACCAACACGGAAAAAGTGCTCCGCCTACCCCGTTACCTGAACAACAAACCGCTAGAACACTTCAGGAGGCTTCGGATGGAGACCCAACATTACATCCAGGTGAGACAGACCTTCCTGGATCTCTATCCGGAGACCAATGAGGCCACGTATGCCCAATACTTCTCCATGAAGCTGGCCGGACAGCCCAACCTGGAAGAATACTATCGGAATAAGACCGCGCTGGGTCTACAACTGGGCCTCCCACAAGAGGTCATCTTGGAGACGCTCACCGAGGGGCTGCCACCCTCCGACCAGCGCCTCGTCCGCATTGTGCCGCCAGAGAACCTAGGTGCATGGTTCCGGCTGGTGCAGCGGATCCGCGGCAGCGGCGCACCATCTCCAAGGCACCCAGACGAGCACGCACCACCCCTACTGGGCCCCTACGCACCGGTGCGACCTAGTCCAAGAACAGTGCCAACCAGGTCGACCCCGCCAACAGACTGCCGTTTTTGTGGTGGACTACACTGGCACTCTGAGTGTCGTCTCAGACAAGCCCCGCAGTTGCCCCGTGCCTCCGGAGACGCACGAGCAGCGCGCTCCGCGCAACTAGCGGAACAACGGCCGCGAGCCCAGCCCCATCACCAAGCGTCACGCGCACAAGCCACTGGGATAACCAAGGGAGCCCCAGACCAGCAGCCAGCAGGTAGGCCTACTGACCAGGCCTTTCGTCAACCTGACAATTAGATTGCCAATCTCCCATGGACTGTCCCTACCATTCCTGATAGACACGGGTGCGTCCGTTAACCTAGTGTCATGTGCCATATATAAAAATTTAAAGAATAATTTCCCTGACCTAAATTTAATAACTAAAAAAATAGTAAATTTACAGACAATAGATGGCCACGTGCCAACAATAGGCCAGATTACCTTCCCCCTGTCCATTCATGCCATAACCCAAAACGAAGTATTCCACGTGGTGGACGCCCCTCTACCATTTGGAATACTTGGTATTAATACCCTCCGTAAATTCAAATTAAAAATCGATTTTGCACATGGCACTATGTACCAACTCGATGCACCTTTGTCGCCCCTGACCTACCACTTTGCTGTGTTGCCCGAAAGGTGCACATATTGGGAATGCCAGGCGGACCTATGCAAGGCCCACACTATTTTTCCGCCTTCCGCCAACAATACCCAATATGCGCATTTTTCGGACAACACGTCCACAACCCAGGGACTCACCCAACCACCGCACCATGTCCAATCAAAGAACTTTTTTAGAGCCAACTGCTCTTATTATAGGGTCAAGGTACCAGAACAACCACCCAATGCCAACCTCTCACACCCCACCAAGGTCCAAACGGACCACCTTCACCATACACCCAAACATCCCCATTCCACACACCATTCCATGTACCACACACACCACCCAACATCACCAGAACACCTCCCAGGGATCCCCATAGACAATCAACCGCAGCCACCGTATCCACCTCAATTCCCGGCGCTATTGCGCCAATACCAACACGTGTTCTCCCGGAACAAATTCGCGGTCCCATGCCTAAAGGTTCCCCCAGTAAGAATCGCCACCAACTCCGACAAAGTCGTCACCATCCGCCCATATAGGGTACCGATATGCGACCAACGGGAAATACGCAGTCAGATCCGACAGATGTTGGATAATGACATCATTGAGCCGTCCTACTCCCCTTTCTCTAGCCCGGTCACCCTAGTGACCAAGCGAGACAAGACCAAAAGGTTTTGTATCGACTATAGGAAGGTGAACGAGGTCATAAGCTCCGATGTCCATCCACTCCCGAGGATCGAAGATATACTGGACCGTCTCGCGCGGGCCAAGTATTTCTCGACTGCCGACGTCTCCTCCGCATATTGGCAAGTGCCGATACACCCTGATTCTCGACCACTGTTGGCCTTCGCCACGATAGACGGGTTGTATCAGCCCACCCGATTGCCTTTCGGACTTAAGACCAGTCCACAGATCTATGAAAGGGCAATCAATCAGGTCCTGCAGGGGCACGGACTTGATTGTGTGGCGCACTATTTTGACGACTTTGTCATATATTCGGAGACACTGGAGGAACACCAAGAACACCTGCGCAGGTTTTTCGCGTTCTGCGACGCGGAGAACTTGCAACTCAACCTCACCAAATGCGAGTTTTTTAGGCAGACCATCGAATTTCTGGGGTACACAATCACCGCTGGTACCACCACCCCACTTATCCGCAATACCGACGTAATACACGCTATCCCACCCCCGAACAATCGCAAAACGCTGCAATCCTTCTTAGGCGCCGTGAACGTCTATAATAAGTTCATCCCGGACTATGCCCGTTTGCGGACCCCACTCAACAACCTTCTCAAGAAGGATGTGACGTGGGACTGGGATGACAAATGCCAAAAGGCGTTCACCAGCCTGAAGGAAAGCCTCACACAACACCCCGTATTGCACCTCTACAAGGATGAACTACCATGCCAGGTATATTGCGATGCATCAACACTTGGCATTGCAGGCGTCCTCAAACAAGTCCACTCCGCTGGGAAGGCCTACCCAGTCCAATATTTCAGCCGCGCTCTGCGTGTACACGAGCGGAACTACACCATCTCCGAACTAGAATGCCTCGCCATTGTCGAGAGCGTGGAGAAGTTCCGTGTGTATCTAATGGGCAGAAAATTCACCATATTTTCTGACCATCACGCACTGCAGTGGCTGAAGACGATCAAAAACCCGTCAGGCAGATTATTCCGATGGAGTTTGAGGTTATCGTGTTACGAATACGAAGTCCGCTACATAAAAGGATCACTACAACATGAAGCGGACCTCCTATCCCGTAACCCGTTTTGTGGATTCTTAGACACCACCCTCATTAAGAACCACCAACTCACTCCTTCGGGAGAATCTAAACTGACCATTGATCGAAACGGACTGCAAACCCTAAAGCGTAGAGGTGTAACCAAAATTGTCGTCCCTGACGCCCTCGTTCCCGACCTACTAACAAAGGTGCACAGTCGGTACAACCACCCGGGCATATCCCAGATGACCAGGCTCATCTCTCCCCAGTACTACTGGAAGGGGATGTCAGAAGACATCTCCAAAACCACCAAAGCCTGCGCCATCTGTCAGTCAACAAAACACCCTCGAGGTCCCACGTTTGGGGAACTAGGACAACTTCCTGTGGCCACTCAGCCTTTTGATCTGGTCGCCCTCGACACCATAGCTGGACTTGCCAAATTTGGTAACGCCAAAGCTTACCTCCACGTTGTGGTGGATCACTTTTCGCGCTACACGTGGACCTTCCCCTCAAAATCTACCAGCATCACCACCTATCAACAGGTGATAAAGCGAGTGTTGCAGGACGGCTCTCCGAAACGCCTACTCACGGATAGAGCGCCTGCGTTCACCTCACCAAAGTTCAGGAAGTTCCTGATTAACAGGAACATCCATCCCCTGCTCACCACCAGTAACAACCCCCAAGCTAATGGTCTATGCGAGCGCCTGAACGCTACCTTAACAGGCAAACTAAGGTTACTCCATTTGGAAAACCCCAAAGCCGCATGGACTAAGCTGGCGAAGCGCGTTACTGTGGTGTATAACAACACGCCCCACTCAGTTACCGGGTTCCCACCTGGCTACCTGATGTTCGGCGTTCTACCTCCCGAGCTCACTGAGCATGTAAACCCCTACCCCGTTTTAACCACAGCCCGACGGATAGCCCATGAACGTACCCAGGCCAAGCACCTCAAAGACAAACATGCCTACGACCAACAACATAAGACACCCCATTTTGAACCCGGAGATCTCGTGTTGGTAAAAGTTTACCATCACCCCAATACAGGCAAACTGGCTCCGTATTTCACGGGTCCCTACGAGATCTTAGAGATCATCTCTCCCAACGTGGTGAGAATAAACCGACCCAACCAACCTCTAAATCGGAATACCGACACAGTCCATGTAAATAAATTACAGTACTATAACGAAAATATTCGTTATATCGCACCTCCCACTCTGATACCACACCCTGCTAAACCCCAATCTAGGACGCTACCACCACTGTTCGAGCACCTCACCCCAGACCTCTTTACAGTTGAGCGCTTTGCTCCTACAATAGGCAATTGTACCACTACCACCCCTGTTGACCCACAATGTAACATTATCGCCCAACGCGATATTCCCCAACCTGCAATATCCCGTCCAACCCATATAACCAAAGTTAAAACCCCAATCCCTACAGTTAGGGCTGATCCCAAACCAATTCCCTTACAGGCAAGGTTTTTTCGTAACGTGAAAACCTTCCCCTTGTTCCACCTCCTATACCTCATCAACCTTTTCATCCTACCCACTGTACTATTACCCATGGCCACCCTACTGTATGTCAGTGTCTATACACTGCAGCCCAACCGTCTCTTCCAACTACAGGAAGCCCTATTCGAAATAACCATCGCCGTAGTGGAACTAATCCATCGAACCATAGGAATAATTCTCCCGGAGTTATGGACCATCCTTGTCCACAGTCATGCCTTGGTCGCTCTAATAGGTGAAATCATAGGAGAGATTTTCCAAACCCTCTTTAGAGCGCGCCAAGTCGAATAGCAATCTCCCCACCTTTACAAACACTCGTCGATCACCCCGCTGTCAGCTGGCGTCCACTTTACAGAAACCTTCCGCCGCGCCGACGTCACGTCCTTTCCGATCACGTGACCGACGTCACATCCTCCCTGCGGAATGTAAACAAACCCGCCGTCACTTTTCGCGTGTCACCACACTTAAAGTTACTTTCTGGAACATACACTCACACACACTCGCATACATTCACGCACCTATATAGTTTTGGCAACCTTATGACCTACGACCCTATAATAAACAAAGATTGGACATTGTTATGTAAAAAAATATTCTTCTTTTGTGTATATTTTTGTTAACCAATTTTAAAGGACTTGTACACAACCAGCACTTTTATTTTTTTTTATTTTTATTTTTTTTTCCCACCATCCATGTCTATCACCCTTTCAATTTCTTAATCACCTCAAGTTTATTTTTTCCTTTTATTGTTTAAACCTTGTTTTGTCCTAACTGAATGAACAACTGACCTGACGCAATACTTCTCATGTATCAGCCTTCAGTTATCATACAGGAGCTTTGATTTCTTTTTTATGTTTTGTTTATATTTTTTCACCGCCCCAAAGGCTAATCAGATTTCTTTTTCTTTTTTTTTTCCCTCCATCACCAAAATTTATTGTCTATAGTTTTCTTTTTTATTTCTGTTAATGTCTTATATGTTTTGTTTGGATTGCACCTCATAGAGTTTCCCTTGCTGTGGGTTTCCACACAGCAAGATTGAACACCTATGCAGGCAAGATTTTTTTTTTTTTTCCTCCAAAAAATTATCATATTTTTTCCTAGTTTAGCAAGCACCCCTATCTACTCAAATTTCTTTTTATTACTTATTTCCATCATTTACTTTCTCCCCAATTGTATCTAACCACTCACTATTTTAAAAAAATTTTTATTTTTTTTTCTTTCCCAAAAAAATTATTTTTCTTTTTTCAGAATTTAATACAGATCCCTTTTAAAATTCTTATTCATAGGGGGCGCATCTGTAATATTATAAAGAATATTGTCTAATAAATAATTATGTACCATGTTGGATATAATGTATTCTGTATGGATTCAAATAAAGATGGCAGTCAAAGGAAGAGGAGATGGAAGAAGTAGAAGAGAAAAGAACGACAGATCCAAGTCGTGTATCTAGGTCACTTAGAACAAAGAGGCCCTCATATTCCAGAGTTGAATGTCCTGAGAGATTGGGATGTTAGGCAAAGCTTCTTCCCGACCAAATTTACCATCATGGCCGACAGAGACAGGGACCAATCAAAGGTCAAGCAGGGTCCCACATGACCCAAGCCAGGGGGCGGGGCAACCAGAGTTCGGTCGGTAACGTGTGTGTCAAGACGTGTGTGTGCATCTTCTAAAAGTAGTGCCTCGAGGTCCAAGATGTGAGTCATCTCAATCCAATTTAATCGCGAAAATCCTTCCATCTCCTCTCCCGAGCCGCCAATGATTAATATTCCGAGGTGTTTTGTGATTCATTAATCGATATAGTGTGCCGATTTTTTCATCCACCGCCATTGATAACGACTGCCCAAACATACAAAACCCCATCCACTCCCGAGGATTCTCAGGACAAAGCACTTTAATATAGAGAGTCGACAAGATTCTCAGGATCCTTTTCCCATATACCACACCTACATACATAACGTATGTACATCACCATAAGTATTGTGTGCCTTAAAGTTTAAAGAAAATATTCTTTCGGAGTACTAGAAAAAATTTTTTTTTTTAAGTTACGTTCAATAATTTGTGCAGTTATTCTGTGTCTGGTAAGTTAAAAAATATTAATTTTTAAAATATTAATTAAAACGTTTTATTATTTTGTGTTAGCGATTACTAATTTTTTTCAGACCTTTGTATTCAATATGTCTTCATCAAAACCAAGTGGCAGTAAAACTAAACGAAAAATTGCTGACAAACAGGAATTTTCAAGAAAAGTGGGAATTAGAGTATTTTTGCTCTGAAGTAAAAGATAAAATCATCTGCTTGATATGTAATAATGCTATTAGTGTACCAAAATTATATAACATTAAACGTCATTATGAACAACATAAATCAAAATATGATACCTACGAAGGTTTAATGAGACAAGAAAAGTTAAAAGAGTTCAAGTTGGGAATGAAAAAACAACAGTTTATGTTTACTAAAGTATCACAAGAGAGTGAAGCGGCGGTGCATGCAAGCTACGTTTTATCGGAGATGATAGCTAAACACTCAAAACCTTTTACTGAAGGTGATTTCATCAAGGAATGTTTAATTAAAGCTGCAGAAATTGTTTGTCCTGGAAGTGTGAAGACGTTTCAAGCAATATCTTTGTCTCGAAATACCGTTGTAGAAAGAGTTACTGATATGGCCAGAAATTTAAATGATCAGATAAAAGAAAAATCATCTTGTTTCGAAGCATTGCGACATGGATTTCAACATTTTTGAGGATTTATTGGAACTAGTACCGATGCATGGCACTACTACAGGAGAAGATATATTTAATTGCGTTTATGATCTTCTGCAAAAATACAATTTACCTTAATCAAAATTGACTTCTGTAGCAACAGATGGAGCTCCTTCAATGACTGGAAAAACCAACGGTTTCGTAGCATTACTGCGAAAAAAACTAAGTGAAATTTCTGATGGTTCCAATATTCATCATACGCATTGCATTATACATCAGGAAGTATTATGTACGAAGGTAATAAAAATGGAAAATGTTTTGACACCTATCAAAAAATTCAATTTCATAAGATCTTGAGGTTTAAATCAGCGACAGTTCTCTCTGTTCTTAACTGAATTAGAAAGCGAATATTCAGGTTTATCATACTATACCGAGGTACGTTGGTTATCATGCTCCAAGGTTCTCAAACAATTTTGGGACTTGAAAGAAGAAATATGTCAGTTTTTAATAACCAAGAATCAAGACATTACTTTGTTTTCTGATCAAGTATGGTTGCAAGATTTTTCCTTCATGGTTGACATAACAAAACACTTGTCGGATTTAAATTTGAAACTGCAAGGAAAGGATCAGATCTTACCAACATGTGTGACCAAGTTAATGCATTCAAATGTAAGCTAGTTTTTGGGAAAAGCAGTTGAAAAACGAAGATTTAATGCACTTTCCGACATGCAACATGTACAAATCAAGTTTAGGTGAAACTGCATCGTATCAAAAATATGCGGAAAAAATTTTAAGTCTTAGAAATGAATTTGAAACAAGGTTTTCTGATTTCAAATCTTTGGAAGGCAAGTTTACTTTGTTTTCTTCGATTTTCTCGATAAATATAGAATCAGTACCTAATCATATGCAAATGGAGGTAATAGATATCCAGTGCGATTCAGATTTAAAGGCAAAATTCATTGAAGTTGGCGTTTCTGAATTTTACAAATATTTGCCAGCCAGATTTGAAAACACTCGAAAATTAGCATATGAAATTATGTCCATGTTTGGAAGTACTTATCGGTGCGAGCAGTTATTTTCACTTATGAAAGGAAATAGTCTCCAATCAGATCGAGAATTACTGACGTTCACCTTGGGTCAGTTTTAAAATTAATCACTGCGAACAAGATTTCCCCCGAAGTAGGAAAGATGGTAGCAGAAAAGAGATGCCAAATATCAGGGAGAAAATATTAACTTTATTTTTTCTTATTAGTATTTTTTAAAATAAACCTACATAAATGTTACTATAAAAATTTAATTACTTGTTTTCTTTTTTTGCAGCCCACATAATCTTATTACTTTTTTATTTGGCCAGTGTTAGGATTTGAGTTTGACATGCTTGGGCTAAACCATTGGTTTTTGACTGTTAGCACCTGGGATTGAATCTCGCATTGGGAACTTTTTTCTAATTACAAAAAAATGCCCCAATGGCCCCTGATTCTTGAAAAAGTCCAACCCCACCAGCGAGTGCAAGAAATTAAACGGGGCTCTGGCACATTTGTAAGTGCAAAAGTCAAACTGCTTTTCACATGTGTAGACATGTGGCGCACTTACAGTAAAAGCATTCACCAACTTCTACCCACCATGATTATCATGGCCTATACCAGGTGTACTAAGGATAATAAAAAAATATGCTTAGGAATTGGTGAAGGACCATCTAAATGAGATTTGAGAAGAACCAAATGAGTTTTGTTGTTAGAGCATCCCTCAAGTCACTGTCTGTATAGACAAATATTCTCTAATTTGTTCTGTTAGTGAACATAACTCGCATCTAGTGACCTTCTGGTAGCTTTCTTGACCTCTTCTAGCCAGTTTATCGTAGGTCTTCCTTCAATTTTTCCTAATATCATTTTTTCTATTTGCTCTCATCATTTTTTTTTTTAAACATTTGAAATTATATATAGGGATGTAATAAGATTAATTCATTTAATATTGAAATATTTGTCCTTTTATATCTATCCATGATACTCTGAGAGTATTTACCCAATGTCCACACTGTAAACAAGATAGCAGATAAGATAGTTTTCTAAGAGTATTTCTAAGTTATTCTTAGAATTAATAAGATATAGAAAACTATCTTCTTATCTGCTATCTCTTGTTTACAATTCATTTATTTGGATTTGATATTATTTCCTTGATAAGACACAATTTGGATTATAGATTATAAACACACACACAAAGCTTTATTAAGACCACCAGTCTTATACAGATTCACCACAGGAAGAAATAATAGATGGAGCTCCTGTACTCCAGGCAGCGCAGCACCCAACGACGCATGTCCAATGGCCACATGTTCCTTCGTGCATACGTCATGGTTAGCGAATCACTGAACAGGCGAGTGTGGAATCAGCCGCATTCTAGTCTTCACTTTCTTCATCCAAATGGACCACGGCATTTGGCGATTCTATTAATATCCTCCGAACGGTGACTGTGGCCTTGTATAATTTATGGATTATAAACACAAGGTAATAAGACCAAATCCAAATAAATATATAGTGTGACGTTTTGGCAACAGTGTTGTTACCATCTTCATACAAAAGTGCTGACATTTGGTGAGGCCTCTAAAAGCTGTAAAGAATGGATCAACAGGACTTCGATCTTAACAACAGACAACGGATATAAACGGCCACCTAGAAAAGGACTGATTCACCCTAATTATAATCGCTCACTAAATAAAGTTGAAGAAAAAATGATTAAAAATTACATACATGTTACAGTAGAACTCTGTAAAGAACAACACCTAGATACAGAAGCAAAATATCTTTGAGGGAGAGATTTCATTTTAGTAAAGTTTTGGTAATTTTGGCAATGAAAAATATCTTTTGTAGATTGATATGGCAAAATTTGTATTATAGATTATAAACACATATTTGGTAATTACCAAAACTTCAAACACTATTTATTTATTTAGATTTGGTCTTATTACCTTCTTCTGTAGAGAGGTGTCCTTTAGCAAAAATGTCTTCTAATGCATGTTCTCTCATGTATATATATAGAAAAAAAAAACACACACACACAATATTTAAAATAAAAGTAATCTCTTTTTTTTACCATTGTCATATACTTTGAATTAAGTCCAAATATAATATAAAATCATTTTTAAAAAATGGCAAAATAAAAAAAAAATACTTTTCAAAATAATTACAGTCATTGAAAAAAAAAGGGTATAAAGTAAAAAAAAAAAACTTGTTGCACTTGTCCACACAAATAATAATATAAAATCTCACTTCTATTTACAAATATAAAATGACATTTAAAAAAACTTGTGCGAGAGTCTCACGTGTGTTCAATAAATAAATTTAAAAAAGGGATAAAAAAAAAAAAGGTGTATGTAAATATATATAGAAGTTTGCCTTATTTACACGATGTCCGTTCATCAGAACTTGAGTCCCCTGGCGAAGCCGTTGGAAATGTGAGACTTGGATTTGGAGCGGAACTTCTTGAGGTCTGAGGTGTGGTCCTCGTGGAGCATGGGCTTGTAGTGCGGGGGTTCGCACAGATCCTGGAAGTCCTGGTAGAAAGCCTTGTAGCCCCCGTCCAGGATGTACAGTTCCGGGTGAAGCAGCAGGGGGTAGTACTTCTCATTGATCTCTCTGTCCCTCTTGCGCAGGTACCTGCATCTATACCACACACCATATTGTGTCGTTTCTTATCCCCTTGTGTAAAGATTACACAAATTCCATGAGTTCATGCTCCTCGAGCTGTTTTATGATAAGCAGCTGCCTCTCCCAAAGGTCCTGTTTAGTGTATCTAATGCAAGGCAAAATGTGTTCTGGAGCTGCAGGTACCAAGCTACATTTTGGGCAAGTGGGGTAGATTTTGTTGTTATTTTCTATCTTCAATGGCTTGAGATGGCCACCATATACATGCATCTACTATATACCTGCATAATTATCATGATATCTGGATCCTTATAGGGCAAAATTTGGATTATAGATTATAAACACAAGGTAATTCAGTACTTTTAGTTTAACCCTTAATTACTCGCGTCGAGACACAGGTCTCACCTAAAATTTTAATCGAAAAAATAAATACGATTTTCGAGTCCAAATAATTTGTAAGTTTTTGTAGCTTAAGATAGCATCGAAATAAATATCTTAGACCATTTGTTCTATCGCTTGACCCCTAGAAGGAAGAAAAATAAAACAAAAAAGCCACCGCCGAGACAAACGTCTCGACGCGAGTACTTACGTAATAATTTTGGTTTAGGCTTCATTTTCCGGCTGGCTCTATCTTCGTAAAACAGTAAGTTATTGTTCCTATTCTAAGTATATTTTTGGGTTCTTAAATATCCTAAATTCTCTCTCTCTCTGTCTCTCTTAGGTATTTAGAATTTATTTATTTTTATTCAATATTTTAATACTAAATATTTCCTAAAATATATATTATATTATTAGATAATAAAATGCATATATTGGATTTAAAAAAATATTTATTTTGCCAATATTTCGGCTGGCCGAACGCCAACCTTTATTGAGGCATTATATTTTTTGTATATATTTATATTTTTTATATTATAAAAAATGGCTAGTACTTCTGAGAGGAATCAGAGTGAATCCGACATGGATTGCGATGAAATAATTTGTGATTTATCCGATACTTCTGCCACCGAAATTTATAGTTATCATGACACAGACTCTGAACAGAATTCAGAGGCGGATGAAGAATTACCAAATGATGATTCTGAATTTTATTTTGGAAAGGGGAAATATGGTTCAAATTTTTAAACAAAAAATCGATACAAAAATTAAACTCAATGCAATATCAGATATTAATATGGAGCATTCAAGCATACAAGACAACTTCGTACAACTGTGTTCACAGTTTGGCTAAGACTCCATTGATTGCAGATTACATTGAAGCAAAAAATATGAAATATGACTTAAATAACTTATCGTTCGAGGACAAGCAAAAAACACAACATCGATATTCCCTTTATAATTAAATCCTATATAGACGAAAGAATGTTGCTCTTACTGAATAATACAAACGAGACATTTACAAGTTTTTTCAACCGGGGTATTCCAAATTATTTTCGCCCTAATTTCCACAACACACAATTTGTAACCAACCATGGTAATTTCGGAAGTTTTCTGGAAATAATCCGTGCATCGGAGGATCCGGGCTGTTTTTGTGGATGCCGCATTCAAGATTCTACTCACCTTTTACTTAGGTGCCCAGCATTTCAGGACTACAGACTCAATAACGGTATTCTCTGTACCGATCCAAGAGAACTGATATCCAGCAGGGATTCATACATTGTATTCAATAGATTTTGTAAATTTATATCAAAGTTTTTAAATAATCTCATGTGTTAGGTATAATTAACTATGTGCTGTATATATATATTTTTTTTTTCCTTTTTTCGTTATTTTGAGGTGTGTTTAAATTGTTGTTGTTGTTGTTGTTGTTTCTTATCCCCTTGTGTAAAGATTACACGAATTCCATGAGTTCATGCTCCTCGAGCTGTTTTATGATGAGCAGCGGCCTCTCCCAAAGGTCCTGTTTAGTGCATCTAATGCAAGCCAAAATGTGTTCTGGAGCTGCAGGTACCAAACTACATTTTGGGCAAGTGGGATAAATTTTGTTATTATTTTCTATCTTCAATGGCTTGAGATGGCCCGTTCTAAATCTTGTTAGTGTTGTTTGATGCTGTCTATTTCTGATCTTCAGAGCTCCTCCTGGGTTCACTCCACTGTACCAACTGTGCTTAGGTGGGATCCTCCAGTTCTTGTTTATTTTTGTTTTGGCTATTGTTTCTATTTCTTTAAAAGTAAGTTTATTTTTCTGTGGCAAGGGTTCTTTTGTGCCTTTTTTCGCTAGCACATCAGCAGCTTCATTGCCTTCAATGCCAACGTGTGAGGGTATCCATTGAAGGTGAATTTTTGAGGTTTTTGAGAGTTTTTGGAGATAACCAATTATGTTCCTGCTTACTTTGTCTCTGAGTTCCCCTGTGTGACTCAAGTGTTGTATGGCACTTCTACTATCAGTAAGAATCCAGATATCTTGATAATTAGTATTTCTGATGGATTTTAAGGCTTCATAGATGGCTATAAGTTCTGATCTGAAGACTGAGCAAAAATCTGGGTTTCTTCTGTTCATTTTCTCAATGCCATTTGTGGTTTTGATGAGACAGCCACTGCCAGTGTGTCCTAGCTCGTCTCTGCTACCATCGGTATAGATAGTTATTGCATTTTTAGGAATGTTATTAATTATTTCTAATGATAATTGTTTTAAGTATTCTGGATTTTGGTATAGTTTGTTGGTGGGCTCATTTAAAGTGGCATTAAAAATAACATTTTGTAGTGGTTTGCATGGAGAAATTTTTTCTGCTAAATAATTTTTTTCCACTTTATAATTTAAAAATTCATTTCTTTTGGCCAGGTGTAGAGGGCCTTCTTTTTTGAGTCTTAAATTGGATTCCCAATTAAGTATGTACTTGGAAGTTCTGTGTTTGTTTCCATAACTCTTGATTTTGTTTATATATTTTGGCAGATTGTAGCTTCTTCTATCCTTTAAGGGCATAATGTCGGCCTCGTAAAGTACAATATCATTAGGGCAGGTATTTCGAAGACCTGTAATAATTCTAGCTGCACTTAGTTGTATCCTTTCCAGTGATTTTAGATTTGTTTCAGATGCTGTACCATATATTTGATATCCATATTCCAGGATAGGTCTAATTAGAGATGTGTAAGTTAATTTTAGTGTGGTTGCATCGGCTCCCCACTCTCTTCCTGAAATATATTTCAGGATTTTTAGTCGGTCTCTTCCTTTTCTAATAACTTCTTCAATATGTTTACTGGAGTTAATTTCTGGATCCAGGGTGTAGCCAAGATATTTAGGATGTTTATTATATTGCAATTGTTGTTCTTTCAGAATAATTTTTGGTCTTATTTTGTATAGTTTCTTATCGGTAGTAAAAAGACAGGTTTCAGATTTTTGGGGGTTAAATTCTAATTTATGTTTATCAGCAAATTTTTCTAGGTGGAAAAGAGTCTTGTTCAAATCCCTTTCAGCTTTTTTCCAGTTAGTATTGCTGCTCCATAGAATAATGTCATCAGCGAATAGTCCAATATTGGTTTTATGTGAAATTTTTTCTTCTATGCCTGCAATAAATAGGGTGAAGAGAGTTGGGCTAAGGACTGATCCTTGTGGTAATCCTTGGTACAATTTGAAGGTTTTAGATAGAGTTCCATTATATTTGACCCTGATGTATCTATTTTTAAGGAAATCATTTATCCAAGTGATAGCTTTTCCATCAATTTTGAAATGCTTGTATAATTTTGTAATTAACTTGTTTTTCCATACTTTATCAAAAGCTTGTGTAAGGTCTAAAAAAGCGGCTATGGTGTGGCTAGTTGGTTTTCTGTTTTGTGCATCTTTTACCTTTTGTGTGAAAAATAAGAGTTGGTCTATTGTCCCATGTCCTTTCCTAAATCCATATTGTTCTTTTGGTAAGAGATTTCTTGTGTCGAGGTGGTAGGTGAGTCGTCTGAGTATAATTTTTTCCATTAATTTGCAGCAAATACTTGTGAGGGAAATAGGTCGGTAGTTTTTTGGGTCATCAGCAGATTTGTCAAGTTTTTTAATAGGAATTATTGTTGCAGTTTTCCAGTCTTGAGGCAATTTTCCAGTTTTCCAGGAGTTATTGAAAATATAAAGAAGTTTTTCTTTGCCATTTTTGCCCAAGTTTGATATCATTTGGCCATGGATTCCATCTGGCCCAGGAGTCTTGTTTAGGTCAGTGTTTTCTAATGCATAATCTAGCTCTTTCATATTGATTTTTTCATGGAAAATATTATGAGTGCTAGTGACGTTTTTACAGTCATGGATAATCTTTCGGGCCTTTTTTTCAACTTTCTTATCTTTTATTTCAAATTTGATTTTACTACTTATTTGATATGAATTACCTAAAAGATTAGCAGCATTTTTGTCATTAGTTGCTGGGGTACCATCTGTATTCTTAATTATATTTGTGTTTTCAGTTTGTGGCTGGGCTCTGTCAATTTGTTTTGCCAAATGCCAAAGTTTTGTATTAGGGTTTCTTGGGTTCAGGTTTTCACAAGTTTGTTTCCATTTTTCCCTTTTCATATTTACGTATAATCTTTTTATTTTTGCATTCACAATGTTCAGTTCAGTTCTACAATTTGTTTGGTTTTGGGTGCACTTTTTTTGTAGTTCATTTCTTTTAGTTATAAGTGTTTGAATATCTTTTGCCTGGTGTGTATAATTTGGAATCCATTTCTTAATATTACCTCTTGGTATTGAAACTTTGGCTGCTTTAATAATGGTGTTTTTGAAAGATATCCAATTTTGTTCCAGATCTTTTATTCTAGTGGGTGCTTTTCTAAAGTCTTCATTGGTGTTTTGCTGGTAAAGATTCCAATTAGCCTTTTTGAAGTTCCAGAATTTTTCTTTAATTGAGCTGGTTTTGGTCTTGGTGCTAATTTCTATCAAAATAGGCAAATGATCACTTCCAATACTTTTTAATATTTGCCATTTGCATTTGTGGAAAATGTCAGGACTGGAGAAACTTATATCAAGGGCTTGTGCGGTATTATAGCTGTAGGAATGGTGGGTAGGATTCCCATCATTTAAGCACATGAAGGCATTGTCGTCAAATAAGTTTGAAAGTATTTTGCCTCTTGGGTTTGGCGTGGAACATCCCCATAGTTGATGTTTGGCATTAAGGTCACCTACAATAATAGTGTTGTCTGTAAGAAATTGAGCCATTGTTCCATCGTCAATAAGTTTATTGTTTGGTGGGTGATACATATTGAATATGTTGATGGTTTTGTTTTGATTGAGGTAGACTTTGATACCTTGGGCTTCGAGGTCTGATGTGTTTGGAATATTAATGGCTATGTCTTCATAGTACAAATTCTTGATTAAAAATGCAAGGCCACCCCCTTCTTTATTTCTGTCTTTTCTGAGGATATTGTAGTTTTTATATTTGAGATTGTACTTTTCATTTAATTTGGTTTCCTGTAGGGCTATAATTTGTATCTTTTGTTTTTCAGCTATTTCCATTATTTCTTCTAATTTTATTTTTGTTGCTGTTGAGCACAATCCATTGATGTTGCACTGCAGAATGCTCAATTGCTTGGAAGCTGCAAAGTTAGAAGTTTGTGGAGACTGTATTATACTTATCGGACAGAACCCTCTACCTAAGTCCTGAACGCGCCCCTGTTTATTCTGCGCGACGGGCGATGCAGCATGCAAATCAACATCTGATCTCATGGAATGGGGTATAGGGGTGCAGCTTTCGTTGATCATGGCACCATGATCCAGGCACACTTTGGTGAAAGTCTGACTTTGCCTGTAGTTTGAGGCCGTTCCTAACATGGAAGCAGACGCCTTTGCTGCCGACTCTAACATGAGTACAGACACAGCTCCTCCGTATCCCTGGAGTGGGACCCTTGCTGAGGTCCATCAACCGGGCCAGTTGAAGTCAGGATTTTTAAAGAGGTCTACTCCTCTTCTAACAATGCTGCTGTTGGTCCACGACTGCTTATTTGTCAGAGTTATTCTGCTTGTTTCGCAGCTGGCCTTCATATCTGAAGGTCGTTCCCCTATCCGCCACCTGGGGACGCGCCCTATAGCAGTCAGCTCTGCCAAGGGGTGTTTAAATTAAATTACCTATGTATATAGTATGCTTGTTTGAAATCAATTTCAAGAATATGGTAAATGCCTTGAGCATATGTTAATAGATTCTCCCTCTCTCTCTTGTATTGCTTTCCTTTGGGCGCCAGTGTCCTTGGCGGGACATCGCGCTTTGTATTTACAGTTGAATAAAGTTGAATGGTGTCACAAAATGGAAAAAGACAATGTGGCAGAAAACCCCGATTCGTACAAGAAGTGTAAATATAATTTCTCAATTGCCAGGGCCTAAATCTGAAGCAAAATCGATAGAATCTGAATCGGATGCATTTACAAAAATAATTTATTATGATACGGTACAAAAAATTGTAGATTGTACGAATGCTTATATAAGCAATATCAAAGAACCATTCTCTAGAGAAAGAGAGATGCCAAATTAACTACTGTAACAGAAATCATTGCTTTATTTGGACTTTTAATAATGTCAGGTGTCAAAAGAGCTGCTATGGGCGGTGGATGGCTCAGGAGTAGAAATTGTGAGAGCAATTATGTCACAAGAACGTTTTTTATTTCTTCTACGTTGCCTGAGATTTGATGATATTACAACAAGGAAAGAACGAAAAAAGCTGGACAAACTTGCTCCAATTAGAGAATTTGTAGAAGCCTTTGTATATAACTGTCTCCAGGTGAATATAATACAATTGATGAGAAGCTCATTCCATTTCTTGGCAGGTGTGGCTTTAGACAGTATATGCCCTACAAACCTGCAAAATATGGGCTCAAAATTTATACCATTAGTGATGCAAGAACATTTTATACCTTTAATTTTGAAATATATTGTGGAAAACAACCCGATGGTCCATATAAAAAAAGTAATTCACCCGATGATATCGTAAAAAGATTGATCACTCCAATATCTAGGACAAGCCGAAACATAACAACAGACAATTGGTACACTATTTATAAATTATCCCAAGATCTTCTTACAGAACATAAACTCACTTTAGTTGGCACTTTGAAAAAATAAAAAGGAAATCCCTAAAATATTTCTGCCCAATAGGAATAGACCAAAATATAATAGTATATTTGGCTTCACTCAGAATACCACCCTTGTATCTTATGTCCCAAAAAAGAGCAAGGCTATTCTATTGCTATCAACAATGCACTCAACTCCCACAATTGACGAAGAAAGTGGATTCAAATTAAAACCTGAAATTGTAACATTTTATAATTTGACTAAAGGCGGAGTTGACATGGTGAACCAAATGTGTGGAACTTATTCTGTTGGCCGTCGAACCAACAGATGGCCTCTATGCCTATTTTTCGACCTACTAAATGTTGCAGGCATAAATTCAGAAATAATTTTCAAGTCTTTAAATATAAATTCACCTCGAGTTCCAAGAAGAATCCTTTTGAAAAATATTTCCCTACAATTATTCCAGGATCATTTAAAAATTCGATCCCAATTGAAAAACTTGCCAAGAAGTCTCCATGACCTGATAATATTGCATTGCAAGAAAGCTGAAAGTCCAGAGGTAAGTTATATATATTTCATAAAATTATTTAAAATGATAAACATAACAATCTTTTGTTTACCACAGATCGATATGAGTGTAGAGTCAGAACCTAAGAAGCGAAAACGGTGCTATGTTTGCCCAAGTACCGAAGGTAGTATGACACAAATTATTTGCTACAAATGCAGGAGACACATCTGTCAACGTCATTCTTCGAATATTTGCAAAGATTGCGAATAATATCCGTTTGTAACTTTTAATAGTAGCCTATTTGTAAAACTATGTCAAACATTCATTGTTTTTACTATAGTCATTGTTTCAATAAAAATAAATAAATATAAAAATATTTTTTGCCTTAATTCACATGTGTCATAAACTACACACAATTACGAATATAATGCAGCCTAATTTTCAATCCAAATATTAAAATTTAACATATATTTCGGTTTTTTAAAAGTGAGACCTGGATCTCAACGCGAGTACTTACGTAACAAATATAGGCGCGAGTAATTAAGGGTTAAAAAACAAAACTTCACACACTTAATTACCTTGTAGTTCTAATCTAATAATCAAAATTGTACCTTATTGTCTTACTGTCTAGTAAAGAAAAAAAAAAAAAAAAAAAGATAATGGAGAGGAATATTTATAATGGCATGGTGCCATTTGCACTTTTTTTGGATCATTTCGGAAAGCTAAAGAACTTACAGAGAAGGAGCCCTCTCGGAGGAGAACTCGCAGTGGAACACCAGGATGTGGGCTCGCTCTTTGACCTGGGTAAGATGGCTGCTGGTAGAGAGGAACATGTCCTCCAGGGCCTGCCGTGTGAAGATGTTCTTGGCCCCGCGGATATGGCCGGCCTCAAACTCATAGGGATAGCGGCAGTCCACTATGGTGAAGTTGGCGTTCAGCTTGAGCTCCCCTCTCAGCATCTGGGCCATCTGCACCAGCCACCATACATGTCAGAAACCACAGCCCTAATGATACGCCATGTTCTCATGTTATGTATTAATGTACTAAACAGGACTTTTGGGAGAGGCCGCTGCTTATCATCAAATAACTCTAGGAGCATGAACTCATGGATTTTGTTTTTTTCCCTTTACACAAGGGGGAAAATAACAACTAACAAAAACTGAATTGGATAGGCCATGTACCAAGAGCCAACCAAAAAGATGCATTAAAGGCATCACATCAAGATGACACATTAGTGAACCAACAGAAGAGAGAAACCAAGAAGTCTTACCAACAGACGAAGGCTATGGAATACCATCTTGGTGGAGTCTGGTTGAATGCCTTGTTCTGATGTGGCTTCACCAACTCCCACTTTATGGGCCAAATAGTCCTATAGTATAGCCATCTGTCAATGGAGAGTTTGAGGGGTTCATTTACACTATCTCTGAGCTTACCAAGAGAGAGATCACACACAAAAAAAGAGAAAAATTCTTAGTCACTCTTAGAAAAGTTGGATAAAAACAGGTTATTTTATTAAACAGAATATATGTATTATAAACAGAATATATGTATTATAAAATCACCATTTGTATTTTGGTACACTGTGTGACTTCACTGCTCTCTTTGATGTGAGAAATAAATAAATGATTCTGGAGGCTACTTAGAGTTATCACACAACACACACAAAAGCCTTTATTAAGACACACAGATCTTACAGAGGATTCTCCTTGGGGTTACAAGACGGAGAAACCTATGAAAGTGGGAAATAAAAAATGGAGAAAGATTATATACATATGGTAAATATATATAGATTATTAGATAATAAAAGGCATATATTGGATTTAGTAAAATATTTATTTTGCCAATATTTCAGCTGGCCGAACGCCAACCTTTATTGAGGCATTACATTTTTTGTATACACAAACTCAGTGCCGCATAGCGTCATAATATCACAGTTGAAATCAATTAAAATACAGAGTAGCTAGGAGAAATTTGTGCATGAAAAAATTATTATAAAAAATGCAATCAAAAATGTAAAAAATCTCAAAATATAAAAGGAAAAAAAGTTCTATCTTATATTTAAAAAAATCGTAATAAGTATATATGAAAGAATAAAAAAATAAGAAAAAAAAAAATTGGAAATATGGATGGGAGAAGTGGAGAGCGAAAAGAGGAAAGAAAACAGGTATTTACATATGGAACAGGTCAATTTAAGTTCTTCTGCTCACACAGCACAGGTGGGACATGGCTTTTTCAAGAAATCTTTATACTTAAAGTTATCTCATCATTCCCTTATCTAACCTTGTAGGATGGTTGAAACATGCTCTGGTCTTCTTCTTCTTCTTTCTTATCTCCACACTGGATGAAGTAGAATGCGTCTGCCTTTGTCATTAAGACTGGGAGCACTACTCAGTGGCAGGCCAACTTATCTCCAAATGAAATGGCCGTCTCTGACATGAGGAACAGATGCCATGTGCAGTCGCTTCTAACATGGAGTACAAACACTGCTCATCCTGTATCCCTGGATTAGGAGCCCTTACAGGATACTATCAGCCGGGCCAAGCTGAACCCAGGTTTTTTAGTGAGCTTGTTACTGCTCCCCCTCCTCCTTTTTCATCCGGGCTTGGGACCGGCAAAGGCGGAGTTCACATGCTCTGGTAAGATACAAGACACAGGAGAGAATCAAGGTTGAAGAGCCTGCCAACCTGGTGCAACAACTGGTTGAGGTCAAGTGGTCCATCAATTTCTGAAAGCCATGACCTGGGATCGAATCCCGTACTAGGCACCTTTTTTCAATTAAAAAATTGCTCCAATGGCCCCGGATTCTTACAAAAGTCTAACCTCATCAGGTGAGTACAAGTAACCAAACAGTGCTCTAGCACATTTGTAAGTAACTCCGCCTTTGTCGGTCCCAAGCCCGGATGGAAAAGGAGGAGGGGGAGCAGTAACAAGCTCACTAAACAAACCTGGGTTCAGCTGGTCTGGCTGATAGTACCCTGTAAGGGCTCCTAATCCAGGAATACAGGATGAGCAGCGTTTGTACTCCATGTTAGGAGCGGCTGCACATGGTGTCTGTTCCTCATGTCAGAGGCGGCCATTTCTTTTGGAGCTAAGTCAGTGGCCTGTCACTGAGTAGTGCTCCCAGTCTTAATGACAAAGGCATTCTACTTCACCCAGTCATGGTGGTTGTCAAACAGACACCATCAAGGGTCACAACTTGATACCCTAATGTGATTGAGTGGAGATAAGAAAGAAGAAGAAGAAGACATTTGTAAGTGCAACTGCTTTCCACAAGTGTACACCTATGATGCATTTACAGTAAAATGCATTTGCCAACTACCACCCACCATGATTATCATGGTCTGTTGTTGTTGCTTCTTATCCCCTTGTGTGAAGATTACACTAATTCCAATCATGGCTTGTACCACATGTACTAGGAATATTTTTTTTTTCTAAATTTATAAAAGTTGGTTGTTCATCAGAAGGGTCTCATCTAAAGGAAGTTTCAATAATTTTAGAAGAAAAAAACATATAACAGTTAAACCTGTCTATAGCACCCCCTCTAAATAGCGCCTTCCTCTCTATAGCACCCAATTTTAAATACGTAGTACAATGCGATTTACATTAAAAATGACCTGTCTATAGCACCCCCTCTCTATAGCATCCTATTTTGATGAGTCCCAAGAGGGGGCGTTATAGACAGGTTTAACTGTATTAAAAAAAATGAGCACTAAAATATAATATCATTTACAACACTCTTTTATGAGCAACTTGAGTTATCACAATGTTTTAACTTCCCACTAGTCACAATGTGGTTAAAACACACAATAAAAATCTTGGTATTGTCATTGCCAAGTTCAACTGTTATGGGGAGTGACATCTACTGGAACTTACAGTGTCTACTGAAATGTTCTGTAGGTCCTGGTGCTTGCCGGGAATGGTGGGCAGACAGGGGCTCTGTACACAACAACAACTCACTACACATTCACTCCACATTATACACCATTCTGTAGAAATAAACACACACACACACACACATTGAATAACTTGGGGATTACACTTTAAAAAAAAAAAAAGGTTCTAAAACCCTTCCTTAAAAAAAAAAGTAGAAAAATTTGAATTCTTGAGCGATATTTAACTTCAAATATTTGGTGTTTATCTAATGCAATCATCTCCTTATATACTGGATAGTACAGTTAAACCTGTCTATAGCGCCTCCTCTAAATAGCGCCTTCCTCTCTATAGCACCTGATTTTATATACGTAGTACGATGCGATTTACATTAAAAGTGACCTGTCTATAGCACCCTATTTTGGTGAGTCCCAAGAGGGGGTGCTATAAACAGGTTTAACTATAAAAATATATTTTTAAATTGCTCACATTTAACACTGTAAAAGATATTGAAAGTTACCCAATTGTATCTGAACCTGTCTAGTTCCAAGAATTTTATTTTTCCGTTCGCCATTACTCTTCATATTTTCATCCTTTCATACGTCATCTAATTATATATAGACCATTACGCTTCATATTTCCACCCTTTCATACGTCATTCAAAAAAGTTAGAAATACTAGATATTTCTCTTTGAAATAAAATATTGATTTTTCATAGAAAAAAAACTTATGCGGTGCAACTTTAAGTATTGTTTATAAATTAAAATATATTTACACATAACATTTCCACAGCACAAACCTTGTGGTTAGTGTCCTTCAAGTCAAGTTAGACTTTGGTGACCTTTCTCCAATTTGATCTGTTGGATCAATAACAGCTCATCTAATGACCTTCTGGTAGCTTCCATGACCCCTTCTAGCCAGCTTATTACAGATCTTCTTCCTTCAATTTTCCCCAACAACAACATATTTACATATAACATTTCCACAGCACACACTTTTGTTGTTGTTAGAGTCCATCAAGTTTGGTGATACTATGGACAAATATTCTCCAATTTTATTTATTAGTGGCCATCATCAATAACAGCTCATCTAATGACCTTCTGGTAGCTTCCATGACCCCTTCTAGCCAGTTCATTACAGATCTTCTTCCTTCAATTTTCCCCAACAACAACATATTTACATATAACATTTCCACAGCACACACTTTTGTTGTTGTTAGAGTCCATCAAGTTTGGTGATACTATGGACAAATATTCTCCAATTTTATTTATTAGTGGCCATCATCAATAACAGCTCATCTAATGACCTTCTGGTAGCTTCCATGACCCCTTCTAGCCAGTTCATTACAGATCTTCTTCCTTCAATTTTCCCCAACAACAACATATTTACATATAACATTTCCACAGCACACACTTTTGTTGTTGTTAGAGTCCATCAAGTTTGGTGATACTATGGACAAATATTCTCCAATTTTATTTATTAGTGGCCATCATCAATAACAGCTCATCTAATGACCTTCTGGTAGCTTCCATGACCCCTTCTAGCCAGTTCATTACAGATCTTCTTCCTTCAATTTTCCCCAACATCAACATATTTACATATGGCATTTCTACAGCAAAACAAATCTTATTTTTGTTAGAGTCCATCAAATTTGGAGACTATAAGGACAAATATTCTCTAATTTGTTCTGTTAGTGATCATCACTCATCAAGTGACCTTCCAGTAGTTTTCTTGATCTCTTCTAGCCAGTTTATTGCAGGTCTTCCTCTCTTCCTTCAATTTATCCCAACATCAACATATTTACACATAAAACAGCACACACACAAATCTTACCTTTGAGAAATCTCCTATGAGACTTTTATCCGAGGAAGCTGAAACCCAAACAGAGTTAGATATACGAGGGAAGGTTATCCAGGGGTTCAGACTCACATTTCTGTAGAGCGTCCGAGACAGAGCGAGCAAAGGTCTTGGGGGTGGGGGAGAGCTTCCGCAGGGACCTCAGGGGGTCCGGTGTGCTGACAGTCCGGGTAAGGATCCTGGAATTCCTAGGCCTGGGACTGATGTCTGTGAGCTCCATGGCATTCATGTTGCCCTGCGGTACATTCCACTATGGGTACACTGGTAGATAGGGAGGTCAATAAGCAACAGCTAATATGAACAACAAGTAAAACAACAACACAACAGGCTTTGTGCTGATGCTAAAAGACATCTCCTGACTGAATATATATATACAGTAGAACCTTCCTTCTTCTTCTTTCTTATCTCCACTCAATCATATTAGGGTATCAAACTTGTAAAGCGTGAGAATTTTGATGGTGTCTGTCGGGAAGGAGTAGAGCTCATCAATGGATGAGTCAATACAGTCAATAATATGTTAGAACCTCCCTGTTAAGAGCATCTGATTACAGAGCCAAGGTATCCTTTAGGAAAAGGTGTCCTCTTACTGTAAAGTTGCTAAATAGTAAAACAGTAATTTTGAAAATGAAAACTGTCCTTTGTAGAGAGGTGTCCTCTCATGGAGTTTGTTCTACTGTATAAAGAAGGTGATTAGGCACAATTTGGATTATAGTTTAGAAACATAAGGTAGACCAAATCCCCAAATAAATAAATAGTGTGTGACATTTCAGTAACAAAGCTGTTGTTACTCGCACCCTATTTATTTATTTATGTGTAAAAAGAAAAGTTAACATTAAAAATATGCTCAATAAATGGATGATTAAAAAATATATAAACTTTACCATTTGTATATTCATTATGACAGGATTGTAGATTTTGACAAATTACAAATAATCGAAATACACAGCAACTCTTATTGTTCACTTGATAAAGGAAGCTTTCGGGCAAGCCCTTCTTCAGTTAACTAAAACATTTAGTAAGCTGAAGAAGACTGTTCGAAAGCCTTTTTATTTTTTTGCTTATCCCTAGTACACGTGGTACAGGCCATGATAATCATGGTGGGTAGAAGTAGGCGACTGCTTTTTACTGTAAGTGCACCACATGTCTACACATTTGAAAAGCAGTTTGACTTTGCACTTACAAAAGTGCCAGAGCCCTGTTTGGTTATTTGCACTTGTTGGTGGGGTTGGACTTTTGCAAGAATCAGGGGTCGTAGTGGCCGTAAACCAACGGTTTAGACCATCCTTCCACCGACCCCCCCTTGCTCAAAAGCCTTCTTTAATCAAGTGAATAATAAGAGTTGAAGAGCTTTACTTTTTTTTTTGACCATTTGTGCTGAAAACAATGGAAGATTCATCAACAACACTGACTCAGGTTCTACAAGAGGGACCTACCACAAGAGGAGTGGCCCCTCCTTTTGCCTTCTCCTTAGAGCAGTAGCCTGAGTCTGGAGTGAGGGCGGATCTGGCGCCACGCCGCTGTGCACCGTGTGGAGTGCTGATGGGCATGTCGAAGAGGTCGTGGAAGGTGCAGGGGAGTCCGGTGGTGTCATCATCCTCGAGGTAGTTCAGGTCATCCTGGACGGTCTCAGACTGGGAGAATACAAAGCCGCTGGACTGCACAGTTTGGTGTTGAACTATTCCTACCTTGAGGTGTGGTCATGACAACATACAAACTTCTCCTGATCATTCCACAATGCCTACAACATAGAGGTTTCCTCTAATTTTTAATTTTCCATTTAATGATTGTAGAAATGTCTTAAGTTAGGTGATATGATAAGGTACAATTTGGGTTATAGATTAGAAACCCAAGATAATAAGACCAAATCTTAAATTATTTAAACATTGCTGACATTTCAATAATTTGGATTTGGTTTTATTACCTTCTTTTGTGATAAAGCAAAATTTGGATTATAGATTATAATACAAGAAAATAAGACCTAATCCAAAAATTAGGTCTTATTTTCTTGTATTATTACCTTCTTTTGTTAGGTGATATATTTACAGTCTACAATGCCTTCATTTCAATACCACAAGAGGTCAGAATTTTGGATTAATTATAAAAATTTGGTGTTGAATAATGTTGTTTCTTATCCTCTTGTACAAAGATTACATAAATTCCATGAGCATGCTCTTCAAACTGTTTGATGATGAGTATCAGGCTCTCCCAAAGGTCCTGTTTTAGTGCATTTAAGTGTTGAAAATTATAGTCGGTTAAGATGATTATCAATTCATCGCAACATTCCCTGCTAGCAGACATTTTATTGTCAACATTAGAGGGGGTGTTGAATTAAGATACAAATGAGTAAATTATAGATGATATTGAGACAATAGCATTGTCACCATCTTCAGACAAAAGATTTGTAAAAGTACAGTTTGTTTGTTACTACCATACTTAAGAGTTTGATAACAACAAAAAAGTCCTAGAAAGATGTCCACTAGCATGCAAAATTTGCACTTAATTGATAATATTCAACGCAGGCTTTCAGCAACCTGTATTTTCAGTCTCAAAACAGGCCACATAAGACTGCTCCTTTTCCAGGATGGTGTCAAGACAATGTACCATCTGCAGGACCAAAGAGGCTTCACCAGACCACCTCTTGGAATGTATGGGAGCCTCAAGACAGGATTCCAACCCTACCAAGATTGTAAATTTAGTCCATGAATTCAGTCTCTGCAACCTTATGTAACTATACAATGGGATAATAAAAAAAAATGCAGACTTTTAATTCATCTAAAATTTCTGATCCCTTGGTACGTTGAATTAAAGAAATTTGGACTGTAGTTGTGGTAATTTATTATTTTTTTTTGCTTATCCCTAGTACACATAGTACAAGCCATGTTAATCATGGTGGGTAGAAGTAGGCGCCTGCTTTTACTGTAAGTGCACCACATGTCTACACATGTAAAAAGCAGTTCGACTTTGCACTTATAAATGTGCCAGAGCCCAAATTTATTTATTTATTAATATATTTAGTTATAAAAAAAAACTATACTATATTCCACAATAACAATAAAGAGCAAAGTTCTGGGGAGAATATCTAAAAACAAACAAAGAGCCTCAGCTGGGGATACGAGGGTTGTGCATCCCAAGTACTTCAGTCTGAAGAAAAAGGTTTATTATAGAGAAGCTATTTTCAATTCTCCCCATCAGTTGCTCCCGTCTACAATTTCAAATTGTTTCTCAGCCTCTTCTCTAAGATCAAAGTATCTACAATTTAAAATGATTATAAAGTTATCTATTAATATGTAGCGAATTTACCAAATGAAAGAAGACAAGTTTCTTTAATTATTCGACGACACAAGATTTCGGGCAAAAACCCTTCGACAGGCAATAAAGTATAAATACGACACTCTGAACGAAACTAATGGTTGAAGTGACTATATATATATATATATACTCAAATTATTTACATAACTATATTTATACTTTATTGCCTGTCGAAGGGTTTTTGCCCGAAAGCTTAGGTCATCGAATAATTAAAGAAACTTGTCTTCTCTTTCATTTGGTAAATTCGCTACATATTTTACAATGAAGAATCATCTATATCTAATATCTATTAATTTCCAAACCAAATACACACCATAATGTTACATATACTGTAGAACCTCCCTGCAAAGGACATCTAATTGCAGAGCCAAAGAGCCCTCTTATTGGAGAGTTTCTAAATTGTAAAAATAGTAATTTTGCAAATGAAAACTGCTTTGTAGAGAGGTGTCCGCTAAAGGGAGGTCCTACAGTATATATATATACTCATGGACAAAACTTAAGTAAGTGTAAAGTCTTTGATGTATTTGGTCGTCATTTTTTTGGGAAGAAGACAGAGGTTGTTCACACTTGGTTATCTCATGTGTCTACAATAAAGGTCACTGTAATATCTTTCAGAGTTATTATCTGAATTCCAATACACATGCTTAAAGGTACAACTTCCATAATTTTTGTCTCCATGAATGTATACCCATATATATTTTTTCAATTAGCACAAAGTTAACATATTAAATGCCAGGGGGGGAGGGGGTTCTAAAGAAGACAACAGATTCTTCAGAAAGATATCTCCAAAAAAAAAAAAAAGGGGGTGATAAAATAGAAGTTTACAGATTGTGTTCCTGATCTCGCGGTACAAGTAGATCCCGCACCTTTGTGGAAGATGAGGCAGAGAAGAGGGTGGCCTCAACTGGAAAGTTCTCCTTGTCATCAACCTTCAACTTTTTGTTGGCGTGGTGGGGCCGTGGGCAGTTGGTGAGGTTCCTCAGGACTCTGGGACACACCGTTGTTGTTGTTTCTTATCCCCTTGTGTAAAGAGAGAGAGATTACACAAATTACATGAGTTCATACTCCTTAATCTGTTTTATGATAAGCAGCGGCCTCTCCCAAAGGTCTTGTTTAGCGCAACTAATGCAAGCCAAAATGTGTTCTATAGCTGCAGGTGCCAAGCTACATTTTGGGCAAGTGGGGTAGATTTTGTTGTTTGATGCTGGGCACACCACTACTGTACAGTACTGAAATTTGTGGTCCTAACTGGGTGCTAGGGTGGAGATATTGGGGGAGGGAAACAGCACAGAAGGATGGCACAACTGATGTGGGTATATCATAGACCTTTGTTGATCATGAAAATTTGTGATGAAAGCATTGTGTAAAAACCATCTCTGACATGGAGGTGTGTCGGCATGGAATACCATTTCACTCTAGACATGCAAGGTAATAAGGCCAAATCCAAATAGATGTGTTTCTAATCTATAATCCAAAATTTGCACATAATCACCATTTCAGCCAGTTCCTTTGAGCAATTCTCCTCTCAAATCTTCCTACTTACGACTCCGACTACACTTGATGTTTTAGTAACAATGCTGTTACCGAAATGTCACACACTATTAATTTATTTATATTTAGTCTTATTACCTTGTAGTTTTAACAAACAAAAACAAAATTCTACTGTCCTTACTGCGAAGTCTAACAATAAAATACCATAACTAAGATTGGGGAGTCGGTGGAAGGGTGATCAAAACCGTTGGTTTTTAACTGCTAAGACCTAGGATCGAATCATGCATTGGACACTTTTACTAATTTAAAAAAAAATATTCTTCAATGGCCCCCAATTCCTGCAAAAGTCCAACCCCACTAGCGAGGGCAAGTAACCAAACGGGGCTCTGGCACATTTGCAAGTGCAAAAGTCGAAATGCTTTTCATATGTGGTGCACTTACAGTAAAAGCAGTTGCCAACTTCTACCCACCATGATTATCATGGCCTTTATTTACATGTAGTAGGGATAATAAGAGAATAACTAAGATTCAGTCTTGGCTCATGGCATAAACAAAATAACTCACCTTTCTTGGAACATTGGGGAGTCCTGGAAGGAGGGGGACATGTCTGCCACCCACACATGGAGGTTGGAGAGTCCCGGCTGCCAACTTAGGGACCAACTTACCGGGGAATGGACGGCCTGGCTGGTCCGGAGAGTTCCTCTCGCTCCACGTGAACTTTCTGCGCATGCTGTCCAACTTGCTGCTGCTGCACACACCACCAATTCATCTTTAGCCTACACCACACACACTACATTGCTACTAAATAATAATATAACAAAACGAAAAGCCATCAACAACTTTCAGTTGCACAATCAGGAAATGTCCCTTTTTTTTCTTAATCAAACCTGTTGTTGTTTCTTATCCCCTTGTGTAAAGATTACACGAATTCCATGAGTTCATGCTCCTCGAGCTGTTTTATGATGAGCAGCGGCCTCTCCCAAAGGTCCTGTTTAGTGCATCTAATGCAAGCCAAAATGTGTTCTGGAGCTGCAGGTACCAAACTACATTTTGGGCAAGTGGGGTAGATTTTGTTATTATTTTCTATCTTCAATGGCTTGAGATGTTCTAAATCTTGTTAGTGTTGTTTGATGCTGTCTGATGTTCAGAGCTCCTCCTGGGTTTAATCAAACCTTGTTATAGCAACTTTTCACTTTTACTGTGTTGTTATAACTATGTTTAAAATAATTACAGATTCTGCATTTTTTTTTTTAAAGAAATGATGTTAGAATCAAATTTCTCTACATTTTTATGAGGTTTCACTCAAGGTAATAAGACCAAATCCAAATAAATAAATAGTGTGTGACATTTCGGTAACAGCATTGTTACGTCACAGCGTCACACACTATTTATTTATTTGGATTTGGTCTTATATTACCTTGTGTTTATAATCTATAATCCAAATTGTGCCTTATCAATGAGTTTTCACTGTTATGTTTAAAATGTATATATGAACACATTGTATAAAGGGTAAAATATCATCCTAAATGGTTAGGTACAATATTGGGATTAGAAACAAGACCAACAACAACAACAACAACAAAAAGCCTTTATTTAGGGTCACTGACCCCATACAGGATTCACCAGAGGTATGCATAAGAACAAAGCAGTGAGACAAAGGAAATAACGATATAGACAGAAGAAAAAGAAGAAAAAAAACAAGAAAGAGAAAGAGGGAAGCAAGAAAAACAACACAAAAAGAGTAGCAGTAAGAAGGTGGAAACAACGTTGTTACAGAAACATCACACACCATTTATTTATTTAGATTTGATCTTATTTTCCTTGTGTATCATCCTAAGGTAAGAGACTATATGATATACGTTAAAGGTGACTACCTTCTCACTTTGTTACCACTTGATAACCAATTTTAAACAACTAAAATAACTCCCATTAGGTTAGTGCTAAACCATAGTAAGCTAGAGATATCCATATGGGGAATAAATACTCTCATAATATTAGAGTTTATAATAAAAAGAAGAGGTTATCTATGGACAATGACTTTCCAGAATGGTTACAAGGTTTTTCCACTATGTACTAAGTGTCAACTTGCAACCTCAAAACACATTATTGACTGTATTGACTCATCCATTGATAAGCTCTACTTTTCCCCGGCAGACACCATCAAAAATCTCAAGCTTTAAAAGCTTGATACCTTAATATGATTGAGTGGAGATAAGAAAGAAGATGATGAAAAGAAGAGTAAGATAAAATATATTTTGACCATGGATCAATAAACTTTGCTCAAACATATGTTTTCGACGCTTCCAACTTAATACCTGTGGAAGAACAATTCAGTTTGAAAGCTCTCATCATTATTGAAAGAAACCTACAGTTGTCTTCTTCTTCTTTCTTATCTCACCTACTTATCTCACAGTTGTACCTTTTATCATGTATATCGAGACAATAACTCTGAAAGATATTACATTGAACTTTATTGAAGACCTACGAGATAACCAAGTGTAAATACATTCATGGACAGAACTTAAAGAAGTAGTACCTTTTAGCATGTATATTGGGATTCAGACAATAATTCTGAAATATATTACAGTGACTTTTATTGAAGACACACGAGATAACCAAGTATGAACAACCTCTGCCTCCAAAAAAAAAATAAGACTACTGGCGACATTGAAGATTTTTCACTTCCTCAAGTTTTGTCCATGAGTGTATTTGGTCTAAGAGTATTGCGATTGTTTATCAATCCTTGGTCCCAATACTTACATCATTTGTATTTTTTTTTTCTGTCTTCTCTCGTGGGACAAGAATTACATGAGGGAGGGAGTGGGACTTTACCCCTGTGTGGTGAGGAGACTCAGGTTCTGTATGATCAGGATTCAGACAATAACTCTGAAATATATTACAGTGACTTTTATTGAAGACACATGAGATAACCAAGTGTGAACAAAATTGCCTCCAAAAAAATAAAATAAAAAACTGGCAACATCAAAGACTTTCCACTTGCTCTAATTTTGCCCATGAGTGTATTTGCTCCAAGAGTATTGTGATTGTTTATTTATTCTTAGTCCAAATACTTACCTTGTTTCTATATTTCCTGTGTCTTTTGTGACAACAATTACATGAAGGGGGGGACTTACCCCTGTGTGGTGAGAAGACTCAGGTTCTGTGTGATCTGTGTGACAGGGGAGTTCATGGGGATCTCAGGGCTATCCTCCAGGCTGAAGTTAAGTCTGGAGGGATGCCAGTTCCGCTGCTTGTCCATCTCTACAGGGGGGAGGACAAAACATGGTGGAATGAGGCTCTCTTTCTCCAATACATTCTTTTATTTTTTTGGAAGTTTACAGTTTTTTTTTAATCATATACTCCATTAGAAGGGTTTGTGAAAGCTTGAGAAGAAAATATAAAATAAAGCATGAAACACACCCTCAGAAAAGCTGTTCATTATTTTACATTAAGATACAGAGCAAATTCAATGGCTCCCCGGGGAGAGCTGAATTCCACCATGACAATCCCAAGATGGCAGATGGTAATAAAATGACCATCAGAGGTGGAACAAGCAGTACAGTAGAATCTCTCTTAGCAGACACCTCCAAACAACACTCCCAATGCATTATTTATATATTTTTTTAATGTTCCAATGGTCCCTGATTCTTGCAAAACTCCAACCCCACCAGCGAGTGCAAGTAACCAAACGGGGCTCTGGCATATTTATAAGTGCAAAGTTGAACTGCTTTTCACATGTGTAGACATGTGGTGCACTTACAGTAAAAGCAGTCGCCTACTTTTACCCACTATGATTATCCATGTGTACTTGGGAATAGCAACATTTTTTTTTTATTGATTTGACATATATAATAAGACATTCCTGCTAGTGGAAAAGTCCAAAAATCAAATTGAATGTTTGATATTATTTTTTAGCTAATTAACTATAACCATTTACTAAGTGAAAAAAAAAAAGAGTACAAAAGAATTATCAGGTAGATAAATAAATAAAAAGGCATTTCCTTGATTGTGCAACTAAAAGTTTTATGATGGTTTGGATCTTCTGTTGGAATAAATATCACTTCATTGTTGTTTTTTTTAATATTATTCCAGAATTGGCCAAATACTCATTCTTGATTAATCAATAAAATTGAACCACATTCATGTTTCGGGCTGGTGGGCCTCATTAGCTTAGTGCAATATGTATCTCAGCAACCAACTACTATGGATGTATGTGTGTGTGTCAAGTATATAAAATAAATATGGTCCACCTGTGCTGTGTGAGCAGAAGAGCTTAAATTGACTTGTTCCATTATATGTATGTTCCATATGTAAATACCTGTTTTTTTTCCTCTTTTCGCTCTCCACTTCTTCCATCCATATTTCCAAAATTTTTATATATTTTTTTCCAATCCATATTTTCCATAGGATCATTCAAATAATAATCTGTATATATTTACCATGTGTATATAATCTTTCTCCATTTTTACCCCTTTGTATATTTCCCACTTTCATAGGTTTCTCCGTCTTGTAACCCCAAGGAGAATCCTCTGTAAGACCTGTGTGTCTTTATAAAGGTTTTTGTGTGTGTGTCAAGTATATAAAATAAATAGGTGAATGCATTAGAAACATAAGTCACAAGACCAAATCCAAATAATGAAATTCTTGTGACATTTCAGTGACAAAAGTACTGAATGATGGTATAACAACAACCATTTCATTTAATTAGGATTTGATCTTGTTACCTTCTAATCTATAAATCCACAAATTGTACCTTATTACAGATGAATGCAACACAAGTTTCCCCTCTCTCGCTTCTTTTTAAAATGTTTATCAAGACCCAATAAACACAAGGTAATAAGACCAAATCCAAATAAATAAATAGTGTGTGATGTTTCGGTAACAGCGTTGTTACCATCTTCAGACAAAAGTACTGAATGTAGAATAGATATGAATAGATTCGGTACTTTTGTCTGAAGATAGTAACAACGCTGTTACCGAAATGTCACACACTATTTATTTATTTGGATTTGGTCTTATTACCTTGTGTTTATAATCTATAATCCAAATTATACCTTATCATCAAGACCCAATGTTACTCGATGGAAAGTGTCTTTCAAATCAGAGAGCAGCCTCTGGTATCTGAACTCCATTCAGAATCCATATTCAAAACATGGACCGCCCTGGACTGAGGAGGGCTATTATCCTAAAACTATGGTTTCTTGGTGGACGCTTCTGAGCTTGCCAAAGCTGATGTTGTGGCTTTGTTACTGACCCGAGTCCACTAGTTTGCAACGACAGTCAATAGATGGAGTCTAGCTTTGAAGTGAATTTTGATTGGAGAGGTTACCTTTATATATTGCTTTTGAGTACTTTACACATTCAGAAGCAAGGTTTCCAGAATGGTTGAAAGGTTTTCCCACTATGTACTAAGTGTCAGCCTGCAACCCCAAAACACATTATTGACTGTATTGACTCATCCATTGATGAGCTCTACTCATCTCCAACAGACACCATCAAAACTCTAAAGTTTTACAAGCTTGATACCTTAATATGATTGAGTGGAGATAAGAAAGAAGAAAAGAAGCAAGGTAATACTCTCCAGTAAGATAAATGATGTGACCTTTCTTTTGAAGAAATTGTCACTCCTTCAACGACCCACACTGAACTACAGGCCTTCAAAATACACCTACCTAATCAGAGACCCCTAACAATTGTGAATACCTATCACCCAC
>CP092868.1:4006767-4034092 GCA_030710605.1 Cordylochernes scorpioides | reverse complement strand
ATCAGTAGTGAACCCTCCCAGCAGTTTCAGCAATTTAATCTACCAGACAGCTTCTTAGAGCTCTAATACTGTATTGGATCATTCTGCTTATATAAGCTACACTGAAGGGTGTATGCTACACTACAGGCAAAGTCAGACTTTCACCAAAGTGTGCCTGGATCATGGTGCCATGATCAACGAAAGCTGCACCCCTATACCCCATTCCATGAGATCTTAGCTCGAGGAGCATGAATTCGTGTAATTTTTACACAAGGGGATAATAAACAACAACACAACACACTGAAGGGTGGAATCTTAGAAATGGTATTTATGCAAATAATTGGCATTAAGCTTTTAGAACAGTAGAAATATGTCCCAATATATTTTATCACAGTAAGGACAGTAGAAGTTTGTTTTATGTATAAAAGAAATATTCATGATTTACTGCTTTCATTTCTTATATTTAGATGGCACATTAATGCTTTATAGTTTTTGAATAGCTTTGACAACATTTTCTTGTACAGGTATGCAATGAACATCATTATGGTTTACTGTTATCTTAATTGGAAGGTCTTGTTACATCAGATATTCCTTCTATAGCTATCCTTCCTTCCAGTTCAATTTAGAGATAATATTTGATGATATTATTGAAAAGAAACACATTACCAGTAAATTTATTTGTTACAAATTTTATTGATAGATGGCAATTGAATTTATAAGTTCAATATATCACACATACAAAGCTTTATTAAGACCAGCGATCTTGTACAGATTCACCACAGGAAGAAATAATAGATGGAGCTCCTATACTCCAGGCAGCACAGCACCCAACAAGTTCAATATATCTTAAAAGATTAAATATCCTAATTCTAACCAAATGTTGAAGGAAATTATTCCTATAGAAAGTAAAGATCTTGTTAAAATAGATGTAAAAACAATATGCCTTGTGTTGAACATCTCAGCCTTGTGTTGCCTTGTGTTGAACATCTCAGCCTTGTGTTGCCTTGTGTTGAACATCTCAGCCTTGTGTTGCCTTGTGTTGAACATCTTGTGTTGCCTTGTGTTGAACATCTCTGCCTTGTGTTGAACATCTCAGCCTTGTGTTGCCTTGTGTTGAACATCTCTGCCTTGTGTTGAACATCTCAGCCTTGTGTTGAACATCTCAGCAATCTAATAAACTCAGTGACAACATTATTTGTTCTCAATTAAATAATCCCTTTGTATCAATATTAAGTAAAGATATCTGGCTTCTAAGTAGAATTATGAAAAAAGGCATCTCCTTATTGTGCAAGTGAAAGTTGATAATGGCTTGTGCCACCTATCGGAATAAATATCAACTTTCAGTTGCACAATAAGGAGATGCCTTTTTCATAATTTATGCACCTTATCCGAGTACAATATGACTTTGGTACTATTTTTTCACATTCTAAATAGAAGTTTCTTTTCACAACAATTTGACAATAGAACACGAGTTAAAATCAAATATGAAAGGATATTTCTCCCTGGAAGCCTGATATTTTTATTTAACATCATTTGTGGTAAATCCAGAACTCCAGATTAATACCTGGAGATCATTTTGACTGCAGAATTGGTATATTAGCAGCTAAATCCCTTTTGTAGAAAACCGATGATTCAGAGACCATTGTTCCAAGCTAATGGTTCTTGTCAATCCTGAGCCGACTTTGATTTCATGTGTTCCACACAGTATTGAAGAATTCTTAAGAATTTGCCAAAGAAGATTAAGTGAATCCCTCGTGGAAATGTATCTGTAGAGATTCCATATGCTGATTTGTTCTCTTTTTTTTTTTAATTTAAAAAAATATTTGCAGTAAATATGTAAATATTACACATTAGAGTAAAGAAGAGTTATGTAAATATAAAAGAATAGATATAAGGTGATGCTGAAGAGTTGTTGAATTTGTCAAAATGAAGACTTATCTTTTATGGTCTCTTGAGGTTACCCATAGGTAGAAATCATGCCAATATTAAAGCTCACTCTGGACTGGCAATAGACTAAAACTTTGATATTCTGGTGACCATTCTAAATTTGCCAAGAAAATTACATGAATTCCTTGTGGAAAATATGATATCAAAGACCACACTGGACCAACAAGGGCAATAAGCCAAAATAAAGTTTCTTGCACCATTTTTATATCTCTTCTAGCTTTCAGGCTAACATGCCATTCAACAGAAGCAACTAGAAATATGACTTCCAGTTGGGGATATTTCGTGGTCCACAGCTTCAATAACGGTGCAGGGGTTAAAAAAATTCATTAGGCTTAGGTACATCGGTACAACTCCGCCCTTTCCGGTCCCAAGCCCGGATGAAAAAGGAGGAGGGAGAGCAGTAACAAGCTCACTAAAAAACTGGGCTCAGCTGGCCCGGCTGATAGTACCCTGTAAGGGCTCCTAATCCAGGGATACAGGATGAGCAGCGTTTGTACTCCATGTTAGGAGCGGCTACACATGACGTCTGTTCCTCATGCCAGAGGCGGCCATTTATTTTGGATCTAAGTCGGCCTGCCACTGAGTAGTGCTCCCAGTCTTAATGACAAAGGCAGACGCATTCTACTTCACCCAGTATGGAGATAAGAAAGAAGAAGAAGACATCGGTCCAGGAAAACCACCTACAGGGTATCTTAAAGAGGGCGATCTCCAGATGGTCTTTGCGAGAATCAGGGGCCATTGAAAAAGTGCCCAATGCAGGTTTCAATCCCGGCTGGAAGTTATACTTGTAGATTTATCCTGTTAAAGGACATATTAGCCCAAAAGCTAGATAAATAAAAATGGTACAAGAAACTTAACCGTGAATTGCTTGTTAATATTAATGAATTATAAGACAGGGGATGAGCATTTATTATATATTACTCTTTTAATATTGATAAATAATTTATAGATGAAAAAAATGGGGGGTGTGCTTTTAAATCATTCTGTTTAAGTGTTGAGAAATTTGCATAGTAAAATAGGAGGAATAAAATTAATAAGGAAATAATAATATGATATATTCATAACATAATATATTATGAGTAAAAAATAATTTACATAAATAATAGAATTGTTTACAACATAAAATTAAATAAAATTGTTAAAAAAAAAAAAAAAACGATCCTGATGGGAATCGAACCCACAATCTTTGGCTCCGGAGGCCAACGCCATATCCATTAGGCCACAGGACCATAAAGACAAAGGGTAAAAAAATTCTCAAAAGATCAAAATTAGAAAAAGAAGGTTAAAATTTATCTAATATACTTTTTATATATATATTAGATTGAGAGAGAGATATTTTTAATAGAATAAATAATTATACATTATGAATAATTTATAATTCTAATATCAAAAGATAGTCAAATATAATTTTTATCCTTATGTTCAATTAATTGTATAAACGAAAATTTCAATTAAAATAATAAATTGTGACATTTCTATTATTATCTCTTCCTTGTTGCATCATCGCCCTTTACGTAATTTGTTAGACAAATGACTCAGGCAAGGCCCTGATTTTTTCCATATGCATTCTAACCCGAGTGTATATAGGGGAAAAAAAGTTTTTTTTTTAATTGAATATCACAAATAGGCTCATATATATTGAATTTTGTGTTTCAAGTTAATTTATTATCTGAATTAAGATTTTTCGCCTCGCATAAAAAACACACACACAAACCGCGTACACAATTTTACTCTCTAAATAAAATGAAGAAATGCCATTTCTACGAAGGTAGTTGGAACGCTAGCTAGTTGCATTTCTTATTGTAGTGTATACTTTTTATATAATCATCATTATTGTGTTTTTTTATTTGATTCAGACACTAACGGACAGGCGCAACTGTGTTAAAAACGATTATATAATTATGAAAAAGGCATCACCTTATCGTGCAACTGAAAGTTGCTGATGGCTTGCGCTATCTATATCAACTATAAATATCAACTATTCTCGTTGATTTTTAATTATTCCAGAATTGGCCAAATACCCATTCTTGATTAATCAAGAAAAGCTAACCACGGACGCTTTTCGGGCTATTGGCCCTCATCAGCGTGGTGCAAGCTGTACCTCAATGACTAAAAAACTGGTCATTTAGGCATCCTCAAAAATGATGAAACGGGTAGTTAAGGCCAGAATTGCGTGAAACCGCGACACAATGTGAAAAAAATTATATAATTGTTCTTTGAAATAAGAGACACTTCGGCTAGTCAAATTTTATTTTTTTGACGTTTCAACAAAAATATTTTGTCATCGTCAGGAAAAAAATAAATAAAAAAACTTTATAGAAAGGCGTTAAAAATATGTTTGAGGTATTAAAGGCTTTTGTTGTTGTTGTTGTTTTAGGTATTAATGTGTTCTTACGCTTTCAAATCTAACACAGCATAGAGAAAACACGAGTCATTTTTTTCAGACGAGGACAAAAAAGATTTTTGTCGAAACATCGAAAACTCCTCTAGCTGAATAGATTGTTATTTCAAGAACAATGAATGATGCAACCTCAAGATATTATATAATAGGTTGCAAAATAAGGAGGAGATTTGTTTACGGGATAATTGGCCATTCGTTCTGGTCTACTATCCCCCTACATCATGGCTGAACCGAAAGCAAAACCACCGTTGACAGCACCCCAGGACTCAGCCATCCACCAAGGAGTGCTGAGTGAGTCCAGGAGGGGCGACAGTTGTAAAAGTTGCAAAAGAATATAGAAGTTATGTTGCAATAGATGTTATATAATTGGATGATGTGATTTATTGAAGACAAAAAAATTGTGTTTGTCATCCTAAGATGTATTTCTTTCTTATCTCCACTCAACAATCATATCAAGACTGTAGAACTTGTTGATGGTGTTTTGACAACCATCATGACTGGGTGAAGTATCTCTCTCTCTGCTTTTGTCATCAAGACTGTGACGTTACTCAGTAGCAGGCCGACATAGTTTCATTATGAAATGGCCACCTCTGACATGAGGAACAGATGCCATGTGCAGCCGCTACTAACATGGAGTACATCCTGTATCCCTGGAGTCCTTACATGGTACTATCAACTGAGCCCAGGTTTTTTTTAGCGATCTTGTTACTGCTCCTCCTCCTCCTTTTTCATCCGGGCTTGGGACCGGCAAAGGAACAGTTGTCTGTCTTCCTTTGTTTTGAAACTCCCGAACCTCGCGGGTAATCTGAACGGTGTTCAGTTCAAACTTAGGTTTGGGCAACCTAACCGCGCCATCTATCATTCTAAAAAGTAAACATTTTAAATCAATAGCGCATTTATTATTTTGATAGTGAAAATAAAAACTCTTTTGAGGATCTCTCAACATCAACATACAGCCTGCATTATACTGACAAAGGCCAATAATCAGAAACGCGAATGTTGTCTTGTCTTTCTTGATATAATTCAAGGAAAGGGTATTAACCAATATTTATGTAGATATATTTAATCAATGTATGCTAAGGTATTGTTGAATGAGGTGGTGAGAAACAGAGCTGGAGCGTTTGCGTTGTTCAAATTTTGGAAGACGGCTGAAGAGAAAAGGAAGCTATATACATAATCTAATTGATGTAAATAATTATATGTAAATAATCTTTGTCAGGACTAGAATGACGAATCATGTATGGGACTTTGATTCCAGTAAAAGGCTTGTTGCTGCTGTTGTATATAGTCACAGTGTAGAAAATACTATACCTACTACTTATATCTCTGTATTCTTAGTTCTCTTCTCTTCAATTACTCTGTAAACTGGCGAATCCTTTATAGGACGAGAGGTCCTCAATAAAGTCTTTTGTTGTTGTTGTTGTTGTATGCTAAGGTATTTCGTTATGTTTTCTTCATTGTTCCTGAATTCAGGGAGGAAAGACCATCTGTTCACACTTGGTTATCTCGTATGTCTTCAATAAAGGTCACTGTAATATAATTTAGAGTTATTGTCCTGATATGTTTCTATTATAGGTTGAAGATTAATAGTGAAAGTTATTTTATAAGAAATTGCACTTTATTTCTTTAGATATCTTTAAAGATAAATGAACACCATTTTTATGCTACTATAATTATTTTATTCTTTTTTACAATTACTTGCACATGTGCACATTATATAACAAACATTTTGTTCTCTACAAGATGATGATAAGAATGTTCGATTCGTTTCGAATCAAAACAGAGTAAAGTAATCACTGATATATTATCTTTAAACAAAACAGATCAATATACATGAGGTAAAACTTCCTTAAGTTTTGTCCATTAGCGTAATTAACAAGATGTCAATTAATCATTTTTAATTATGAATTTGCTACTTTTAGAAGAAGGGGTTGAGAGTGGTATATAACATCTATTTTTTCACATGACTAGAGATCGAGTCTCTGGTAGGATGACACCAAAATGTCGACGCCTCTCTACTGATGAAGGCCTTAGCTCGAAGCCATGGTATACAGAACGACTTTTTTTTTCTGTCGAATTGCCCAAATTGGTGTTGTAGCACCTTGTTTCAGCTGAATTTGTCCGGATTTTAAGGATGGGAGAGTAATTCTCCGCTAAAATATTTGCTTATGAAAACAATTCACTATATGAAAAAATAGTACAAATGTAATATTGTACTGGGATAAGGTGCTTAGATTAAGAAAAAGGCATCTCCTTATCGTGCAACTGAAAGTTGCTGATGGCTTGCGCCATCTATCGGAATAAATATCAACTATTAATTCTGGAATAATTAAAAATCAACGAGAATAGTTGATATTTATTCCGATAGATGGCGCAAGCCATCAGCAACTTTCAGTTGCACGATAAGGAGATGCCTTTTTCTTAATTCACTATATGTTTTATTGTAAAAAGTACTGAAAAGCAAGACTAATACATTAGCTTTTCATATATTCGAAAGAACAGTAAAGTCAAAAAGTTTAACACAGAAAAACTAGAGGAAAAGATTGATATTATTCTACACTTTCTGTATATAACTTCTATGTTTATCTCTGTTTATCCAACTAGGGGAATCCTCTATTGGACGAGTGTCCTTTATAAAGGCTTTGTTATTAAACACAAGGTAATAAGAGGGGGGTCGATGGAAGGCTGGTTAAACCGTTTGGTTTTCGACCACTATGACCCAGGTTCGATTCCCGCATTGGACATTTTTTCTGTTTTAAAAAAATATTTAAAAATGGTCCAATGGCCCCTACCAGAGAGTGCAAGTAACCAAACGGGGCTCTGGCACATTTGTAAGTGCAAAGTCGAACTGCTTTCACATGTATAGACATATGGTGCGCTTACAGTAAAAAAAAGCAGTCGCTAACTACCCACCATGATTATCATGGCCTGTACCACGTGTACTAGGGATAAGCAGAGAGAGAGAGAGGTAATAAGACCAAATCCAAATAAATAATTATTGTGCGACGTTTCAGTAACAGCGTTGTTACCATCTTCAGACAAAAGAATTTAATGAGAAATTATACCACAGTAATTTAAAACTATTTTAGAGAGACATGCTGTAGTATAATTTCTCATTCATTTCTTTTGTCTGAAGATGTTAACAACGCTGTTACCGAAACGTCACACACTATTTATTTGTAGAACGAAGTTTGACCGCAAATGTTTCTTTTGAACGAAAAATCGTAATTTATTTTAAAGAGAAATAACGATTATTTCTAACCTTAAGGATGAAGTATGAAAGGATGAATTGTGAAGAGTAATGATAAACGGAAAAATAAAGTGTCAAGGGATTTGGTCTTATTACCTTGTGTTTATAATCTACTAGACGAATGACCCGGCTTCGCCCGAGAATTCCCCCGAATGCAATTTCCTTCATACTGAAATAACATCAATAATAAATGGTAGAAGTGCATAGAATAGCAATACGGGTTTATAAAAAGCGACATGCAAAATTTGGTACCAATTGGTTCAGTAGTTTTTGAGTTTATCGCGAAACAGACATTGACTTTTATATATAAGATAATAATATAAATGAGTTAAAATTTTACACAAATAAATTTACTGGCAATGCGTTTCTTTTTTTTTTTTTTTTTTTAAGTCTGTAGAGATAAAAAAAAAAAAAGAAACGCATTGCCAGTAAATTTATTTGTGTAAAATTTTAACGATAGAGGGCAATAAAATTTAATTTACTAATATAAATGTGTTTTAAAAATTGTAAAAAAATGCATCGGCCGGGAATCGAACCCGGGCCGCCCGCGTGGCAGGCGAGCATTTTACCACTGAACCACCGATGCTTATAATAAATTGCCATATTTGGGTATTTATTCCATTCACAAAAGCAAACGATGACAGAATTGATTGTTGATGACTCTGATACTTGTATGTATAATAATCCAAATTGTACCTTATCGACTTTGTTATTATTTCATCTGATGGTGACTTAAACTATTTAATCTGAAAAAAGTACAAAAGTGAATTTGTACTTGGATCAGGTGGATAAATTAAGAAAAAAAGGCATTTTCTGATCGTTTTGCAACTGCATCTTTTAGTTACGCGATTAGGAAATGCCTTTTTTCTTTATTTAATCTGAATTTGTGTGTTTTTGTACAACTATAAATGCAATGTTTTAAAACAAATTTGTTTTTCTTTTTATACGAGAGGCGTGTACTTTGTTAGTATTTGACTATCTCCCTTCCACCATTCCAATTATCTGGAAAGTACAAAGTACGAAATATTATCGTACTGACGATAAAAAAAATAGCAGCAGATGTTCCTGGGATAAGCATTTCCCGCCAAATTTGTTCGCGGGAGATTAGATAGTTGAAACTTTCGTCTGTTTTCTAATAGATATTGATCAAATGCGTAGTTTTAACAAGTAAATTCTTTTACCTTTTTTATGGTGACTTGAACATGTAATTTCGAATAAGGAAAACTAACTTTTAGGCAAATAGTTTCCTTATTTTTTTGAGGTGTTGCAAGCTTTCGAACAAATTTTGCTCTTTAACGGGCAAATCTAAAAATAAAAGGATCAACGCGCGAGCGTGGATCAGAACTAAATTACCGCTAATTACAATAGAAGCATAGGGCTCTTCTCCCGTTAAAATAAACGTCAAAAACTGACGCCATCTATTTTGACGTTTATTTTGACGGGAGAGGCGCCCTATGCTTATATGGATCAATTTCCTCCCGGTAAATTTTCCATCAATATTCTAGCCATAGATTTGGCCCAGCCACCTTGCCAGCAAAAAACCTCTTTGGTAGATTGTGAAGATTCCATTAGATCCCGTGTGGATCTCATGGAATAAAGTCTGCCCTAGACTGACGAGGGCCATTAGCCCGAAACCATGGTCTCTAGGTGGACGCTTCTCAGTTTACCAAAGCTGGTGTTGTGGCTTTGTCACCGACCCGAGGCCGCTAGTTGCGGCGACGGTCAATAGATGGCGTCAGTTTTTGACGGGAGAGGCGCCCTATGCTTCTATGGATCAATTTCTTCCGGCAAATTTTCCGCTAATTACAAGTTCATCGGACTTAAATCGGTCACCGACCGTTGTCAGATTCTTGTGTTCACATTAGGCTCCATATCTGAAAAAATACAAAAGATAAAACAATTCATAAGCTAAGTTTCTCCTTTTGAGGCAGTACCTAATAAAGTTATTTAGGAAAAAGCAGTCTCAAGCCGCTAAATTTTACCCATATAGAATAAAGATATTAAAAGTCAGATAATCTTATAATACATCGCTATTAAAAAGCACTAATATTAATGTTATTTATAACTCTGAAATATACACTCATGGACAAAACTTAAGAAAGTGGAAAGTTTTTGATGTCGCCAGTTGACTGTTTTTTTTTTTTTTTTAAGAAGACTTTTAGAAGAATGATTTAATCTCTGATGTTCTATATCAAGGATGCCCAATCAGCAGGTGGGTCAATTTTCAGAATTACAAGGTTGTCCTAAAAGTTCGTAAACACTAGCAAAATATAAATTATAATATATACCTCATCACTAAGGTTAGAAATTATCGTTATTTCTCCTTTGAAATAAATTTAGATTTTTCGTTGAAAAGAAACACATGCGGGATTTATTTATTAATTTATTATCATTTACAAAGCACGCGATATCCGACTTGGATATTTGCATGCATACACAAGTTTGGGAGCTTATTTACAGTAATTATTAATATGATTTTATTTATTATAATAGAAATTATTAACATATTTGTCAGTTAGTTAACGATTTAATTACCCTATAATGAATATTAGTGAACATCACAGATAAGAACAGAAATTTAGAGCTATTTACAGCATATAACTATATATAATTTATTACAGCCCAGGCTATCTATTACTAAAATGGGTTTCTAATGTCGTTTATAAATCATAATATGTTTACGAACTTTTGGGATAATATTGTATCTATATAATAAAAAAAGATTAAGGCTATAAATAAAGAGGCAGAAGACGGTATAGAGAAGAGACCGGAAGTCGGCTGGAATGTGGAGGCAGGTGACAGATGTGCCGACAGGATGTGACCAATTGTTGCCAGCCGAACCTTATGGCGTCCTTGGGCTTTTCTCGGCTGCTCTGCTTTCCAAGGCAAATTTACCCAAATTAATCTATTTATTATCTTGATTTTCTTAATTAAAATCTCTCAAGCATAAGTTTCTTTATTCATGATAAAATCGTGAAAAAAGTATTAAAATTACAATTATATTCTCACAATGAGTATCTTTTTTATTTTAAAAAACGCTAGCTTTCAAGCGTTAATCGCTCTTCGCTGCGCGCGTTTGTTTTTGTAAATATTTCTGGTGAGATAAAGTCGATATTATAGTAAGCCCGTTGAAGAGCGATTAACACTTGAAAGCTAGCTTTTTTTTTAATAAAAAAGATACTCATTGTGAGAATATATTTGTAATTTTAATAAGTTTCTTTAAAATAATTTTATTATCTCGAGCTTTCGGGATTTTTTATCCCAATCTACCGGAGTTTATCAAATTATAACGTCGCCCCTATTATTAAGAGATTGAAATTAGTCTATTTCAACGTTCATTATAAGGTTAAAAATTACAGAAAATAAATAAATATTAATAAAAAGAATATATATATATATTTTTCAATATAGTCACGACCGTCTTTCCTCATCGGCCTCTGTCACGGATGCGCGCGCACAGGGAGGTCACGTGCTCGCCGGCTCCCTCGAGCCGGATTTGAACCAGCGACCTAAGGATCACCGTTGTAACATCTACAGTCGGGTAAAACACGGGCGTTGCCCGGGTCATTCGGCTAGTATTACTATATGTGCACACACACACCTAACTAAATCTATATCTATATATATAAAAATGAATGTCTGTCTGTCTGTGTGTGTGTGTGTCCTCTATGGATTCAAAAACCATACATCCAATCGCCGTGAAATTTTGGGATATTATGAGGTGTATCCCCGGAAAGGTTTACGAAAAAAAAATTCTTGAATATCTTGAATATCCTTAGAGTTATTTGCAGATTTGTATATTTAACTCGCAAGCAGCGCTACCATTGAGACGGAGATAGGCTTAGTTTGCTGCTCCTGATGACCTTGGGTCATCGTGTGAGTCACAGCATGATGCTACAAAAACACTCTCTCTGGGGATTTTACAGCGTCGACAACCTGTAAGATTGCCTCTCTCATATATTATACTTTAAACATCTGCTTAATTAAAGCATTTTTCATTTGAAAGAGACTGCTCTCTTAACCCCCTTTAGACAACATTAAATGATATCCCGTGTCGATGATTTTGTAATGTATAGAATTAGGAAAGACAAAATTCACGATGACACGGCTCACAGGGAACGGTAAAAAATGTTCACTTTATCGAGGAAATACAAAATTCGGGATGACACGGCACACAGGGACCGGGAAAAAATGATCACCTTATCGAGAGATTCACGACCATGATTTTATTCAACTTATCGAGTATTTTTCAAGGGACCGGGAAAATATGTTCACTAGATAAAACGATTATTTTGTAATATAGAAAATTAGGAAATACAAAATTCAGGATGACACGGCACAAGGGACCGGGAAAAAATGATCACTTTATCGAGAGATTCAAATTTACGAGTTTCAAATCATCAAAATATATCTTTCTTTTTTTATATGTTTATAGAGAATTGTTTTAACAAATGTTCGTTATACAAACCTTTACTCGAGTAAAACCCGGGCGAAGCCGGGCACATCCGCTAGTCTATATATATAAAAATGAATGTCTGTCTGTCTGTCTGTGTGTGTGTGTGTCCTCTATGGATTCAAAAACCATACATCCAATCGGCGTGAAATTTTGGGATATTATGAGGTGTATCCCCGGAAAGGTTTACGAAAAAAAAATTCTTGAATATCTTGAATATCCTTAGAGTTATTTGCAGATTTGTATATTTAACTCGCAAGCAGCGATACCATTGAGACGGAGATAGGCTTAGTTTGCTGCTCCTGATGACCTTGGGTCATCGTGTGAGTCACAGCATGATGCTACAAAAACACTCTCTCTGGGGATTTTACAGCGTCGACAACCTGTAAGATTGCCTCTCTCATATATTATACTTTAAACATCTGCTTAATTAAAGCATTTTTCATTTGAAAGAGACTGCTCTCTTAACCCCCTTTAGACAACATTAAATGATATCCCGTGTCGATGATTTTGTAATGTATAGAATTAGGAAAGACAAAATTCAGGATGACACGGCTCACAGGGAACGGTAAAAAATGTTCACTTTATCGAGGAAATACAAAATTCGGGATGACACGGCACACAGGGACCGGGAAAAAATTATCACCTTATCGAGAGATTCACGACCATGATTTTATTCAACTTATCGAGTATTTTTCAAGGGACCGGGAAAATATGTTCACTTTATAAAATCGATTATTTTGTAATATAGAAAATTAGGAAATACAAAATTCAGGATGACACGGCACAAGGGACCGGGAAAAAATGATCACTTTATCGAGAGATTCAAATTTACGAGTTTCAAATCATCAAAATATATCTTTCTTTTTTTATATGTTTATAGAGAATTGTTTTAACAAATGTTCGTTATACAAACCTTTACTCGGGTAAAACCCGGGCGAAGCCGGGCACATCCGCTAGTATATATATAAAAATGAATGTCTGTGTGTGTGTGTGTCCTCTATGGATTCAAAAACCATACATCCAATCGCCGTGAAATTTTGGGATATTATTAGGTGTATCCCCGGAAAGGTTTACGAAAAATAATTTCTTGAATATCTTTAATATCCTTAGAGTTATTTGCAGATTTGTAGCTTTAACTCGCAAGCAGCGCCACCTTGCGACGGAGATAGGCCTAGATCTGCCCCACCCCGTGAGAGAATGGATCCGTCCAGCCGCCGGCCGACAGTCCAAGTACCCACCAACCAATCAGGGCAGAGTTGGTGACACAGCTGTGCCAAGTAGACAAGAAAAAAAGCCTCGCGGGAGCTTGCCCAAGATGACCTCCGGGAACTTCGTCCATCTTCCATAAACGACCATGAATTTATTCAACCTTATCGAGTATTTTTCAAGGGACCGGGAAAAAATGTTCACTAGATAAAACGATGATTTTGTAATGTAGAAAATTAGGAAAGACAAAATTCAGAATGACACGGCACACAGGGACCGGGAAAAATGATCACTTTATCAGTTTCAAATTATCAAAATATATCTATTTCTTTTTATAAGTTTATAGAGAATTGTTTTAACAAATGTTCGTTAGACAGACCTTTACTCGGGTACCGATTAATATTGATTTTATTCAACTTATCGAGTATTTTTCAAGGGACCGGGAAAAAATGTTCACTTTATCGAGAGATTCGTTAGACAAACCTTTACTCGGGTAAAACACGGGCGAAGCCGGGTACATCCGCTAGTATAATATAAAAAATTGTATATATAAATAAACATATAATAATCCATAGCCATTGCTCACTTCAAACCTTTAAAACAGAAGAAACTCAGAATATTATAAGAAATCTAAAGACTCGTCAATATCCATTATCTTTTATTCTAAGACATTTCTATAGCCCCTCTGAAATTCGTCATTCCCCAATTTATAAATCTATTAGCAGTATTCCCTATTCACCAGTATCTGTTTCTATAGCCCGTCATCTGAAGAAATTTGGAATCAAAACCTTTTTCAGCAACTCATCTAATTTAACACAAAGCAATAACGCGCCATCTATACATATAAAATAAAAGGATTTAAAAGCGCGAATGTTTCTTTTATACATAAAACAAACTTCTACTGTCCTTACTGCGATGAAAAAATATATTGGGAGGGCTTGGCTCATCAGTGGTGAACCCTCCCAGCGGTTTCGCCAATTTAATCCACCAGACCGCTTCTCATAGCTCTAATACTGTATTGGATCATTCTGCTTTTATATGCTACACTGAAGGATGGAATCTTAGAAATGGTTTTCAAGTAAACTATGGACATAAGCTTATTATTATTCGCGCTTTTAAATCCTTTTATTTTATATGTATAGATGGCGCGTTATTGCTTTGTGTTAATTTATTCCTAATGGCCTTGTCTTTATAGTTTGCTGAAGAGCATGGCTCGAAGCAAATATTTGAATGTAATTCTACTGTCCTATAAGCTTATGTCCATAGTTTACTTGATATCAATTGAAAAAGCCCTGTACGATTTATAAATGAATAAAATAAAGTATCAAGATACGCAGCCCTTGATACTTTATTTTATTCATTTATAGTTTACTTGAAAACCATTTCTAAGATTCCATCCTTCAGTGTAGCATATAAAAGCAGAATGATCCAATACAGTATTAGAGCTCTGAGAAGCGGTCTGGTGGATTAAATTGGCGAAACCGCTGGGAGGGTTCACCACTGATGAGCCAAGCCCTCCCAATATATTTTTTCATCGCAGTAAGGACAGTAGAAGTTCGTTTTATGTATAAAAGAAACATTCGCGCTTTTAAATCCTTTTATTTCACCTAATTTAAATTCGTTACTAAGAAACCCTATAACAAAGAACAATACCATTGATTATCCTTCCAATATTAAGAATGCCATATACTCCATAGAATGCAACGAATGCAAAACCAAATATGTCGGCGAAACTGGCAGACATTTGAATATAAGAGAATCAGAACATAAACGTCGACAACCAAGACAGTAGATCTTTAGTATACCAACATATAAGAGAAACATTCCTTCTCCCTATCAGAACCAAAGACCCATTTAATCCAACATCCCCAACATCCCCAAAGACCACAGAGACTTATCATAGAATCCATCATATCCAGAAAGCACAATAGCATTACCAGAAGAATAGATATTCCGGAAATTTATAACATTACTAGCCGAATGACCCGGGCAACGCCCAGGTTTTACCCGATTAAATGTTTTTATTCAAATACTATTTGTTACAATTATAAATTGGCGCCGTGGATGTCACTCTTGTGAAACGTCCCGCTCCAAACTTTGTGTCAGAGAAGCGATATTTTTATAAAGAGATGATCTGGCTTTGTGTCTTCTGCTCGAATGAATGTTTTTCTGTTAGAATTTTGTTCCTGCACACTAAAAATGAACTGGCTTTACCCGTGGTCTCAGCTTTTTGGATTTTTTCCCGATATAATTTTGTATCTGATAATCAAACATGATACAGCAATATTGTCATCATCATTTTCTGACTAAAAAAACAACTATTTTTGCCCAGAACCTGTCAATTTTATTTTTTATTGGCTAAAAATCCGATAAATATATTTTCCAGATTTTTCTCTATGTCCTGTCAAAACACGTTTTACATGTACATTAGGTCAGCTGATATTACCTCCCATCTTCACCGCTCGGGATAGAGACCTGAAATTTTCACTATAAATTTTTCCAGATTCTACTCTATATACTGTTAGAATTTCAGTCAGATTAGTTACGTATTGTGGACGTGTATAGCCGACATAGATACTCACATACATACATACATACATACATACATACACTGACTTTTATATATATAGGGATATTCCCTGAGACCCACCCCATAACCCCCAAGTGAAGCACGCGCAACAGAAGCCCGTGTTGATTATGCCTTGAAACTAATGTAAACAATGAATGGACTTTATTTAATTTTAAATCATATTTTATTGGCGTATTAATCATGTAAAGTATTTTCTCCCGTAGAAGGGCTTACTTTCCCGAAAGCTCGAGATATTTTTAAATAAAAAATATTTTTAAAATAAACTTTTCTCTGGAGGCTTTATGTTTTTATTTTAAAACATATAATAAATAATTTACAAATATATATATAGATAGAAATATATGTAGATGGATATTTTTCCTGGAGGTAATTGATCTAAAAAGACAAAGGTTGCCTCTCCCGTCAAAATAGACATCAAAGCTATACGCCATCTATTGACCGTCGCCGCAAACTAGCGGCCTCGGGGCGGTGACAAAGTCACAACATCAGCTTTGGTAAACTGAGAAGTGTCCACCTAGAGACCATGGTTTCGGGCTAATGGTCCACGTCACCGACCCGAGGCCGCTAGTTCGCGGCGATGGTCAATAGATGGCGTCTAGCTTTGACGTCTATTTTGACGGGAGAGGCGACCTTTGTTTTTAATACAATGTCCTTGTCACTGGTGGTGCCCACTGCGGGAAAGACTCCGCCACCGATGGACTGCAAACGTTCTTTTCAACAGAGTGGGCAGGTCGATGTGATGGCTGGCGTTACCCAACTCAAGACCAAGATGGTACTTGTAGATGGTAGCCTTCGCTACACTTGTTATTGCCTTGGGATGGAGGCTGACGCCGAACAGCCAGAGCTGCAGATCCAGGGGTGTGTCACAGGAGACGAACACCTCCTGGAGCAAGGTTCGGCTACTCCAGTATCTGTGTGTCAGCGATTTGTCGCTGGAACCACAGGCGGCACAGGTAGCACGCCTCGAGACAGGATGGGGTAGGGCGTGGAGTCGTAGGGTGATGTCTGCGTCGTGCCCCGAAAAGAATTTGCGATGCAGGTCGGCCTAGGAGATGGAGCGGGGCACATTCACGGTGGGGGTCCACCGCGCAGCAATCTTTGCCAGGATACCCCTGCAGCCGTTCCGAGTCAAGTGCTCTGTGGCTAGTGAGGCGGATAATTGGCGTCGCTGATCTCTGCAGGTCGATGGACTTCGTCTCGTGCTCCACATAAAAGCTGGAGCTGGCGTTTTCCTGCAGGAGACACTGGCAGAAGATCCCCAGGTGTTGCGCGTTAAGGAGAGCGGCCAGCGTTGAGCGCGTTAGGGCAGGGGCGCCATCGGGGTAAGTCCCCGACAGTCGCTTGTAGCCAACGCTCGGTGGCCAGCAGGTCTGGAAGCCGCATAAACCTGTTGTCACCTCGAAGACGCAGAGACCTCAGGCTGGCGGGATGAAGAACCCGGTGCCCAGCTCAAGGACTCTAGAAGCGGCATCCCAGAGGCTCAGAATTCTTCTTCTCGGTGAGATTCAGACGTCAGAGGCCGTCGGGGTCATCCACACCCGGCTGAGGACCAGTCAAGAGTAGCTGTTGGCGGCACTGCGCAGGGAAACTTAGACCTCCTTCAGGCAGGCGATCCGAAGCTGACCCGTGATGTCAAGCAGACCGACGCCGCCCTCGGAGACTGGGCGAGCCAAGATGCTCCTAGAAAGCCACGTGACTCGGCTCGTCCAGCCGCGCTTGCAACCGGCCGTTGGTGGCTTCAGGTGGAACATAGCCGTGTAGGATGGAACTCAGGACCAGGATGTTGGCCGGGCGGGCACGACCCAGCAGCGACAGACCTCGAGTGAAGGGTGACCACCTCGCGATTGCTCACTCCAGCAGCCCCATCAGGTGGGAGGCGACGGTGTTCCGTCCACGGTCATTGACTCGGACGTCCAGGAGATTTCCAGAGGGTAATCCGTACAGTCCTTTTAGGAACCGCACCAGAGCCCGCAGCTCTTGTCGAAGTTGGCAGCCTCCCCGGAGGCTATGCGGAGCTCAAACTGAGCGTCGTCCTGATGAGAGGACGATATCATCTGCATAGTCGACCACTCAACCGCGGCCTTTGTTCCTCTAAAGGCGACGTAGCAGAGGCCCAACTCCGATGTTGAAGAGGGCGGCGCTGAGGCGCCAGCCCTGCCTTACCCAGTTAAAAAGCGGGAAGGCCTTGGTGTAAACATCTCCAACCCGGATGGAAACGTCTGATTCCCAACAGAGGACATCAACCCACCCTAAGAAGAAAGATGGTAGGCCCAGTTTCTCCAACAGAGCGAACAGTAACTCCTGCTCAAACTGTCGAACGCCGATTTCAGGTCCAGAGCGATGACAGCCAGAGGCGTGTCATGTCTCCCCACCCAGTCGACTTGGTCGGACACTCGCGCAATGTTCAAAGAGGATGTCCATCCTGGAACGGCATAGGCCTAACATACGGGAACGAGGTCTGGAAAATTACGGCGCAGATGATCCATGAGCATTGCACTGAGAACCCTGTAGTCGGTTGTTGGTAGTCTGATTGGCCGGAATGCCTGTAAACCCGGACCACCGTGCGATTTCAGTACCATGATGACCTCGATTCACCTTGAAGATGGAGGCAATATCTCGCGGAGTCTAGAAGCCTTGAATACTTGTGCCAAGAAATTCCGGCGAATAAATCTTCAAAGACTTTGACAAACTCGCAGGGCAAACCATCTCATCCCGAGGCACGGCCGTTTGGCAAGCGATGGATAGCTGCTACTATCTAGTCGCAGGAGATATCGGCGAGAAAGATTTGGCCCCACTTGTCGAATTCCAAAGGGATTAATTCAGCGAGTAGTTCGGCGATGGCTTCTGCCGAGCTTGGAGACTGGGCTGAGACTGCTAAAGCGTTCCTGAAGGAAACGCCTAAGGTAGCCATCATCTTCGGTAAAGGAGAGAGATGTCTGGCTCGGAGGAAACGCCCGAGGTTTGAAAAGGCGGGCAGTGTCGTCCTTCAGTCTCAGCCTCAGAAATAGGTTTGCTCTCGATGTATCCATCGCCGGACTCAGTGACGGCAGGCACGAGTGACTGTATCTTCGCGACCAGATCTGCCTTGATCCTGGTCCATTGTTACCATATATAACATAGGAGGTGAAAGATTTGCTAGGGCTTCCAATATTTCATCGATGAACGTTTCCATTCGATCGACAAACAGGTCTGACCATAGCAGCTTGTCAATGTAAGGATGTCTTGTAGAAGTTAGTTCTCCTACTTGTATCAGGACGACACGGTGATCCGAGTAGGCGTAGTCGATAGTTTGGTATTGGGTGACACGGTCCCAGAAGCTTGATGTAAGTAGGATTCTGTCCAGACGACGCGCGTCGTGCCGACTTCTGATGATGGCAATCCTGGTGTGCTCCAGTGCAGCATAGAAGAACGTAGCAACGTCGACGAGGTCAGCTTGGTCCAGGAGCTCCATGAAGGCTTCTTCTGAATTTCCTTGGAGATGTTCAGGTCACCGAGAATCCATGCATTTCCTCACACGCCATTGCTGCAATGGTCTGAAACTGGCAGCATCGCACTTCAGGAACATGAGAAACGTGAGCGTTAAGGTCGATGACAGCAATCTCGCCAGGCCATACGATTTTCTGCAGGTGAACAAAGAACCGGGCGCGAAGTGTCCACAGCATACGTTGCGGGCACAACGACGGCGCACTGTAGCCGTGGCAGAGGTCCCCTACGTCGTCCAGGGAAATGACGTTCGTGTCCTGAAGGAAGCAGATGTTAATCTCATGCTCTTTGAGAAAACAGTAAGGCTAGATTTTCCGGCGAAGAGCAACGATGCCGCGCGTTGTTAAGGGTAGTAACTCAGAAGTTCATTAAGGCTGTCGAGTTTTATTCAGTAATATATTTTCCTCTATAGATATAATCCTTGCTTCAGCTTCTGTTTAATCGCATCCAGGATAAAATTGTGTAGCGAATTATTCATAATTTAATCAGAAGATTATCAAATTTGTAATTCAGCATATTTTCGTTATTGTCTCTCTATTATTTTATGTTAAAGGGTTGGCAATTGTTTGGGTCAAAATAAATTGCCTTGTAATTCTTAAATTTGCTTGGCCTCATTTTTTTGAACGACATTCTGATAGAGATGCTGGATTTTTCTTTAGGGGAGACAAACTAAAGATCGCCTGATGACCTTGGGTGATCTGAAATACTTTTCCATTAAATACATCAGTATTTCACCACCGTGTCAAACAAAGATTTCCCTCTAAGAAAATGGAGGATTATTCAGAATATTCCTCCTTGTGCCTCTCTTTTATTTTATGTTAAAAGGTTGGAAATTTTTTGGATTAGAATAAATACCTTGTCTTCCATTAGCTACTGTAAGAAAACAATTGTAATATTTTGTGTGTACTAACATATACTATTTTCTATATAATATAAAATATTCTATTTTCATATTAAACACACAAAAATCTGCTATATTCGTTGAATAAGAATAGTACATCATAATTAAATATATTAAATACTAGCGGACGTACCCGGCTTCGCCCGCCCGAGTAAAGGTTTGTCTAACGAATCTCTCGATAAAGTGAACATTTTTTCCCGGTCCCTTGAAAAATTCTCGATAAGTTGAATAAAATCAATATTAATTGGTTCCCTCGGTAATTGGAAGTTAAAGGAATAGTATCTTGCCTTGGAATTGTATCATTATTCTTGTCTCAAATAAATTGCCGTGTCATCCTGAATTTTGTCTTTCCTAATTTTCTACATTACAAAATCATCGTATCATCATGATAATATTTAGAGCAGATTGTTGAATTATAACAGATAAATTAGAATATTTATCTTGATTATTTTAAAGCGAAAAGTTATTTCAAAAATTTTATTTGCTAGAAACCTTCCCAGTACTATACTAAATAACTTCCCAAAGTTTCATGGCGTTCCAATGAGTGGTTTGGTCAGGCATAAAGGACAGACAGACACACACACACATACATTCATTTATATATATATATATTTCATTTTATTCTACCTCTTTTAATTTTAACATTCTATATAACTAAAAAGATAACAAGGATATTGTGCAACAAGGGTCAATATTAATTTTCGGTAATAAAAAATCTAGTTGTGATTTTCTAAGCAATCCACTGTATTTTAAAATTACCATTTTAATAATTGAGGAAAATTTATACGAGTTACAAATTTCCAATTAGAAGGAGATAAATTTGAAGCTTCATCTTGACCCTGTAAATAATGACGTGTCTATTATTTTTTCTTAATTGCAACACATGAAAATACCTTTTTTTACCTTCTCTCATCTTTATTTTTAAATCTTCGTTTGTATAATACTAAAAAAAAAGAAATTTTTAATTTAAAAAAATTTTTAAGAGTAAGTGCATTTAATTTGGAAAAAATAATAACAAACAGATTTGCGTCCCCCTGCGGGCTTATGGATGGTGGTTTATTTGAAACTTTTAAGACGAGTTATCTTTTGAACATCGCCCTTGGGATAATATTTAAGTAAGCTTTAGATTAAATTTCATTATCCTTTTGTAAAATACATTTTTAAAATATGAATTATTAGAAATTTTAAATACGCTTAAATATGAAAATTACGCTTACGAGATTTTATACTAGTTGTCTAATATGTATTACATAAGATCATTAACAGACCAAAAGTTTTTAATTAAACATACAATTAAGCCTTGAAACTCCACATTTTAAATACATCTTATTTATAAAATTTTTAGCTTCTTCAATATTCCTATCGTATTTTAAATTGTCTTATTACCTAGGGTTGATCAAAAGCCCATCCTAAATGGCGTGAGATCCGTAATGATTATATTTGAAAGTTATAATAAAAATACCTCTATTAACATAATTTGCACAGAACAATTTTGTAAAGTTTTGAAAATAAATATAGTTCAATCACTAAATAATATTTTTCCTGATATTAAGATTGATTTTTTTTTTACAAAAGTAGATTTAAATGTAAGGCACCTATATAATAATAACCATTTATTTACATTATTAAGTAATGTTTAGAAAAACATTTAGAATAATTTTGAAATATATATGTAAACAGTTTCCACCATATATTTATTATAAATGGAAAGTGTTCTTTGATTAACTAGAAATGAGCATTATTCAATATCAGGAGAGATTTGTAGTGTAAATATGGGGTGGAAACTGCTTATCTCCTTTTTTATTACCTTAATAATTACTATAAACAGCATTTTTACTGATAGATCATACACTATTTATTTATTTGGATTTGTTCTGGTTACTTTTTGTAAACTTTGAAGGTGTCAGAGCCCTGTTTGGTTACTTTTACTTACTGGTGGTGTTAGACTTGTGCAACAATTGGAAAGAACTATTTGAAAGAAGCAATTTTTTCTTTAAAAACTGCTTCAAGGAGGGTTTTAAACTATGTCCTGTAAGGCCATCTTTCTGGCTTTCAACACATTACAATGTTCCACCCTAGTTATCCAACATTTGCTGCATACTACCGATGTTTATAACAAGTAGAGAAATGTCTGATTCCATGTTAGGAGCAGCCTCAAATTACAGGCAAAGTCAGACTTTCACCAAAGTGTGCTATGGTGCCATGTCAATGAACTCCTACACCCCAATCCTTCCTTGTTCCAAAACTACTTTATTAGGTACCGCTCAAAAAGAGCAACCTAGTTTATGATATTTACAACAATGAATTGGGGGTCGGTGGAAAGCTGGTCTAAACCGTTGGTTTTTGACCGCTACGATCCGGGTTCGATTCCCGCATTGGGCACTTTTTTCTGATTAAAAAAAAAATGCTCCAATGGCCACTGATTCTTGCAAAAGTCCAACCCCACCAGCGAGTGCAAGTAACCAAACAGGGCTTTGGCACATTTGTAAGTGCAAAGTCAAACTGCTTTTCACATGTGTAGACATGTGGTGTACTTACAGTAAAAGCAGTCGCTAACTACCCACGAGATAAGAAAGAAGAAGCAGACAACAATGAATGTGAAGGTTATTCACATATTAAACAAAATGTTAACGCGGGATTCAATCCCAGTTCATGGCTGTCGGGAATCGAGGGTGTTACCTACTCATCCACCGACTCTTACACCCCATTCCATGAGATCATGAACTCATGGAATTCATGTAATATTTACATAAGGAAATAAGAAAAACAACAAATAGAAATGTCAGATTTAAACAACAAGTTGTTACCACAGGGCAATAAGTAAAGTGTCAATCCATTGTCACTACATACCCCCCATCTATCAAACTTTTAATAGAAATAAGTGTTATAAGTGCCAACATATAGATGAATATAATTAAAGACAACACAATTAACTATTTAAAACAATAACCTCAAGGTAATAAGGCGAAATCTAAATAAATAAATAGTGTATGACACTATTTAACTTAACACACTATTTATTTATTATGATTTGGTCTTATTACCTTATGTTTATAATCTATAATCCAACTTGTGTTCCCCATATATAAAACAACCTTTTTTAAACTATGAAATTAGAAATAAAAGGTAATAAGACCAAAACCAGGTTAGGGTTAATAAACTTGGGAGCTAGTTCCAAGACCACCAGGATATGATGGTCTCTTATTGGATGTTGGTTATTTTACTTTTGATTTTACAAAAGTATCTTATCTGTGGCTCACATGAGACCTTATGATCATTTATTTGTATTCACAAGGTAAATAAGACCAAATCTAAATAAATAAATTGTGTGATAAGGCACAATTTGGATTATAGATTATATAAACATGTGTAAATAAATTGTGTGTGATGTTTCCGAAACGTATATATTCTTCAAAAATACTTGTGTCTATAAATGTAAGTAGGAATGACTGAAGTCATATTCTACAGCGAAATGTTAATTAAAAAAATAATAAATGGCACAAAGTTATGATTTGATAATGATAGAAGCAAGGTTTACATCATTCCAAGATATAAAGCACAATTTGTGTATTTTAGATTAGAAATACAACATAAAAAGACCAAATACAAATAGTGTCTGACATTTTGGTAACAACATTGTTACCATAATCAGAGAAAAGTACAAGACAATAGTAACAACTGATGATGTTAACAGCACTGTAACCGAAACGTCACACACTATTTATTTATTTGGATTTGGTCTTATTACCTCATTTATAAAGTAACAAACAAAGTGTGAGGAACACCAGTAAACAATCAAAATGAGAATAGAAAGGAAATTGATAAGGCACAATTTGGATTATAGATTATAAACACAAGGTAATAAGACCAAATCCAAATAAAGTGTGCGATGTTTCAGTAACAGCGTTGTTACCGAAACGTCTCACACTATTTATTGATTTGGTCTTATTACCTTGTGTTTGAGAATAGAAAGATTATTTATACATTTTTTGTCTTGGTTTTTCTCTGATGCTCTTTACCTATTATGTTGATGACCTAATATCCCAAATTTTTTTGGACTTAAGAAAAGGGGTAATATATATCATCCAGTATGTAAATATGTAACAAAAATGGAGAGGAATGATCAAGTTGAAAAATGAACTATCCACCTTGACTTTGAAAATTAGCCCCATCTATCAACAATGAATTAGCATTTTTCTTTGTTATAAATACTGATATAGTTTTGGTAAACTTGGATTGACATTTTTGAGTAAATAGGGTCAAACAAGCCAATACTGTTGATGATGGGTATAGCCCTTGAAACTTTGATAGAACCTGGATCAATCTACAGATTGTCTATCCATAGATGGGTACACCTCTAGGTATGACAAGATCCAAATACATAAGTAATGTGTGTTTACAATAGAATCCTCTAGTGATGGCTTAGCATCACATTCTTGGATATCAAAACGATAAGGTACAATTTGGATTTTAGTTCAGAAACATAAGGTAATTGATGAGCTCTATTCATCCCCAGCAGACATCATCAAAAATCTCAAGCTTTACAAGCTTGACACCCTAATATGATTGAGTGGAGATAAGAAAGAAGAAAGTAACTAGAGCACACTCTGGTAAAAACTGGAGCTCTTGGCCACCCTGAGGCCAGGAAATCTACCACTCTACTAGACGAAAGAGACCATTCTCTGTACCATCAATCCCAGCAATAATGGAAATCTACTGCTGCACATGACTGGTACAGAGCAGGAGGGACAATTCTGTCCTCCCAAGGAAACAGCAACCTTGATTTCCAGATTTAAGCCTGGTCATCTACAAACAATGAATTTCCAGAATGGGTGCATGGTACTATGTACTAAGTGTCAACCTACACCCCCTCTAACCATAATATATATTGACTGTATTGGCTCATCCATTGATGAGCTCTACTCATCCCCAGCAGACACCATCAACAAGCTCTACAAGCTTGATACCTTGATATGATTGAGTGGAGATAAGAAAGAATAAGAAGGTAACAAGATGACATCCAAATAAAACATTTTATTTCTCTGATTTGGATGTAGTCACTTGTTATTTACCTTTATGTTTCTAAATTATAATATAAACTGTATCATCTTTAAAGTTATTTTTACTTTTTTCATGATGCCTTATTTTTGTTCTTTATTCCCACAATTCTGACCCCATAAATTGGAATTGTCTCAGAAGTTTGATGATTTGTGTTTCATTTCTTGGATTGTCCAAACTACCCTGTTTTGTGGCTTGGATACAATTAAGGAGGTGTTGTGGCTACTTGGTTGTCTGTTCTACACTTGAGGAGGGTCCAACCTGTTCTTGTTCTTGAACTTGTTCTTCTCAATTCAGGACTTTGTAATCCTTAGTATTTTTAATAGATGAATGCCAAGGGTGAACAAGTGAATTACTCTCCTTGACCCACAGAATATATATAGGAGCTCTTCTTTAATCCTCAAAGGAAGGTCTGCCTTTCAATATCAAAGTTTATATATAACATGATAAGGCACAATTTGTGTGTGTGGATGATAAATTACAATTTGGATTATAGATTATAATAAAAGAAAATAAGACCTAATCCAAATAATTTATTAGTGTGTAACGTTTCGGCAACAGCATTGTCACCATCATCAGACAAAAGAATAAAATGATGATTTTTATTCTTTTGTCTGATGATGGTGACAATGTTGTTTCTGAAACGTCACACACTAATAAATTATTTGGATTAGGTCTTATTTTCTTTTATTGTGTGTGTGGATTATATATTAGAAACACAAGGTAAAATATTGTAGAGATGTTTTAAAAATATTTCCTGGTCAATTGATAACATTTTTTTCATTAAGTGTGACAACAAAAAATAATCCATATTGTCACACTTTTATAAATTGATTCCAGTGTTTTATAGAGCCTATTTAAAATATCTGAACACATATTGTATGACAAAACAATGTTATTGAAAATAAACTGCACATCTATCATTGATGACATAGTCAAATACTCTTGTGTATGGTTGGTTTTGTTATAAGAAAACAAATGTGTTTGTGTCTATTTTAATTTTTAAAAAATATGTATATTCAAATTTTTATATTACCTATTTGCATAGCCATTGAAATTGATCTTATGCAAATAAGTGCACTGTTGCATTTGTAAACAAACTTTTTTTTTAATATAAGGTAGGTCTTAAAATTATATGTCTAAATTAGATTGAATATACATTTTATTCTGGATTTTTACTTTTTCTCTCACTCTTACTAATATTTATAATTTAAAATCTTGTTTATTTTTTGAAGGGCGTATTTTATAAAGAGCCATTATAATGACTTTTAATCTCAACACAATCTTGAAAATTGTAAACATGGAAGTAGAGTATGAGGTAATGGAAGTTTCTTCTAAGTTCCACACTTCAAATGTGTCTGACCCTTCAGATTTTCCTCAATCCCAACTCAATTGTTTTTTTAAATTATCCCATGTGTCAATACACAATGTCATGGAGACTATTTACATGTATCTTGTTTAGGATTAGTTGTGGGTTATGGTACAAGCCGTGTTTGTTTTGTTTTCTTTACAAATCAGAATGCAAAGGTGAACAATTAATTATTATATTTATTTTAAGAGAGGGAACTTACTAACTTATGGCCTTTCTATCAACTATATATCTACAGCCTAATTCGAGCTGTCTTTATATGGAAACATATACAATCATGATGATAACCTTTCTTTTGTACATTCTATGAATTATTTACAGATTACATCACAGTGTTTGGTGACTCCCATACAAGAGAATAGATGGTCTGGTGTTGTCTCCTCCTATTTGCAGATGTTGGGAAGATCCAAACTCCGCCTTAAAATTTGATCTGCCTTGTGTGTCCCGTCAATTAATTGGTTGCAAACCTTATTTATTCAACCTGCTTTCATTGTATGCTACTGTCTCATTATTGGTTTCCCCACAATTGACTCTCTCCTTTATGGAAAGTACATCAATCATCTTCTTCTTTCTTATCTCCAGTTGAGGGAACAGCCCCAAGATTGATGCTTGCTGTCTCCAAGGATGAGTATATTGGGGTCAAGTAGGTGTTCAACTAAGTCTAGTTCTAGGCCTGGTTTTTGGG
>CP092868.1:3944691-4006667 GCA_030710605.1 Cordylochernes scorpioides | reverse complement strand
CTAATATGAACAACAAGTAAAAATAACACAACAGGCTTTGCGCTGATGCTAAAAGACATCTCCTGATTATAATATATATATACAGTAGAACCTTCCTTCTTCTTCTTTCTTATCTCCTGCCTGCCTTCATTGTGTGCTACTGTCTTATTATTGGTTTCCCCACAATGTACTCTCTCCTTTATGGGAGGTACATCAATCATCTTCTTCTTATTTCTTATCTCCAGTTGAGGGAACAGCCCCAAGATTGATGCTTGCTGTTAAAGTCCCCAAGGATGAGTATATTGGGGGTCAAGTAGGTGTGCAACTAAGTCTAGTTCTGGGCCTGGTTTTTGGGGTGGGTGATAGGTATTCACAATTGTTATGGGTCTCTGATTAGGTAGGTGTATTTTGAAGGCCTGTAGTTCAGTGTGGGTCGTTGAAGGAGTGACAATTTCTTCAAAAGAAAGGTCGTATCAATCATCTTACTGGAGAGTATTACCTTGCTTCTTTTCTTCTTTCTTATCTCCACTCAATCATATTAAGGTATCAAGCTTGTAACGCATGAGAATTTTGATGGTGTCTGTCGGGAAGGAGTAGAACTCATCAATGGATGAGTCAATACAGTCAATAATATGTTAGAACCTCCCTGTTAAGAGCATCTGATTACAGAGCCAAAGTATCCTTTAGGAAAAGGTGTCCTCTTACTGTAAAGTTGCTAAATAGTAAAACTGTCCTTTGTAGAGAGGTGTCCTCTCATGGAGTTTGTTCTACTGTATAAAGAAGGTGATTAGGCACAATTTGGATTATAGTTTAGAAACATAAGGTAGACCAAATCCCCAAATTAATAAATAGTGTGTGACATTTCAGTAACAAAGCTGTTGTTACTCACACCCTATTTATTTATTTATGTGTAAAAAGAAAAGTTAACATTAAAAATATGCTCAATAAATGGATGATTAAAAAATATATAAACTTTACCATTTGTATATATATTCATTATGACAGGATTGTCATAATGAATACAAATGGTAAAGTTCATATATTTTTTTTAATCATCCATTTTTTAATCATCCACAGGATTGCACCATTACAGCTCCACCACAAAACTTAATTTTAATTTACAGGATAAAATAATAGGTAGAAAATCTAGGCTCACCAGAAACCTTGCAAAATCCAAACCCAGCCACAACATTTTCAGTAAACCTTTCAAGAGCATGAACTGGACGAAGCTTTAAGTCATCTTGACCCTACAAAAGCCCCTGCTCCAAACAACATCACTGGACCCATGTTGAAAAACCTCAGTTCCCATGCCAAACTAGAACTCTTAAGCATTTTCAATTACAGTTGGAGCTCGTCTACCCTCCCTAAAGAGTGGAAACATGCCACAATTATCCCCATCCACAAACCAGGCAAGCTTGAGAACCACCCAACCAACTACAGACCTATCTCTCTGACCTCTATTCCCTGCAAAATCATGGAACACATGATTCTCAATAGGTTAACTTTTTATCTTAACCTCAACAACCTACTAGACCCTCATCAAATAGCTTTTAAAAAATATCAAAGCACAGAAGATTCAATCTTTTACTTCGTTCAACAAACCCAGGACAGCTTCCATCATAAACCTACAGAATCCACTATAGCAGCCTTCATCGATCTTTCCCAAGCCTTCGACAGAGTCTGGAAGGAAAAGCTAATTCTCAAACTCGACGAACTTGGAATAGAGGGAAGTATGCTGAGTTGGATCAGCAATTTTCTATCCAAACGTACCATACAGGTTAACTTCAACAACATCAAATCAAAAACCACTCGTATTTACCAAGGTCTACCCCAAGGATCAATCCTAAGCCCTATTCTCTTCAATATTTACCTAAATGATGTACACACTTCTATCAAACCGCCAGCTAAAATTGTCCTTTACGCAGATGACATAATCATCTGGGTCTCCAAAGACAACCTCTCCGATGCAGAACAATCTCTGAATAAAGCCATGAAAAATCTACAAAAGGTAACTAAGAAACTGAAATTATCCATTAACATCAGCAAATCTGAAATCGGCCTCTTCACCATCAACAACCACCTTCGCCACTGGACCCCAAATATTTTCTTAAATAATTCAAAACTTCAATATTCAGATTCCCCAAGATATCTTGGTGTCACACTCGACCCTGCGCTCACTTTTAAAAAACATATTGACACCAAGATAAGCAAAGCCAAAAATAGGCTCAAAATCCTGAAAAAAATATCAGGCTTAAACTGGGGTGCAAATGCCAATATCTTACGCACAACGTACCTTGCACTCGTAAGACCTATTTTGGAATATGCTACACCAGCCTGGATCAATGCAAGTAAAACTAACCTATCCAAAATAGACAGAATCCAAGCAAGCGCAGCTAAAATCATCAGCGGACTTCGAGGATCCTGCCCAAATCGCATTGCTGAACTCGAATCCAACCTTCTTCCCCTGCACCTAAGGAGAAAAATCTGCTTTTCAAAATTTATAACAAAAAAGATTAACTCTCCAAAAGAACATCTTACAGGAAAATTTATTAGAAATTGGGTCCCAAACCAAAGATTAAAACGCCCCACTCCTCTCAACATGGCTCACAACTCTAATCTTTTAGACATCCCAATTAATCCCAAACACAGAACTTCCTATCCCCCACACAAAACTCGCAACAAACTCATCTGTTTCCCTCATCTACCAGACAATCCCCACAAACATGAAACTCAGCCAGAATTACTTAAAGCTCTTGGCCTCCAAATCATTGAGGAAAATAGCTCCCTCTTCGACATCACAATTTACACTGACGGTAGCCAACTTGAAACTGGACTGTCTGGCAGTGGAATTGCTATCTACAAAGATAAGATCCTGGAAAAAATCTGCCTCTCCCACCCTAGACATCTTTCAGTTTATAAATCAGAACTCTCTGCTATAGATACGGCTCTAAAAGACATCAACATCAACTCGCCAAGCAAAATAATAATCTACTCCGACTCAAGAGCAGCCATTTATACCCTTCAAAGCTGCTTCTCCAGTCAAGAACCCCTCCTCAAGAGCATTGCTAAGTCTGTAAACCGACTCCCAGCCAACAGCTCAGTCACAGTGCAATGGCTTCCAGCTCACGTTGGAATTCCTGGTAATGAGCTGGCAGACTCTCTGGCAAAGGCTGGTGCTCTTGGCCTACCTGAAGCAAGAGAATCCACCACCCAACTAGACAAAAGAGACCTCCTCCGTACCATCAAAACCCAATGCCTGCAGGAATGGAAATCTGATGCTGCACATGACTGGTACAGAGCAGGAGGGACAAGCACCGGTTCTGTCCTCCCAAGAGAACAACAGTCTTTGATTTCCAGACTTAAGTCTGATCATCTACGGACAATGACTTTCCAGAATGGTTGCAAGGTTTTCCCACTATGTACCAAGTGCAATTCTCAGCCTGCAACCCCAAGACATATTATTGACTGTATTGACTCATCCATTGATGAGCTCTACTCTTCCCGGCAGACACCATAAAAAATCTCAAGCTTTACAGGCTTGATACCTTAGTGTGATTGGGTGGAGATAAGAAAGAAGAAGAAGAAGAGATGACAGGATTGTAGATTTTGACAAATTACAAATAATCGAAATACACAGCAACTCTTATTGTTCACTTGATAAAGGAAGCTTTCGGGCAAGCCCTTCTTCAGTTAACTAAAACATTTAGTAAGCTGAAGAAGACTTTGTTCGAAAGCCTTTTTATTTTTTGCTTATCCCTAGTACACGTGGTACAGGCCATGATAATCATGGTGGGTAGAAGTAGGCGACTGCTTTTTACTGTAAGTGCACCACATGTCTACACATTTGAAAAGCAGTTTGACTTTGCACTTACAAAAGTGCCAGAGCCCTGTTTGGTTATTTGCACTTGTTGGTGGGGTTGGACTTTTGCAAGAATCAGGGGCCAGCGGAGCATTTTTTTTTTTTAAATCAGAAAAAAGTGCCCAATACGGGAATCGAACCTGGGTCGTAGTGGCCGTAAACCAACGGTTTAGACCATCCTTCCACCGACCCCCCCTTGCTCAAAAGCCTTCTTTAATCAAGTGAATGATAAGAGTTGCAGAGCTTTACTTTTGACCATTTGTGCTGAAAACAATGGAAGATTCATCAACAACACTGACTCAGGTTCTACAAGAGGGACCTACCACAAGAGGAGTGGCCCCTCCTTTTGCCTTCTCCTTAGAGCAGTAGCCTGAGTCTGGAGTGAGGGCGGATCTGGCGCCACGCCGCTGTGCACCGTGTGGAGTGCTGATGGGCATGTCGAAGAGGTCGTGGAAGGTGCAGGGGAGTCCGGTGGTGTCATCATCCTCTAGGTAGTTCAGGTCATCCTGGAGAGTCTCCGACTGGGAGAATACAAAGCCGCTGGACTGCACAGTTTGGTGTTGAACTACTCCTACCTTGATAAGACACAATTTGGATTATAGATTATAAACACAAGGTAATAAGACCGAATAAATAAATAGTGTGTGACGTTTTGGTAACAACACTGTTACTGAAACGTCACACACTATTTATTTATTTGGTCTTATTACCTTGTGTTTATATTCCAACCTTGAAGTGTGGTCATGACAACATACAAACTTCTCCTGATCATTCCACAATGCCTACAACATAGAGGTTTCCTCTAATTTTTAATTTTCCATTTAATGATTGTAGAAATGTCTTAAGTTAGGTGATGTGATAAGGTACAATTTGGGTTATAGATTAGAAACCCAAGATAATAAGACCAAATCTTAAATTATTTAAACATTGCTGACATTTCAATAATTTGGATTTGGTTTTATTACCTTCTTTTGTGATAAAGCAAAATTTGGATTATAGATTATAATACAAGAAAATAAGACCTAATCCAAAAATTAGGTCTTATTTTCTTGTATTATTACCTTCTTTTGTTAGGTGATATATTTACAGTCTACAATGCCTTCATTTCAATACCACAAGAGGTCAGAATTTTGGATTAATTATAAAAATTTGGTGTTGAATAATGTTGTTTCTTATCCTCTTGTACAAAGATTACATAAATTCCATGAGCATGCTCTTCAAGCTGTTTGATGATGAGTATCAGGCTCTCCCAAAGGTCCTGTTTTAGTGCATTTAAGTGTTGAAAATTATAGTCGGTTAAGATGATTATCAATTCATCGCAACATTCCCTGCTAGCAGACATTTTATTGTCAACATTAGAGGGGGTGTTGAATTAAGATACAAATGAGTAAATTATAGATGATATTGAGACAATAGCATTGTCACCATCTTCAGACAAAAGATTTGTAAAAGTACTGTTTGTTACTACCATACTTAAGAGTTTGATAACAACAAAAAAGTCCTAGAAAGGTGTCCACTAGCATGCAAAATTTGCACTTAATTGATAATATTCAACGCAGGCTTTCAGCAACCTGTATTTTCAGTCTCAAAACAGGCCACATAAGACTGCTCCTTTTCCAGGATGGTGTCAAGACAAAACACCATCTGCAGGACCAAAGAGGCCTCACCAGACCACCTCTTGGAATGTATGGGAGCCTCTAGACAGGATTCCAACCCTACCAAGATTGTGAATTTAGTCCATGAATTCAGTCTCTGTGACCTTAAGTAACTACACAATGGGATAATAAAAAAAAAACACAGACTTTTAATTCATCTAAAATTTCTGATCCCTTGGTGCATTGAATTAAAGAAATTTGGACTGTAGTTGTGGTAATTTATTATTTTTTTTTGCTTATCCCTAGTACACATAGTACAAGCCATGATAATCATGGTGGGTAGAAGTAGGCGCCTGCTTTTACTGTAAGTGCACCACATGTCTACACATGTGAAAAGCAGTTCGACTTTGCACTTACAAATGTGGCAGAGTGTTGAAAAAAGGAGGAAGATAGGAGAGGGCACTGAACACCGGAGGATTTTATTGAACCGATCACGGTAAGATAACACAACTAACTGACTAACAACGATATTCCATTTATATATACACCGCAACACACCACAGAGTAACAGGTCACTGGTCAAAACAATTATATCATGAAATCCGAGAGAATTGCCATTTTAACACTTCCTCTCAATTCATCAGATTTCTACATTCCAAATCCAGTGACGTGTTTTTCACACAAAAACCTTGGTAGGCCTTTAGTAAGGATGTCGGCAACATTTTCCTGGGTTGGTGTGTGGACGACCTCGACAAGTCCATCGCTGCAAATGCTTCTGATGAAATGCCATTTGATGTCAATATGCTTAGTTCTGGCATGATAAACCGGATTCCTCGCCAGCTGTTGAGCACCCTGGTTATCCGTCTTCAGAACAGTCGGTCCATTCAGCAATTCACCAAATCCCATCTCATCCAACAGCGCTCTAAGGTAGACTGCCTCCTTTCCTGCTTCACAAAGTGCGATGTACTCAGATTCTGTGCTCGAAAGAGTGACAGTCTGCTGCTTCTTCGATTCCCAGGCTATTGGACCTCTTGCCAAAAAGTAAACAATTCCCGTATGAGATTTTCTATCCACGAGGTTTCCACCCCAATCAGCGTCGACATAACCATGAAGAGTCTCATTAGATTTCCTGTAGGTAATCCTCAAACATGAGGTGCCTTTCAAATAGCGGAGGACACGCTTGGCAGCATTCCAGTGCTGTCTCCTAGGATCATTACTGAACTGTCCCAAAGCACTAACTGCATAGGCTATATCGGGCCTTGTCGACACTGAGAGATATATCAATGATCCAATCAGTGATTGGTATTCTACCTTTTCACTGGCTCATTCTCACCTTCTATAGATGAAATTTTTGTTAACTTGGAGTTCGAGTCCATGGGTGTAGAAATAGGCTTTGCCTCTTTCATCCTATATTTCGCCAGAAGTTCTTCAATATATCTCTCTTGATCTATGGATATTGAACCATCCTCTTTCATTTGTATCCTTATACCCAGGCAACAATTTATCCCTCCAAGATCCTTTATTTTGAATATCCTTTTCATACTTTCTTTAAAGGATTTCAACGTGTCTTCTCTTTCAGCCGCAATTATCAGATCATCAACATAGATTGCCACCAGGAGAATACCTTCATCATGCTTGATATAGACACAATTGTCAGATTGAAGTTGCTTCAGTCCCAAATTCTTTAATTCATTGTCGAGCCTTTCATGCCAAACTATTCCAGCTTGTTTCAGCCCATAAATTGCCTTTTTGAGTCGACATACTCTCTCTGGATATTTTCTTGAGACGAAGTTTTCCGGCTGTGTCATATAAATTTCTTCTTTAATTTCTCCATTCAAATAAGCAGATTGAACGTCCATCTGATGGAGTATCAAGTTGTATTCAACAGCCAAGGCTAAAAACATTCTAATAGTACTTTGGCGCACTACTGGGGCAAAAGTTTCCTTGTAGTCTATTCCGTACTGCTGTGAATAGCCTTTTGCTACTAGGCGAGCCTTATGGCGCTCAACAGAACCATCACTATTGCATTTCGTTTTGAATACCCATTTGGTTCCTATGATGTTTCGATTCTTAGGGGGATCAACCAATTCCCAAGTTTTGTTCTCAATCAAGGAATCAAACTCTTCCTCCATTGCTTTCTTCCAAAAATAAGAATCCCTTCCTGACAGCGCTTCCCCTGCGTCTTTTGGATCTGGCAAGTATTTCGCCTCTAGAAGTTCTTGCGTTGACAAATTGGCTGTAGGGTACTCCTTTCTTGGTCGGCCAGGTTTTCCTGTTCTAATATATCTTGGTCGTCCTCTTCCTCTTCTTGAAATGATCACTTCACTTTCTGACGGCTCGTCCACTAAATCAGACATATCTAGATCCGATTCACTTTCAATTTCAGTTCGTGATTTAGCTTCGGACGTGCTTCCCTTTTCTTCAACTAGAGGAATTTCCTTGACAATAGGATCTTTTTGTGGACTAACATCAATTTCAATGACTTCATTCCGAATTCTTGATAATTCTGGTTCAATAAAACGTACATCTCTACTTTTTATAATTGTACGTGTACCAGGCTTCCAAAGTCTGTATGCCTTAGATTCTGTGAAATAGCCTATTAACTTGTATTCCTCACTGCGAGGTGCGAATTTAGATCTATTCGGCCTATTATTCACGGCAAAGGATTTACTTCCTATAATTTTTAAATGAGAAACTACAGGTTTTCTTTTGGTAAATAGCTCATGTGGAGTTTTACAATCGTTATTTCTCGGGCATCTATTTCTGATATAAGTTGCCGTGTGTATTAGTTCAGCCCATAAAGTTTCAGGTAAATCACCTTCGATCATGAAGCACCTAGTCATATCTAGTAGAGTTCTATTCGCTCTCTCAGCGACACCGTTCTGTTGAGGTGTATATTCGACAGAGAGCTGACGTCCTATACCTTCTCCTTCTAGGTAATCCTTGAATTCTCTGCTAAGGTATTCAGGCGCATTATCATTTCTAATACATTTCAACTTTTTTCCGGTTTGCTTCTCAGCATAATTTTTGAATATTCTAAATTCTTTAAATACTTCACTTCTTGATTTCATTATAAATGTGAAGATAAATCCTGAGAAGTCATCAATAAATGTTGAAAAATAAAGGGCGCCACCCAATGATTTTGTTCTCATGGGACCACAAATGTCAGTATGAACCAGCTCCAGTGGTTCCCTTGATCTTGTAAAAGACTCTTTCTGAAAAGGTAGCCGTGTTTGTTTACCTTTCAAACAAACTTCACAGTTAAAATTTTTAACATCAAAATTTGGCAGGCCGTAAACAATATTTTGCATTTTTAGCTTTTTGAGATCTTGCAAATTTAAATGGCCAAATCTACTATGCCATTTTTCGTAATTTTTCTCTCCAGCTATGCAAATTTCTCTTGTCGCTAATGCCTTAGGACAATTGATTTGACTTAAGATGTAAAGTCCATTCCTTTCATAGGCCTATATGCAAATTTTTGTATGCAAATTCACTATTTCAGCCTTTCTGTGCTTGAAATTAACGATATTAAATTTACTTGTGCACTTACTGATAGAAAATAGATTTCCATTTAATCTAGGTACAAACAGCACATCTTCTAAGGATAGGGTTACAGTTCCAGTATTGCTTTGACATTCCAATTTTACATTCCCCTTTCCTATAGCTTCAATGAATTGACCATCTGCCAGTGTAATTTTTACTGGTGCAGTGTCTTCAAAATAAGTGAATGATTTCTTTGTGCTACACATGTGGGCAGTTGCACCACTATCCAAGCACCACTCGTTTGCATCAAGTTTGTTCAAACATTCGATTCCCAATGATGCAACCATTTCAGTTCTTGAACTCTTGAACTTTCTTTTTCTGCAATCAGCAGCTTTATGTCCCTTTTTCCCACAGAAGTGGCAGTTAAATGGGAATCCTTTCGCCTTTGGCTTCGATGTACTTGAGAAAGGCTTTCTTTCCGAATTACCAAGGAATACCTTTTCTTCAGAATCGGTTGTACCGTTTAATTCAGTTTGTCTGATTGCCTCCTCCAGCATTTTTACTTTTAAAGTTTCAAAGTTCGGCAACTTGTCCCTAGTTTCAATGGCAGTTCTAAAACCCTCATAACTCTCGGGAAGGCTACACAACAGAAGGATGGAAAGGAAGTCTTCTGGGACTTGTGCATCCATTTCACTCAACTTGTCAGCCAAACTGCTAAATTTGTTGAGATAATCCTGCATCCTTTCATTTGGTTTCATTTTCAATAATATTAACTGTTTCGTAAGAAACACCTTCGTTGCAGGTCCTTTTGGCTGATGCACTTCATTTAAAAGCTTCCATGCCTCTGCAGAAGTTTTACATCTCTTCACGTGTATTATTTCTGAAGGACTTAAACTTAGGACTATAGTTGCTAGCGCCTTCTGGTCATTCTTCTCCCATTCAGCAGATTCTACTTCGGTTTCAGGTTTGATCCTTATGCTATTTGCATAATCCCAAAGTTCGGAATGAATTAGAATCATCTTCATTTGCATCTTCCATGTCTCGTAATTTTCGGAATTCAATTTTTCGATTTGGTAAAGACCTGACATTTTTGAAATATTCCTACCAGATGCAATTTTATTGGCGCATTCCTGGGCCCATAACCTGTTGAAAAAAGGAGGAAGATAGGAGAGGGCACTGAACACCGGAGGATTTTATTGAACCGATCACGGTAAGATAACACAACTAACTGACTAACAACGATATTCCATTTATATATACACCGCAACACACCACAGAGTAACAGGTCACTGGTCAAAACAATTATATCATGAAATCCGAGAGAATTGCCATTTTAACACAGAGCCCAAATTTATTTATTATTAATATATTTAGTTATTAAAAAAAAAACTAAACTATATTCCACAATAATAATAGAGAGCAAAAAATGCCTACAAACTCAGAGATACTAAAATTTCGATAAGTAAAGATTATAGTAAAAATGTTAGAGAGCAGCGGCGCATCCTAATTGCAAAAAGGAAAGAATTGGGTGAAAGGGGAATAAAATCGAAGTTGAGAGATAACAAGCTTTTTGTAAATGATAAAGTCTGTAAAGTGATGAATGGCCAAGTTGTTGATAGCACAGGAGCTGCTATATAGCAACAACCTCGTAGAAACAATTGTGTAAATAGAAGAAATACGACATCAAAATCACAAATTAATTCTCCACCCAACAATCAAATAACGGAAAGTTACTTCGACACAAATACATGTAAATTCGATTTTCAAGACGCTGACGATGCAATTTTTTCTGAAAATTCGCGAGACATCGCGGAAAAAATAATATGTTGGAATATAAATGGTTTCTATAGGATTCTTTCGATATTTTCACTCCTCGAGCACATAAAGAATTACGAAATTTTTGCTCTACTTGAAACATGGTGCCTGAAAATTCAGAAAAGGATGGCACTTGGTTATCTATTTTCTTATCAACAAACACAAGAGCCCTCCAACATGTTATCTGCTTGATATTTGTATACCTTCCTCCACAAACCAAATACAGCTGCATAACTTAGATAAACTGTCTCCATATATTCAAAAGCAAATAGCAGATGAAATTTTTTTAGAGAAAACCACACCAAGATGCTCTGCGGTGAGGACCCGATTTGTACCTTCTGTAATTTAAAACTAAAAAATGAAATCACTCACTATATTTTTGATTGCTATGCTCTGAAAGAAGAAAGAAGAACCCTTATGCTCAAAACTGGGCAACTCTGTGCTTCACTTCCATCAATAATTGACAATATGACCCAGAATAAGTATATTGCTACGGCGTTTTATGGTTTCCACAAGTCCATATCTCAGAAGAAGGCCAAGTGACACTCACTCCTCACTTTCTTACTGCTTCTCTTTTTGTGTTGTTTTTCTTGCTTCCCTCTTTCTCTTTCTTGTTTTTTTTTCCTTTTCTTCTGTATATATCGCTATTTCCTTTGTCTCACTGCTTTGTTCTTATGCATACCTCTGGTGAATCCTGTATAGGGTCAGTGACCCTGAATAAAGGCTTTTTGTTGTTGTTGTTGTAATAGAGAGCAAAGTTCTGGGGAGAATATCTAAAAACAAATAACAGCCTCAGTTTGGGATTTGAGGGCTGTGCATCCAAAGTACTTCAGTCTGAAGAAAAAGGTTTATTATAGAGAAGCTATTTTTAATTCTCCCCATCAGTTGCTCCCGTCTACAATTTCAAATTGTTTCTCAGCCTCTTCTCTAAGATCAAAGTGTATCTACAATTTAAAATGATTATAAAGATATCTATTAATATGTAGCGAATTTACCAAATGAAAGAAGACAAGTTTCTTTAATTATTCGACGACACAAGCTTTCGGGCAAAAACCCTTCGACAGGCAATAAAGTATAAATACGACACTCTGAACGAAACTAATGGTTGAAGTGACTATATATATATACTCAAATTATTTACATAACTATATTTATACTTTATTGCCTGTCGAAGGGTTTTTGCCCGAAAGCTTAGGTCATCGAATAATTAAAGAAACTTGTCTTCTTTCATTTGGTAAATTTGCTAAATATTTTACAAAGAAGAATCTTCTATATCTAATATCTATTAATCTACAAAACAAATACACACCATAATGTTACATATACAGTAGAACCTCCCTGTAAAGGACATCTAATTGCAGAGCCAAAGAGCCCTCTTACTGGAGAGTTTCTAAATTGTAAAAATGGCAATTTTGCAAATGAAAACTGCTTTGTAGAGAGGTGTCTGCTAAAGGGAGGTTCTACTGTATATATATATATACTCATGGACAAAACTTAAGCAAGTGTAAAGTATTTGATGTCTTTGGTTGTCATTTTTTTGGGAAAGGAGACAGAGGTTGTTCACACTTGGTTATCTCATGTGTCTACAATAAAAGTCACTGTAATATCTTTCAGAGTTATTATCTGAATTCCAATACACATGCTAAAAGGTACAACTTCCTTAAGTTTTGACCTTGAGTGTAGATCCATATATATTTTTTCAATTAGCACAAATTTAACATATTAAATACCAGGGAGGGAGGGGGTCTAAAGAAGACAACAGATTCTTCAGAAAGATATCTCCAAAAAAAAAAAAGGGGGTGATAAAATAAAAGTTTACAGATTGTGTTCCTGATCTCGCGGTACAAGTAGATCCCGCACCTTTGTGGAGGATGAGGCAGTGGCAGAGAAGAGGGTGGCCTCAACCGGAGAGTTCTCCTTGTCATCCACCTTCAACTTTTTGTTGGCGTGGTGGGGCCGTGGGCAGTTGGTGAGGTTCCTCAGGACTCTGGGACACACCGTTGTTTCTTATCCCCTTGGGCAAAGATTACATGATTTCCATGAGTTAATTTTGTTCACACTTGTTGTTGTTTCTTATCCCCTTTTGTAAAGTTTACACAAATTACATGAGTTCATACTCCTCAATCTTTTTTATGATAAGCAGCGGCCTCTCCCTAAGGTCTTGTTTAGCGCATCTAATGCAAACCAAAATGTGTTCTATAGCTGCAGGTGCTAAGCTACATTTTGGGCAAGTGGGGTAGATTTTGTTGTTATTTGTTATATTCAATGGCTTGAGATGTTCTAAATCTTGTTGTTTGATGCTGGGCACACCACTGCTGTAGAGTACTGAAAGTCTGTGGTCCTAACTGGGTGCTAGGGTGGAGATATTGGAGAAGGGAAACACCACAGAAGGATGGCACAACTGATGTGGGTATATCATAGACCTTTGTTGATCAAGGCATTTTGTGATGAAAGCATTGTGTAAAAACCATCTCTGATATGGAGGTGTGTTGCCATGGAACACCATTTCACTCTAGACATGCAAGGCCAAATCCAAATAGATGTGTTTCTAATCTATAATCCAAAATTTGCACATAATCACCATTTCAGCCAGTTCCTTTGAGCAATTCTCCTCTCAAGTCTTCCTACTTACGACTCCGACGACACTTGATGTTTCAGTAACAATGCTGTTACCTAAATGTCACACACTATTTATTTTTGGATTTAGTCTTATTACCTTGTTTTTTTTTTTTTGCTTATCCCTAGTACACATGGTAAAGGCCATGATAATCATGGTGGGTAGTTAGCGACTGCTTTTTACTGTAAGCGCACCACATGTCTACACATGTGAAAAACAGTTTGACTTTGCACTTACAAATGTGCCAGAGTCCCGTTTGGTTACTTGCACTCGCTGGTGGGGTTGAACTTTTGCAAGAATCGGGGGCCATTGGAGCATTTTTTTTTTTTTTAAACGGAAAAAAGTGTCCAATGCAGGAATCGAACCCGGGTCGTAGTGGTCGAAAACCAAACGGTTTAACCAGCCTTCCACCGACCCCCCTTATTACCTTGTAGTTTTTATAAACTAAAACAAAATTCTTTTAACCTTACTGCAACAATGAAATACCATCACGTAAGGACTCACCTTTCTTGGAACATTGGGGAGTCCTGGAAGGAGGGGGACATGTCTGCCACCCACACATGGAGGTTGGAGAATCCCGGCTAACAACTTAGGGACCAACTTACCGGGGAATGGACGGCCTGGCTGGTCCGGAGAGTTCCTCTCGCTCCACGTGAACTTTCTGCGCATGCTGTCCAACTTGCTGCTGCTGCACACACCACCAATTCATCTTTAGCCTACACCACACACACTACATTGCTACTAAATAATAATATAACAAAAAGCTTCAACAACTTTCAGTTGCACAATCAGGAAATGTCCCTTTTTTTTCTTAATCAAACCTGTTGTTGTTGTTTCTTATCCCCTTGTGTAAAGATTACACGAATTCCATGAGTTCATGCTCCTCGAGCTGTTTTATGATGAGCAGCAGCCTCTCCCAAAGGTCCTGTTTAGTGCATCTAATGCAAGCCAAAATGTGTTCTGGAGCTGCAGGTACAAAACTACATTTTGGGCAAGTGGGGTAGATTTTGTTATTATTTTCTATCTTCAAAGGCTTGAGATGGCCTGTTCTAAATCTTGTTAGTGTTGTTTGATGCTCTCTATTTCTGATGTTCAGAGCTCCTCCTGGGTTTAATCAAACCTTGTTATAGCAACTTTTCACTTTTACTGTATTTTTATAACTATGGTTAAAATAATTACAGACTCTGCATTTTTTTAAAGAAATGATGTTAGAATCAAATTTCTCTACATTTTATTGAGGTTTCACTCAAGGTAATAAGACCAAATCCAAATAAATAAATAGTGTGTGACATTTCGGTAACAGTGTTGTTACGTCACAGCGTCACACACTATTTATTTATTTGGATTTGGTCTTATATTACCTTGTGTTTATAATCTACAATCCAAATTGTGCCTTATCAATGAGTTTTCACTGTTATGTTTAAAATGTATGTATGAAACAATTGTATAAAGGGGAAACTATCATCCTAAATGGTTAGGGACAATATTGGGATTAGAAACAAGACCAACAACAACAACAAAAAGCCTTTATTTAGGGTCACTGACCCTATACAGGATTCACCAGAGGTATGCATAAGAACAAAGCAGTGAGACAAAGGAAATAATGATATAGACAGAAGAAAAAAAAACAAGAAAGAGTAAGAGGGAAGCAAGAAAAACAACACAAAAAGGGTAGCAGTAAGAAAGTGGAAACAACGTTGTTACAGAAACATCACAAACCATTTATTTATTTAGATTTGATCTTATTTTCCTTGTGTATCATCCTAAGGTAAGAGACTACCTTTCTCAAAGTTAAAGGTGACTACCTTCTCACTTTGTTTCCACTTGCTAACTAATTTTAAACAACTAAAATAACTCCCATTAGGTTAGTGCTAAACCATAGTAAGCTAGAGATCTCCATATGGGGAATAAATACTCTCACAATATTAGAGGTTATAATAAAAAGAAGAGGTCATCTACAGACAATGACTTTCCAGAATGGTTGCAAGGTTTTCCCACTATGTACTAAGTGTCAACTTGCAACCCCAAAACACATTATTGACTGTATTGACTCATCCATTGATGAGCTCTACTCTTCCCTGGCAGACACCATCAAAAGTCTCAAGCTTTAAAAGCTGGATACCTTAATATAATTGAGTGGAGATAAGAAAGAAGAAGATGATAAAAAGAAGAGTAAGATCAAATATATTTTGACCATGGATCAATAAACTTTGCTCAGACATATGCTTTCGACGCTTTCCACTTAATACCTGTAGAAGAACAATTCAGTTTGAAACCTCTCATCATTATTGAAAGAAACCTACAGTTGTACCTTTCAGCATGTATATCGGGACAATAACTCTGAAAGATATTACAGTGAACTTTATTGAAGAATCACCAGATAACCAAGTGTGAACAACTCTGTCTCTTGTTAAGGCACAATTTGGATTAAAGATTATAAACACAAGGTAATAAGACCAAATCCAAATAAATAAATAGTGTGATGTTTCGGGGACAGCGTTGTTACCGAAACGTCACACACTATTTATTTATTTGGATTTGGTCTTATTACCTTGTATTTAACTCTGTCTCCTTCAAAAAAAATATAGACGACTGGCGACATTGAAGATTTTCCACTTCCTCAATTTTTGTCCATGAGTGTATTTGGTCTAAGAGTATTGCGATTGTTTATCAATCCTTGGTCCCAATACTTACATCATTTGTATATTTTTTCTGTCTTCTCTCGTGTGGGACAAGAATTACATGAGGGAGGGAGTGGGACTTACCCCTTTGTGGTGAGGAGACTCAGGTTCTGTGTGATCAGGATTCAAACAATAACTCTGAAATATATTACAGTGACCTTTATTGAAGACACATGAGATAACCAAGTGTGAACAACCTCTGCCTCCAAAAAAATAAAAAACTGGCAACATCAAAGACTTTCCACTTGCTCTAATTTTGCCCATGAGTGTATTTGCTCCAAGAGTATTGTAATTATTTATTTATTCTTGGTCCTAATACTTACCTTGTTTCTATATTTCCTGTGTCTTTTGTGACAACAATTACATGAGGGGGGGGAGTGGGACTTACCCCTGTGTGGTCAGGAGACTCAGGTTCTGTGTGATCTGTGTGACAGGGGAGTTCATGGGGGACTTACCCCTTTGTGGTGAGGAGACTCAGGTTCTGTGTGATCTGTGTGACAGGGGAGTTCATGGGGGACTTACCCCCGTGTGGTCAGGAGACTCAGGTTCTGTGTGATCTGTGTGACAGGGGAGTTCATGGGGGACTTACCCCTGTGTGGTCAGGAGACTCAGGTTCTGTGTGATCTGTGTGACAGGGGAGTTCATGGGGGACTTACCCCCGTGTGGTCAGGAGACTCAGGTTCTGTGTGATCTGTGTGACAGGGGAGTTCATGGGGGACTTACCCCCGTGTGGTCAGGAGACTCAGGTTCTGTGTGATCTGTGTGACAGGGGAGTTCATGGGGGACTTACCCCCGTGTGGTCAGGAGACTCAGGTTCTGTGTGATCTGTGTGACAGGGGAGTTCATGGGGGACTTACCCCCGTGTGGTCAGGAGACTCAGGTTCTGTGTGATCTGTGTGACAGGGGAGTTCATGGGGGACTTACCCCCGTGTGGTCAGGAGACTCAGGTTCTGTGTGATCTGTGTGACAGGGGAGTTCATGGGGGACTTACCCCCGTGTGGTCAGGAGACTCAGGTTCTGTGTGATCTGTGTGACAGGGGAGTTCATGGGGGACTTACCCCTGTGTGGTCAGGAGACTCAGGTTCTGTGTGATCTGTGTGACAGGGGAGTTCATGGGGGACTTACCCCTGTGTGGTGAGGAGACTCAGGTTCTGTGTGATCTGTGTGACAGGGGAGTTCATGGGGGACTTACCCCCGTGTGGTCAGGAGACTCAGGTTCTGTGTGATCTGTGTGACAGGGGAGTTCATGGGGGACTTACCCCTGTGTGGTCAGGAGACTCAGGTTCTGTGTGATCTGTGTGACAGGGGAGTTCATGGGGGACTTACCCCCATGTGGTCAGGAGACTCAGGTTCTGTGTGATCTGTGTGACAGGGGAGTTCATGGGGGACTTACCCCCATGTGGTCAGGAGACTCAGGTTCTGTGTGATCTGTGAGACAGGGGAGTTCATGGGGGACTTACCCCTTTGTGGTCAGGAGACTCAGGTTCTGTGTGATCTGTGTGACAGGGGAGTTCATGGGGGACTTACCCCTTTGTGGTCAGGAGACTCAGGTTCTGTGTGATCTGTGAGACAGGGGAGTTCATGGGGGACTTACCCCTTTGTGGTCAGGAGACTCAGGTTCTGTGTGATCTGTGTGACAGGGGAGTTCATGGGGGACTTACCCCTGTGTGGTCAGGAGACTCAGGTTCTGTGTGATCTGTGTGACAGGGGAGTTCATGGGGGACTTACCCCTTTGTGGTCAGGAGACTCAGGTTCTGTGTGATCTGTGTGACAGGGGAGTTCATGGGGGACTTACCCCTTTGTGGTCAGGAGACTCAGGTTCTGTGTGATCTGTGTGACAGGGGAGTTCATGGGGGACTTACCCCCATGTGGTCAGGAGACTCAGGTTCTGTGTGATCTGTGTGACAGGGGAGTTCATGGGGGACTTACCCCTTTGTGGTCAGGAGACTCAGGTTCTGTGTGATCTGTGTGACAGGGGAGTTCATGGGGGACTTACCCCTTTGTGGTCAGGAGACTCAGGTTCTGTGTGATCTGTGAGACAGGGGAGTTCATGGGGGACTTACCCCTGTGTTGTGAGGAGACTCAGGTTCTGTGTGATCTGTGTGACAGGGGAGTTCATGGGGGACTTACCCCTTTGTGGTCAGGAGACTCAGGTTCTGTGTGATCTGTGTGACAGGGGAGTTCATGGGGGACTTACCCCTTTGTGGTCAGGAGACTCAGGTTCTGTGTGATCTGTGAGACAGGGGAGTTCTTGGGGATCTCAGGGCTATCCTCCAGCTGAAGTTAAGTCTGGAGGGATGCCAGTTCCGCTGCTTGTCCATCTCTACAGGGGGGAGGACAAAACATGGTGGAATGAGGCTCTCTTTCTCCAATACATTCTTTTATTTTTTTGGAAGTTTACAGTTTTTTTTTTATCATATACTCCTATAAAAGGGTTGGTGAAAGCTTGAGAAGAAATATATAAAATAAAACATGAAACTCACCCTCAGAAAAGCCGTTTTAGTTCATTATTTTACATTAAGATACAGAGCAAATTCAATGACTCCCTGGGGAGAGCTGAATTCCACCATGATAATCCCAAGATGGCAGATGGTAATAATGACCATCAGATATAGAGGTGGGAATAAGCAGTACAGTAGAATCTCTCTTAGACAACATTCTCGCTAGCAGACAGATCCAAACAACACTCCCAATGCATCATTTATTGATTTTTTTCATGCAATGCATAATTTATTTATTTTTTTAATGTTCCAATGGTCCCTGATTCTTGCAAAGCTCCAACCCCACCAGCGAGTGCAAGTAACCAAATGGAGCTCTGGCATATTTGTAAGTGCAAAGTTGAACTGCTTTTCACATGTGTAGACATGTGGTGCACTTACAGTAAAAGCAGTTGCCTACTTTTACCCACTATGATTATCATGGCCTGTACCACATGTACTTGGGAAAGGCAAAATTTTTTTTTATTGATTTGACATATATAATAGACATTCCTGCTAGCGGACAAGTAAAAAAATCAAATTGAATGTTTGATATTATTTTTTAGCTAATTAACTATAATCGTTTACTAAGTGAAAAAAAAAAAAAAAAAAGGTACAAAAAATATCAGATAGATAAATAAATAAAAAGGCATTTCCTTGATTGTGCAACTAAAAGTTTTATGATGGTTTGCACCATCTGTTGGAATAACTATCAACTCATTGGTTTTTTTTATTATTATTCCAGAATTGGCCAAATACTCATTCTTGATCACTCAATAAAATTAAACTACATTCATGTTTCAGGCTGGTGGGCCTCATTAGCTTAGTGCAATATGTATCTCAGCAACCAACTACTATGGATGTATGTGTGTGTGTCAAGTATATAAAAAAAAATAGGTGAATGCATTTGAAACATAGTCACAAGATCAAATCCAAATAATGAAACTTTTGTGACATTTCAGTAACAAAAGTACTGAATGATGTTATAACAACAACCATTTCATTTAATTGGGATTTGGTCTTGTTACCTTATGTTTCTAATCTATAAATCCACAAATTGTAGTTTATTACAGGTGAATGCAACACAGGTTTCCCCTCTCTCTCTTCTTTTTAAAATGTTTATCAAGACCCAATAAACACAAGGTAATAAGACCAAATCCAAATAAATAAATAGTGTGTGATGTTTCGGTAACAGCGTGTAACCATCTTCAGACAAAAGTACTGAATGTAGAATAGATATGAATAGATTAGGTACTTTTGTCTGAAGATAGTAACAACGCTGTTACCGAAACGTCACACACTATTTATTTATTTGGATTTGGTCTTATTACCTTGTGTTTATAATCTATAATCCAAATTATGCCTTATCATCAAGACCCAATGTTACTCGATGGAAAGTGTCTTTCAAATCAGAGAGCAGCCTCTGGTATCTGAACTCCATTCAGAATCCATATTCAAAACATGGAATAAAGCCCGCCCTTGACTGATGAGGGCTATTATCCTGAAACAATGGTCTCTATGGGCGCTTCTGAGCTTGCCAAAGCTGGTGTTGTGGCTTTGTAACCGACCCGAGTCCACTAGTTTGCAACGACAGTCAATAGATGGCGTCTAGCTTTGAAGTGAATTTTGATTGGAGAGGTTACCTTCAACTTTATATATTGCTTTTGAGTACTTTACACATTCAGAAGCAAGGTTTCCAGAATGATTGCAAGGTACTATGTACTAAGTGTCAACCTACAATCCCAAAACACATTATTGACTGTATTGACTCATCCATTGATGAGCTCTACTCATCCCTAACAGACACCATCAAAACTCTAAAGCTTTACAGCTTGATACCCTAATATGATTGAGTGGAGATAAGAAAGAAGAAAAGAAGCAAGGTAATACTCTCCAGTAAGATGATTGATACGACCTTTCTTTTGAAGAAATTGTCACTCCTTCAACGACCCACACTGAACTACAGGTCTTCAAAATACACCTACCCAATCAGAGACCCCTAACAATTGTGAATACCTATCACCCACCCCAAAAACCAGGCCCAGAACTAGACTTAGTTGCACACCTACTTGACCCCAATATACTCATTCTTGGAGAGAGCAAGCATCAATCTTGGGGCTGTTCCCTCAACTGGAGATAAGAAAGAAGAAGAAGAAGATGACTGATGTACCTCCTATAAAGGAGAGAGTACAATGTCAATTGTGGGGAGACCAATAATGAGATAGTAGCACACAAAGAGAGCAGGTTGAGGAAATAAGGTTTGCAACCAATTGACGGGACACACAAGGCAGATCAAATTTGAAGGCAGAGTTAGGATCTTCCCAACATGTAACATCTGCAAATAGGAGGAGACAACACCAGACCATCTATTCTCTTATGTATGGGAGTCACCAAACACTGTGATGTAATCTGTAAATAATTCATAGAATGTACAAAAGAAAGGTTATCATCATGATTGTATATGTTTCCATATAAAGACAGCTCGAGTTAGGCTGTAGATATATAGTTGATAGAAAGGCCATAAGTTAGTAAGTTCCCTCTCTTAAAATAAATATAATAATTTATTGTTCACCTTTGCATTCTGATTTGTAAAGAAAACAAAACAAACACGGCTTGTACCACAACTAATCCTAAACAAGATACATGTAAATAGTCTCCATGACATTGTGTATTGACACATGGGATAATTTTAAAAATAATAACAATAGTAAAAAAAAAATTAATTGAGTTGGGATTGGGGAAAATCTGAAGGGTCAGACACATTTGAAGTGTGGAACTTAGAAGAAACTTCCATTACCTCATACTCTACTTCCATGTTTACAATTTTCAAGATTGTGTTGAGGTTAAAAGTCATTATAATGGCTCTTTATAAAATACGCCCTTTAAAAAATAAACAAGATTTTAAATTATAAATATTAGTAAGAGTGAGAGAAAAAGTAAAAATCCAGAATAAAATGTATATTCAATCTAATTTAGACATAATTTAAGACCTACCTTATATTAAAAAAAAAAGTTTGTTTACAAATGCAACAGTGCACTTATTTGCATAAGATCAATTTCAATGGCTATGCAAATAGGTAATATGGAAATTTGAATATACATTTAAAAAAAATTAAAATAGACACAAACACATTTGTTCTCTTATAACAAAACCAACCATACACAAGAGTATTTGACTATGTCATCAATGATTGATGTGCAGTTTCTTTTCAATAACATTGCTTTGTTATACAATATGTGTTCAGATATTTTAAATAGGCTCTATAAAACACTGGAATCAATTTATAAAAGTGTGACAATATGGATTATTTTTTGTTGTCACACTTAATGAAAAAAATGTTATCAATTGACCAGGAAATATTTTTTAAAAATCTCTAAAATATTACCTTGTGTTTCTAATCTATAATCCACACACACAATAAAAGAAAATAAGACCTAATTCAAATAATTTATTAGTGTGTGACGTTTTGGAAACAACATTGTCACCATCATCAGACAAAAGAATAAAAATCATCATTTTATTCTTTTGTCTGATGATGGTGACAATGCTGTTGCCGAAACGTTACACACTAATAAATTATTTGAATTAGGTCTTATTTTCTTTTATTATAATCTATAATCCAAATTGTAATTTATTATCCACACATACAAATTGTGCCTTATCATGTTAAATATAAACTTTGATATTGAAAGGCAGACCTTTCTTTAAAGATTAAAGAAGAGATCCTATATATATTCTGTGGGTCAAGGAGAGTAATTCACTTGTTCACCCTTGGCATTCATCTATTAAAAATACTAAGGATTACAAAGTCCTGAATTGAGAAGAACAAGTTCAAACCTTGAACCCTCCTCAAGTGTAGAACAGACAACCAAGTAGCCACAACACCTCCTTGATTGTATCCAAGCCACAAAACAGGGTAGTTTGGACAATCCAAGAAATAAAACACAAATCATCAAACTTCTGAGACAATTCCAATTTATGGGGTCAGAACCACCATATTGTGGGAACAAAGAACAAAAATAAGGTATCATAAAAAAAGTAAAAATGACTTTAAAGATGATAAGGTACAATTTAGATTATAATTTAGAAACATAAGGTAAATAACAAGTGACTACATCCAAATCAGAAAAATAAAATGTTTTATTTGGGTATCAGGGTATCAAGCTTGTAGAGCTTGTTGATGGTGTCTGCTGGGGATGATGAGTAGAGCTCATCAATGGATGAGTCAATCCAGTCAATATATATTATGGTTAGAGGGGTTGACACTTAGTACATAGTACCATGCACCCATTCTGGAAATTGTAGATGACCAGGTTTAAGTCTGGAAATTAAGGACTGCTGTTGCATTGGGTGGCATTGTCCCTCCTGCTCTGTACCAGTCTTCTTCTTCTTCTTTCTTATCTCCACTCAATCACACTAAGGTATCAAGCTTGTAAAGCTTGAGATTTTTGATGGTGTCTGCCGGGGAAGAGTAGAGCTCTTCAATGGATGAGTCAATACAGTCAATAATATGTCTTGGGGTTGCAGGCTGAGAATTGCACTTAGTACATAGTGGGAAAACCTTGAAACCATTCTGGAAAGTCATTGTCCGTAGATGACGCTCTGTACCAGTCATGTGCAGCAGCAGATTTCCATTATTGCTGGCATTGATGGTACAGAGGATGGTCTCTTTCGTCTAGTAGGGTGATAGATTTCCTGGCCTCAGGGTGGCCAAGAACTCCAGTTTTTACCAGAGTGTGCTCTAGTTACCATCTTCTTTCTTATCTCCACTCAATCATATTAGGGTGTCAAGCTTGTAAAGCTTGAGACTTTTGATGATGTCTGCTGGGGATGAGTAGAGCTCATCAATTACCTCATGTTTCTAAACTAAAATCCAAAATGTACCTTATCATTTTGATATCCAAGAGTGTGATGCTAAGCCATCACTAGATTATTCTATTGTAAACACATTATGTATTTGGATCTTGTTATGACCTAGAGGTGTACCCATCTATGGATATCTGGAGATATAATTGATCTAGGTTCTATCTAACCTTGAGATGTCAGTTTCAGGAGCTATACCCATCATCAACAGTATTGGCTTGTTTGACCCTATTTACTCAAAAATGTCAAGCCAAGTTTACCAAAACTATATCAGTATTTATAACAAAGAAAAGTGCTAATTCATTGTTGATAGATGGGGCTAATTTTCAAAGTCAAGGTGGATAGTTCATTTTTCAACTTGATCATTTCCTCTCCCTTCATGTTACATATTTACATACTGGTTGCTATATTACCCCTTTTCTTAAGTCCTAAAAAAATATGGGATATTAGGTCATCAACATAATAGGTGAAGAGCATCAGAGAAAAACCAAAACCAAAAAATGTGTAAATTATTTTTCTATTCTCATTGTGATTGTTTACTAGTATTCCTCATTTGTTACTTTATAAATGAGGTAATAAGACTAAATCCAAATAAATAAATAGTGTGACATTTCGGTAACAGCATTGTTAACATCATCAGTTGTTACTATTATCTTGTACTTTCCTCTGATGGTAACAATGTTGTTACCGAAATGTCAGACACTATTTGTATTTGGTCTTTTTATGTTGTATTTCTAATGTATAATCCACAAATTGTGCTTTATATCTTGGAATGATGTAAACCTTGCTTCTATCATTATCAAATCACAACTTTGTGCCATTTATTTTTTTTAATTAACATTTTGCTGTAGATTCTGACTTCAGCCATTCCTACTTACATTTATAGACAGAAGTCTTTTTGAAGAATACTTGGGATTATAAAAGGTGAAGAAGAAATATTGTTGATCTTCCATTATAAATTATCATTTAAAATTTAATTGGCATCTATCATTAAAATTTATAATAACTCACTTTTGGTTAATGTCTCTTTTATTTTCACATATTAAATATTATCTCTACAGACCTTACTGTGAAATGATAAAAGTTATTGAATGAGAGAGGGTTCAACACTAATGAGCCAAACCCCTCTCATTCAATAACTTCAATAACATTTATCATTGCAGTAAGGTCTGTAGAGATAATATTTGATATGTGAAAAGAAAGAGACATTGACCAAAAATAATTATTACACATTTTATAATAAAACCATCATCTTTATTTATATTAGAAGATTGGACACAGTAGCTTTTATACTCTTTGTACCATGATGGAGGACCATTTCACCCTCAAGTAAGAACTTTCTTTGATGTTAAGGCACACAATTTGGATTATAGATTATAAACACAAGGTAATAAGACCAAATCCAAATAAATAAATAGTGTGTGATGTTTCGGTAACAGCGTTGTTATGGTATGGACAATGGAATGGCATTCAGTACTGAATCTGAAAGATTACCATCTGAAGATGGTAACAACATTGTTACTGAAACGTCACACACTATTTATTTATTTGGATTTGTGGTCTTATTACCTTGAACTTGCCTTGATGTGTGGCCTAGATATTGTATAAAGGCTCCCAAGAACAATCAAAGACAGGTTTGTAATCATGGTTGTATCTTTTCAGAGACATTTCCCATCAAGGCAATACAAATCCCCATTTACCCTCAATTTGAAGTCCAAAGACTAAGGACCTACATTTATTTCAGCTTTTGGTCAACACCTGCCGTGCTATAGTTTCTTCTTTAGGTGGATAAAGCATTTCATGGGGTTAAAAGTGCCACTCATGGTCCTGGTAGACACTTTCTTTTGCAAAGAAAGTAATGAGACCATATAAAATGTCAGCATTAGCTCTTTCTGTGTATTCATGCATTTATATACTTTATGTGATTTAGCATCACAAAGGGCAAGAACTAAATGACACATATTTCAATTAAGAAAAATGGTATTTCCTGATTGTGCAACTAAAAGTTGTTGATGGCTTGCACCATCTATCAGAATAAATATCAACTACAGTAGAACTTGGATAATTCGAACCCCAAGGGACCATAAAAAAATTCGAATTATCCAAAAATTCGAATTAAAAACGGAAATTCTATTTATAGGAAATTCTAGGGACCAAGATAAATATTCGAATTAAAGAGGTTTTCGAATTAAAGAAGTTCGAATTATCCAAGTTCTACTGTATTTATATAAATCTCTCTCTCACACAACTATCAATGTTTTTTAGGGGGTCGGTGGAAGGCTGGTTAAACCGTTTGGTTTTCGACCACTACGACCCGGGTTCAATTCCCGCATTGGACACTTTTTTCTGCTTAAAAAAAAAAAATGCTCCAATGGCCCCCGATTCTTGCAAAAGTCCAACCCCACCAGCGAGTGTAAGTAACCAAACGGGGCTCTGGCACATTTGTAAGTGCAAAGTCGAACTGCTTTTCACATGTGTAGACATGTGGTGCACTTACAGTAAAAAAAAAAGCAGTCACTAACTACCCACCATGATTATCATGGCCTGTACCACATGTACTAAGGATAAGCAACAAACAACTATCAATGTTTTATATTTATTCCGACAGATGGTGCAAGTTATCAGCAACTTTTAGTTTCACAATCATCCCATTTATCCACCTGATTCACAGTACAATTTCACTCTTCTCTAACATCTTTCCACACATTTCAATGTTCCAAGTTTGCCAGGAGGAATTCCCAGCTTGACTGGAGATATGTCTCAGGGGAGCTGATAATCCTCATTATCTGTAAATACATTCCTTGTATTTGGTTTCTTGGAAAGAGATTATAAATCCTGTGATGAATTCCATGATGAGTGTACTGTGAGTTTTTCTGTGGTTCCTTCTTTATTTCTCTTTCAATTATGATACATTAAAGGGTGGTCCAAGTCATAAATTTTATGGTTATTATTAGGTATCAATTTAGATTAGAAATAAAAGGTAATAGAGACCAAATACATAGTGTGTGAAGTTTCGGAAACATCACACACTATTTATTTACACATGTTTAAACACAAGGTAATAAGACCAAATCCAAATAAATAAATAGTGTGTGACGTTTCGGTAACAGCTTTGTTACCATCTTCTGTCTCTGTTACCATTCAGTACTTTTGTCTGAATATGGTAACAAAGCTGTTACCGAAACGTCACACACTATTTATTTATTTGGATTTGGTGTTATTACCTTGTGTTTATAATCTATAATCCAAATTGTACCTTATCACACTATTTATTTATTTAGATTTGGTCTTATTTACATTGTGAATACAAATAAATTATCATAAGGTCTCATGTGAGCCACAGATGCTTTTGTAAAATCAAAAGTAAAATAACCAACCTCCAATAAGAGACCATCATATCCTGGAGATCTTGGCTCCCAAGTTTATTAACCCTAACCTGGTTTTGGTCTTATTACCTTTTATTTCTAATTTCATAGTTTAAAAAAAGTTGTTTTATATATGGGGAACACAAGTTGGATTATAGATTATAAACATAAGGTAATAAGACCAAATCATAATAAATAAATATTGTGTTAAGTTAAATACACTATTTATTTATTTAGATTTGGTCTTATTACCTTGAGGTTATTGTTTTAAATAATTATTGTCTTTAATTATATTTATCTATATGTTGGCACTTGTAACACTTATTTCTATTAAAAGTTTGATAGATGGGGGGTATGTAGTGACAATGGATTGACATTTTACTTACTGCCCTGTGTTAACAACTTGTTGTTTAAATCTGACATTTCTACATGTTGCTGTTGTTTCTTATCCCCTTGTGTAAATATTACATGAATTCCATGAGTTCATGATCTCATTGAATGGGGTGTAAGAGTCGGTGGACGAGTGGGTAACACCCTCGATTCCCGACAGTCATGAACCGGGATTGAATCCCTCGTTAACATTTTGTTTAATATGTGAATAACCTTCACATTTATTGTTGTCTTCTTCTTCTTTATTATCTCGTGGGTAGTTAGCGACTGCTTTTACTGTAAGTACAACCGCATGTCTACACATGTGAAAAGCAGTTCGACTTTGCACTTACAAATGTGCCAGAGCCCCGTTTGGTTACTTGCACTCGCTGGTGGGGTTGGACTTTTGCAAGAATCAGTGGCCATTGGAGCATTTTTTTTTTTAATCAGAAAAAAGTGCCCAATGCGGGAATCGAACCCGGGTCGTAGCGGTCAAAAACCAACGGTTTAGACCAGCTTTCCACCGACCCCCAATTCACTGTTCCAATTATCATAAACTAGGTTGTTTCTTTTTGAGCGGTACCTAATAAAGTGATTTTGGAACAAGGAAGGAATGGGGTGTAGGAGTGCAGCTTTCATTGACATGGCACACTTTGGTGAAAGTCTGACTGTAATTTGAGGCTGTTCCTAACATGGAATCAGACATTTCTCTACTTTTTATAAACATCGGTAGTGTGTAGCAAATGTTAGATAACTAGGTTGGAACAGTGTAATGTGTTGAAAGCCAGAAAGATGGCCTTACAGGACATAGTTTAAAACCCTCCTTGAAGCAGTTTTTAAAGAAAAAAATTACTTTTTTTCAAATGGTTCCTTCCAATTGTTGCACAAGTCTAACCCCAACAGTAAGTAAAAGTAACCAAACAGGGCTCTGACACCTTCAAAGTTTACATAAAGTAACCAGAACAAATCCAAATAAATAAATAATGTATGCCCTATCAGTAAAAATGCTGTTTATAGTACTTATTAAGGTAATAAAAAAGGAGATAAGCAGTTTCCACCCCATATTTACACTACAAATCTCTCCTGATATTGAATAATGCTCATTTCTAGTTAATCAAAGCACACTTTCCAGTTATAATAAATATATGGTGGAAACTGTTTACATATATATTTCAAAATTACTCTAAATGTTTTTCTAAACATTACTTAATAATGTAAATAAATGGTTATTATTATATAGGTGCCTTACATTTAAATCTACTTTTGTAAAAAAAAAATCAATCTTAATATCAGGAAAAATATTATTTGGAGAAGGAACTATATATATTTTCAAAACTTTACAAAATTGTTCTGTGCAAATTATGTTAATAGAGGTATTTTTATTATAACTTTCAAATATAATCATTACGGATCTCACGCCATTTAGGATGGGCGTTTGATCAACCCTAGGTAATAAGACAATTTAAAATACGATAGGAATATTGAAGAGGCTAAAAATTTTATAAATAAGATGTATTTAAAATGTGGAATTTCAAGGCTTAATTGTATGTTTAATTAAAAACTTTTGGTCTGTTAATGATATTATGTAATACATATTAGACAACTAGTATAAAATCTCGTAAGCGTAATTTTCATATTTAAGCGTATTTAAAATTTCTATTAATTCATATTTTAAAAATGTATTTTACAAAGGATAATGAAATTTAATCTAAAGCTTACTTAAATATTATCCCAAGGGCGATGTTCAAAAGATAACCCGTCTTAAAAGTTTCAAATAAACCACCATCCATAAGCCCGCAGGGGGACGCAAATCTGTTTGTTATTATTTTTTCCAAATTAAATGCACTTACTCTTAAAAAAAAATTTTAAATTAAAAATTTCTTTTTTTAGTATTATACAAACGAAGATTTAAAAATAAAGATGAGAGAAGGTAAAAAAAGGTATTTTCATGTGTTGCAATTAAGAAAAAATAATAGACACGTCATTATTTACAGGGTCAAGATGAAGCTTCAAATTTATCTCCTTCTAATTGGAAATTTGTAACTCGTATAAATTTTCCTCAATTATTAAAATGGTAATTTTAAAATACAGTGGATTGCTTAGAAAATCACAACTAGATTTTTATTACCGAAAATTAATATTGACCCTTGTTGCACAAGATCCTTGTTATCTTTTTAGTTATATAGAATGTTAAAATTAAAAGAGGTAGAATAAAATGAAATCTATATATATATAAATGAATGTATGTGTGTGTGTGTCTGTCTGTCCTTTATGCCTGACCAAACCACTCATTGGAACGCCATGAAACTGGGAAGTTATTTAGTATAGTACTGGGAAGGTTTCTAGCAAATAAAATTTTTGAAATAACTTTTCGCTTTAAAATAATCAAGATAAATATTCTAATTTATCTTATAATTCAACAATCTGCTCTAAATATTATCATGATGATATGATGATTTTGTAATGTAGAAAATTAGGAAAGACAAAATTCAGAATGACACGGCAATTTATTTGAGACAAGAATAATGATACAATTCCAAGGCAAGATACTATTCCTTTAACTTCCAATTACCGAGGGAACCAATTAATTTTGATTTTATTCAACTTATCGAGTATTTTTCAAGGGGCGGGGAAAAAATGTTCACTTTATTGAGAGATTGTTAGACAAACCTTTACTCGGAAGCCGGGTACGTCCATACAAGAATAATGATACAATTCCAAGGCAAGATACTATTCCTTTAACTTCCAATTATCGAGGGAACCAATTAATATTGATTTTATTCAACTTATCGAGTATTTTTCAAGGGACCGGGAAAAAAATGTTCACTTTATCGAGAGATTCGTTAGACAACAACAACAACAACAACAAAAAGCCTTTATTCAGGGTCACTGACCCTATACAGGATTCACCAGAGGTATGCATAAGAACAAAGCAGTGAGACAAAGGAAATAACGATATATACAGAAGAAAAAGAAAAAAAAACAAGAAAGAGAAAGAGGGAAGCAAGAAAAACAACACAAAAAGAGTAGCAGTAAGAAAGTGAGGAGTGAGTGTCACTTGGCCTTCTTCTGAGATATGGACTTGTGGAAACCATAAAACGCCGTAGCAATATACTTATTCTGGGTCATATTGTCAATTATTGATGGAAGTGAAGCACAGAGTTGCCCAGTTTTGAGCATAAGGGTTCTTCTTTCAGAGCATAGCAATCAAAAATATAGTGAGTGATTTCATTTTTTAGTTTTGAATTACAGAAGGTACAAATCGGGTCCTCCCCGCAGAGCATCTTGGTGTGGTTTTCTCTAAAAAAAACTTGATAGTATTCTAACTTGTGCGAGTAGTCTTACAACTGGGAAAGGAAAATCCCCTAAAAGGTATCCCTCCGTCATGAAAGATATATATATGTGAATGTCTTTGTAGTGAGAGTATAGCTTAGATTTATCCATTCTTGTAAGGTCGTTTTGTATAGATTGGTCTGCCGCTGTTTTTAAGAGCCCTGTAATCGCGCTCCTCAGCGTTTCAGGATCATCACAGGAAACAAGTGCAGGGTATCCATTATTGTTAAGCAGATTGGTGAGCTTTTTAATGAAACCGATGGGTGTGCCCGAAGCATTAGACAGTTCCCGTGTTCTATTAAAACATATACGCGGCAATGAGATTCGTTAGACAAACCTTTACTCGGGGTAAAACCCAGGCGAAGCCGGGTACGTCCGCTAGTATTTAATATATTTAATCATATGTACTATTCTTATTCAACGAATATAGCAGATTTTTGTGTGTTTAATATGAAAATAGAATATTTTATATTATATAGAAAATAGTATATGTTAGTACACACAAAATATTACAATTGTTTTCTTACAGTATCTAATGGAAGACAAGGTATTTATTTTAATCAAAAAAATTTCCAACCTTTTAACATAAAATAAAAGAGAGGCACAAGGAGGAATATTCTGAATAATACGCCATTTTCTTAGAGGGAAATCTTTGTTTGACACGGTGGTGAAATACTGATGTCTGTAATGGAAAACGTATTTCAGATCACCCAAGGTCATCAGGCGATCTTTAGTTTGTCTCCCCTAAAGAAAAATCCAGCATCTCTATCAGAATATCGTTCAAAAAAATGAGGCCATAGCAAATTTAAGAATGACAAGGCAATTTATTTTGACCCAAACAATTGCCAACCCTTTAACATAAAATAATAGAGAGACAATAAAGAAAATATGCTGAATTACAAATTTGATAATCTTCTGATTAAATTATGAATAATTCGCTACACAATTTTATCCTGGATGCAATTAAACAGAAGCTGAAGCAAGGATTATATCTATAGAGGAAAATATATTACTGAATAAAACTCGACAGCCTTAATGAACTTCTGAGTTACTACCCTTAACAACGCGTGGCATCGTTGCTCTTCGCCGGAAAATCCAGCCTTGCTGTTTTCTCAAAGAGCATGAGATTAACATCTGCTTCCTTCAGGACACGAACGTCATTTCCCTGGACGACGTAGGGGACCTCTGCCACGGCTACAGCGCGCCGTCGTTGTGCCCGCAACGTATGCTGTGGACACTTCGCGCCCGGTTCTTTGTTCACCTGCAGAAAGTCGTATGGCCTGGCGAGATTGCTGTCATCGACCTCAACGCTCACGTTTCTCATGTTCCTGAAGTGTGATGCTGCCAGCTTCAGACCATTGTAGCAATGGCGTGTGAGAAAATGCATGGATTCTCGGTGACCTGAACATCTCCAAGGAAATTCAGAAGAAGCCTTCATGGAGCTCCTGGACCAAGCTGACCTCGTCGACGTTGCCACCTTCTTCTATGCTGCACTGGAGCACACCAGGATTGCCACCATCGGAAGTCGGCACGACGCGCGTCGTCTGGACAGAAACCTAATTCCATCAAGTGTCACCTACGCCTACTCGGATCACCGTGTCGTCCTGATACAAGTAGAACTAACTTCTACAAGACATCCTTACATTGACAAGCTGCTACGGTCAGACCTGTTTGTCGATCGAATGGAAACGTTCATCGATGAAATATTGGAAGCCCTAGCAAATCTTTCACCTCCTATGTTATATATGGTAACAATGGACCAGGATCAAGGCAGATCTGGTCGCGAAGATACAGTCACTCGTGCCTGCCGTCACTGAGTCCGGCGATGGATACATCGAGAGCAAACCTATTTCTGAGGCTGAGACTGAAGGACGACACTGCCCGCCTTTTCAAACCTCGGGCGTTTCCTCCGAGCCAGACATCTCTCTCCTTTACCGAAGATGATGGCTACCTTAGGCGTTTCCTTCAGGAACGCTTTAGCAGTCTCAGCCCAGTCTCCAAGCTCGGCAGAAGCCATCGCCGAACTACTCGCTGAATTAATCCCTTTGGAATTCGACAAGTGGGGCCAAATCTTTCTCGCCGATATCTCCTGCGACTAGATAGTAGCAGCTATCCATCGCTTGCCAAACGGCCGTGCCTCGGGATGAGATGGTTTGCCCTGCGAGTTTGTCAAAGTCTTTGAAGATTTATTCGCCGGAATTTCTTGGCACAAGTATTCAAGGCTTCTAGACTCCGCGAGATATTGCCTCCATCTTCAAGGTGAATCGAGGTCATCATGGTACTGAAATCGCACGGTGGTCCGGGTTTACAGGCATTCCGGCCAATCAGACTACCAACAACCGACTACAGGGTTCTCAGTGCAATGCTCATGGACCATCTGCGCCGTAATTTTCCAGACCTCGTTCCCGTATGTTAGGCCTATGCCGTTCCAGGATAGACATCCTCTATGAACATTGCGCGAGTGTCCGACCAAGTCGACTGGGTGGGGAGACATGACACGCCTCTGGCTGTCATCTCTCTGGACCTGAAATCGGCGTTCGACAGTTTGAGCAGGGGCTACTGTTCGCTCTGTTGGAGAAACTGGGCCTACCATCTTTCTTCTTAGGGTGGGTTGATGTCTTCTGTTGGGAATCAGACGTTTCCATCCGGGTCGGAGATGTCTACACCAAGGCCTTCCCGCTTTTTAACTGGGTAAGGAAGGGCTGGCGCCTCAGCGCCGCCCTCTTCAACATCGGAGTTGGGCCTCTGCTACGCCGCCTTGAGAGGAACAAAGGCCGCGGTTGAGTGGTCGACTATGCAGATGATATCGTCCTCTCATCAGGACGACGCTCAGTTTGAGCTCCGCATGGCCTCCGGGGATGCTGCCAACTTCGACAAGAGCTGCGGGCTCTGGTGCGGTTCCTAAAAGGACTGTACGGATTACCCTCTGGAAATCTCCTGGACGTCCGAGTCAATGACCGTGGACGGAGCACCGTCGCCTCCCACCTGATGGGGCTGCTGGAGCGAGCAATCGCGAGGTGGTCACCCTTCACTCGCGGTCTGTCGCTGGTGGGTCGTGCCCGCCCGGCCAACATCCTGGTCTTGAGTTCCATCCTACACGGCTATGTTCCACCTGAAGCCACCAACGGCCGGCTGCAAGCGCGGCTGGCGCGCTTCGTGTGGAGGACGAGCCGAGTCACGTGGCTTCCCAGGAGCATCTTGGCTCGCCCAGTCTCCGAGGGTGGCGTCGGTCTGCTTGATATCACGGATCGGCTTCGGATCGCCTTCCTGAAGGAGGTCTAAGTTTCACTGCGCAGTGCCTCCAACAGCTACTCTTGACTGGTCCGCAGCCGGGCGTGGCTGACCCCGACGGCCTCTGACGTCTGAATCTCACCGAGAAGAAGACTTCTGAGCCTCTGGGATGCCGCTTCTAGAGTCCTTGAGCTGGGCACCGGGTTCTGCATCCCGCCAGCCTGAGGTCTCTGCGTCTTCGAGGTGACAACAGGTTTATGCGGCTTCCAGACCTGCTGGCCACCGAGCGTTGGCTACAGGCGACTGTCGGGGACTTCCCCGATGGCGCCCCTGCCCTAACGCGCTCAACGCTGGCCGCTCTCCTTAACGCGCAACACCTGGGAATTTTCTGCCAGTGTCTCCTGCAGGAAAACGCCAGCTCCAGCTTTTATGCGGAGCACGAGACGGAGTCCATCGACCTGCGGAGATCAGCGACGCCCATTATCCGCCTCACTAGCCACAGCGCACTGGACTCGGAACGGCTGCAGGGGTATCCTGGCAAAGATTGCTGCGCGGTGGACCCCCACCGTGAATGTGCCCCGCTCCATCTCCTAGGCCGACCTGCATCGCAAATTCTTTTCGGGGCACGACGCAGACATCGCCCTACGACTCCACGCCCTACCCCATCCTGCCTCGAGGCGTGCTACCTGTGCCGCCTGTGGTTCCAGCGACAAATCGCTGACACACAGATACTGGAGTAGCCGAACCTTGCGACTTCTGCTCCAGGAGGTGTTCGTCTCCTGTAACACACCCCTGGATCTGCAGCTCTGGCTGTTCGGCGTCGGCCTCCATCCCAAGGCAATAACAAGTGTAGCGAAGGCTACCATCTACAAGTACCATCTTGGTCTTGAGTTGGGTAACGCCAGCCATCACATCGACCTGCCCACTCTGTTGAAAAGAACGTTTGCAGTCCATCGGTGGCGGAGTCTTTCCCGCAGTGGGCACCACCAGTGAAGGACATTGTATTAAAAACAAAGGTCGCCTCTCCAGTCAAAATAGACGTCAAAGCTAGACGCCATCTATTGACCATCGCCGCGAACTAGCGGCCTCGGGTCGGTGATAAGGGCCATTAGCCCGAAACCATGGTCTCCATGTGGACACTTCTCAGTTTGCCTAAGCTGATGTTGTGACTTTGTCACCGCCCCAAGGCCGCTAGTTTGCGCCGACGGTCAATAGATGGCGTATAGCTTTAATGTCTATTTTGACGGGAGAGGCAACCTTTGTCTTTTTAGATCAATTACCTCCAGGATAAATATCCATCTACATATATTTCTATCTATATTTATTTGTAAATTATTTATTATATGTTTTAAAATAAAAACATAAAGCCTCCAGAGAAAAGTTTATTTTAAAAATATTTTTTATTTAAAAATTATCTCGAGCTTTCGGGCAAGAAAGCCCTTCTACGGGAGAGAAAATGCTTTACATGATTAATACGCCAATAAAATATGATTTAAAATTAAATAAAGTCCTTTGATTGTTTACATTTGTTTCAAGGCATAATCAACACGGGCTTCTGTTGCGCGTGCTTCACTTGGGGGTTATGGGGTGGGTCTCAGGGAATATCCCTATATATATAAAAGTCAGTGTATGTATGTATGTATGTATGTATGTGGGTATCTATGTCGGCTATACACGTCCACAATACGTAACTAATCTGACTGAAATTTTAACAGTATATAGAGTAGAATCTGGAAAAACTTATAGTGAAAATTTCAGGTCTCTATCCCGAGCGGTGAAGATGGGAGGTAATATCAGCTGACCTAATGTACATGTAAAACGTGTTTTGACAGGACATAGAGAAAAATCTGGAAAATATATTTATCGGATTTTTTGCCAATAAAAAATAAAATTGACAGGTTCTGGGCAAAAATAGTTGTTTTTAGTCAGAAAATGATGATGACAATATTGCTGTATCATGTTTGATTATCAGATACAAAATTATATCGGGAAAAAATCCAAAAAGCTGAGACCACGGGTAAAGCCAGTTCATTTTTAGTGTGCAGGAACAAAATTCTAACAGAAAAACATTCATTCGAGCAGAAGACACAAAGCCAGATCATCTCTTTATAAAAATATCGCTTCTCTGACACAAAGTTTGGAGGCGGGACGTTTCACAAGAGTGACATCCACGGCGCCAATTTATAATTGTAACAAATAGTATTTGAATAAAAACATTTAATCGGGTAAAACCTGGGCGTTGCCCGGGTCATTCGGCTAGTAATGTTATAAATTTCCGGAATATCTATTCTTCTGGTAATGCTATTGTGCTTTATGGATATGATGGATTCTATGATAAGTCTCTGTAGTCTTTGGGATGTTGGATTAAATGGGTCTTTGGTTCTGATAGGGAGAAGGAATGTTTCTCTTATATGTTGGTATACTAAAGATCTACTGTCTTGGTTGTCGACGTTTATGTTCTGATTCTCTTATATTCAAATGTCTGCCAGTTTCGCCGACATATTTGGTTTTGCATTCGTTGCATTCTATGGAGTATATGGCATTCTTAATATTGGAAGGATAATCAATGGTATTGTTCTTTGTTATAGGGTTTCTTAGTAACGAATTTAAATTAGGTGAAATAAAAGGATTTAAAAGCGCGAATGTTTCTTTTATACATAAAACGAACTTCTACTGTCCTTACTGCAATGAAAAAATATATTGGGAGGGCTTGGCCCCTCAGTGGTGAACCCTCCCAGCGGTTTCGCCAATTTAATCCACCAGACCGCTTCTCAGAGCTCTAATACTGTATTGGATCTAGTAACAATTATTCCGCCTTCTACATGCTATCTGATAAGCATTTTAAGGCTCATATTGTATTGGATCATTCTGCTTTTATATGCTTCACTGAAGGATGGAATCTTAGAAATGGTTTTCAAGTAAACTATGGACATAAGCTTATAGGACAGTAGAATTACTTTCAAATATTTGCTTCGAGCAATGCTCTTCAGCAAACTATAAAGACAAGGCCAGTAAGGAATAAATTAACACAAAGCAATAACGCGCCATCTATACATATAAAATAAAAGGATTTAAAAGCGCGAATAATAATAAGCTTATATCCATAGTTTACTTGAAAACCATTTCTAAGATTTCATCCTTCAGTGTAGCATATAAAAGCAGAATGATCCAATACAGTATTAGAGCTCTGAGAAGCGGTCTGGTGGATTAAATTGGCGAAACCGCTGGGAGGGTTCACTACTGATGAGCCAAGCCCTCCCAATATATTTTTTCATCGCAGTAAGGACAGTAGAAGTTCGTTTTATGTATAAAAGAAACATTCGAGCTTTTAAATCCTTTTATTTTATATGTATAGATGGCGCGTTATTGCTTTGTGTTAAATTAGGTGAGTTGCTGAAAAAGGTTTTGATTCCAAATTTCTTCAGATGACGGGCTATAGAAACAGATACTGGTGAATAGGGAATACTGCTAATAGATTTATAAATTGGGGAATGACGAATTTCAGAGGGGCTATAGAAATGTCTTAGAATAAACGATAATGGATATTGACAAGTCTTTAGATTTCTTATAATATTCTGAGTTTCTTCTGTTTTAAAGGTTTGAAGTGAGCAATGGCTATGGATTATTATATGTTTAATTATATATACAATTTTTTATATTATATTTAGTTAGGTGTGTGTGTGCACATATAGTAATACTAGCCGAATGACCCGGGCAACGCCCGTGTTTTACCCGACTGTAGATGTTACAACGGTGATCCTTAGGTCGCTGGTTCAAATCCGGCTCGAGGGAGGTTTTTTTATTATTATTATTATTGGCTGCCGGCGAGTACGTGACCTCCCTGTGCGCGCGCATCCGTGACAGAGGCCGATGAGGAAAGACGGTCGTGACTATATTGAAATATATATATATATATATATTCTTTTTTATCAATATTTATTTATTTTCTGTATTTTTAACCTTATAATGAACGTTGAAATAGAGTAATTTCAATCTCTCAGTAATAGGGGCGACGTTATAATTTGATAAACTCCTATAGAAAGGATAAAAATCCCGAAAGCTCGAGATAATAAAATTATTTTAATGAAACTTATTAAAATTACAAATATATTCTCACAATTAACACAAAGCAATAACGCGCCATCTATACATATAAAATAAAAGGATTTAAATTTATTGCTTTGTGTTAATTTATGCCTAACTGGCCTTGTATTTATAGTTTGCTGAAGAGCATTGCTCGATGCAAATATTTGAATGTAATGCTACTGTCCTATAAGCTTATGTCCATAGTTTACTTGAAAACCATTTCTAAGATTCCATCCTTCAGTGTAGCATATAAAATCAAAATGATCCAATACAGTATTAGAGCTCTGAGAAGCGGTCTGGTGGATTAAATTGGCGAAACCGCTGGGAGGGTTCACCACTGATGAGCCAAGCCCTCCCAATATATTTTTTCATCGCAGTAAGGACAGTAGAAGTTTGTATTATGAATAAAAGAAACATTCGCGCTTTTAAATCCTTTTATTTTATATTCTCACAATGAGTAGCTTTTTTATTTAAAAAACGCTAGCTTTCAAGCGTTAATCGCTCTTCAACGGGCTTACTATAATATCGACTTTATCTCACCAGAAATATTTACAAAAACAAACGCGCGCAGCGAAGAGCGATTAACGCTTGAAAGCTAGCGTTTTTTAAAATAAAAAAGATACTCATTGTGAGAATATAATTGTAATTTTAATACTTTTTTCACAATTTTATCATGAATAAAAAAACTTATGCCTGAGAGATTTTAATTAAGAAAATCAAGATAATAAATAGATTAATTTGGGTAATTTTGCTTTGGAAGCAGAGCAGCCGATAAAAGCCCAAGGACGCCATAAGGTTCGGCTGGCAACAATTGGTCACATCCTGTCGGCACATCTGTCACCTGCCTCCACATTCCAGCCGACTTCCGGTCTCTTCTCTATACCGTCTTCTGCCTTTTTATTTATAGCCCTACTCTCTTTTTTATTATTATATAATACAATATTAGCCCCAAAGTTCGTAAACATATTATGATTTATAAAACGACATTTGAAACCCATTTTAGTAATAGATAGCCTGGGCTGTAATAAATGATATATAGTTATATGCTGTAAATAGCTCTAAATTTCTGTTCTTATGTGTGATGTTCACTAATATTCATTATAGGGTAATTAAATCGTTAACTAACTGACAAATATGTTAATAATTTCTATTATAATAACTAAAATCATATTAATAATTACTGTAAAAGCTCCCAAACTTGTGTATGCATGCAAATATCCAAGACGGATATCGCGTGCTTTGTAAATGATAATAAATTAATAAATAAATCCCGCATGTGTTTCTTTTCAACGAAAAATATAAATTTATTTCAAGGAGAAATAACGATAATTTCTAACCTTAGTGATGAGGTATATATTGTGATTTATATTTTGCAAGTGTTTACGAACTTTTAGGACAACCTTGTAATTCTGAAAATTGACCAACCTGCTGATTGGTCATCCTTGATATAGAACATCAGAGATTAAATCATTCTTCTAAAAGTCTCCTTAAAAAAAAAAAAAAAATAGTCAACTGGCGACATCAAAAACTTTCCACTTTCTTAAGTTTTGTCCATGAGTGCATATTTCAGGGTTATAATTAACATTAATATTAGTGCTTTTTAATAGCGATGTAATATAAGAAATATCTGACTTTAAATCTATTTATTCTATACGGGTAAAATTTAGCGGCTTGAGACTGCTTTTTCCTAAATAACTTTATTAGGTACTGCCTCAAAAAGAGAAACTTAGCTTATGTTATGAATTGATTTATCTTTTGTATTTTTTCAGATATGGAGCTTAATGTGAACACAAGAATCCGACAATGGTCGGTGACCGAGTTCATCTTTAAGTCCGGTGAACTTGTAATTAGCGGTAATTTAGTTTCGATTCACGCTCGCGCGTTGATCCTTTTATTCTTAGATTTGCCCGTTAAAGAGCAAAATTTGTTCGAAAGCTTGCAACACCTAAAAAAAAATAAGGAAACTATTTGCCTAAAAGCTAGTTTTCCTTATTCGAAATTACATGTTCAAGTCGCCATAAAAAAAGCAGAAGAATTTATTTGTTGAAACTACGCAGTCGATCAATATCTATTAGAAAACAGACGAAAGTTTCAACTATCTAATCTCCCGTGAACAAATTTGGCGGGAAATGCTTATCCTAGGAACATCTGCTGCTATTTTTTTATCGTCAGGACGATAATATTTCGTACTTTGTACTTTCCAGATAATTGGAATGGTGGAAGGGAGATAGTCAAATACTAACAAAGTACTCTCGTATAAAAAGAAAAACAAATTTGTTTTAAAACATTGCATTTATAGTTGTATAAAAACACACAAATTCAGATTAAATAAAGAAAAAAGGCATTTCCTAATCGTGCAAATAAAAGATGCAGTTACACAATCAGAAAATGCCTTTTTTTCTTAATTTATCCACCTGATCCAAGTACAAATTCACTTTTGTACTTTTTTCAGATAAAATAGTTTGAGTCACCATCAGATGAAATAATAACAAAGTCGATAAGGTACAATTTGGATTATTCTATATACAGTTACGAGCGTCATTCCTCATCTCCTAATCAATCAATCATCAGTTTTCATCTCTGTCACCGTTTGCTTTTTTTTTTGGAATGGCGCCCTCCTATTGGTTGGCTACGGTCACGCCACCTTTGCCCCCCCCCCACTCGCTATTTCGTCTTTGTAACTAATGTGTTGGAGCGGGTCGCTCCTTAAATAAATGCATATATTAGTTAATAACTAAATGGAATCCTCTCTTTCTTTTTCCCAGTAAGAGACGCCTACGGAAGCCAACAGTACATAGACAGATAAAGCACATAGGCTATAGTTATTAACTAACATATGCAATTATTTAAGGCGCCAATTTATAATTGTAACAAATAGTATTTGAATCAAAACATTCAATCTCTGGTAAAACACGGGCGTTGCCCGGGTCATTCGGCTAGTTAATTATAAACACAAGGTAATAAGACCAAATCCCTTGACACTTTATTTTTCCGTTTATCATTACTCTTCACAATTCATCCTTTCATACTTTTCATCTCTAAGGTTAGAAATAATCGTTATTTCTCTTTAAAATAAATTACGATTTTTCGTTCAAAAGAAACATTTGCGGTATAATTGTCAAACTTCGTTCTACAAATAAATAGTGTGTGACGTTTTGGTAACAGCGTTGTTACCATCTTCAGACAAAATAAATGAATGAGAAATTATACTACAGCATGTCTCTTAAATAGTTTTAAATTGCTGTGATATAATTTCTCATTCAGTTCTTTTGTCTAAAGATGGTAACAACGTTGTTACTGAAACGTCACACAATAATTATTTATTTGGATTTGGTCTTATTACCTCTCTCTCTCTCTCTGCTTATCCCTAGTACACGTGGTACAGGCCATGATAATCATGGTGGGTAGTTAGCGACTGCTTTTTTTACTGTAAGCGCACCACATGTCTACACATGTGAAAGCAGTTCGACTTTGCACTTACAAATGTGCCAGAGCCCCGTTTGGTTACTTGCACTCTCTGGTGGGGGCCATTGGAGCATTTTAAAATATTTTTTTTAAAACAGAAAAAATGTCCAATGCGGGAATCGAACCTGGGTCATAGTGGTCGAAAACCAAACGGTTTAACCAGCCTTCCACCGACCCCCCTCTTATTACCTTGTGTTTAATAACAAAGCCTTTATAAGGGACACTCGTCCAATACAGGATTCTCCTAGATTGGGAAACAAAGGTAAACATAGAAGTTATATACAGAAAGTGTAGAATAATATCAAACTTTTCCTCAAGTTTTTCTGTGTTAAACCTATTGACTTTACTGTTCTTTCGAATTTGTGAAAAGCTAATGCATTAGTCTTGCTTTTCAGTACTTTTTACAATAAAACATATAGTGAATTGTTTTCATAATCAAATCTTTTAGCTGAGAATTACAACACAACAACAACAAAAAACCTTTATTAAGACACTATTGTCTTACAAGGGGATTCCCCTAAAAGGTTATATATGTACATGAGTGAGGAGGAAAAGCAATCTAGAGGGGAGGGGGAGCAATCAGCCGTTGTCTGTGGAGTTGAGCACCTCTTCTCTCATTTTATCAATCGCCTTGAAAAATTTAAAATATTTATAAACAAATGCTTTATCCAGCAGGAGAGCAGTAAAGATTTTATATACATCTTGTTCATTGTAGTGAGCTAGCTCCGAAATTTCGCGAATTTCCAGTCTCTTTTCATGTAGGAATGGGCAATGGAATAGATAGTGCACCAAATTGTCTTGGATGCCAACATTGCAGAAGTAGCAATTTAAAGGGTCGCTGTTCCAAAATCCCGTGATATCCTCGCGGAAAAATAGCCATAGAATCCTTTGACGGGCTATAAATCGTTTAATTTTCAAAGGGAGGTTTGATAGTAAGTAGTCCTCCTTAGCTGAGAATTACTCTCCCATCCTCAAAAGCCGGACAAATTCAGCTGAAACAAGGCTTCAACACCAGTTTTGGCGAATTTGACAGAAAAAAAGTCGTTCTGTATACCATGGCTTCGAGCTAAGGCCTTCATCAGTAGAGAGCCGGCTACAATTCGGTGTCATCCTACGAGAGACTCGATCTCAAGTCATGTAAAAAAATAGATGTTATATACCACTCTCAACCCCTTCTTCTAAAAGTAGTAAATTCATAATTAAAAATGATTAATTGACATCTTGTTAATTACGCTAATGGACAAAACTTAAGGAAGTTTTACCTCATGTATATTGATCTGTTTTGTTTAAAGATAATATATCAGTGATTACTTTACTCTGTTTTGATTCGAAACCAATCGAACATTTTTATCATCATCTTGTAGAGAACAAAATGTTTGTTATATAATGTGCACATGTGCAAGTAATTGTAAAAAGAATAAAATAATTATAGTAGCATAAAAATGGTGTATCTTTCATTTATCTTTAAAGATATCTAAATATATAAAGTGCAATTTCTTATAAAATAACTTCCACTATTTATCTTCAACCTATATAATAGAAATATATCATATATCAGGACAATAACTCTAAATTATATTACAGTGACCTTTATTGTAGACACACGAGATAACCAAGTGTGAACAGATGGTCTTTCCTCCCTGAATTCAGGAACAATGAAGAAAACATAACGAAATACCTTAGCATACAACAACAACAACAACAAAAGACTTTATTGAGGACCTCTCGTCCTATAAAGGATTCGCCAGTTTACAGAGTAATTGAAGAGAAGAGAACTAAGAATACAGAGATATAAGTAGTAGGTATAGTATAGTATTTTCTACACTGTGACTATATACAACAGCAGCAACAAGCCTTTTACTGGAATCAAAGTCCCATACATGATTCGTCATTCTAGTCCTGACAAAGATTATTTACATATAATTATTTACATCAATTAGATTATGTATTATAAAACTATTTTAGTGGCGTATTATTCTTTTTAAAATAAAACAATTTCTACTGTCCTTACTGCGATGAAAAAATTAAAGGGAGGGCCTGGCTCATCAGTGGTGAACCCTCCCAGCGGTTTCGCCAGTTTAATGGTAGATTAAACTGGCGAAACCGCTGGGAGGGTTAACCACTGATGAGCCAGGCCCTCCCTTTAATTTTTTCATCGCAGTAAGGACAGTAGAAATTGTTTTATTTTAAAAAGAATAATACGCCACTAAAATAGTTTTATAATTTGATAACAGATGGCGCTCTAGTACATCATAGATTATGTATATAGCTTCCTTTTCTCTTCAGCCGTCTTCCAAAATTTGAACAACGCAAACGCTCCAGCTCTGTTTCTCACCACCTCATTCAACAATACCTTAGCATACATTGATTAAATATATCTACATAAATATTGGTTAATACCCTTTCTTTGAATTATATCAAGAAAGACAAGACAACATTCGCGTTTCTGATTATTGGCCTTTGTCAGTATTATGCAGGCTGTATGTTGATGTTGAGAGATCCTCAAAAGAGTTTTTATTTTCACTGTAAAATCAAAATAATAAATGCGCTATTGATTTAAAATGTTTACTTTTTAGAATGATAGATGGCGCGGTTAGGTTGCCCAAACCTAAGTTTGAACTGAACACCGTGAGGTGCGGGAGTTTCAAAACAAACAACAAAGGAATACAGACAACTGGTCCCAAGCCCGAATGAAAAAGGAGGGGGAGCAGTAACAAGCTCGCTAAAAAACCTGGGCTCAGCTGACTCGGCTGATAGTACCCTGTAAGGACTCCAGGGATACAGGATGTACTCCATGTTAGAGCAGCTGTACATGGTATCTGTTCTTCATGTCAGAAGCGGCCATTTCATATTGGAGTTAAGTCAGTGGCTTGCTACTGAGTCGTGCTCCCAGTCGTAAAGACAAAGGCATTCTACTTCACCCAGTCATGCTGGTTGTCAAAACACCATCAACAAGCTCTACAGACTTTTATTTATTTATGCTTATGAGGTGATACAGCAGCGTATTTACAATTAGAGAGGAGACAAAATGAATTAAATCTAGAAAAAAGAAGTGAGGACATATCGGTCATTAAAGTCTGAGAGGCAAGGCCTTCAGCCAGTTCAGGGCTTCCGGGGTGACAGAATGGAGAATAATGTAGCTGCCTACAGACTTGATACCCTGATATGGTTGTTGAGTGGAGATAAGAAGAAAGACGAGGAATAAATACATCTTAGGATGACAATTTTTTTTCTTCAATAAATCACATCATTATATAACATTTATTGCAACATAACTTCTATATTCTTTTGCAACTTTTCCAACTGCCGCCCCTCCTGGACTCCCTCAGCTCTCCTTGATGGATGGCTGAGTCCTGGGGTGCTGTCAACGGTGGTTTTGCTTTCGGTTCAGCCATGATGTAGGGGGATAGAAGACCAGAACGAATGGCGAATTATCCCGTAAACAAAACTCCTCCTTATTTTGCAACCTATTATATAATATCTTGAGATTGCATCATTCATTGTTCTTGAAATAACAATCTATTGGGCCAGACGAGTTTTCGATGTTTCGACAAAAATCTTTTTTGTCTTCGTCAGGGAAAAAAAAGACTCGTGTTCTCTCTATGCCGTGTTAAATTTTAAAGACCCGTGTGAGAACACACAAATACCTCAAAAATATTTTTAACGCCTTTCTATATGTTGGAAAAAGATTTAATAAAAGAGAAAGATGTATATTTACATATCAAGAAAAAGAAGAAACAAGATAATCTTCTATTTGCATAACCATTTGTTTTTTGTATAAATATTTGCATGTTTTATTTGTTTTTAGACATATATATAGAACCTGTGAGAGTTAATAAACGGTGTGGTTTTGATAAGTGAATAGGCTCTAAATCTTCAATTATAGAAAAATTTACAACACTATAAAGTTTATATATATTTTTTTCCTGACGAATACAAAATATTTTTGTTCAAACGTCAAAAAAAAAATAAAATTTCGACTAGTCGAAGTGTCTCTTATTTCAAAGAACAATTATATAATTTTTTTCACATTGTGTCGCGGTTTCACGCAATTCTGACCTTAACTACCCGTTTCATGATTTTTGAGGATGCCTGAATGACCAGTTTTTTGGTTGTTGAGGTACAGCTTGCACCACACTGATGAGGGCCAACAGCCCGAAACGCGTCTGTGGTTAGCTTTTCTTGATTAATCAAGAATGGGTATTTGGCCAATTCTGGAATAATTAAAAATCAACGAGAATAGTTGATATTTATTCCGATAGATAGCGCAAGCCATCAGCAACTTTTAGTTGCACGATAAGGAGATGCCTTTTTCATAATTATATAATCGTTTTTAACACAGTTGCGCCTGTCCGTTAGTGTCTGAATCAAATTAAAAAAACACAATAATGATGATTATATATAAAGTATACACTACAATAAGGAATACAACTAGCTAGCGTTCCAGCTACCTTCATAGAAATGGAATTTCTCTATTTTATTTAGAAAGTAAAATTGTGTACGGTTTGTGTGTGTGTTTTTTATGCGAGGCCAAAAATCTTAATTCAGATAATAAATTAACTTGAAACACAAAATTCAATGAGCCTATTTGTGTTATTCAATTAAAAAAAAAAAAACTTTTTTTTTCCCTATATACACTCGGGTTAGAATGCATATGGAAAAAATCAGGGCCTTGCCTGAGTCATTTGTCTAACAAATTACGTAAAGGGCGATGATGCAACAAGGAAGAGATAATAATAGAAATGTCACTATTTATTATTTTAATTGAAATTTTCGTTTATACAATTAATTGAACATAAGGATAAAAATTATATTTGACTATCTTTTGATATTAGAATTATAAATTATTCATAATGTATAATTATTTAATATTTCTTCTATTAAAAATATCTCTCTCTCAATCTAATATATATATAAAAAGTATATTAGATAAATTTTAACTTTCTTTTTCTAATTTTGATCTTTTGAGATTTTTTTTACCCTTTGTCTTTATGGTCCTGTGGCCTAATGGATATGGCGTTGGCCTCCGGAGCCAAAGATTGTGGGTTCGATTCCCATCAGGATCGTTTTTTTTTTTTTTTATTATATAAGCAATTTTATTTAATTTTACGTTGTAAACAATTCTATTATTTATGTAAATTATTTTTTACTCATAATATATTATGATATGAATATATCATATTATTTATGAATTAATTTTATTCCTTTTATTTTACTATGCAAATTTCTCAACAATTAAACAGAATGATTTAAAAGCAGACCCCCCATTTTTTTCATCTATAAATTATTTATCAATATTAAAAGGTAATATATAGTAAATATTAATCCCCTGACTTATAATTCATTAATATTAACAAGCAATTCACGATTAAGTTCCTTGTACAATTTTTATTTATCTAGCTTTTGGGCTAATATGTCCTTTAACAGGATAAATCTACAAGTATAACTTCCAGCCGGGATTGAAACCTGCATTGGGCACTTTTTCAATGGCCCCTGATTCTCGCAAAGACCATGTGGAGATCGCCCTCTTTAAGATGCCCTGTAGTTGGTTTTCCTGGACTGATGACTTTTTCTTCTTTCTTATCTCCATACTGGGTGAAGTAGAATGCGTCTGCTTTTGTCATTAAGACTGGGAGCACAACTCAGTGGCAGGCCGACTTAGCTACAAAATAAATGGCCGCCTCTGACATGAGGAACAGACGTCATGTGCAGCCGCTCCTAACATGGAGTACAAACGCTGCTCATCCTGTATACCTGGATTAGGAGCCCTTGCAGGGTACTATCAGCCGGGCCAGCTGAGCCCAGGTTTTTTAGGGAGCTTGTTACTGCTCCCCCTCCTCCTTTTTCATCCGGGCTTGGGACCGACAAGGGCGGAGTTGTACCGATGTACCTAAGCCTAATGAATTTTTTGCAACCCCGCACTGTGATTGAAGCTGTGGACCATGCAATATCCCCAACTGGAAGTTATACTTCTAGAGGCTTCTGTTGAAGGGCATGTTAGCCTCAAAGCTAGAGATATAAAAATGGTGCAAGAAACTTTATTTTGGGCTATTGCCCTTGTTGGTCCAGTGTGGTCTTTGATTTCATATGTTCCACGAGGAATTCATGTAATTTTCTTGGCAAATTCAGAATGGTCGCCAGAATACCAAAGTTTTGGGCTATTGTCAGTCCAGAGTGAGCTTTAATATTGTCATGTTTTCTACCTATAGGTTTCCTCAAGAGACCATAAAAGATAAGTCTATATTTTGACAAATTCAACAACTCTTCAGCATACACCACGTATCTATCCTTTATATTTACATAAATCTTCTTTTCTCTAATGTGCAGATCGGTCCATGCACCCTGATCGCAATACCGGTTAACTGAGGTGTCTGTATGGATGTCCTCTTCTGGATTGATGTCTGCCATATAGAGGGCTACAAGGTTTCCACAAGTCCATATCTCAGAAGAAGGCCAAGTGACACTCACTCCTCACTTTCTTACTGCTACTCTTTTTGTGTTGTTTTTCTTGCTTCCCTCTTTCTCTTTCTTGTTTTTTTTTTCTTTTTCTTCTGTTTATATCGTTATTTCCTTTGTCTCACTGCTTTGTTCTTATGCATACCTCTGGTGAATCCTGTATAGGGTCAGTGACCCTAAATAAAGGCTTTTTGTTGTTGTTGTATAGGGCTACAAGGATGGTCTGGTATATATGGTCCGGAGTGAGTTGGGTGTTGTAACAGTTTCTGTAGGATCCACTCTTCAATGTAGTATATATAAGCAGAATCGTCCAATACAGTATTGGAGCTCTAAAGAAGTGGTCTGGTAGATAAATTTGGTTAACTGCTGTGAGGCTTCACCACTGATGAGCCAAGCCTTCCCATTTCATCACAGTAAGGACAGTAGAAGTTTGTGAGATGTGTAATAGAAACATCTGTGCTTCAATGTTTCATTTCGTATTCAAGAATTGTGTTGTTGTTTATTCCTCAAGTTGTTTAAACGATCTCCATTAGGTCTGAATTGTAAATTGAGTGATCCATTAAAATGGAGGATGATAAAGGAGGCCTACATGGATTTATGTGGAAGTAAAAAATATATATTTTATTTTTATACAAGAGATAGTGGTAAGGCACAATTTGGATTATTCTATATACAGTTACGAGCGTCATGCGTTCTTCATCTCTGTCACTGTTTGCTTTTTTTTTTTGGAATGGTGCTCTCCTATTGGTTTGCTACGATGGCGCCGCCACTGCGCGAGACACTTTGCCCCCCCCCCCCCCACTCGCTTTTTGGTTTTTGTAACTATTGTGTTGGAGCGGGTCGCTCCTTAAATAAATGCATATATTAGTTAATAACTAAATGGAATCCTCTCTTTCTTTTTCCCAGTAAGAGACGCCTACGGAAGCCAACAGTACATAGACAGATAAAGCACATAGGCTATAGTTATTAACTAAAATATGCATTTATTTAAGGCGCCAATTTATAATTGTAACAAATAGTATTTGAATAAAAACATTCAATCGGGTAAAACACGGGCGTTAATGATCCAACAGGTCCACGTGTCAAAATTAAAACACGGGCGTTGTCCGGGTCATTCGGCTAGTTGATTATAAACACAAGGTAATAAGACCAAATCCAAATAAATAAATAGTGTGTGACGTTTCAGTAACAGCGTTGTTACCATCTTCAGACAAAAGTACTGAATGAGAAATTTTACCACAGCATGTTTTAAATAGTTACTGTTATCAAGTAACAGATAGTTATCTTGTTTACACACTTGATAACAGTAACTATTTAAAACATGCTGTGGTAAAATTTCTCATTCAGTACTTTTGTCTGAAGTTGCTAACAACGTTGTTACCGAAATGTCACACACTATTTATTTGGTCTTATTACCTTGTGTTTATAATCTATAATCCAAATTGTACCTTATCATAAGAGAGAGTAGTAATTAATAAAATAAAAAAGAAAGGAGGCAATATTTCCATATATGTTTTCATCCAGATATCCAAAACACATGCACTCTTCTTTTATTATAACTTGATATTAAGTTATATTATAAAATATATTTCCATTAATGGACACTTTATAACTACATTGATTTGTTCCGATTCCTCAAGGATCAATAATATTAAACGTGGAAAATTAGGAAAGACCAACTTCGGGATGAGACAACAATTTTTTTCAGGCAAGAACAAACTATGAATGATAAACAAAATATAAGGAACGAAGGAAGTTTACAGAGTAAATATCACGAAATTGATAATCTGTTATTAAAATAAAAAAATACTTCGCTACAATATGTTTCTCAGCTCATCTAATGACTTCTGGTAGTTTCCATGACCCCTTCTAGCCAGTTCATTACAGGTCTTCTTTTTCTTCAATTTTCCCCAACAACAACATATTTACATATAGCACTACTACAGCACACAATATTGTTGTTGTTAGAGTCAATCAAGTTTGGTGACACTATATGGTGACAAATATTCTCCAGTTTGTTTTATTAGTGACCATCACTCTCATCTAGTGACCTTCCAGTAGTTTTCTTGACCCCTTCTAGCCAGTTCATTACAGGTCTTCTTTTTCTTCAATTTTCCCCAACAACAACATATTTACATATAGCACTACTACAGCACACAATATTGTTGTTGTTAGAGTCAATCAAGTTTGGTGACACTATATGGTGACAAATATTCTCCAGTTTGTTTTATTAGTGACCATCACTCTCATCTAGTGACCTTCCAGTAGTTTTCTTGACCCCTTCTAGCCAGTTCATTACAGGTCTTCTTTTTCTTCAATTTTCCCCAACAACAACATATTTACATATAGCACTACTACAGCACACAATATTGTTGTTGTTAGAGTCAATCAAGTTTGGTGACACTATATGGTGACAAATATTCTCCAGTTTGTTTTATTAGTGACCATCACTCTCATCTAGTGACCTTCCAGTAGTTTTCTTGACCCCTTCTAGCCAGTTCATTACAGGTCTTCTTCCATTAATTTTTTCCAACAACAACATATTTACATATAACATTTCTACAGCACACAATATTGTTGTTGTTAGAGTCCATCAAGTTTGGTGACACTACGGACAAATATTTTCCAGTTTGTTATGTTAGTGACCATCATTCGCGGTTCATCAAGTGAATCCAAATTGTGCCTTATCATAGAGTCTGTTAAATTAAAAATAGTAATTTGAAAAAGAAATGGCTGGGATTTTGGAAAAAATTTTATTGTTCCACAAATCATGTTATATTCAGATAAATGTAAAACATTTTATGCTGTAATTTTGAAAAGGCATAATTTGGATTATAGGTAAAAAGACCAAATCCAAATAAATGTTATGTTTCAATAAAAGCATCATTACTATTCAGTAGTTTTGTCTGATAATGTAACAACATTGTTACCAAAATGTCACTCACTATTTACTTGATCTTATTATCTTATGATACTGAGTAGTGTTCCCAGGCTTAATGACAAAGGCAGACGCATTCTACCTCACCCAGTCAAGATGGTTGTCAAAAGCCTCAAGCTCTACAAGCTTGATACCCTAATATGATTGAGTGGAGATAAGAAAGAAGATCTTATGATACTGTAATTTTATATGGGTCATATCAACTAGATAGTGTGTTCTTGTTTGTTATCCCCTTGTGGAAATATTACATGAATTCAATGAGTTCATGCTCCTTGAGCTGTTAATAATAAGCAGCGGCCTCTCCCAATGGTCCTGTTTAGTGAAATCTAATGCAAGTCAGATAGTGGTTTGAAGGTAATTGAGTTGCACAGAAGTATCAATTGAAATATGGTAAATAGTTATCCAATGGTTGATAAGACACAATTTGGATTATAGATTATAAACACAAGGTAATAAGACCAAATCTAGTAAATATTCATTGAATAATCATCCAGTACTTTTGTCTGAAAATGGTAACAACGCTATTACTGTCACACACTATTTATTTATTTGGTCTTATTACCTTGTGTATATCCAATGGTTGTTGAAAACAAGAGAAATAAATGGATAGGATATCCATAAGGACATTGATTTTTTTCCACTCTTTGATTATCTTGATGGACCCATGATTTCAGAATCCACTTCTGTGGGTGGCAAAAACACTTTCCTCTCTCGCCATCTTTCTCCAACAACAACTTCATTGGTTGGATCTTTTTCCCATCTCACATGTTCTCCTCACCATAGTCAGTGACAACAATTTATTTCTTCAATGTGCACCATTCACTTTATGCTAATGGGGGTTGGTGTAAAGAGGGTCTAAACCGTTGGTTTTCAACCGCGCCGACCTGAGTTCGATTCCCGCATTAGGCCTTTTTTCTGATTGAAAAAAAAAAATGCTCCAATGGCCCCCGATTTGTGCAAAAGTCCAACTGCACCAGCGAGTGCAAGTAACCAAACGGGACTCTGGCACATTCGTAAGTGCAAAGTTGAACTGCTTTTCACATGTGTAGACATGTGGTGCATTTACAGTAAAAGCAGTCTCCTACTTCTACCCACCATGATTATCATGGTCTGTACCACGTGTACTAGGGATAAGAAAAAAAAATGTATACTAGGACAGGGTTGTAATAATGCTGTTGCTGAAACCCCATCTACATGTTACACCACAACTTATTAAAACTATTTACAAAGGTTTATGATAAAGGTTATATTACGATGCACTAGCGCGCCATCTGTTATCAAATTACAAAACTATTTTAGACACGTAAGATTCTTTTTTAAATTATACAATTTCTACTGCCCTTACTGCAATGGAAAAATTAATGGGAGATTTTTTTTTTGCAAGAATCGGGGGCCATTGAAGCATTTTTTTTTAACCAGAAAAAAAGTGTCCAATGCGGGAATCGAACCCGGGTCGTAGTGGTCGAAAACCAAATGGTTTAGACCAGCCTTCCACCGACCCCCTTCATTGTAAGTACTTTTACTATTATAAACACAAGGTAATAATACCAAATCCAAATAAATAAATAGTGTGTGACATTTCGGTAACAGCGTTGTTACCATCTTCAGACAAAAGTACTGAATGAGAAATTTTACCACAGCATGTTTTAAATAGTTACTGTTATCAAGTGTGTACACAAGATAGCAGATAAAAAGAAGATAGTTTTCTGATAAACACAGAATATTATTCTTAGAATTAAAAGTTGAAAAAAATCTTCAGAAAACTATCTTCTTCTTATCTGCTATCTTGTGTACACACTTGATAACAGTAACTATTTAAAACATGCTGTGGTAAAATTTCTCATTCAGTACTTTTGTCTGAAGATGGTAACAACACTGTTACCGAAATGTCACACTATTTATTTATTTGGATTTGGTCTTATTACCTTGTGTCTTATTTATAGTACAATAGATAAATTTAGTGGACATTGCTGTGATAGAGAAGCATGAAGACATCTGAGACTCTTCATTGGACACAACAACAACAACAATAGATAAACGATAAAGCACAATTTGGATTATATATACAAGGTAATAAGACCAAATCCAAATAAATAAATAGTGTGTGACGTTTCGGTAACAGCATTGTTACCATCTTCAGACAAAAGTACAAGACAAAGTACACTTTTGTCTGAAGATGGTAACAACACTGTTACCGAAATGTCACACACTATTTATTTATTTGGATTTAGTCTTATTACCTTGTATTTAACAATAGATAAATTTCTTCAGTGATTAAAAAAAGACACACAGTTACCAAGATGTTCGAATCATCAAAGAATTCTCAACAAATGACTTACCAAAGAGAAAGTGTGGAAAATGAACACACCAGAGATTCACACAAAATATAAATAATTTAATAAGTTTTATCACTAATATAAAAAAAAAAAGCTTTTTTTTTTCTCAAGCGAATATATATATATAATCCTCCACAAAAATAAAATTTATACAAAACTACACATTCTGATGTAGAGAAAAGTCTATCTTACAGGCACAACAACATATAGAGATGTTACATATGTGGTGAAGTCACACAACACAATGCTATGTTCCAAATAACCTGGTTATATGATGGTGGGATGGATATAAGAGTTACAAAGAAATGCATCAACAAGCACCAAATGCCATATACAAACAATTTTCAATTAAAAAAAAATTTTTTTTTTCAACAATTTTTTTTTTGTATCACTGATAATTTTTTTTTTTCAAATGTTGTGAATGATCTAGCAACAGTGTATAGATGAAATGTTGACCAACAGATTATATGGGTAACAATTAAAGAAGAAAAAGTTTTAAAAGTGCATTTTAAAATATAATATTTTTCCTTTTTAAAAAATTCAAAAGAGAGAGAGAGAGAGAGAGAGTAAAAAATATAGAAAAACATACTTTCACAAAAAATCTAAATTTCCCTCTTTAAAAAAAAACTTGTTTATAACAGTTTTAAATGACTATATATATATATATGATAAAAAGGCTTAGAAATGTTCTTAAGCCTATTGGTAGCTTTGATACTTAACACCAAAGAGAAATGTTTTTTTTAAAAAGCAGATAAAAGCAAGGGTGGGGTAATACTGATAATAAGGGAAAAAGCACAAATCTTAGCAACACATCACCAACACAACAAACAAAGAGGTTAGAATATCCAAGATGGTGGAGGTTAGTTAGCAGAGAGCTTGTTGAGAATTTCCTTCATCTCGGAGCTCAGTTCGCCAGCTTCGATTGCGTCAACAAGTTCCTGAGGTATTTTCTGCTGCTGTTCGTCCTCGTCATCGCTATCCGTCAGGAGGTTCCGTGAACGGAGCTTGAGTCGCAGGTCCACTTGAGCATCCAGGTCGAGGTTGTCCATCGCTCCCTCCTTCCCCCACCAATGGTGGAGGTCCCGTCTCCAGCGACGGACTAGGGTATCCCAGGATCTCCGGCTATACTTGTATTCCTTGCTGGGAGTGTCTGGATGGACTTTCTTTATTCTCTTCTGCCTGGGGACATTAGACTGGGGAGTTAGATATCAAAAACAACAGTCACTCTGTGAAATAAACTCAAAGAGAAAACTGACAAAAAATAATAACAAGACTTAGAAGAAAACATTATAAAGGAATGACAATACATCCAGATGGCACAAGAACCTATAGGACATGCAACAACTGTCCTGGTATGGAACTAACACCTACTCACATATTCTCATGTCCAGCAATGGCCGCAGCCTTGCAGAAAATTAACATAGACCCAGAGCAGCAGCTTTACACACCCAAGATAGTGGACATTGCTGCTGCTGTGATAGAGATGCATGGAGACATCTGAGAATCTTCATTAGACACGACAACATCAACATCAGTCACCCAATGGAAAATCACAACAGGTCACCTCTCCCTGTCAAAGCTGTTGTTGTTGTTGCTTATTCCCCAAGCCGTTTAAACAATCTCCATTAGGTTCCATTGTCTCAGCTTTTCTCATGTCTCCCAAAGCTAGATGCCATCTATTGATGGTCACAGCAAACTAGCGGCCACACTAGATATACAAGTCACATGTGGCAGACTCTCTGTCAAAATCTGGAGATCTTGGCCACTCTGAGGCCAGATAATCTACCACACAACTAGATGAAGAAGACCTCCTCCATACCATCAAGGCCCAATGCCAGCAAGAATGGAAATCTACTGCTGCATATGACTGGTACAGAGCAGGAGGGACAAGCACCAGTTCTGTCCTCCCAAGAGAACAATCTTTGATTTCCAGACTTAAGCCTAGTCATCTACAGACAATGACTTTCCAGAATGGTTTCAAAATGTTCCCACTATGTACTAAGTGCAATTCTCAACCTGTAACCCCAAACCACATCATTAACTGTATTGGCTGATCCATTGATGAACTCTACTCATCCACAGCAGACTCAAGCTCTACAGACTTGATACCCTGATATGATTGGTGAGTCTATAAATCAGACTGAAGGAAAGAAAATGTATTGAAGGAATGGAAACTCAAACTCTACATACTTGATACCCTGATATATGATTATTAAGTGGAGATGAGAAAGAAAAGACATTTGGTAGGTTGACAGTTCTAGTCTATAAACCAGACTGAAGGAAAGAAAATATATTGGAGAAATAGAAGCCATTAAGCACAAATGTTTACTTTACCCATAAAATAAACTTCCACTGTCCTTACTGTGATAAAACTATTAAGAGGGCTTGGCTCATCAGTAGTGAACCCTCCCAGCAGTTTCGCCAATTTAATCTACCAGACAGCTTCTTGGAGCTCTAATAATGTATTGGATCATGTGGTTGTTGTTTCTTATCCCCCTGTGTAAAGATTACACGAATTCCATGAGTTCATGCTCCTCAAGCTGTTTTATGATGAGCAGCGGCCTCTCCCAAAGGTCCTGTTTAGTTCGCATCTAATGCAAGCCAAAATGTGTTCTGGAGTTGCAGGTGCCAAGCTACATTTTGGGCAAGTGGGGGTATTGTATCATTCTGCTTATATATGCTACATGAAGGGTGAATGGACATAAGCTTTTAGGACAGTAGAATTACACATCTTTCTTATCTCTACTCAATCATATCAAGGTATCAAGTTTGTAGAGCTTGATGAGCTGGGGATGAGTAGAGCTCATCAATGGATGAGACAATACAATCAATAATTTGGTTTAGGGTTGTTGCAGATTGGGAATTGCACTGAATTACATATACAACAACAAAAACCTTTATTCAGGGTCACTGACCCTATACAGGATTCACCAGAGGTATGCATAAGAACAAAGCAGTGAGACAAAGGAAATAACGATATATACAGAAGAAAAAGAAAAAAAAATAAGAAAGAGAAAGAGGGAAGCAAGAAAAACAACACAAAAAGAGTAGCAGTAAGAATGAATTACATATAAATATTTACATCGAGCAATGCTATTCCACAAACAATAAGTACAAGACCAGTAAAGCCTAAATTAATTATAAGCCAATAACGTGCCATATATATATAAGAAATGAAAACAGCTCGAGGAGCATGGACTCATGGAATTCGTGTAATCTTTACACAAGGGGATAAGAAACAACAACAGAAATGAAAGCAATAAAATGTATTGCTTCAATTTTTTTTTTTTTGCTTATCCCTAGTACACGTGGTACAGGCCATGATAATCACGGTGGGTAAAAGAAGGCAACTGCTTTTACTGTAAGTGCAACCACATATCTACATATGTGAAAAGCAGTTCGACTTTGCACTTACAAATGTGCCAGAGCCCCGTTTGGTTACTTACACTCGCTGGTAGGGTTGGACTTTTGCAAGAATCGGGGAGGTGGGGGGGTCATTTGAGATTTTTTTTTTATCAGAAAAAAAGTACCCAATGCGGAATCAAACCCGGGTTATAGCGGCCGTAAAGCAACGGTTTAGACCATCCTTCCACCGACCCCCGCTTCCATTATTTTATATAGATAGTGCGTTATTGCCTTATAAAGAAGATATTAGCTAAAACAATAAGAGAGATGGAGTACCAGCTACTTACTTGGGAATGTACTGGATGTATTCCTTGTATTCTTCTGTGTTCTTGCCATAGTCAATCTGCTTCTGTCTGCGGGCCAGGACCTTGGAGTCCCTCTCAAACATCTTCCTACGGACACACAGGCCTCATTATTGTCATGGCACAGCATAGAGGAACAAGAGCATGAACACCAACAACAAAGTATCATTTTCTTCACAAATAAGAATTTTTTTAAGAGGCATTATTACAAAGTTTAGAATTATTTCCAGTAATAAATATATTTTTTTTGCAAATTTTTATCTCTCCCCACATTGAATTTAGGCAAAAATATATATTTGTTATATAATACACTGCAGCCTGTGATTGTAAAACGACACTTGAAGTTACACCGCATGAGTTTCTTTTAAACGAAAAATCAAAATTTTATTTCAAGGTGAAATATCGACTATTTCTATCCTTTTTTGGATGAGGTATGAAAGGGTGAATTATGAAGAGTAATGACAAACGGAAAAATAAAAGTGTCCAGGGATGGGAATCGAACCCACAATGTTCCGCTTACCGGGCAGATGCCATGTCCACTAGTTAAATGATAATTTGGGTTATAGATTATAAACACAAGGTAATAAGATCAAATCCAAATAAATAAATAAATAGTGTGTGACGTTTCGGTAACAACCCTGTTACCGAAACATCACACACTATTTATTTATTTGGATTTGGTCTTATTACCTTGTGTTTATTTGTTAAACCTAATTCTATTGACATTATGTGCACTGAGTTTGTTGTTGACATAAATTTATTGTAATACTTTGATAAAGCTTGCCGTGTGTGTGTATATTCAGCCTAACTGAAATATTGATTAATAAATTATATTTTGATCCAATATATGCCTTCTCAATTGAAAAAATAAATTAGTGTTTGATTAAAAAAAAAAAACAATAAGTTAATTAAAATATTATAATGAATTAGTAAACATGTTTATTGTGGTTTGCCAATATGTAATCAAAATTGCTTCTAATATCAGGATCTCTCCATAAAGATGAAGTTTCTCATTTTTTAAAGATATTTGGCAAAAAAAAAAAAAAAGAGGACAGAGACCACTGATTTTTTAATGAAAATTTTATAAAAATGATTCAAACATTTAATATGAAACCAAAACTAGAGAAAGGGATTTCAGTAAGTAAAGTTTCCCTTGTGTAAAAATTACACAAATTCCATGAGCTGTTTGTGAGCTCGAGTTGTTTGATGATAAGCAGCAGCTTCTCCCAAAGGTCCTGTGTTTAGTACATAAAAATGAATCTTCCATTTGATGGTAAAACCTCCAAAAATAGATTTTTGTCTTTTTAGCCAAATTTTTAGGAGACAAAGAACTTTCACTCTTTATTGTTCCATTAGGTGTTACACAGAGTATGTGGTTAAGTTTTCACTTAATTACTTTTAAAAATTTTAGATGACTTGATATATTTTTGAACAACACCTGATCAAATGTGAAGTGTCATTATAGGAAAAGTTTTATTTTGGGCAAATGTATCAAGGCATATAGGACTGGAGTTGGAAAATATCAAAATTTTTATATTTGCCATCTAATAATACAAGTACACACATAGACAAAACTTAAGGAAGAGGAAATTCTTTGGTGTTGTCTATTTTTTTCTTCTTTTTGAAGAAGACAGAGGTTGTTCACACTTAGTTACCTTGTGTATCTTCAATAAAGGTCACTGTAATATCTTTCAGAGTTATTGTCCCGATATACATGAAGTACAACTTCCTTAAGTTTTGTCCATGAGTGTATTTTCCAGCTATTTATGACATTAAGGCATTATTCTAATGAGAAGCAGAATATAAATTGCATAAAGATTCTTTAGCTGCTCAAAACAAACTCCTTTAGCAATTTTTTTATCAGCTAAGTAAAGAAGGTAAATAGAGTTTCTATGCTATATTTGTGAACACTATATTAATACAGTTAAACCTCTCTATAGCGCCCCCTTTAAATAGCGCCTTCCTCTCTATAGCGCCCGATTTTAAACATTAAAATGTAAACATTTTACATTAAAAGTGACCTGTCTATAGCCCCAAGAGGGAGCGTTCTATAGACAGGTTTAACTGTATATATTTTTGATCAAATTGGTAAATATTTGTCCATATGCCAAAAGTCAAACAACAAAGGTAAATAATTTTTTATGTGTATAATTGATAAATTATATTTTAAATTTGATTCTTTACATTTTAAAACTAATATTTTTATAATAGTGCCTACACTCATGGACAAAAATTAAGGAAGTTGTACCTTTTAGCATGTATATCAGGATTCAGACAATAACTCTGAAAGATATTACATTGACCTTTTTTTAAGACACACCAGATAACAAAGTGTGAACAAAATTACATCTATTTTGATGGGAGATTATCTTTGTCTCTTTAGATCAATATCCTCCCGGCAAAAATCTCCATTAAAATTATCCCTGTTTCCTTCAAAAAAAAATATATATATAGACGACCAGGGACATCAAAATATAAAACTTCCTCAAGTTTTGTCCATGAATGTATTTATTAGTAGATCACATAAATGCTACAAGTCAGTGCTACAAAGCATATACTATGTTTGGGTTTAAAGAACATAAATTAGACTGTGAGAGAGTCTCCCATTAAAGTCCATCTCCTTGAGAGACTGGGTATGTAAAGCTATCATTGTTTGGGTTATGGTCAGACTCCATTGTCATTTATACTGTTAAAACTGTTGGAAACACAGTGATTTACTTTTTGATGACTTCATCGGTGGAGTCTGAGGAAGAGGCTGTGGAAGGGACAGGTGAACTGGACAAACAAACACAGGAACATTAGTTAGTGGAGATAAGAAATAATGATAAGGCACAATTACTGAAACCAGTACTTTTGTCTGAAGATGGTAACAACGCTGTTACCGAAATGTCACACACTATTTATTTATTTGGATTTGGTCTTATTACTCAGTGTTGATTCAGTACTTTGTCTGAAGATGGTAACAACGCTGTTACCGAAACGTCACACACTATTAAATTTATTTGGATTTGGTCTTATTACCTTGGAGATTAGAAATAGTTAAGTTGGTGGGGTAACATTTAGAGATAGAAGCTGTCTGGCCGGTGGCACACATTCATATTTCTTCAAATTGATGATATAAACACAAGGTAATAAGACCAAATCTAAATAAATAGTGTGTGACAGTAACAGTGTTGTTGTTTCTTATCCCCTTGTGTAAAGATTACATGAATTCCATGAGTTCATGCTCCTCTAGCTGTTTTATGATAAGCAGTGTTGTTACCATCTTCAGACAAAAGTACTGAATGAAACTACTACATTCAGTGTCTGTTGATGGTAATAATCCTGTTACCGAAATGTCATACACTATTTATTTATTTAGATTTGGTCTTATTGACTTGTGATTATAATCTATAATCCAAATTGTGCCTTATCAAATTAATGATACTTCGTCCAGTTAAAAAAAAAAAAGCATTTACTGCCCGAAGTATCTTTAATTTGAAGAACATATAGAGAGTTGATAGAATTCATGAGATCAGCAAGTGTGGTACAATTCAATCTATTTATGACATTAATAAGGCACAATTTGGATTATAAACACAAGATAATAAGACTAAATCCAAATAAATATAGTGTGTGATGTTTCAGTAACAACGTTATTACCATCAACAGACACTGAATGTAGTAGTTTAATTCAGTACTTTTGTCTGATGATGGTAACAACATTGTTACTGAAACGTCACACACTAATTATTTATTTGGATTTGGTCTTATTACCTTGTGTTTATTTATGACATTCTTGTTTCTATAAGAAAAATTTGTAAAATTACCGCGTTTAAAACAAAATCTATATATATAAAAATGAATGTATGTGTGTCTGTTTGTTTGTCCTTTATGCCTGACCAAACCACTCATTGGATCGCCATGAAACTTTGGGAAGTTATTTAGTATAGTACTGGGAAGGTTTCTAGCAAATAAAATTTTTGAAATAACTTTTCGCTTTAAAATAATCAAGATAAATATTCTAATTTATCTGTTATAATTCAACAATCTGCTCTAAATATTATCATGATGATACGATGATTTTTTAATGTAGAAAATTAGGAAAGACAAAATTCAGGATGACACGGCAATTTATTTGAGACAAGAATAATGATACAATTCAAAGGCAAGATACTATTCCTTTAACTTCTAATTACCGAGGGAACCAATTAATATTGATTTTATTCAACTTATCGAGTATTTTTCAAGGGACCGGGAAAAAATGTTCACTTTATCGAGAGATTCGTTGAACAAACCTTTACTCGGGTAAAACCCGGGCGAAGCCGGGTACATCCATACAAGAATAATGATACAATTCCAAGGCAAGATACTATTCCTTTAACTTCCAATTACCGAGGGAACCAATTAATATTGATTTTATCCAACTTATCGAGTATTTTTCAAGGGACCGGGAAAAAAATGTTCACTTTATCGAGAGATTCGTTAGACAAACTTTTACTCGGGTAAAACCCGGGCGAAGCCGGGTACGTCCGCTAGTTGTTTAATAAAAAAAAGAGAGAGAGAAATGTACTCACTGTGCTCTATTCCGTAGTTTAGGAGTCTTGAAGTAGTGATCCAGGGAGACTTTCATCCTCTTGTTGTCCAGGTTATTCTCCACCTCTAAGGCCCAGTCGGTGCTGCTGCAGTCACATGTTAGCATCATTCCATAGTATTAGGGGAACACACACAGCTGTTGACAGATTGTCTGTACTTCACTCTACTCTTGTAACTCTGCCGGTCCCAAGCCATTTTGTCCATGAGTGTACTTTGGCTTAAGGATCATAACAATTCTGTTATTGGAATGTCACAAACAAAAATTTAGTGAGATACTCATTTCTACAGCCTGTATAGGTGTCATGTTGCTTAAGGTATCAATCTACTAGATTAGATTTAGTTAAATGGTTTAAAAATATAACTAACTCTGCCTTTGCCGGCCCCAAGCCCGGATGAAAAAGGAGGAGGGGGAGCAGTAACAAACTCGCTAAAAAACCTGGGCTCAGCTGGCTCGGCTGATAGTACCCTGTAAGGATCCAGGGATACAGGATGAGCAGCGTTTGTATTCCATGTTAGGAGCGGCTGTACATGGCATCTGTTCCTCATGTCAGAGGCGGCCATTTCTTTTGGAGCTAAGTCGGCCTGTCACTGAGTAGTGCTCCCAGTCATGATGGTTGTCAAGCTTTACAAGCTTGATACCCTAATATGATTGAGTGGAAATAAGAAAGAAGACTCTACTCTTGTGGCAAAGGTGCTGATATTAAAAACAAAAAGGGCATCCCATTATCATACAACTAGAAGTTAA